>JBBMKD010000170.1:65005523-65124662 GCA_037834095.1 Argya squamiceps | reverse complement strand
AGCGGGACCCACGAATGGACCATGAGAGACCCCGGCGGCCGAACGGAGCCACCCCCCCCTCCCCATCCCGTCCCCCGCGGTGCGGGCGGGACCGGCCCGGTTACAGCGGGAGCTGCGCCCGTCCCACGCCTCCGCTCACCGGAGAAACTCGGCACCAGCCCGGGGAGCCGAGGGCAGGGGGCTGCCGCCGTCTCCGCTATTTAAACCTCTTCCCGCCGTCTCCGCCTCACTGGCTCCCACTCGCTCCCTCCGCCCCGCGGAACTCACGGGGGGCGGCCCCGCCCCTCCCGATGTACACACAGCCACACGCCGCCCGCCGCCACGCCCGCCCGCCCCAGACGCTCCGCTCATTGGTTCAGCAGCCTGCCAGTCAAACTGAGAAACTACAGCATTGGCTGGTGGCGCTGTTTATCACAACACGCCCCGCCCCGCACCCCGCCCCTCCCCTTCCCGGACACCTCGGGGGTGTTAAAACGGCCGTTTGAAGTCACCAGCAAAATTTACTTTTAGGCCCCGCCCACTGAGTCCCAAAACATGTTCTGATTGAGCCATAGGAAATCGCTCTCTGCCTCCACTGGGTGGCTGGGTGTCCATAACCCCCTCAAATCCCGCCTAGCCCGATGCCGTCATCCCATTTGATTTGTCCGCGCATCCCCATGGCCCCGCCCATTCCCGCACCGCTGCCCATTCAGGCGCGGCTCCCCGAGCTCTGGGGCGGTGCCAACACTCACGGCGGGGGAACGTGAGGAAGGGGGCCGCTCATTGGCCGGCGCGCCGTCGCTCTCCCTCCGTCACCGCCCCCGCGGAGCGTACCAAGCCGCGGCGGCGCGGGGTGGCGGGGGGGAGCGCGCTGCGTTGGTTCGGTCCGTGTCCATGAGGGCCGGGGCGGGGCGCGTGCCGTTTCCCGGCATGCCGCGCGCGCCGTAGGTAGCTCCCGCCGGGACGCGCTGGGAAGGAGGGCGGGAGGGAGAGGAGGGAGGGGGGAGGCCGGTGCCCGATCCAAGATGGCGGTGCAGGAATCAGCCGCTCAGCTCTCAATGACTCTGAAGGTGCAGGAGTACCCCACTCTCAAGGTGGGTGCCGGGCCGCCCCCGGCGCGGGGGGAGCGCGTTAACGCCCTCAGCGTCCCGCCCGAGCAGCGCTGAGCGGGAGCCCCTTCTCCCCCACGTTCTCCCCGCCTCGGGAGCTCCGGGGCTGGGGGATGGAGGTTGGGAACGATTCCTATCGCGTAGTTCCCGCCTGTCCCCGTTTTTCCTATGCTTGACGTCTCGGCTGGTGCCGCTCCGCTGCTGCTCTTCCCATCCCCCTCCGCGGAGGGAGAGGGACGTGCCTGGAATATGCGGCTCTTCCCTGGTGTCTCCGTGCCCTGAGGGGACGGGGGAGGCCCCCGGGCCACTCTGGGGACACCAAAAGAGCTGGAAAGGAGCTGGGAAAGAAGTGAGGTCCTTGTGGTGGCGGGGCGGTGTGAGAGGGGAGTGGGCTCGGACGGAGCCGGGCTGCGGGAGAGGGGTTGGGGCGTGTGAGTGGAACGTACTCCCTCAGGAACACCGAGGACTGCCTGAAGTGCTCATCCCAGATGATTATCTGGGTCTACGTGGCGTTGTTAGGAGACGTGTTAAAGGGGAGGGAGTGGAGGTGGCAGTATAATATGGTTCCCTGGCTGCTTGGTCCCCCGAAGATGGAGATGAGCTTGAAATATAAAAAAGGGACAGACGTACTGGAGGGCTGTGGAGGCGAAGCAAAATAGAGTTTGGTAAAAGCTGTTCCTTGAGATACTGCGTCTGCCTGCAGGATGGAGGGCTCCCAAGGCTGCATGGGTGGTCTTGGGCTTTAACCAGGTGTTGTGAGGCAGGTGAAGGACTCAGCGATGACCTTAACGCTCAGTGCCTCCGGGAACTGTTGAACTGCGAGGATGATGCTCATAGGAATCAACGGGAACCTTTGTTTGAAGTCTCGTGTTGTATATACGGGAGATCTACCACACAGATAGCAGCAAGCCTGGAAAGGGACCTGGGAGAAGGATCTCTATTGCAGAACGCTTATTTAAACATCTCTCGTGTCAGCATATCCACATTTTGCCGTCTGTAGAAGATGTTTCTGCAAAGTCAACTTTGTTGTGCTGAGATCATGCTGTGCCTTCTCACGCCGAGCATTGTGTGCTCTTTGCAGTGTTGGTTCTGCAGGCTCTCTGGCCATGTTCTTGTGCATGTCCTCCTCCACGCGCTCCGTTCTGCTGAGGTCCTTAGAAGCAGAAGGACAAAGTGTTGATTCTCATTTTACATGTGAAGGTTCCTTTATGTCACCCAGAAGTGCTTTGAACCTGACAGCATCAGGCTTAAATTTTAAAATAGCTGTAAAGAGCTCTCTAGCACTTTCCATAGCCAGAACAATGTGAAGGCATTTAATGTCAAGAACATCATTTAAAGACTGCATTTTAGGTGTATTCCGGTTGTTACCACAGCTTTGGTTGCTACGTTCCTGAAAAATTACTGCAGTGAAGATCAGTGAGTTTTTTGTTTTGGTGCTTATGACTTAAGATGAATTGTCAAAGTGCCAGCCATTTAAAAGGTAGAGGATATTTTGGACTAATTCTTTTATTTCCACAAGCATTCTTTTTCCCTAAAATATCTCAACAAAAATATACATAACAGAATGGAATGTTGTTTGTAAAGTTAGCAAGCTAAATAGTGAGTGGGTGAGACACCCTTGCAACTGAAACTCTTAATTTCCAAGCAAAGGTGATGTTTATTGACTTTTCCCAGCAGCCGTTCAACTTCTGGGTTGTTCCTGCAATCTTCAACAACATATTTCATTGTTTGAAAAAACCTGCCAGAGCAGTGTCTGCTCAAATCTTTTGAATGTGTCCTCTGAAATGTTCTTAGCTGTGAGTCATATATCAAAACATTTTAGTGGTGGAGGTGAAAAAGCAGCACAGAGAAATGAGCACTAGGGCTAAAGTCTACTGAAGTGAGTTGATATGGAATTGCATTTTGCTCTTTAGGAGTCAGGTGCCTAAAAGTTTCTGTGGGACTGAGGCTCTGAATTTTTATTTCCAGTTTATTCAAATGCTGTGTAAAATGAATGTGCATTACTTTTTTTTATTTTGTTCACCAACACAGTAGCTCAGATATTTCTCTTGGAGCTCTGGACACTGGTGATTTTCCCTTATGTGAGTAAAATATAAAAGATTGCAGACTTGTATTTATATCCTTCCTGTTTCCTCCCTCTAGCTTCCTCATGCCAGCATCACTAGATAATAGTTGTGTAATAGTTCTACATTTACAGTGTGTTCCACAGAGCTCTTTTCATGTGAAAGAGTGCTTCAAACTGCAGAGGGAAATCCCTGTTCCATAGCTAAATTGTGGTTGCTGCTGGAGTGGAAATACTTCAGCTGTTCTTCAGCAGTTCAGCTCAGGGGAAGTAAATAGAGTTCTTCAGCTGAATCTAGAGAAGCTCTTAAAGTGTGCAAAATAATTCTTGAATATTCCCCTCCCGTCCCCTCCAGTCCCTTCTCAAGGACAAGGAGGTTGTCAGCTATTCTTCTTCTACCAAACTGCTGTGGAATCTTTTTTTTTTTTTTTAATCCTACTGATGGGGAATTCTGCTAGTCTCAGATGAGAGCATGTAAGATGAAAGCTGACAATTTGAAAATGGATGAATGCAAACATTGTTATCATAGTTCTTTGCTGAAAATAATAAACAAGTGATGACAGGAAGCTGGATAATTCATCCATATCTTTGGAACTATGAATAATTATTAAACTGATAGCAAGCTCTATAGGCTCAGACCCCAAAAGTGGGAGATGGAAGACCCAAAAGCAGGAATGATCACTTTTGAAAATATTCTGGGCTGTTTGTTGGTAAGCAGTTTTGGGTTAGCTGGTCTGCTACTGCTTTAAAAAAAAGTTCACCAACAGGAGAGTTGTGGAAGCACAGGATATGTCAGTGCCTTCTCAGAGCTACTGTTTGGTTTCTTTTGTTGGCAGCTCTGTCAGGGAAAATACTGGCAGCAGATAGAATAAGATACTAATTTCTCATGGAAATGCAATTGTTGGATTGTTACAGGGAAACATGTAGGAGACTGGGATTATATGAAGTGCAGATTGTTTCTGTCCTGAGTTCACAGAATAACTGAGGTTAGAAAGGACCTCTGCAGACAGTCTGGTCCAGTATCCTGCCCTCCAGGCAGGGTCAGCTGGAGCAGGTTGCTCAGCACCATGGCCAGACTGTTCTCAGTTATCTCCGAGGATGGAAACTCCAGTGTCTCTTGGGAAACCTATTCCAGTGTTTGACTGCTGTTGGGGTTCTAAAAGAAAGTAATCTTTTGTTGCCAAGAAATTTTCTGTATTCCAGTTTGTGCCCATTGTTGTCCTTTTATGGGGCACTGCTGACAGGGGTGTAGCTCCATCTTTGTTGTCTCCATGGGGTATTCATACACCTTAGTAAGGCTTCCCCTGAGCCTCTTCTGGCTTGAATAATCCCAGCTCTCTCAGCCCTTATTCCCATGTCAGATTCTCCAATCTGTTAGTCATCTCTGTCACCTTCCCTTTACTCATCCAGTGTGTCCATGTTCCTGTTGTACTGGAGAGCCAAAACTGAACACAGCACTTTGGATGGGTCTCAGTTCTGGTTAGGGGGGAAGGATCACCTTCCTTGAGCTCCTGGCAGTGTTTTTCCTGACACAGCCTGGGGTGCTGCTGGTGGCCTTTGCTGCAGGGGCACACTGATGTCATGGGCAACCTGTCCAGCAGGACCCCAGGCTCTGTTTTACAAAGCTGCTTCCCAGCTTGTGGGTCTCCAGCATGTCCTGCTACAAAGGGTTGTTTTTTCTCAAATGGAAGGCTTTGTTTCCCTTTGTTGAAGTTTCTTGTTTGGCCCTTTCTCCAGCCTGGTGAGATCCATAGGAATGGCACCACGACCACCTGGCATATTAACAGCTCCTCCCAGTTTGGTATCCTCTGCACTCTGACCCATCATCCAGGTCACTAATGCAGGTGTCAAACAGTTCAGATCAACTTTTTTACCCAGGGAGGCAGAAGAAGTGCAAGGTTATTTTTTTGCATAACTGGTTGCAATAGTTTATTTTTTCCCCATGTTTATAAGCTTTAAGTTGGTTTTGAAGATTTGAAGATTAATTTTAAGTGGCACAAGTACTTTTGTCAAAACTGAGCAAGTAGCAGCAAAAGTTACTCAGTGAAAGTGGTTCAAGCAGAACTTAAGACAGAAGTAACAATTAGTAACATTTAGTTCACTGTCTGTACATCAATGTAAAAAAAAATGTATTGTGATAGAATCATAGAACCATAGAGTTGGAAGGGACATTAAAGATCATCTTGTCCCAACCTTCCTGCCAGGGTCAGGGACAGCTTCCCCTAGACCAAGTTGCTCACAGGCTTATCCAGCCTGGCCTTGAACACTCCCAGGGAGGAGGTATCTGCAGCCTTCTGGGCAGCCTGTTCCATTGTTTTGCCATCCTCACAATAAAAAATTTCTTCCTCATATCTAATCTAAACCTGCCTTCTTTTAGTTTGAAGCCATTCCCCCTTGTCCTGTCACTACCTGCTGTTGTAAAAAGTCCCATTCCAGCTCTCTTGTAGACCCCTTTTTAGATTGTCTTTTTAGATAAGTGCTTTTCAGAGAGAAGGTTGGTAAAATAAGCTGAGCCTGGATGTTGGTAACAGCTCTGCACTAACTCATTGTGAACACTTATCTCATACTCAATCCATCTTCAACCTGGCTGCTCTGACTCACCGAGTGTGTTCAGTGTCCGTGCTGAGCATTCCTGTGCTGCTGAATGATGCACTTCCTGTTTTGACACATCGTGTGTGTGTCACCAAACAAGTGTGACATCTTTTGTCCTGCTGTTGTTTTCCTGCACTAGGCTCTGTTCTAAAAACACTGGTTTAAGAAAAAGCTAACACTGAAGTTTGACATTGTAAAGTAGCTGAAGAAATTGGCTCCTGTTGGGCTCTTTTCCACCCCTGCCCACTCACTATAAAATACATTCTAAAGTGATTAATGAAGGAAGAAAACACAGTAAAAGGCAGTGCAGTCATGAGCTAGAGCTGTTGCTTGGTTATCAGTACCCCATTATGCCTGTAGGAAAATACTTGAAGAAGGTTGTTCTCAAACATCTTTCAGAAGATTTCCTGTTATTATCTTCAAAGTGAACATTTAGCTGATGTTGCAATTCGTAGTTGCACCATAGTTGATTTGTAGTGTTTTCACAGGACAGTGGCCTGTGATCCTGTGAGTCTGGCTTGTGTATGTTTTCTGGTGTAGGAATAATATGCTTGGAGGGTAGCTGGCACATGGGGATCTTTAACTGTTGACATAAAACAAGATTTGAGTCTTGGCATAGTGAGTGTTTTTCAAGATCTGGGAAATGAGTAAAGATGAGCTTCAGACATTTCCTAGGTACTGTAACAGGAGGCAAATGCTTTACCTGGTGTGCTCCCAAAGCATCTTGCTATTGTCTCTCAATCAGTAGCTCCTGTATAAGCAGCACAGGAGTGTTCCTTTGAGCTCACAGATTTAGGGAAGCACTGCTCTGGCAGATGGGTATTTGCTGTGAGGGCACACTGACAGCATCCATCAGTCCTTGTTAAGTCACAAAGCTCCTGCATTGTACACTTGGCCTCCCACAACTCACAGCCTGAAGATGCACTATGTGGGAAGTATTTGCTAACCCAGAATGTGAAATATGCCAAAGCAACTGATTGCTTACAATACGTGTTATTTGATTTAAATAAAGCAGTTTTTAAAGATACTTTTATTTTGACTGCCAGTAATTTAACTACTTCACAACTTCTTTTGATTTACGTCAGCTTTTTTGAAGAGCTCTGTGGATTAACTTGACTTGTAAACTAGTGAAAATGAAAGTAAAACAGATAATACATGGAGTAGAACTTTGGTCATTCATATGTTCTGATCTGGGTTTGCTAATTTGAATCGATGATGCTTAATTGTCTTACAAGAAATGCTGTCACTTTGGCTGGAATAGGTTCTTTGGAGCAATCTGATTGGAAATGGGATCTCTAGGTGGTATCCTGGTGTCTGGACTGTGCAAACACACAGAAGGACAATGACCTCTTTCATTGAAAGAGGTAAAGAGGTGGTGCTGTGATTAAAATGAACAAATATTTGGAGAAGAAAGAAGGATCAAAACAAATGGAAGGACTTGCTTAGGACACAAACCTGCTGAGTGACATTAGCTTTGCAACTTTGGCCAGGGAGCAATGCTTAGGTTCTTGTTACTATTCCAGTATTCCTACTGAAAAAAGAAAAGCAAAGACATTTCTTTTGAGGTGCAAGTCCAGGGTGGCAGCCACAAACAAGTGCATTGAAAAGGACTGAGCTCTGATGTCCTCAGGGTAGTTCTAGACAGGGCTCTGAAATGGCTGTCAACTTCCTTGTGTAAGGATGTAAGACAGTTTTCTGTAGCAGTAAAAGGGCTTTGTGAAGCACTTCATGGTCTTGTAGGAAGCCTTGTTCAAAAGTTTATAATGTATCTAGAAATAAGTTACTTGCAGTCTGTGTAACAGGATAATATTTTGGAGGAGTGTGATTGCCTCTGTTGACTTTGTGTGTGTGGAGCAGATGGATGGTCCAAGAATTTCTGCTGCTCCTTCTCTCCTGTATTGAAGTTGCATCTTTGAATAATACAATGATGGTTTCTTTTGAGACACAGCTGCTCTAGAATACACAGTACTGGCTTCCTGAGTTGTAAAACTGACTTGTCTTTAACTAAGGCAAGCTACTAAGCTTTACTCTTCCAAAACATTGAAACTGTCTTTAAAAATAACTACTTTTTAATAATCCAAATTACCTCCAACTGCTTTTAGGCTTATGAAACTACTTTGTTTGGATCTATATCTTCAAGATTTCATTTTAATGCTTTTACCTAATTAACCTAAGTCTAGACATTATTCTAAGCCATCCATTCCTGAAATACACTCCTACTCTTTTAACTTTATTTTCCTTTTCTGATTTTGCCTAGAACAAAGAAAAAACTATTACTATTTTAAGGAATTGAAAAGACCTACTCATCAAAAGAGTTCACTGGAGAGGTGGTGATATCATTTATGTTTTGGATAAGTCCAGTGACCAATAATGATGCTGACTCTGGTCTGAAGTAATCCAAGAATCATTGAGGAAAAAATGAACTATATTAAAATACAGAATTTCAGGAATTCTGCATGGAAGTGCTTAATAGTTACTTCTTTGAGGGAAAGTTTTCAGTAGTTGCCTCATTTTTCTATGGCATCATATATAATAGATGTCCTCTACTCTTCTGCTTTGTTAAAGCAGTGAGCACTGTGGTCTAATTTAGTCTCAAGGAAAGAGCTGAATGCATGAAGGTGTTTCTTGTGGGGTTTAGTTTTTCTCTTGACACTGTTCATTAAAACTCTTCAGGAGATGCTTAATTTTTCTTACATGTTCCTATATTTCCTGTTCTCCTTGCCTAAAATAGTGCTAAGTTGTCTTTGCTTCTAGTTTTTTGAAAGGCAGTTTCATCACTGCACCTCTCTGTTTTCCCCAGCTGTCTCACCAGGCTTAATTCCATGTAGGGGCATTTGAAAAAAGCTCATTTATATCTCAAAGTCTTCAACTGGATTGTCTTGGAGACCTGTAGATTCATACAAATCTCTGGTGCTTTTCAGGTGTTATAAGCTAACAGTTGAGGAGAGGAAGCTCACCATTTTTCTGACCCTTGAAAGGAGAGCATAGCTCTGTAATGGTTCCCCCCACCTAATCTGGTAGGACTCTTTATTTTATATTTCTTGAAACTTTTTTTTTTCTTCTCCCTGGTTTTGTGACTTCATGTCTTCATTTTGTGACTTGATAAGATTTTTAGAAATCCATTTCTAATTCCCTTTTGCTCATGACTGAGTTAATTTTAAAAGATACACAATGTAGGTTTTTATGTTTATTTAAAAATCACATTTTATGTGGGAAGGAGTTACTTTCAGCCAAGATACTTTAACACTGAGGAAGGAAGATGCACACAGAGATCTGTCAAGTCAGGATGCACAGTTAAAAGTTCCCTCTATAGGAATTGGTACCAGTTAGACCCAATTAACTACTTTCTGTCAAATACAGAAGGAAAATGGATGTTCTTCACAGAATTGCAAACCTGTGTAAAAGATGCTTGTTTCTGTGGTCTGTATTGTTTTCTGTGAAAATCAGTTTTTAGAAAAGAAACCTTTTGAAAATTCCTGCTAACAGGAGTCTGGAGAGTAGTTAAAGGTCTTACATAGACAACCAAATATTTCTTCCTTCAATTGACTTTTTAAAAGTCTCACTTTTACTCTGTAATTCCCAACAACCAAATGATAGCTATACAAACTGGTTTTTACTTCTTTCTGCTGCATCTGAACTAGTTTCATATATGCAGTTACTGTGGGCTAGAAACTTTTTGATTTAAGTTGTGGTCTGAAAGTGATTGTGTTTTACTTTCCCTTTTTATTTGGAGCTCCCTAGGTTTGGATCTATATAAATAAAGAAAGAATTTGGCCAGTGTTGTAGTATGTGACCAGATCAGTGTGAGAACTGGTGTGCTGAAGGTCTGCTGTAAGGCTAAAGATTCGGAGAATAAAGGCTTACATTTTTTTCCAAAACTTCAGTCATGCAATAAATGTGTAATTCAGTCTTTTGCTATTGCTCTGTACCACTTAGGAAAATCTGTGGGCAGCATCAAGGTGGTATTTGGAATTTCACACAGCTGCCATTAGACTTTGGCCTAACATCCTGCACCTCCAGAGGAGCAGAAATGCTGCATGTAACACTTGTCATAAAAAGCTTTTTTGTCTTGGGAGAAACCCCCTTCTCCTATGTTCAGTCCTCCTCTTAATTCTCTGATAAATGCTGAAGTAGTCTGAGGATTTGATGGATAGCTGTGGAAGAAAGACAATGTAGAAGACTCTTTCTCTGCTTCTAATTGTTAAGTAAAATTTTAGTGAGGTTCTTAATATGTGTAATTGATTTTTCCCTTCCAACCAATGGCTTATTGATGCAGAAATAGTATCCCAACTAATCAAATATGGAATAAAGTACATCAGTTAATGGGACTTTTAAAAAGTGCATGCCATGTAAAGATATTGGAGTTGTTTTTAAAAAACTGAAGGAGGCAGTGAGGTGGACTTGGTTGATAGTTTATTCATATTACTGAATGTTTTTTAGAGATAAGCCTTACCAGGAACTCTTGCAAGAAAGACTGAAGTCCTTACTCAGATAAGGAACTGGGCAAGATAAAAAACATCAAGATTTAGTAACCAGCTTCTGTACTGGAGGAGGATTGGTGTTAGGATTCTGCTGGCATCATCCTGGTGATATTCAGCTGTTTGAGCAGCCTGGAAGAAAGAGTAAGTGCTGAGATGAAGCAGTTTCCTTATGATACTGAGATATTTGGGGTGTTGCAAATAGCTCAAGTATGAACCATTAGAGAAAAGAGAGACTGGATGGGTGTTAAAATAGATTCAGTATAGACAAGTGCAGTAAGATACAGCTTTTAGGTATGATGGAAAGAAAATTAATCCTAGTCTTATATATATATTAACTGAGTTGGAAATGATCATCATTGGTCAGTGGGATCTTAGGGCTAATGGTGAATGTTTTCTGTAAGTGATCAGGTTAATGTTGACAAGCACAGGACAGGAGTGTTGGGAAAGGGAAGAATGGAGAGCTCAATACACAGCAGTTAAAATCCATGGCTTCTTGTTCTCTCAAGTAGTATGAGTTACCCTTACTTTCTCCCTTCTCACATCCTGAAAAGGGTGTAGTAGAACTGGGAAATGTCTACAGAAGGCAAGAATGATTAGAGAGATGGAATGTCTGCCTTCAAGGAATGGTCTAGAAAGAGTCTCTTGAATCTCAAGATATGTGAGAAGTGTGTAGGATAAAGAGAGGGTTCTCTTTTTTGCTTCCAAAACAAGAGCAAAAGGGTTTCAAATTAGCTGAAAAGTCAAAAACAGAGAGTATTTCTTCACATATCTGTGAGTCTGAAATGTCTCACAACAGGATGTTGCAGTGCTAAAACTCAGGTCAACAGCAACCAGCAGAGTTCATGAGTGAGAAACACCCTGTGGTGTTTCTACTGTTAAACTCCCATCTCTGGCTCAAGAAGTCCAAAGAGACTCTTTGGGATTAGTACCTTTGTTCTTGCCTTTTTTCAAGTGCCATCCTCTTTCTGGATATCTTCAGAGAAAAGAGTCACAGAGAGGAGACTGTTGATCTTATCTGGTGTGGTCATTCAGGTCTTTGTATGGAAATGTATTTGATGTCGAAGTTAGCAAAGATGAAATCATTAAATTAAAGTAGGAAAGTACTTCTGCAGACAGTTAAATTCAGGCTGCTTCTTAAACCTTGGCTAACTTCAAAAGCTAATCTGAGTTGCTTGGAGTCCTGCCAGGTTCTGAAAGTTCTTGAGGGTGGAGATTCCGTCACCTTTCTGGGCTGCTGTTCCAGTGCTCACCAAGTCTTCTGCTTGAAATATTTTTATGTCCAGCTGGAATTTTCTTTAGTGACAGTTGTCAACTCTGCCTCCTTCCTCTTTGTTCTGGCAGGCTCTTATCTGTGACCTTCACCTTTTGGTGGTAGAAAGCTTCTATCAGATTGTGCTGCTTCCAGCTCCCTGTAGCCTTCTGTTCTACAATGGAAACAAGCCTGCCCCTCTCAGCTTCTCTTGAAGTTTTTTTTTTTTTTTATCCTCCAACCAGCTCACTGTGGTGGTGGCAGCCTTCTGGACTCCCTCCAGTTTGTCAGCATCTCTTTTTTAGTGGGTGGGGGGAGTGACCTGAAAACCAGACTCAGTATTCCAGATGAGTCTGCATAAATGCTGAGCATAAACAATCACTCCTTTCAACCCACTGCCTTTAAACTTGCTAATGCAGCCTGGGATGGGGTTAACCCTCATTGCCATGACAGCCTGTTGCTGATTCATGTCCATCCTGCTGTCCATCAGGACCTCTGCATCTTTTCTTGCAGTGGTGGGCCTTGCCAGTTATTCCACAACCAGTGCTGAAGGCTGGGGTGGTTTTGTGCCAGATACTGGGCCCTGGTCTTTGCCTTGATTACATTTCATAAAGTTCTTGGTGTATTTCTCCAGCTTGTCATTTTTTCTAAATGGCAGCTCCAACACCCATTTCTATTTATGAAGCTCCACCAGTTTGCCCCCTGTGAGCTTTCTGACTGTGTGTTCTGTAGTGCAGATGGTTGAAGATGCAGTGTATGTTGGAGCTGATAACATTCCTGGGGAGTCAAGCAGTGCTTGTGATTGGCCACAGGAAGCTTTGGAACCACTGAGCAGTATTGATGGGGCCTGACTGTGCAGTCAGTCCCTCCCCCTTGTTGTGTTCAGCCGTTGAGTCCGTGTCTCCCCTGTTTGGCCACAAGGGAGACAGTGTCAAAACCCTCCCTGCTATTGGCATGAAGGGCTGCCAGTGTGCTCCTGCCATTCAGAGATCACTGAAGGCAAACAATGTTGTCAAGCTGGATTTGTTTATGACAATTTTGGGCTGGTTATTCATTGTCACCTTTATAAGCTCCGAAATGGTTTCCATAGTTTTGGGTTTTTTTCTGTAACTCACAAGAAATGAGATGAGGCAGCCCAGCCTGTAGTTTTGTGATCTTCCAGGTTCTCCTTTTCGAGCAGGGGCACAAAACTTGCCCTTTTCAGTCTTGAACAACTTATGTTGTTCACCAAGACATTCCAGCAATGGTAGCAGGTTTCTGTGTCATCCAAGAACTCTCTCCTTTCCTCCCTTCTGCTCTTATGTACCTGTGTGAATACTCCCTTGATAGCTTTGTCAATCACCTCTGGAGGCCTCTGTGTCCTCAGCTTGCTTTGGAGTTCTTACATGAGTGAATAGTACCTCTCTGCCCAGACTCAGTTGCTCATACATCCTCAGGAAGCCTTAGGAGAAGACCTTACCAGTAAAGACAAAGAAGGCATTTAGAAGTGAGACTTTGTAGCTAGGTCACAAACTCAATTGTGTGGATGTTTTTTATCTTCCTTAAGCTGTTTGTATCTCTAAGGCCCTGGTAGTAGCAATTGCTGATTTGGAGTCTAGTTGAATGTGATGTTGTGTGAAGTCATGTTGGATTTCTAGCTGTGACTCAGAAGGCTTTTGTGGCTGGACAACTACAACACCTCTGCAAAGAGGACCTCTCCACAGTTCCTGTTTGTTTTGCCATGTTGTATTCTATCCCAAGCAGAGAGCCTTTGAGCAGTCTCTGTGCTCAATCTGTTTGCAAACCCCAGGTGCTCAGTGAGAGGCTGTGTCTGTTGTAGAAGCTGCAAGTGTCCAACAGGCTAAAACTTCTCCACATTCTCAAAATGCCATTAAGCTGCTTAATAAAATTCAAGGTGCTACAATGAGCATAAGTCCAGTCTGGATGTCTGACTTCCAACAACATAAATGCCTTTGAGGTAGCAAAGCCTTTTAAGCTTTGATCACTATAATTAATGAACCTCTATGAGGGGAAAATTATCTGCATTCTCCTCTGCCTTTTGATATTGTTAAAGGCTATAGATGGTATGTTCTCATCACATGTTTTCTAAAGGCATTTTTCTGTGGGTCTGTAGAGACAAGGAAGAGCTGAGGTGGGAGTGAGTTCAGCAGCTGTTTGTATTCCATTTATGGAGACAGTATGAAATGTGCACACATAGATACATTCAGAAAACCTTAAGAAGAAAAGAAAAATTAATCTCAGTAAAATCTTGATAATGACTGTAAAAGCAATATGCATTGTAGGATACTGTGTAAAGGATTAGCTGGTTTAGAATCATAGAATGGTTTACTTTGAAGGGAACTTAGAGATAATTTAATTCCAGCCTCCTTGCTGTGTCCATTAGACTGGGTTGCTGAAAGGCCCATCCAACCTGGCCTTGAACACTTCCAGGGGTGGGTCATCCATGGCTTCTCTGGATAATCTGTGTCAGGGCCTTACCACCCTCACAGCACAGAATTTCTTCCTCATACCCAATCTAACCCTGCCCCTGCCATTTTGAAGCCAATCCCCCCTGTCCTGTCACTCCATGGCCTTGTGAAAAGCCCCTCTCCAGCTCTCTTACAGCCCCATTGGGTACTGGAAGGTGCCATAAGGTCTCCCCAGAGCCTTCTGTTGTGCAGACTGAACACCCCCAGCAGTCTCAGGCTGTCTCCACAGCAGAGGGGCTCCAGCCCTCTGAGCACCTTTGTGGCCTCCTCTGGCCTTGCTCCAGCAGGTTCAGATCCTTCTTGTGTTTGGGGGCCCCAGAGCTGGGAGCAGCACTGCAGGTGGGGCTTCACAAGAGCAGAGTGAAGAGGCAAGATTGCCTCCCTTGACCAGCTGCTCACACTTGTTTTGATCCAGCCCTGTATGCAGTTGGCTTAATATTATTTATATTTTTTTAGTATTTATTTGCAGGCTGATAACTAACACTTGAGAAGTGTATACAGTTTGCAAAACATCAGGTTACAATATATGCAAGCATTTAATGCTGGTGGGGTTTTTTTCTACTTTTAATGTGTTTCCAAAAAACTCAAGAAAATGGAATCACTTAGTAAGTGAATGGCTTATTGAAAAATTTATTTTTATGAAAATATATTTAAATTCACTATGCTTCAGGGTATTTCAAGTTACATTTGGTATGGCTTATAAAAAGAAAGATTGCCTACAGTTGTCTAATTTGAATAGTTTTAGCTGCTTCATGATTTGAGAACTCTGCCCTGCTTTGGTACTTTATTTGCATTCATGGGCAGGAAGAGGACTGTGTTTGGGCTGAAGGCCAGGTAGTAAACTTCACAGTTGAGTTCCTAAGTGTACACTTAAAAACTCCCCCTGACATCCTTAGCTCTGTAATTTTCTACTCCCTGCTCTCAACTGAACGACCAACATGTTGCTCTCGTGGCAGTCCTTGCTCCTCTTCCACCAGTTCAAGCTTGTACACCCAGAACAACCCTCTTCTAAGTCTTGACTCCACAGCTAGAGGTTGTTGGAGCATGTTCTGGGACAGCACACCACTTTTTTGGCTTTCTAAAAACAGTGAAGCAACCTCTGAAATGAAGAAAATATTTGGATCAGGTGAATCAGTTGTCTCTGCCTCTTTGTTAGTGTTTAGCACCTGGAAAGAGTCAAGCTACAGATACAAAAGCCTCCAGCTAAGCAGACTTTGCTTCACATGACAGCAAAATCTTGATCTTGGAAAAACTTGTGTTACTGTAATTTTACCCCTTGTGTAGGTTGTTCTAACTTCAGTCAAATTCCTTTTCACTGGCTTTCAGTTTGACCTGGTTTAGTACATGCTTAGGTTGAATAATGTGTCTGCAGCTGTGGAAGCTGATGAACAAAAGGAGCAGAACCTATTTAGTACCACTGGATTTAAATGTGCTGCCCACTAATATTTTACAACTCTCTTTTGTATCCTCTTGTATGTTCACAGTATGAGCCAACTGGGTGTGGTTTTTCAAGCTCTAACGAGTAGGACAAGTTGGTGTTGTGCTTATACAGAACACATGCTGGTCACTACTTGCTGCTTTATTTCAAATTTTCTAGCAGCTGATTTATTCTTTTTTCCTTAAGGTAATGCTTCCCTGGGCTGGGTTCTGTAGGTCACTCTTGTCTCTAAATAATGACAGTATAATCCAGGTTTGGTCACAGAATGGTACTGGCAGGAAAGATTCCAGGTCTGTAATAGGTTTATGGCAATTAATGAGATGTAAATCTTGCGTCTGTCTCTTGGTCTGAAAAGTTTGATGTTCACAGTGTTCTAATGATGGTACCTGAAAATCAAAGTGAACTATAATTAAACATTTTTAGAATTGTATTGTCCAGAACACTTCTTATATGTTCTCCTTCCATTAACTTTCATTATTGGTGGAAAAAAATCATCCTGCTGGTACAGTGCCTGTAACTTTTGAAGGGTTCTGCAGTAAAGCAAGCCAGTGCCTGGGAGCTGGGTCTTTTGGCACTTTGGAGCTGTAGGAGTAATAAAAAAACAGCACATCAAGATGCAAATTCAAGATAAAATGCTGCTTTGTAAGGAATGTAGCAGTTGCAGTTCTAAATTTTGGCATTCATAGGCTCTATCCCTGTAAAGTAACTGTAAAAGCTGTACCTAGATAGGATTCACAAATATTCTCATGAAAACTGCTGGCTCTGTAACAAGAAACAACTGCCTGTGCAAATTACAAAAATCTCTGGTAACGTGTATTTACTGTCAGCTTCAGTTATGCAAATAATTTCATTGTACCTTTAATTTCCCTTGTTATGACACACTAAATTATGTTTCTCAATATGTTTACTTTTATTTACTTTGAGAGTGTATAGTGGAAACATTTCAACTTCTAGTCTCTTCCACACAAGACATTCAGATTGTTTTTATGGTAGGGGAGAAAAGCATAAGAGAAGATTCAAAACCCTATTGCACCTAGACACATCCTAAATGATAAATAGTGATACCAGCTGAAGTTGAAGGTTCAATTGTTCTAAATGTCACATGAACACAAACTGTGCCAGAAGTCTGCATGCTGAAGAGACAGAGCACAGGAAATGGGTGCTGTTACTGCTCTTGAGTGCAGATAAGGGACTAGGGAAAAGGAGATGAAATACAGACTTTTTTTTCCAACTGACTAGATCCGTGTCCAACTGACTGCTCAAAATTTAACAAAAGCACTTTCTGTACTAAAAAAGATGCTTGAATTTAATAGTAGCTTATGAAAGTCTTTATTGATATAGGTTTTCAGTGTGGCATGGAAAGCTGATTAGCAAAATACTTGCAGAAATATTTTTTGGTGAACAGTAAGAAAAATACTGTGGGGGAAAAAGAAGGGAAGAAGTCTTAATGCTGTCTGGCATCAGGTCTTAGAGTTGGAAATAAGTTTCCATGTTCAAAAACATGAGATGTCAAAATAAAGGCCTCCTAGAACATCCATTTTATCTGTGGGTCTTTAAAATATTTCTTCTTTTTTGTGGAAATGGAAAAAAGAAATGAGGGTTGGAGATGCAAGATTGTTATATAGGCAGTTAAGTAGGTGTTGAAGCCTATTATTTGTCATGGTTTATGTGGTTTGAGTTTTGGGTGGGTGTACTGCTGGGATTTTAGGGCAAAATGTATAAGGAAAAGAAATGTTTTGGCTTGATGCTTCCTGTGGTAGAGTCTTGTCCTGTCATTTATTTAGGTCTTAATTTGAGATACCAAGAACCATTAAATAAATCATATCAGTCTTGAGAAAAGGAGCCCTTTCATATCTTATCAGGATTATCTTTGTGTTTTATTATTGCTGCAATTGCAAAGTCTTGGACAGCAAATGTTTTGGCTCATCTTCCTTCCTCTGAACCAGGCTGTTCTCTAATAGGGAATTGAAATGTCTCTGTAGGAACCTCTTGGCTAATGGGGGCCAGAAGGGGTGTGGCCCCTGGGGATACTTCCTTGCAGGCAGATAATTAGAATGAGCAAAACGGAGACCTTGATATAATTGATTAGAAGTTGTATGCTTGAAAGATTTGTAATCAAACATATACGTGATATGTAGCAAACAGAGCACTGATTTGTGTTTCCTGTTTTACCTTTAACGTGGATAATCTGATTGCTAGCTAAATTATGCCTTTGATTAGTGGAAAAGCAATCAAGATTATCATAACTACCTGAAAGAACTTCTTGTGGACTTTTTAAAGATTAAAGATATGGCTGAATTAAGTGAATAGCACTGGAATGTTTTTAAAAATTCCTGTTTCTGTTATGTAATAGAACTCCCTGTCTAAATTGCTTGTGCTGCCACTGTAGTGGAAGCAGCTTAACATTTCCTGCAAGCTTTCCCCAAATCATTCCCCAGGCTGCTCCCATCCATGTGCTTGATTCGACTGTTCCACAAAGGTGTGGGGCAAGTAGGGCAGGAGACCTCCAAAACTGGCAAATCTCTTACCTCAGGAATGGAGCATTAGAGGAAGTTAACCACTTTAGTCATACATTGTAGGCTTTTATCACTAGAAGAAAATTTACTTGGGGTTTCTCTTGGCATTCCTCATAGTCCTTGGGGAAGTAATACTAAAAACTAGTCTTTCATGGGTAGAGGTATGTAGGAGACTTGTTGGATTTCCTGAATAACTGTTGGTGTACTATGTATAAATTTTTCAGTAGCCAATATGCATTATAGATGCTTTCTCTCAAAGGTAACTTTCTCATTTTTAATGAATTCATGAAGGGAAGAAATGTAAAATTAGAAAGTTATGTTCTGAAGGGTGATCTCTTAGTTGTAGTTTAATTAGTAGCTTTCCTTCTGTAGGTACAAATTTGTCTTCACTTTCTGTTGTCACTGGACTGTTTCTATCAGTGCTTCCTGCAGCCAAAGCAGGATAGGGGAACCTGGTATCAGACAAGAAACTGCAGCATTTTTCCTGTTTTTTTAAATAATCTTTGAAGTGTGAGCTCCTTACTGAGAGAACTTAAACAAAGGTTTTAGTGTGGGAACTCAAGTTCAATCAATGACCTCTAATCCTCTGGAACCGAGGTGTTCTTTGGGCTGCATCAGATGAAACCATCAGTCCTTCTAAGCTCTAGAGGACCTGACTTATTCAAACACAGCAATTCTAATGGCTGGTGTTTGTCCCTCAGGTGCCATACGAAACCCTGAACAAGCGGTTCCGAGCGGCGCAGAAGAACATTGACCGGGAGACCAGCCACGTGACCATGGTGGTGGCCGAGCTGGAGAAGACGCTCAGCAGTTGTCCCGCCGTGGACTCTGTTGTCAGCCTGCTGGATGGAGTTGTGGAAAAACTCAGTGTCCTGAAACGCAAGGTCAGTGCTGTCCACCTTCACTGCAATGCTCTTGGCTTGGATTTGCTTTTCACCATAACATAAAGAGGCATTACTCTTTAAAGGCTTTGGAACCTTGCTTCACTGTGCTTAAGACACACGATTTGGTGGTCCTCATCTAAGTATAACAAACTTCTGTTGAGAGGTACAATTAATATGTATTTGTAGGACTTTCTTTACTAACAGAAAAGAAATAGTAGCCAAAATTAATTGATTTGTATCAATTCCTGCTTGTCTATTGGAAAGGTTTGTGCAATAATTGATCACTGGAACAGTGAAACAGGTAGAAGATGAAGCTGAGAAATGTGGAAACCCCCAGTGCAGGAATAGTTGCGTGCAGTGTTGAGACTTCTCTGCAGAAGATGCAAGTTGTCCTGGATTGTTACTTGAAATTTTTTTACGAACACTCGACTTGCAATTTGAAAGATTCCTAGGGAATATTAAGAGGCTTTTAAACAAAATTTGGCAGGATAACCTGCTTCTAGCTTGAACAAAGTACAACCAGCCTTTCATGCCTTTACCACATCTTCCTTAGAAAAAGATGTATATGTTCTCAGAAAAAGAAGTATAAGCCATCCTTACTTTGGATGGGAATATTACTCATCCCTACAGTCATCAGAACACTTACTTGAAACAAGTCTTGCAGAAAAATGAAAATAGCTCTGTCGCCTGACTTGAGAGCAGTGCTTCTCCAAAAATAAATAACTGAAACATAGTAGCAGAGTCATTTCATTAAAACTTAAAATGAAATAACCAACAGATATAAATCTTGAGACAGTACTGCGTGAAGCATCAAAATACCTTGGAGATTTGCAACATGAAAATAACTCTGTCATGTGTGTTGATTTGGGGTTTTCTGCTTGAACAAGTTAGCTAGGTGTTGAAAAGCTGTTCTGCAAAAGACTTCATAAATTAATTGCTCTTTTCATCCTCAGATTGTGAGACTTCAAGAGGTCTTAAAGGATATGTTTTCTTCACTTCTGCGTTACTTACAGAAAAATAGGAGCTATTTCTGAAAGAGGTTTTGGATGTTGCTTGTAGGTGTGTAGTAAGGATGTGGAGGAGTAAAAGTTATTTACTTGTTAAAGCTTTGCTGACTGTGGGGGTGTGTCTGAAGGCATTGCTGAATGTTTTGGGTGCAAAGCTCCATTTTAGTTTAATTGCTCATTTGTTTTTGACTGCCTGAAAGACTCTGGAGAATCTTATAGCTGCTCAGAAAGAAAAAAAGGCCAAAAAATTTGTTTAACAGTAGAAGTCCTCTGAAATACAAAGGTCTTGTTTCTGCTCCAAACCCTCAACTCCCAACTGTCTTCTCTATAATCTCTGCCCCAAGCAAAATGATTGGTTTTCTTAGAGCCTTTGGACCCATCTCTGTTTTCTCCTGTGTTTAGACAAGGATCTCATGAACTGCTGAGATGGCCATAATAGAATTACATGGTTCCTTTATTTAACACCTTACTCACTCGTGAAAGAGAGCTTTTAGATACAGCAGGTTTCTTGGGTTCTGAAAATGATCCTGGCGAAGCAAAGGCTTCTCCCTTTTGTATCCTATTTAATATTCTTGTTTCCTCAAGTTAACAGAAGTTCACATCCAGCAGGGCAAGATAGGCTTGCTTCAGAGGGTTTTGAAAACAATCTGTAGCCTTTCAGAACATACTAGAGGGATCCAAAATCCAGCAAGAGCTGTATAGGTCCAGATAAAAAGCCATATTGGAAGAGCCTTTCGGAAGGAGAAAGGGTCTAACTTTGTGCCTGGCTGCCTCGAGTTCTTAGTTGTATTCAGAATATTTCTCAAGGTTGCCTTCACATCTGATAATACTGCAGACATCTAAAAAGTGAAAGTGTGTTTAATCTCGAGTTAGTGTTTACTTGCTCAATAGGAAGAAACCCAGTTTATAACTCAACAAAATACTTGTCTCCAAACTGTATGTTACAGAATAAAGCTAAAGTCAGCAGCAGAAGTAACTCAGACTTCAGTAGTAAAAATAACTCATGCTACAGATGTTTACATGAATGTTATTAAGAGACTTTTGTATAATGACTAGTGTTTTAGATACTTGAATTTGGTATCAAGGGCCAGATCAGTCAGGCTTAACTGGGGGGTAGGAGGGGAAATAAGCTTGGTGAGGTTTTCTTGCAAGTTTTCTCTATTTCACTTTGCTTTTCAAATACTGATCCTTCCAGAAGAGGTCTGTCTATAGGCAGGCATGGTAAATACAGTTAGAACCAACCTGTGCTTCCAGAGCTGGAGCTGTACCATGTATGATACTATAGTTTGAGTTCTGGAAAGGTTACTGTGTCAGCATGGAGTGCAGAGTGAGGCTTCCAAAAGCCTGCCAGGTTCTGCCTGTGCCTTCCAGCTGCCAGAGCTGTGCAGTCATTCAAACACAAGCCAGCAAGTTTAAAGGCACCACAGGGCAGCCTAACTTGAAATTGCATTACTGGTGATATATTGCAGATGGGAAAGGTAGTAACCATCCTCTGCTGGTTTGCCTTTACCTTAGCAGGCACGTAAAGGTCCTTCCAGCTTTCTGGAGTTCTGTAGCCTGACATGGCCCAGAGTTGTCACATGCTGTGCACTGAGTCAGCCAGCTTGGAATGATGACTTTAAGGTTGAAGGAAACCAACTATGAGCTGAGTGTTTTCGTTTTAATTAAAAAAAAAAAAATTGTGGCAATACCTTGGGGGAGTGTTGTGTGTTTTTTGCTGGGTATGTCAATATGTTGGTTTAAAATCATCAATCTAGTTCCTCTGGACAAATGTGTTTTCCTAAGTAAAGCTGCTGAACAAGGGATGCATGTTTCCACAGTAGCAGAGTTATATAAAATAGTACCAGTTAACAAAACTGATGATTTTGAAAAACTGCTTTTAGATCCTTGAATTACAAGGTGCCAAGAGGCCAACCATTTGTATAATTTCCATCATTGCATGACTGATTAAAATGGCTCCAGTGTATTAGAAGTAATGTAGGTTTACTCTGCATCACTCCTCAGTAGAACTAATCCAGCAGGACAGCTGCTGGAGGAAGAAGCCATGCATATGTTAGAGGTGGAAATTTTGCTTTTCAACTCTTTGGATCAGATGACTGCAAATCTTCACAAAGCTCTTTGCAGGCTATTACAGCAGTTCTGTAGTTGATACATTTCAGGTTTTGGATGATCTGCAAATTAAGCAGAAAAATGTATATATTCATAATGTCAAATATATCAAAACTCACTTCTGTGCAAGAATATCTCACAACTGGACCAGCCATGCAGAAACTTATGCACTGCCACAGGAAATATTTCTCAACAAAAGAAATGTTACAGGGAGTAGCTGCATAACACATAAAGAACACTTCCAAACAATTACTGTGTTTTGCTTTAAAAGGAGATGGAAAATGTGTAGCTCTTACTGTTAGTTTCTACTTTTCAGGCCGTGGAGTCAATCCAGGCTGAAGATGAAAGCGCCAAGCTCTGCAAACGCAGGATTGAGCACCTGAAGGAGCACAGCAGTGACCAGCCGGCCCCGGCCAACATGTGGAAGAAGAAGCGCATGGACCGTATGATGGTGGAGCATCTCCTGCGCTGCGGCTACTACAACACAGCTGTCAAACTGGCCAGGCAAAGTGGCATTGAGGTGGGTGGCTGTCACTGTAGGACACGAAAGAAGGACTCCCAAGTATTTCAGAAGGCAAAGAGCATAGGAAAAGAAGGCTTTATTTTCTAATTCTTACTGCATTTTATCAGGCGTTCCGATACAGACTGAACATGGTTGGTGAATAGGAACACCACCTCTCTAATCCCATTGGTTAAACTGCAGAAACAGCAAAACACCACCTGGAGAGAGATTGTTTTGACAAAGGATAGTTGTTTGCCAAGATTGTTTTGAAAAGAAATTTTTTGAGAAATTTTTCCTTGGGAAAAAGTTAGCAGCTGCTAGCAGGCTAAAAATCTTTCAGACTCAGAAGTATCAGGTCCACGGGTGGCAATGTGGATTAACTTGCTAACAAAATGGTAGTAAAGAGGAAGTTGGAAAATGAGAACAAGCTGTTTTAGCCTTGTAGAAGATATTTTTATGTATTGGTGTACCTTCCTTGCTAATGTTTATCTGTTAATCTTTCTAGGCTTGAGTTTGTTCTCCTTACTTGGCCTAAATTGTGTTTTAATGTATTAAAATAAGTCAAAGTTGAAGGCATAGTTGTTAGTCACAAATTAAATGCTTTTAGATAAACACCTTTCTCTATTAAAACTCAGATTAATTCTCAAATGTCATACAACATTGCTTGTTAGAGGCCTTTAGGTTGCTGATTAAGCAGGTGGTGGAGCTTCCCATCTGTCTAGCCCCACTCAGCTGATATGTGTAGGTGACCAGACTGAGCAGAACAGCATTTGCTGCTTGCAGGAACAACTGTTCTATTGTATCATCCTACTGTTTATTTCACTGAAAGGAAGGCTGACTTTTACTTGGGAAAAGAAATTTTGATACAATTTGGGTTTTTTAGTAACCATTATATCTTGCATGATCCTCAGAACGTTTTGCTGGTTTCCTTGTTTCACCATTTAGTGACTGTTGCTTTCTTTTCACTGGTTAGCCATTTGGTTTTTCTTGGGCTCACAGTGGCTTATGAAGTGTTTGGAGTTTGTGTACTTTGGTGTAGTCTCTTTATGCAGATGAATCCTGACTGTGGTCCTCTGACAGCCACGAGGACATTAGAGGTGACTTTTTAAGAATTTGCTGTTTGTCTGGAGAAATCATGTTTTGCAGGTTTTAGGTAGCATTTGCTGTTTGATCCTGAGTGATCCTTGAATCTTCTTTTGATATTCCTGATTCCAGAAGGCATGCAACTCTTCTAGTTAAAATCTTACTCTTATAAAGATGCTGAAAGTTGAGTCCTCTTGCATGACTTATGTACTTTGCTTTCTTAGGTGGAATAGTTGAACACATCTCTCTCATTTTGTTAGGAAAAAGATATTTTTGTTACTGATGTCAAATTAGAGCCTATGTACTTGTTCTTTGTCATATAACAGGGACCTATTTGTCATGTGTCTCTTATTCCTTGGCTGCTTTACTGGTCTAATCCTGTTCAGCCAGCAGCAATTTCAGTAAATGCCAAATAGGAAATAGCATGTAGAGGCTGAATAGAAGTGAGAGGGGAAGTGGGTTACAAAGTATTAATAGGAAATAGTCCTGAAGGAATGAACTGAAGAGGCTGTTGTGCCTCACTAGAGATACAGCCCATGCATGTGAGTCAAAAATACCCAAGGCTGGGATAACTGCAGCTTGACTGGTCAGCAGCTCTCCCACTTGTGGTACATGTTTCCCTCTGTTTTGAGCAGGAGCTCATCTCTGCTGAATCATCATGCTACTGTACCTACTGGGTCTGCTGAAAAAGCACTATGGAAATATTTTCACTTCCTAGCAAGCTCTATTATGCCTGGTTAAATAATGCTCAGCTTTGGTTTGGACATGAGCATGGAAGTCTGTCATGACATACTGCAAGAGGCTGTGGTAAAAGCATCATACTTAAAGCTTTTCATTCTCTTTGTTGAATAGAAAATTTTGTGTTATAAAGGAAGTTTTAAATAAGATTATTTACCTTCTGCCTGCAAGCCTAACTCTTTTAATTTGCATAACACCAGAGTAACTGGAATAACACAGAACACAGTTGCATATTGAATGCACTGAGGCCATTTTTCTCCTAGTTCACTCAAATTATGCATTGTAGTCAGCATTATAGTTTGTTTTGGCTCAATGGAGATAAGACTTCCCTCAGTTTCTCTGCTTTGCACTTGGTCTTCCTTACTGCATGGCAACCCTCTTTGTGAACAGCTTTGCAGTGTATGTACTGCGACTTGTTTGTAACACAGAATTTGTGGGTTTTTGCTGGTTTAATAAGGCAGCAGCTTTGTTTCTTTTGTTTCTTTTTGTTCCTTTCTTGCTAAAGGATGTGAACATTGAAATGTTCTCTAATGCTTACTAATACAACTTTGCTGTAAAGATTACCAAATACCATGTTATTCTCTCATCCCAAGTGATCTTTGTTTTCTCTGGTCTCACCTGGCATTTTGATTAATATCCACACCACCAGTCTTGTCTTGATTTTGTTACCACTGGGTAGACATTATGCCCTAAGTACAAACCTGAAAAAAGGTGCTGTTATTTTTCAGCTTGTCCAGCAGCCAGAGGGGAGGCTGGTGGGCAAGTTAAGCATGGCCCAGCAATGTGCTCTTGTGGCAAAGACAATTCAACAGCACTCTGGCTTGCACTGGGATCAGCAGCAGCAGCAGAAGGGATGTGATGCAGCCTCTCTGCTCACCTCTGGTTAGACCCATCTGCAGTGCTGTGCCCAGTTCTGGGCTCCCCAGCAGACACAAGGACTTGTGGAGTCTCCCTGTACTTGGAGATGCTCAAAACCAGCCTGGAATGGGAAAGATCCCAAGTGACCTGGTAGAGGTGACCCTCCTTTGAGCAGGGACACTACACAAGTTCCAGAGGTCTGAACCTCAATCACCATTCTGAGATTCTGTTCCTCTGATTGCAGGGCAAATGGCCCAGGTGCCCTTTGCTGCTCTTTGCAAAGGCTGAAGGAATTCTCTCTTTCCAGTTCAGTTGTAGCTGGGGGATCCCAGGTTAAACACTTTCCAGTAGTTGTTAGACCAGTCCTGGGAGCAAGTCTCAGCCTGCCTGATTTCAGTTTCTTGTGTGGCTCCTGAGTATGGAGAGACCTGCAGAGCTGCCAAGGTGCTTCATGGGTGAGACAGGTCAGAAACAATTCTGCTTCAGTGACCAAAGGGAAACCATTAAATCATCCCTGTGGTGGAGCAAACTGTCTGCTGTGTACCACTGGCAAAGATTGACTGTAGGCCACAGTGTCCAATTCTAATAGTTTTTGATGGCCTGTGACAAATTTTAGGCTGTTTACTAAATTAATTACCTCCATAGGAATGATAGGCTATGAAACCTTGTAATAGAAGATAAGTACTTAAAAACCATGGTTATAAACCAGGAAGCAAACAGAATGGAAAGCAATGCTGGATGTGAAAAATTATAGGGAAATATTAAATATCAGAGTTATGAACTAGCTCAAGTGAGGAATAACTTTGGCATTTAGACAGCATAAAATTATGGCAATATAAGAAATAAATTCCAAACATTAAATATTTGTTATATGTCTTTAAAGAAAAGTAATGCTGCTTGAGAAAATAAACCAGAATGAGTAAGATTAAAATAAGAGCTGACAGTCAAAGACAGAAATGTTTGTGCCAAAGTAAATATGGGGCAGAGGGGATTCTATTGTGGAATTTTTTCTTGATGTCTTCTGGCTCCATAATGATGTGGAAAGCAGTCTGGGTTGAAGATACAAACTAGATGTTAAGGGGTTTTTTTGTTGCATACGACTAAAACTCATCAGTATAGGCTTAATAGAATAAATAGAATCAAAATAAGGTCATTATTACAACCTTGTAATGCCACACCAATATAAAAATGCCTATTTTCATCTGCAGATGCATATTTTCAGCTAGCTGGCAAGGTTGGCTGTTAACTTCAGCTTTGTTATTTCATGTTCTGCTACACTGCTATCTCATTTCTGTGCCATTAATTGATATGCAAATCTAGTTTAGGAGGAGTGGTGTTCCAATAAGAAGTTGGTTTCTGTTTGTAGATAAATTTTATAATTAGGCTGCGTATGTGGTGCTTAGTCTACTGTTTCTGGAGGTGGTGGGGTTTAAAATTTTATTTGTTTTTCCAGCCCTTTCCTTAATAGGCTAGGAAGAAAAAATAAACATGTAAAGTGTCCTTATATTCTTTGCTTAATTATGTATAGCTGTAGTGATTCTTGCCTGTAGGATTGAAAACAAACCCAGATTCTGAAGCTTCCAGTCTCCCTTATCATATGCTGCAAATCCTCTTTCCATCTTTGCTTAGCTTATTTTAGTAAAAGAGTGTATCTCCTTGCCTTAATGCTCATGCTGTACCAAAGCTGCACAAGTGGCAATGTTTTTTCTCTGAAGAAGAACATAAATTCAACCTAGTTTTTAGTGTGTTGGGGCAGGAAGCAAATTATTTAAAAATCTATAATTCACTGAGGAACAGAAGAGCTCCTGCACCCCTGGGCAGGGTGGGCAGTGACACTGTAATGTGGGCAGTCAAATTCTTGAGCTGAAAAAACTCTTAAATAGCTTAAAACTGATTAATTTGACCTTAAATCAGGGATTATGTATATCAATTAAAATTCTGCCAATTAATGTTCTTAGATCAGTAATTAAGTACATGCATCATCCTTCAGAGACACTTAACTAGCCCTTTGCATTCATACCAGTGTGCTTTTTGCTTTTGAGAATTGGGGGAGAGGGGGAAAAACCAAGTATTCCAGTGACTTCAGAAGTTTTGTCTAGACATATGACCATTGTCAACATTGATCATATTAGAAGGGCTTCTTGACACTTCAGGTGTTGACAATTGACACAGTCCCCAACAGATAACAATTTTCTTGATGTGGGAGTTCAGGTCTCCAGCTACTGTCAATGGTTTCCTTCCTGAGCAGACCTTTCTACATCTGTGGTAATGGTTATTTACAGGAGAATATCAAAACAGGGCAGATACTGAAAAGCCATTCTAAAAGTATTTAATTGTCTTTCTAAGTAATAGATATATTTATTAAAATAAATTATTTTTGTTTAAATAAGGAATAGTAGTCACTATAGAGAAGAACTGATTATCTTCTCTTCTTCTCTCCTCCCCTTTTGGTCCAGTTTGTCTTTTTTACTGCATCATTGCAGCTTCAGTTTTTATAAAACTGTTTTTGGAGGGATTAGCCTAACTAGAAAAGATACCTGCAACAAATTCAAGTGTGTTCCACTGTCTTAATTTTTTTACAGAAAGCTGTGAAATCTTATTTGATGTCCTGTGTTGTAAGAGAAACTTGAATTCTTAAAGTCAAGCTTCGTGGCTTTTGACCAAGTATCTGGTCTCTTCTTTTTCCTATTCTATATCAGTGTTCCTTTTCTCAACCCCGAAGTTAAATGTTCTTTCCTTGCTTTATAAAAGTGTTCCTCAGCACTGTGATATGGATCCTTCAGCTGACACCTCAGTAGAATACTGCTGAAGGATTTCTGTCTGCTACAGGGCAAAATCTTCCTGAAGCTGCTATTTTTGAAGTAATCCATTCCCTGAATAACTGTTTCTTCTTGATGACTCTCCCAGAAGATGAGAAATAACCTGCACTTCTGAGCATCACAAAAAGGAGCGGTATGAAGTCTTAACTCAAAAAGTTAAAAGCTGAATAAACAAATCTTTAAACAAATCATACAAAGGTACCTTTAGAAATCCTCCTAGTTAAGATGCATAGTCCAAGAATGGCTTGTAGGCAAACACACACATATGTATTAAAGTAATTAATCAAAACACATTTATATTCATAACAATTCAATTTCAAATAGGTAAATAATATTCATCATAATGCCTGAGTGTATTATTTACTTCACTGTCATGCAGAAATAGCCCAGCTGGCTTTCCAGATGCAGGCTGAATGGCAAGACATGCCAGGAGCCATTTGTGTCCCTCTCCTGTGACTTGCTGTTCCCACACTAGAGATGTTACAGGAAAACCATGTATGAAGGAGCTCCTAAATTGGCATAACTGATTTAGGGGTGCCAGGATTTTAGCTTGTGCTGCTTGGAGTCACCCTGCAGTCCCAGGCTATAGAGAGCTGCTCAGAAACTTCTTTCAGTGTGTTTTGGCTGTACCTAGTGTAGGCATGGCAACTTTGAGTGGATTGGTATAATGAATGTCTGGGTGTGTTCATCTGAATTTCAAAGTGCTGCAATTCCTGCACAGCCTTACATCTGCAGTTTGTCTCGAGCATCTTGAGGAATTAGAATTATGTAAATGTGAAATAGTCAAGATGGAAGCAGAATAACAAACTTCCTCTTTACAAATCATTTGACACTTCAAAAGCCAACAACATGAATTGTGCTGTGATGTTGAACATCTTGTTTTTTTCAGTCCATTTAGACAAAGTGGGTTACCTGCAGTGTATCATAACTGAGTCAATTTATTACAAAATACTTAGTCTGGAAGGCTGGTGAGGCAAGAAAAATTCTTGAGTTGAAATTTTATCTAAAGGGGGAATGGTGTTATCACCTGGAGATTACCCAGGAGTAGAAGAGGTTTGGGTTCAGTTGTGCCTCTTCTTACTGTCCTTTCTTCCTGCCACACATTTCTTCAAAGTGTAAATCTTACCTCACATTTAACACTTGCTCCTGCTACTCCATTAGATGACAGGATAATGTTTTGCCAGAAAATATGTGTAGCTGCCAAGACTGATCCTGCATGGACAAAAACTGCAGGGCTTGTGCTCCACTAGCAAAGGATTGGGTGCCTTGCCTCTGCTAGAAGAGGCTATGACAGAAAACAAGGCACTTTTTTCTGCCCAATGATGCATCTTAAGCTCTAGAGGCTTTGTCACATTACTGTAGTGTAGTCATTTATTACTGTACTTAGCATGATATAATATGCTGCTGGGTAAAGGTGCAGCCATTTGCTGAGCTACAAAAATTGCTGAGGCAGGAGCAGAGGATGCATTGGAAAAAACAGATTGCTAATAACCAACCTCAGTGCTTGCTCCAACTCTGAGGCTCTTCCAAGCAGCTTATGTCCTTGAGCAAAAGGAGGTGGGTGAAACACTTGTTTTTGCTTGGCTCTGGAGCAGCCAGTGCCAGAACTTGTGTAGTTTTGTGACCATGCTTTAGAAAGCTGTTGGAAAAACTGGATGGAGGGAGAGGATGACTGGAAAATATTATGGGTGAGTGCTTTTGGTAGGTGTGAGAGCAGAGGTCAAATACCAAGGAGTTTTGTAATCTAGTCAGAAAAATTGAAGTTGGACACGAGTTTAGAACATGAATTAATCACTAGAACTAATTAACAGAAGTACCAGTATCCTCTAATGTTATACAAGGACCATGCTCTTCTGACAGGCACTAAGGGTGAGGTACTGGGATCCTTCAAAAATAACCAGGCAGAACTAAAAGATCTGTGCTATGTTGAGGGTATGCAAGATGCTCTCATGTGAAAGCTTCACTGTACACTGTGGGTACTGTGTTTACTTTGTAGACAAAAACATTTCTGGCTCTTCTGTTGATGAATCTGTGGTTTGGCTGTCTGTTTTTGCATTTTTCCCCAATAACTAGTTCCACAGCTGGCTTTGAGTAGGGCATTCTGTCAGTTACTCCATTGGTTTCCCTCTAATCCTGTGAATGTGTGTAGCATTATAACACTTAATAGTGGCTTAATGAACTTCAGACAGTGTTATTTTATGAGCAGAGAGTGAGGAGGCCCCTTGCTGTTAATTTGTGCCCCACTTTAACGTGTCTTCAGTAATTGTGGTGTTGCTGTATTGTCACCATCTATGCCATTATTTTCTTCATTTGTGTCTCCCTTCAATGTCAGTGCAGTTCATACAGACCCTGTGTTGACTTTGACTGTTACTCCAGCAGCCTTTTATTCCTGCCCTTGTACAGGGGCAGAGGACTTGGGCTGTGGCCCCAATTCCTGTTCCTGCCATCACAACCACCTGCACTGTCCCCCTCTTCACCTGCACCTCATTTTTTCCTTCCTGCACATGTTTTCAAGCAGGCAGAGTGTGACTGTGGTGTTTCCTAGGCTGCCAAGTGATGCCTTTCACTGTTTCCCCACTGTGGAAATACACTGACCTCTTCTTCCCCAGCTGCTCCTGTCCTTGTAACTCCTTGTGTTTGCCTTCTCCCTGAGTTGTGTAACACTGCTCACAGCCTGAGCTGATGCCTGGTTTTGCTGTGTGTTCATCACAGGGGAAGTTTTAACAAATGCATATATTAATATAGAAGACTAAATTGACCTCTTGGCTTGTAAGTGGTCATTACTACATTTCTGTTTCACTGCCACAATTATACTGAAAGTTGTGTTGCAAGTGGAGGGTATGTGAGTAGTCATTAAAAGCTTAACACAGCTTTTTCTGAAGTTGTTGTTTGAGTGATCCAAGTGTTTATTGTATTTCATATACAAGTAGTTTACCATGCTGCTGAATGCTGAGTGCATCAGCAAAGGCTTTTTTATGAGGGTAGTGCTCTTATGCATGTAATGTGTATGGATAGACAGATAGTCAATCTTATTAAAGCTGTTATTGGTACATACTCTTGGCAATGAGCCACTGATAGCTTGAGGCATACTGGCCTATTTTCAATTTCATATTGATGCTAGTAAGCAATTAAAAATAAACAATCTGCATTTCTGAAAAATATACAAACAGTATCTTATGATATTACAAATTGCTTATTTTATACAACAAATAGCCTATTTTATGAGAGCTGTTTTTTTCCACTGAGGAAACTTCCTTTCCTATAAAATGCTGCCTTTTCTCACTGAATCAAATCTTTTATTTTATCTTGTTTAAGCCTAGTATTTCTTTTTTTTGATTAATTAATCTTGTTTTGAGAATAGCTTATGGGAGATTTGAAAATAACAAGTATTGGCTGTTCTAGTACTTATTTCTGGTTGGTTTTGAGCCCTGTTAAAGATTCATATTTCTAATGTGAAATATTCTGGGGGTTATGTTAATGCATAAAAGTTCATATGAACTATAAGGGAATAGCTTTTCAGACTTGTGACTGGAGATCTCATAAAGTAAAAATACTTCAGCTTATGTGCATATTGAAGACCAGTGGAGAGGAATGACTTGACCTGACTGCTCCAAATTTTAAAATGTAATGTAAAAATCCTCATGTGAACACTACATGAATTTCTGTAGTTATTTTGCTACTGCAGAAAACATGTTTTTGTTCTAAGTCGTTTGGCATACGATGTAATGCAAAGTTGCTGGTTTTGTGGCATCTGGTGCTGAAAATTCTGAGCAGTTTTCTTGGTGAATATAGAGCCACACATGTAGATCTCTAGTGTTTTTCCAGTTCACTGCTGAATTCTCTTAATGGTGCACAATCTAAAGTTACAGCCTTTGTTTGGCTTTAAATTCAGTTTAAATTCTCATTTTGATATATATTTGCCAGTTTGGTTCACAACTTTGTAAGAGATGTAGCTGTGTTTAATTTAAAATTCATGTGAAGCTTATATATCTGCCAGTTAAACCAAATCACCTACTGCCTTTATACATACCTTCTCATTATTTCACAGCTATTATTCTTCACAGCCTTTACTGCATTTTTGTGAATCACTTCTTCTTTTCTGTAACCCAACCAGATAAATTCATTGAGTTCTGGGCCCATTTTCGTTGTGCTCTTAGTTCTGGTGTTTCAGAGCAGTGTTCATTTTTGCTGCAGCCCTTCCCTGCAGTGAGGGCAGGCTCTGGAATCTCCTGCTCAGGTGAGCACCCTGGCCAGGAGTGAGCTGAGAGTTCACCCATCAGCTCCTGCTCACCAGAGCCCAGCAGCTCTTCAGAGGAGGGGATGTGCATAAACATGCCTGGGATGTTCTTACTAAGAACCCATCTGAGCAAATTGGGATCCAGCTTTTTTGTTGGCCAGGAGTAGATATCTAGTAATCATCATCATAAAGGCATCCTCATTCTTCATAGTATTTTATACCTAATAATTGGAGTTCTGTGCAGAATCATAGGGTTGGTAACCTCCCTCCCTGGAGGCACTTGCAGCTTAAAAAGAAGCAGTGATATTTTAAAAGCTATATATATGTAAATCAGGCAGAGCACAGGGTGATGGATAGCTGTATTCTTGTTTAAATAAGTGCCCCTGCTTTCACTAAAGTGTCTTCAGCCTTCATGTGCAGTTTTCACTAATAATAAATGTCTTTCTCTGGAGTTTTCACTGTTGTAATGGAATTAAATTGTTCTTTTATGATAAAGTTCACCCAATGTTGCAATAGTTATCCTTCTAAAACCTGGTTAGTGACTGTTGTATAGAAGGGAAGGTTAGTTCACTTTAGTCCACTACCTGTTTTTTAAAGCAGAAATAATAAAATCCAGACGGTACTCCCTGGTTTGTACTGTGCTTCCCCCTGGAGTGTTTGGATAATCGTTGCTTATACTTAATGGAGCAAGTTCTCCTCCTTGAGATATTTGAGACTATTTTTCAGTACACTTGTAGAATTAAATGAAAGTTTCATCTATATCAATCTTCCTGCCCAACCTCAGGTATTGTGTATTTGTAATCAAGTGATTTGGCAAAGTTATGACAATGCACAGGAGGCTGGAAAGTCTGTGCTAAGTTATGGTTTGATCCCAGTGCTGAAATGATCCATGTGCAGGGTAAGGTTCTCCTTAGTTCTGCAGTACTGGCAGGAAAGTATTGCAACCCCCCTTCCAGTGTGAAAGTGTGAAATGAAGGGAGACACCAGTGTTGTAAAGAGGGTAATTAAAGAGTTTAGAACTCCTTTTTAGTTTATATACAAGTCAGAAGACATTTGCCATGGTGCTGAATACTGTGTCATTTCGAGGGGGAGTGTGTGGCAACAGATTTCTTGCTTCTGCTTTTTCTGCACCTGCAAAGTCAAGTTGCAGCATTTCTCTAAAATTGTGTATTTATATTTACTCAATTTTATATGTAAATTTTATAAGAGAGGCTCTTTGTAGCAGCCTGTGAAGTCTTAATCCTGTTCTGGGAGCTGAGAAAGACAGTGTTTCTGTATGGTCTGCAGCCTGTACAACTCTGAATTGCAGAATACTTTCAGAAAACTCCTCAGCATTGGGCTCTTAACTGGGATTTTTTTGACTGGAACATGAGATACTTCTTACAAATGCTAAACTGGTTCCTGCACATCCAAGATGAGGCAGACAAGTTGTACTCCTGACTGGCCTGTGTAGAAGTGCTGTGCTAGTTTTGATAAATCCTCTGATACTCTTTTCTTCTGTTTCCTTAGTCCTAGCTAAGGAAGAAGCACCAAGAGCAGGTACCACCAGAAAAGATAGGAAAGTATGATTGGATTTAAAAAAACCTGTGTGGCATGTGGGGTTTTTAAAGGTTTATTGCCTAATTGTGTCTTAGTATTTTTGTGGTAATCGTCTGCATGATTAAGACTTCTAACTACTTCTAATCAAATGCAAAAGCTCTTCCTGTCTCTACAAAAGGATTTCTTAATGCCTTTTTTATATTGTTCCTTAACTTTCTATCAAGTCAACAGAGAAGAAAATCCTATTTATTGGTGCAATTTAAATGTAATTGTTGGTTCTGAAAGAAACTCTTTTAATTTAAAATGTTCTCCTCTGTTTCTGGATACATACTGTCTATTTAATAGAGAAGGCTGCCAAGCTTTGACTTCTTTTGGTAACCACGACTCTAATTAGCATTTCTGTTAAATAGAACCTTTTTCATTTTAAATTTTCAAAAGCAATGTAGAAATTCTTTTTTTATTGAAGAGTTTTGTCTGCCTCAGCAGCAATTGCAGTCTTTTTGCTCATAGTAAAGGGCTGCTGTACCAACACCTGGTTGATAAATACAGATACTTGGGATTCTCTCACCAGCTCATGGCTTATAACAAATGCTGCCCTTATGCTTCTTCAATATTTTTTTTGTAATGGAGCTTCAACTGTTAAAAGCTAACAAATGAGATTAAACCAGTGATTTGTTTCTCCTTAGCAGACCCAGTCCTTTTTTTGATGTAAAAGCAAATGCTTTTGTTTTAATTTGGTGTAAAAGCAAATGCTGTTCATTAAGAGGGCACACAGCTCCAATAAGCTTGAGGAGATATATGGAGATGTTATTGTTTGTAACTTAAATGGAATTGTCTTTCCACTCAGCAGCTGTATGGAATGCAAGCAGGATAATTATTGTGACTGCATTATGTGTCAAGCTACTTACACAGATGAGTTAATGGGCAAGAGGTTTTTCTATGGCCACCTTATCATGCACAGGGGAGTCATGAACTTTTCTTCCACTTGAGCATATCATCAGGAAAACTTCAGACCAGCAAAAAGATTATTCTCTTGTTCTTGTAGGAATACTTTAAAATACTGTTGTGGAACAGGTTGGCATTCTTCCAGTCCATTTGCCAACACATTGATAAAATAGATTAATTTTTTTATCCCTAAGTGTATGGGAAGAGTCCATTAAAGTCCAATCTCAATGTTGTTCTGTAAACTTGTAGCTGTCTGAATTCTGTGCTCAGTCTAACTTACCTGGATTTGATACCAGTAGAGCTGTGGGAGGTCCTTTATTCTTTTGATGGGAAATGGTTTTGTTGCCATGATCATACAACCTATAAAACAAATGTTAATGTTTTGGTTTTAAAATTCAAATAACGAGAGAAGGATTTAGTAAAAGCTGCAAGTTCTTCTGCACTTTAGAAATACATGTGGCTTGTTTAAATTTCTGTAAATAACCATTCTGATAACCCTGACATGATTTAGTCCACTTTCCCAATAGTATTAGACTTCCTGTATTTATAAGGAAAAACTGGGTAATGAAATGCAAGATGTGAATATGATATAGCTGATGATAGTTCTGGTTTTCAGCTTTGTCTCATGGAAGGTAGAACTTCTAAGATTAAGTATATTCAGCTGTTCTGACAGCTGAAAATGTCATCTGTTTCTGAGAGTGGTTTTGTTCACTAGACCATGGTAATATTTGTGATATTAAGCATGTCAATAGTGTAAAAATCTGCAAGATTCTAGGTGCAATCTTTAATAGTTTTCTCTTTTTTTGTTCTGTTATGTAACTAGACTCAGAGAACTGCTGTCATTATCAGAACATTCCAGTCCATGGAAATATCCTGTAATGTCTTCTTGCAAAGTACAATTCTAAAATCCAAAGGTCTTGAGAACAAAGTATTTTGTATCTCTGTATTCCAACTAAGTTGAAGAATTGCTGTGTAAAGTATGAGTACAATTTAACAAGACCTTCCTTCCTTTTTTGTTTTTTGAAGGACTTGGTAAATATTGAGATGTTTTTGACTGCTAAGGAAGTGGAAGAGTCATTGGAAAGACAAGAGACTATGACTTGCTTGGCTTGGTGTCATGACAACAAATCCAGACTCAGAAAAATGAAGGTATGAAAATGTAACATGTTCACATTTTGCTTAAACTATTTTCTAAACTACCTGGATGCTGGATGTGGTCAATATGTTTTAAATTACAGGTCTCGAAAAAGGTCTCGTATAAAAGTAAAGGACAGTAAGTATAAAAATATTCTTAAAAGCATAAGTAATTGGAGCTAAAGAGGCTCAGAAATGTCAGACCTGGAAGTGAGGTCATCTTCTGCATTCAGTGTTGTCTCAACAAATCATGCTCAAATAAAATACAGTACTCAGTTGGGTTTAGTGTAATTTGTGAACAAATAAATGCAGAAATACGTAGTGTCTTGATGCATGTAAACTTACGTTTATAACTCTGTGCTTCCTGGTGAGACTATAACTCAGTTTATATTGAAGGTGTCTTAAGAATGAGATTAATTGGTAATCTCTGCCCTCAGGTTTAAAATTTCTGAGAGAAATTTCATGCAGATTTTAGTCTTAGTAATTTTTAACTGTTGAATATAAGAAGACAAAACTTTAGAATAAAGAACTAACTTGCTGTGAGAAAATACAAAAACAAAAGCTGGAATCTAATCAAGTAACAAACACAAAAAGTCTTCCTCAAGCCATTGAGTGCCATGAGCAGCACATGCTGTGTACTTGTTGCTGTGCAGTCCGTTTAAATTTCCTTGTCTCTCCAATTATGCATTTCAAAACATGCTGTAATCTTTTACAGGGCTTGCAGAAATCTGGTTTTAACTGATATTAACCAAAATCCCTGCCTCCCTCAAAGATGTTTGTGTCTTATATTTTTTAAGCTAAATATTCTTTAACCAAAAATGTTTGAGTGCACTTAACAATTAGCAAAGAGTGACGTTCTCTGTCACTCGGGCACCAAACTGAGAACGAGCCGAAGATGGGACACAAAAGTAAATCGGCCAGTGATTACTCTAGAGAAAATGATGATCTTGTTATGGAAACCATTAAAGGAAAACCAGAATTGGTATGTAAACCACGTTGCATAATAATACTGATTTTAAAAAATCCCCCTTGTGTCATCTTAAAATGTTAAGTAATACAAGGAATAAAATCTGAACGTCTTACTTTCTCATCGCCAATTTTCAACCAGCAGTAAATAAGGAAAAATCTTCCCCATCCTCTTTTTGAAAAATAAACAACAACAAAAATGTATTTCTGCAAGCCCTATACTTTTTTTCTTTTTTGTTTCTTTTTTCATCAAACAAAAAACAAAGCTAAGGCTGTGAGAGATCAGAGCTGGAAGAAGAGAAATTACTATGCTTCTTTTTGAAACACAAACATTTCTGCTTTTAGTTGCTTTAGTTGCTTAGCTACTCATTGACATTAATGTTCTAAAACCCCAGCCACCACCTACCTGAATGCAAGCCTTATCTAAAATCTGAACTGTTTGGTGGCCTGGGAAAGCAGTCACATAATCTTTACAGATGTGAGCGATCTGAAATCTGGTTAAGAGCTGCTGTGGGGTTGTTTGAAGGCACACAGAGTTGGAATGTGCATCATCTGATTGTCTAGGACTCTCTGCTTCTAGTTACACTGGTCTGCAGGACCCCGGGGCCTTTGGCTCACACCTTACTTGAAAATTCATTTGTTCAGCCTGTGAGTTTTGCTGTGGAAACATCTTAGCAAAATAGGAAGTCCTGGGATTTAGTATTATTTACAATTAAAAAAGCTTGATCAGATTTTTAGTGGAAACAAGCTTATTTAAAATTCTAGATGAGGGGTTTGTGTAGTTTTGGATAACAAGGTATTTTAAAACAGTCCTATGGAAAATCTCAAGAGAAAAAAATTTATGTTCTGCTAAATCTGGGCTTAAATACAGAAAAATGCATAGTTGGAGAATATTTTTTTCTGTTCCTTAAATTAATAAGTTTTAACATATGAAAGAATGCATCATTTTTATGTTCAAATGGCTTCAGTTTTAAATCTTAAATTAGCAGTTGTTGCAATGTGTGCAGTAGTCACTCCAGGCAGCTAACTGATAGAAATTCAGAGTTGCTCAAATTCCTACTGAAGTCACTGAGGAATTTTGATATGACTATGCTGATGACAATAAACAAAAGGCAACTGTTCATTAGAAACATGGGGAAAGAAAAAACACTCAGCAAGTGGAGCAGAGGAACACAGGGAATAGAGTTCTTTACATGATTCTCACAGCACTTTGAGTTTTCATTATTTTTCTAAGATAATCAAACAGTTGACTGTGTCCCTGTAAAGAAGCACAGTGATTTGTTCTTTTACAGGGGGGAGAATCTTTTTAATTCCACATATTCAAAAGTTTTTTTATAGATTGTGTGAACTGGTGATGGAATTTGATTTAAAGGGACACTGTCAACTTCATTAGGCTTCAAATTTTACCTTTTTCCATAAACAGGTAAATGCCACTTGGTTTTCTTGTTTGAGACTTGTTTCCAGCATGGCTTTTAGATGTTTGACAAGAAGAGTGGGATAGAAGCTTGAAGAAAGGGAGGGAGGGTATTGCAGCAACTTGAACTTTGTGCTGGTTTTTGTTAATATTGGGGTTTTTCAAAAAACATTCAAAGGCTTATTTCTTCCTTGCAGTCTTCTGGGTAGACCTGTCTAAATTATCACATAGCCCCAAACTACTGTTGAGTCTACTGCTTTAAATTGTAAGAGAATACAAAGAAACCACCTATTGCTCTCATTTGTGTCTCAGGTAACAAGGCTTTCACTCATTACAAAAACATTCATCCCTGCCGAAGTTTTAAAGGAGGCAAGAGGAGGAGGATTTTGTTTGCTTTTAGGGAATTCTGTGCTGATCTTGTCTGTAGAGTCAGCATTTCAACCTTTTTTTGCATGAATGCCTAAAAGCAAGCAAACCAGGTTGCATGTTATTAACACTTTCTTTTTTGTTGTGCACACGTAGTCGTTAACGAACCGTGCGGTGCAGCTTTGGCACCATCTAAGACCCTGTCTTGTCTTTAATCTCAGAGCTGTCTGGAGTTCAGCCTAAGGATTCAGGAGTTCATTGAACTCATTCGACAGAACAAGAGACTGGATGCTGTGAGGTATGAAATTAGGATGCTTTCCAAACAATTTTCTTAACAAGATGGTATTATGCTTCATTAGAAACATGTGACTATTGTTGCAACACCCAGAAGCCCTGTAAAGCCTTGAAGGGTCTCTCGCCTGGTGCTGTCATCAGTCTTTTGCATTTAAGCTGGGCTTGGATTTTTTTTTAAAGGCAAAGTGTCATTCCACAGATGCACCTTCTTAAAGGATTGATGTTATCCCTGAAATTCTGTGTCTTCTTGTTCTTCAAAATCAAGGTTTAGAAAATTAATCTGTTTAAAAAAATCAAATGGACAGGTGACATATGGTGTACTACATAAATATATATTCACCCTTAACTAATTTTCAAGCAATACAGCCACCTTCTTATGGCAATTCATTACAGTTTTAATCACCAGAAATACTAAAAGGTTAATGAAACCTTCCTCTGAAGCTTTAACATTTAAATTTTGACTGAATTTGCTTCTGCTTTGCTATCCTCATTAAACTTTTTGTTCTGCAAGTTACCTGCAAAGCCTGTATTCACCCCCTGTATTGGTGCCTAATTTAGAGTTCTGTATGGTTGTGGGTGGGAGAGGGATGAGCTGTGTTAGGTTTTCCTCACTCCATTCCTCTGGCTCCAAATGAGGAAACGAACTCGGTATCCATTTTTACCTGTTTTGAAGAAGTTCACTGGGGACTACAGAAAGTAACAAAGCCCAGTGGGGTTGTGGATCAGTAACAGAAGTGCAGTCACACCTCAGCACAGCCTGACTTCAACCACAAGAGAGTTTTTCTGACAATACTTTTCATACCAGCACACGAAGCAATTTATACATCTGAGTTAATGGTCCTGATTTAAGGTGGAATAATGTTCCAGGATAACACAGGAAACTAGTCCTGCTGAAAGAATTTTGATACTGGGACAAAGAAATGCATTGATAATTTGATAAACAGTGACCTTGCCAAGCACCAGAGTACAGTGCAGGTGGCAGAGCTATTGGAGCTTTCATGTGCACAAGGGAGGGAGAACTCTCAGCAGGTTGTTTTGTACGAATGTTTAAACCTAAAGAGAGGTGAGAAGTTCATGGCCCAACCTGAAGCTTTGCAGGTACATACCCTGAAGAGAACACTGTTGCAATGTAATATTTCTATGTTAAGGAAATTGCAAGTTCTGCTGCCTTTAAACCCAAACTAGGTGCTTCAGAAACTGAAACTTGTATTTGTAGGAGAGCTGATTTTTTGGTCAGAACAGCACAGAGGTACAGAAAATCATCATAAAGTATGCACAGACTGAAAACATTCTAGCATATCCCCAAATCTAGATGGAGAAGCTCCTGCAGGGCAAAGTTTTAGGGTTATTTTCAGGATTTATTTCTAATTTCATTCAGATGCGTGGCTTGCTTTGAGCTAATATCATTCCTACTTTGCCCTACTTGCACTTAAATCATCTTTGCTCTCATCCCAGCCAATGCAAATGTGCAATCTGATAAACTCCAGCTAATTTTAATGTTAATAATTAAAACCAAACATAATTAAAAACAAAACCTACAAGCTAGCATTTAGATATGTGCACTTACCCTTTGATAGAATTGTCAAATCCTAAGGAATTGTCAAGTACTTAAGAAAAGGATGAAAGAGACTCAACTCCATTATCTGTCTTCAAAGCCCATGGTGCTCTTTATACCAGATGAATACTGTGCCTTTAGCTTTATTCTCAGTTTGTTTCTTTGCCAAGTGTGCAGTCATGCATCTTAACAATGAGTAGTCCATGCTCTAAAAACTATTTTCTTTGAGCTACAGCTTCCTTATGTAGCTTGGAAACCAGAGGGCAGGCACAGAGCTGGAATAAGGAAAGAGGGCTGAGAACTGGGACAAAACAGATAAGGTCCTTCTGTATTTTATTGTTACTGGATATTTGTTTCCCTCTCATCCCTTTTCCACATCAGAAGTGGTAAAATTTGCAAGCTGTCAGCCCTCAAGAGGACACAGCATGTTTTGTGTGAAATAACCTGTCTGAGGTTTACAACTTAGAGCTCCTGTCTATACAGCAAACAAGGCATCCAAGTAGAGTGTTGTTGGGGTGAAGTGTGTATATTCCATACCTGCTGAAATTCAGGGCTGATATACATTTTATACTTGGAAATTACAAGTCGCCAGTCATGGCATGCTGCTTTAACTTCATAACCACTTGTAAAAAGAAAAGGAGCTGTGGAAGTCTATCTATTTCTTCATTGACTTCCTTTTAGCAGGATGAGTTTTGATTATTTTGTACATTCAGACTTCAACATCTCAATGTGTCCTTTCAAAAGTGTGGCTTAAAAACTGTAAGTCTTTACCATTGCATTCTACTTTGTTTCAAAATAAGTAATGAATAAGAGAATACATTTTGGGGAGGTGTGGCATAAATTTCATTGCTTCTAGCAAACCCTTGCAACTTGTGGTTTTATTAGCTTGCTTTTTTTAAGTGCCTGCTGCAGAATTCTTTCAGTATTGTGTCTGTGGTGCAATAAATAGGTCAGGCATCCATTAGAAGGCAGAGAAAGAGGCTGTTTACCAAGGAGTTTCCTGTATGAGTGGAACTGGGGGAACTGACATTTTGTTGAAACGCAGCTGGTGTTTAAATAAGTTTGAAAGCTTTTGCTGCCTGCTGAGAACCTCTGAAGTGACATTGCTTTTACACTGAAATTGATGTGAACTTTAAAATTATCCATCTTATTAAATAAGCGTTTGAGTTTGTGTAGATTTTTAGAATGAGTACAAACAGACTTTCCTCTAAGGTACCTTATCAGAGTAGCCTTGAAAGTGCAAGTTTCAAGAATGTAAAAACTGTTCATGAATACAAAGAATAAATCTCTTAACCTTAAATATAACACAAAGTTTTTTGCCTAGTATATTAGCCTTTAACTCTCCATCTCTAGGGATTTTTTTTGTCAAATTTGTACCTACTAAAGTAAGAATGAATGACTGATGACACCAATTTCACTTTAGGAGCTCTCCCTAATTTCATTCTGGGAAATCTGACAGCATTTTGATATTTTGCTCTTATGCAATGCCAGAGATACACAAAGTTCTCAGCTAAAAGCTTAACAAAGCATCATGTGCACTTCTTGTTCTGGGGATACAAAGGACAAAAAGGAGTAAATAATAGCTGATGGTGGGCAAAGTTAGGAGAAAATGGATACAAGTCTATCATTTTAGTCAACTTCCTTCCTACAAGGATGAATGAACATTTTATTATTTTTTTTTGGTTGGGTATAAAAATAATAAAACTTTTGAGCACTTTGAGTATAAATTCTGTTGGTTGTCATAAGGGTCTGAGACAAAGACATTCAGACATTGGCCAAAAAACTGAGTAGAAGCAAGTGCTTTCTTGTTAACATTTTACATTTGTGTTCAGTCATTGCCACTGCCCAGTAAGGACATTCATTTTTATATTCAGATGTATGTAGATATATAAGCTGGACATTGCAAACGTGGATCCTTCTGTAACAATTTAATGTGCCCTTAGTGAACTGTAGGTCTTCAAGTCTTTGTAAATATTTGTTAAGTACAATATGTGAGCTCTACCTGTGTGGGCTGGAGGGACACACAAAAGATTACGGACTTTGTCCTTGCAGAGTTTACAGAATCATCCTGGGATTCGAAAAACAAAATTTTCTGCCTATTACTTAGATCTGTCACAGGACATTAGTGGCTTCAGGGATGGTCTATTGTCAGGATTTTAAAAATATTTTCTAGAAAAATTTAGCCCCCTGCCTTAGCTATAGAGACTTGTATGTGCTAATGGTGGTTAAAACTTTGTAATTAAGCATTGCAATGTTCAGAGAGCTCCAGGAGCATAACAACACTTGCAGAGAGATGGAAATGGCTGAATGACAAGGAAAGGGGTGAATAGCTTTATGAGGGCAAATAAGGTGTTATTTCACTTGCATTCCCAAGTAACTTACAGTAATGTGTGTGCTTCCCAAGCTAAAAAAGACTTGAGTGCTATGAATTAATGAACTTGCTTCACCTTTGAAAGATATCTTGCTCCATTTTAATTTCTCAGTGGATGAAGTTCAGCCATAGCATGCAGACCTAGTGGGAAAACTTCCTTTTTTTTTTTTTTTTTTTTTAAGAACATTGGAGAGAGGGAAAGTCAGGAGATAAAGACTGACTAACACAAGGTCATTTTGGAAAACCTAACTCATCCTGGCTGAACCCAAACCAGCCACCACATCCCAAAGTGTTCGGTACTTTGCACGTGATGGAAGGCCTGGCAGGGAGGAGAACCTCAACACTAACCAGGCTGGTGCAAACTGAAGTGTCACTTCTGTTTTACCATCACAGAACACAACTGCACTCTAATCAGTTCTTTTGAGAATAATTTTCCCCCTCTTTTCTCTCATGCATGCACAGATAGTAATTTATCTCAGCTGGTAGATCTGAATTTTTTTGTTTGCCTAATCTTTGTTTTCAAAAGCTCTTCATTTCATCTGCAGCTTTCCACCCTTATTTTAGCTTTCTTCCAGTGTTTCCAGGGTCTCTCTTCTCTCAGGCCAGGGGGTTTGTGCTTCTGCCCTCATAACAGTAACCACCTGAGGAACAATGTTTACATTCCCAAATTGCTCACCCAGCATAGGAAATTGGGTGGAAACATTCTGTCCTACATAACTTCCATTGCTTCCTGGCTTGGGTGGGAGAGGAAGTGGGAGTACTGAAACACTGCTAAAGAAACTTTCTCATGATATTGATGACCTCAGTGTAGTAGTCAAATTCAGAATTGGAAAAAAAAAGACCGACTTGCCTAGTTTTTCTTATTCAAGCATGAAATGGGCATTTTGAAAATACTGTCTATTCCTAAAAGTAATTTAGGAATTAATAACAGACTCTTCTAAAGTTACAAAAGACCAAACTCTTAGTAGAGGAGTTGAGAGATGATTTGGTGTCTTCCCTATAACACAACCTGCTCAGAAGTCACAGCATAAGGAAAATTTTCCTACACTTATGCAATGCCAAAAATTCAGTATAATGCTGGTTCCATACCCAGCCTGCTGTGCTACATCTGTGCACCACTGAAGACAGAAGCTTTTAGCAGAAATTCTGAACTAATCCAGTTTAAAGGCCGAAAGCTCTTCCTGCACACTTGCACTCCAACTTGACAATTACTGATCTTGGGAAGACCAGACTGGGGAAACTTTCATACAGGGTTTTAAAGTACTTGAATGTCCTTATAATCTGGTAATAAAAATTTTGTGGTTTCTTACTATTTCCTAAAAAATATTCACGTTTGTATTTTTGATTTAAATATATTTCTGGTAGTTCTGTCACTTCTTTCAAATATCCAAGCTTTCAGTCATGCAGGTATCCCTTAAAATCTGTATGTGCTAAAGTAGAAACAGTTATGCGAAAGTTCTCATTAATTTTTTTTATTTTCCTGGCAAAAAAAAAGTGTTCTTAACAAGGTGTTTTCTATTACATTGCCCTACAATTTCTTGTAGTCTGCACAGAAAGTGATATTGTCTTCTAGCCTATACCCCTGCCCCCAGAAAATCACTTATTCAAAATAAACATTCCCCCAGATGTCAGTAAAAATAAAGCAGATATTTGAACACTCTTGATGTGTAATGGGTGTGGAACAGCTGATTTTCAGACTGCCTTTATCTCACTGGCCAGTGTATGCCAGAGGAGTATCACACACTGAGCCTCCATGAGCAGAGAGGTTTCTTCCAATAATCACAGTTGTTTTGGTTCTAGGTGAGGCAAGACTTCACACTACAGTAAAAAGATTGTGGTTTCTAAGAAATTGCAGTGTAAAAATGCTAATTCTTAGTTACTCTTGCATTCCAATTTGCAGGATGTGTTTTTTTCAAATTCTTTGAATGTACATAGAGCACTCCTGGAGTTCGTGTATTGAGAACAGAATCTAGAGGTTTTCTCTGAAATCTTCCATAATTAAGTCAATTTACTTGACTTGAAAACAAGGCTGTCTAATAAAGTATCAATTCTCTGTTTCAGACATGCAAGGAAGCACTTCAGCCAGGCTGAGGGCAGCCAGCTGGATGAGGTTCGACAGGTGATGGGAATGTTGGCCTTTCCTTCAGACACTCACATCTCTCCCTATAAGGTAACACTGACATTCAGGGCTGCAACACAATATTAAAACAGATGGTTCAGTTCTTTTTTCAGCACAGGAAAATGCATTGATAATATCAAAATAAATGGGTTTTTTTAACTTTTACTTCCTAAAAGTTACCTTTGTAAGAGTTCTTATTTTTAGTAACCAGTCCTTGTAGATTAATCCAGGAGAGTATTTGTATTGTATTTGTATTACATAAAATATTTGTATTGTTTCAGTTGGACTGTAATAGTACCATGGATTCACACTGGGCTAGGCTTACCATAAACCCAGCATTAGAGAGCTGTGGGGCTGGAAGCACAATAATTAAATATACAGTAAGAGGCAGAAGATGGGGTAGTACAAAGAGGAAAAAAATAGTCTTCTTCAACATGAAAAACTGTGGCTTTAATACATCAGCAGCTGTTCTTAATTCTGTTGTTTAATTACTGTTGTTGCAGTGGTTGGGATGAAGAAAGGAAGGTTGATTTGAATGATGTGAAAGCAGTAATAAGTTTTCATTTATTTGGATTATGCAAATCAGTGTAGATATTAGTGGTAATATCTACATCTAAATTTAAATCAAGGAAAATTCATAGGTAGCTACTGTTTCTACAGACTGAGTGCTGTGGTCATGTGCTAATTCACTTCTTTTTAACTTGGTTTTGGAGGCAGAAGATAGAGAAGAGTTGAGTTGTCAAAGTAAGACAAGAATTCCATGAAATGGCAAGCCAATATGTGACAGTGCCAGTATAAACACGTTTTCTAAACATGCTGATGAAATCATGGTTTAACAAAAAAACCCTGACATGAACAACCCACAGAATCAATATGAATTTCTTTGCTCATCTCAGTCTTAGAAGGATGCTGGTATTTCACATGCTAGATTTGATCTAAATTATGAGTATAAATGATAGATGTGTTAGAAGACTGTGGGTGTAAGATAGAACTTATCATTATTTTAGTAGTTAGAAAGAAATAGGCAGGAAGTAAAAATCCCATATTTTATTCTAAGGGCTGGTTTGGATGGAGTGTTTCAGTGAGGGAGAGTAAGGTGAAAAAGCTAGGATTGTTTCACATACAACCATATGATGAAAACAAATTCCCTGATGTTTCTGGATATGACTTAAAACATTATAGTTTATGGAAGTTAAGTTTTGAATTCTCTAATAATTAGATAGTTCAGCACAATCACAGCATGTCGTTGTTTGGAGTTACCTTTAAGATCTTGACTATAAGTTCTGTGCATAAATGGCTCCCTAAAATGCCTTTAAGTAAATTCTTTTTAAATATTTGACAAAGTTTGTGAGATCATCTCTCTAACCAACTGATTTTTATTAATCCAAGGAAAGAAGTATCTCCTATAACTGGTGAATAAAACTTTCTCCAGCTTTTCCTTTCAGGACTTGAAGGAAAATGTTTACTGTTGTGGCAAAACAAGCTATTTTCTTTTGATGTCCCTTGAACACTCCTATGTCACTGTGCCTTCCACTAGATCAGATTTCTTGGAGCCCAATCTAACCTGGCCTTGAACAGCAGAATCACTGAATTGTTAAAGTTGGAAAAGGTCTCTGAGATCATCCAGTCCAACCATCAATCCAGAACCATGACAAATCCATGTCCTCATCTGCCCTAACAACTAATGTTGTTTCCTAAGTAGTCCAGCATTCTAGGAAACTAAATGGAAGATTTACATACCTGGGATTTACATACTTTGATTAGAACATTTGGTAGATGATGGAGGTTGTTAAATCAAGTATTATTTAAAATAGCCGGAGCAATATTCAAAGTAGTGTTAAAAGGTACTTTTTAAACACTATGCATTGGGCTGTCCACTTCTGTTTTGTGATGGGTTTGCTCGAGTGAGTTTTGTACAATTTGCCACTCTCAGGCTTTTTCCCCCTGGAGCAATTAGATTGAAAGCAACTTATAGTTGTGTTGTGTTTTAACAGGATCTCTTGGACCCTGCTCGATGGAGAATGCTGATCCAACAGTTTAGATATGATAACTACAGACTACATCAGCTGGGAAACAATTCTGTTTTTACTATAACACTCCAGGCAGGCCTTTCAGCTATAAAAACACCGTATCCTTTAATGCAGATATTGCTGGGAGTAAAAGAAAGCCTTGTGAGGGTTTATTTTTGGCTTATGGATGCTTTTCAGAGAGCTCAAATAAGAAATGTTGACACTTCAATATTATTGTTCATGAGTTGTTCAAATGGAGTATAAATTGGTCACTATTAAATTAAGGGGAGATTATACTACATAGCATTATGGTTTAAAAACAAAAAAAAAAAAGGCATGCCCAAACAAAAATTTTAAGGTAATATGTAACACTGTGTTTGGTTTGGCTGTCTCTTCATGTCTGAAGTTAGTGAATATGCCTGCAAGTGTTAGTAAGCTGGGTCACAATTACTGGTTTTTAAGCACTTAAACACAAATTTACCTGCCAGGTTTTAGATGAATATTCAAAAATATCTGCATCATTTGAAACTTGGTTGGGTTTGCTGCACACTGTGTTGTGCTGGAGAAGGGCTGGTGCTGCTGGAGTGCTGCACCTCAAGCTTTACCTCTGCAGGCTGCCAGACACACGTTTTGCTCACCGTTGTTCCTTGAAACAGAGCAAACCCTTGATTCTTTTGTGTAGATATTAAACTTGAATTTAATGTTCCCGTGCATTCTGTCACCTGGGCTCTGTGGGCACAGCTGACGGTCTTTTAATTCGAAGGTTTTCCATCCCATGGGAAGCTAATTATGGTTTCACTGTGGTGATTGTTCCCTAACTTGCTGTTAACAGACAGTGTTATAAAGAGGATGGGAGCTCAAAAAACCCCGACTGCCCTGTGTGTAGCAAATCCCTGAACAAGCTGGCTCAGCCCCTGCCGATGGCACATTGTGCCAACTCCCGACTAGTCTGCAAGATTTCGGGGGATGTAATGAACGAAAATAATCCTCCTATGATGTTACCAAATGGATATGTCTATGGATACAATGTAAGTGTTGCAGTCAATGACTTGCTGAAGGCTAAAATAGCAGTGGTTAGAATAACTTGCTAGATCAAAATAAGAGCTAACAAACTCAGTCAGAAACTAGAAAAATACTTCTTGCAGTAATGTTTTTTTTAAGGACTGTATATTTAGCTGCTTAAATTGGTCTTAATGAAGACATATTAATGGTCACATACCTAACTATGTGAATTTATAGCACGAGATCAAATGGCATTGGAAATCTTTCCCTCCAGAGAGCAATAATGTAGAATAAGTAACTTCTGGGGGCAAAGATGTTTTGACCTCAGACCACAACATTTTTTTAAATTACAAGTTCATTTCCTAAACAGTTCAATAATGCTTTGAAGTCCTGTTGTGAATATTATCTTTTGCTTTCACTCTTTTTCAGTCTCTGCTTTCTATTCGTCAAGATGACAAAGTAATTTGCCCAAGAACCAAAGAAGTCTTCAACTTCTCACAAGCTGAGAAAGTCTACATCATGTAGGTCTGTAAAACACAGGATGAAGTGCCGCTGGAATTCTGACACAGTGTATCTTGGCAGACCCTGTAAAGGGGGGGGCCTTAATGTGTGGCAAAGAAGCAAAAGCTGCCACCTTGGGGAGCAGACCTGTCGGTGGTATTATGTTTTCTTGCGAACAAAGAGAAATGAGCAAAAAAAAACACTTTTGAAAGAAAATAAAAAAAAAAAAAAAAAAAAAAAGAGAAAAAAAGAAAAGAAAAAAAAGAAGAGAGGAATTATGACTTAAGTTTGTACTTGAATAAACAACGCAAAAACAAATTTTGATTGTTAAGGTTTTGTAACATAAGGTCAAAAATTGGACTCTTCTCAAAGAAAAGTACTTTCATCTTCTAAAGGATAGCTTTCTTTAAAGATGGACACTTGCACTGGGGGAAAAGTTACAACAGATTTGGAATGAAATCCATTTTTCTTCCCTCTTTTCCACAATTGTCCAAGACCCTTTTGTTATCAAAGATATCAGTACTACCAACATGTTCTCCTTTGAGCTCCTCTTTGCCTTTTTTATGATCCTCCAGTGAAGTAATCCTGAACATGAATGATGTAACTTATTTCCATGGGAAGATATTTTTGATGTCTTTGACACAAGGTGGCTTCTCTGGAGGATCAAATAGGGACTGGTTTGAAGGGAGTATGAAGTCTTTTTCCAAACCCAAATATTTTAAGGAGGTTGCATAAGTATCAAGAAGAACTGAGAACATTTCAGGCAAAATCCAATGCTTGTTTAAATGTTCTTTTTCCAGTCTACCATAGTGTTAAAGTCCTTCTAAAGTTATTAGTTATGTGCATAGGGTTCAATATGAAATCATTAGTGCTACTGCCTTATTTCTTGCTTTGAGAATGTACTCACATGACAATGAGCTGGTATTCTTAAGTGTTGGGCGAAGTTTCTGAAGATGCCTTGCAGGATGATTACATAATTTTAGGGTCTAAATAGTATTCATTACTGAAACTAATAGTTCAATTTTAACAACTGCAGAACACATCCTTATGACTTTTCAAAAGAATTAAACCATTGTAGTTTAAACAAAACCATATTGTAGAGGTTTGTATTTAGCGCTTATTTTTGCATGTTGATGTTGATTAGCTAATAAAAGATTGTAAATGTAAGACATGTTAATAAAAATTGTTTTCCATTTCTTGATTATATAAAATTAGAAAGCTGTTTTGTGTTTAAATATAAAAAGAATTAAGAATTTAAGAGTGGCCTCTCTTAAAAGAAGTGTAACTTCCAAGTGTTGGTTTTCAGTGTTCTGCAAGATTTAAAAGAAAAGGAAGAAAGCTAACACCAACACGTACTGAAAACCAAACCAAAACCCCCCCAAAATACCCCAGCAAACCAAAAAAATGCCATGTAGCAACCATAAATGTCATTCTTCAGAGCATTTCAGTCAAGTAAGTGGTTTTGGTTTAAACTTTTCGTATATGAACAGTATAGTCCAGGGTTTTTTCTGTCTCTTCCTAGAAGACTGCCTCATGTCCCAGAGCCTTCCTGTTAATAAAATGCTGTGGGTGATGTTAGGTGTGGGTTTTTCGTGCTTTAAAGAATGCTAACAAAGCACAGACAAAGGACCACAACTTCTTTTTCATGTTCAACACTTAAAGGTCACAGATACTGCTAAACTGCTGATACTAGCCACTGTGAAACTGTAAATACATGGGATTTCCAGGGAGGTGTGGCTGAAAAGGTTCTGTTTTCAGTAGGTATCAATTATTGATGCTTCAGAACAGGTGTGCCTGGACCACTTAGTGCTGCCAGCTTGGCACAGGACAATGCTCCTGCACTCACTGCTGGAAAGGGAGGGTCTGTTCCCTGGGCATTTTCTGAAATGGCAGATTTGATGATTCCTTAGAGTAAATGCAATATACCAAGAGTGGGTAGAGGCAGATACTGAGAGAACTTACATTAGTAACTGAAATAGTTTGCTATCAGTTATGCAGTAACTGCTCTCCTCCTTTCTCCTGGGGCAAGAGTTGGAGCACCCTGAGCTCAGAGGCAGGGAGGATGTCACCCTGAGGAGCAGTGTTACTCAAACCCACGTGGAACAGCACCTCTACTTCTCTGGGGCACCGTTTACAGCATCGTTGCAGAAGGGCCAGCAGAGCTTTGAGCGTGGCAGCCTCACTTTCCCCTGCTTTGCAGAAATTCATAAAAGGCCAAAGCAGGAAAGAAGCAGTAGATTTCTATTGGACCTGAGGAAATGTGGTAAATGCACAGCAATTGTAGGGCATGGAAATTGTTGGTTTTGCTTCTCTTAAATACCAGTTGGAGCTGTGGTTTCCTGTGACCAGCCTTTTTTGATTTCTGTGACCTGAGTAGAGTGGTGGAGAAACCCACACTCTCCAAAACGCCCTAGTTTGGGATGGGAGGAGAACAGCTGTCCTACAAGAAGGGCCTCTGTTTATGGGAGGTGTGAGTCCAGAGAGCCAGGTGCCAACATGAGGACTCAGTCCCTGATGGTGTGTTCCAAGGGAGTGTTGCAGAAGGAGCGTAGGGGAGCTTCAGCTGTTTGTTAGCTCTGACTGCTCACTTTGGAAATCTGCAGTCACACCACCCATTCTGTGTGCCACAGGCAGCTGTGGCCGCCTGGCTGGCCCTTCTGAGCTGCTGGGCTGCTCTCAGCCTTGCTCTGCCAGGGCTTTGGAAGCCTCCAGCTGTATGAGAGTCAGCAGTGGTGGCAGGCACAGGCTGCTGTGGTGCAGCTTGGTGCTCTGCTTTGCATTTCCTGGCTGCATTCCCAGCCTGGAGCTCCCAATCCAGCAGAGGTGTTGGTTCACAGCTCATCTCACAGGTGGCCCCAGACATCACACCTAGAGCAGCAGGTGACTCAGAGTAAGTATAAAGTTATTTGAAATGGTAGAAGCTTTCTAATAAAGCAAAGACTTTCCTCTCAGGATCTGGCTGACCTGGAAATGAGCAATATCCTTCACTGTGATGTTTTTTCAGTCCTGTCAGGCAATTTGAGGCTCTGGATTTCAGTTGTGGTGTTCCTGTTTGAAGGCAACAGTTGGCCCAGTTGTGATCAGGACAGGATCTTCTGATTTCCAGAGTTAAACCAAGGATAAGAATTGGACCACAACAACCAGAAGGAAAGGTTAAAGCAAAACCCTACTCTAAATGCTGAAGATTTTCCAGTATTGTGAAAAGAGAGATACTGGTAACTTCACAGTGCCCTGTTTTGGTTTTTTTACCTGTTGCAGCTTCCATTCTCTTCCAGGCTGAGAAGGGTTCAGGCTGCTGAGGTCACATTTTGTAGGTAGGAAATAGCAAAACTGATACCAAACTCAGAACGTTTTCCTGCAAGTTTTAAAGACTGATGAACTGGTGAGGGTTTGGGGTTGTTTTTTAATATAAGCATGGCCTTTCCTACTCAGTAATAAAATTACTCCTTGGGGAAAAAAAGAATGTATTATTTGGGACAGGAAGGATGAGAAAATTACAGCTGGAAACCTGCCAAAAAGAAGTCTTTGAACATATGTAATGGACCACTATTCAAAGAGGAAAAAAAAATACTCTGACTTGCTTTTTTTTCAGCCTCAGGTAGCCTGAGCACAGTGTTTTGGGAAATAAAGTGAACACTTTTATTGAGAGTGCTTTGAGACCCATACTGTGCACTGGGTGTCCTTTGCATGATAGAGGTCACTTGATACAACAAAATGAGTATTTAAATCTTTTCCATCCTGCTTTTTCATGTTTCATAATGAGGTACTCTGAACACCAAATAAAGTCAAGCTCAGATCCACGTGATAGTTGGTTGAGTCTGATCTTCATCTCATCCTTGAACAGATAAACTAGTTTCCAGTAGTTTCCTCTAGTCACTGAATCTGTTCCTTGTTTGATGATGAGGGGGGTCAGATATTCACCAGGATCTCCCTGCCATTAAGCTTTTCCAAAGATTCAGTGTCTGGTTGGTTCTGCAACATGTATCAGCCACGCTGAAAGGCATCATTTTTCTTAATGCAGTCATTTATTTTAAAGACTTGGCCCTGTTAGCTAAGCTCTGAGAAGTTTTCAGCAGCTCAATTTCCTCTTTGTTTTAGGAGATGTAGGATGGGCAGAGCAAGACAGCAGAATTTCCTATCTCTTCACTAACACGTCCTCTTCAAGCCAGGTAGATTCTGTATGTTGAAGTATCTCTGGCACAGTCAGGGGAAAGAAAATTACAATCAAGGCCAGAGAGAGGGAGCAAGAAGTTACAGTTCAGTTCCTGTTGGATATGAGGAATGAAGATGTTTTTTGGCACAGCAGCTGTAGAGCCAACACAAAGTAGTTCTACCTTACAGCTGGCTTTTGTGAGAAGTTGTGTGAGAACTAGACATTGAAAAAAAAAAATCCTAAGAGATCCTAAGAGATGTACTCCTAATCTCAGTTTGAACTGAAGCTCTAAAACTGTACATGGGAGTTCTTAACATCTAAAATTAGTCCTCATTGCTAACTGGCAACAAGTTGATTTCACTGAGGAGCTCACAGTTGTGAATTGGGTATTTTTCACTACACCATAAAATCCTGCTATTTGATCATGTTACAATTATCAGAGATCTGTATCCTAAGCCAGAGGAAATCAGGTGTAGGATAAGCAGTACCACGAGAAGAACAATAGGAAACAGCAGAACAACAAGAAACAAAAAGGGCTGCTGAACAAGAAAAGCTGTTTTGTTTGACTCATTAAAAATGAGATCAAGTGTCAGCGTAGAGCTAAGAAATGTTATCAGCCAGTTGCCTTTCAAAGAGATTAAAATACCTGAAGCTTTAAACGTGAAAGAAGAAAAAATTAACATGGAAGTACTGTGTGATAGAGATCCAGACTTTGTTACAAAACTGCACCCAGCACCTTGCTGCTTGCTCCTAATAAAGATGGGAATGTGTGACATCGGTGGGCGGCGTGGAGAGGGAGATGCACTGAGAAAACCAGAAATAACTTAGCAACATGGAAGTGAAAAATATTGTGCCTGTTATAGAAACCAAGTGATCAGTCTCCTGGGATTGTTAATTGTTCAGCTCTAATGGAAAGAAGCTGCTCTAGTATCCAGTCTGGGAATCGTATCACGTAGGATCAGAATGGTTTGGTTGGAAGTGACCTTGCAGATCCTCTCACTCCAGACCCTGCCATGGGCAGGGACACCTTCCACTATCCCAGGCTGCTCCAAGCCACGTCCAACCTGGCCTTGGACACTGGCAGGGATGGGGCATCCACAGCTTCTCTGGGCACCCTGTGCCAGGGCCTCTGCACCCTCACAGCAGAGAATTCTCCCCTATATCCAATCTAACCCTGCCCTCTGCCGGTTTGAAGCCACTGCCCCTTGTCCTGTCACTCGGTGGCCTTGTCAAAAGTCCCTCTCCTGCTTCTTTGTAACCCCTTCAGGTTCTAGAAGGTGCTGGGAGGTCTCCCCAAAGCCTTCTGCAAGCTGAACACCCCCAGCAGTCTCAGGCTGTCTCCACAGCAGAGGGGCTCCAGCCCTCTGATCACCTTTGTGGCCTCCTCTGGACTCGCTCCAGCAGGTTCAGATCCTTCTGATGTTGGGGCTGGACAGGGGGCTGGGGCTGCTGTGCTGGAGGCTGGAGCACAGTCCTGGGTGTTCAGGTCATATCTCTTACACTGCAGCTGGAGCACAGAAATCACTGAGCTGTTCAGTTTCCCAAACTAAAATGGAAACCTAAAGCTGGTTAAGTGAGGGTAACATCTGTACTTATCCTTTCACACTATTTCCTATCCCATAAGATTAAATTTTATGTTGTGCATTTAAGGAAATAGTTATACCTACCCCACGAAGCAGAGGAGCAGATTTTCCCAGGGAGATCATCTGCATTCCCAGCCAGGACTTCTTCCTGACAGCCAGAAGGAAGAATGAGGAGAAAAAGATTATAAGGTCTATTCACTTCAGAACAAAAAGATCTTTAACTAACTTAAATATTGTGTTCCCCACCCATGGAGATTAAGCAGGATCATATAGATAAATTCCCCAAAAGGAAATAAACAGATAATAAACCAGCAGACAATTTCCTTTTTTCTTTGCAAAGCACAGCAAGACAAATTGCTCAGAGGAGCCAGGAGCAGATCTGTGGGAAGTTCTTCAGGGTGCTCATGCATGCCCCTTATGGAGATGTCTCCTCTTCCAAGTAGCAGCTTTAGGGATGCAAACCAGGGAAATATTTTATTAAATACTGGAGGGGTCAGGAGTAAATAGATCTTAGAAAAGCTCAAGTTGCTCTGGATGCAGTCATTAAGGAAAACCTTGTATTAATTCCTGCCAGGAAGGCCATCATCCTGGCATCGTTCTGTAATGCCCAGCTAAAGCCTCCACTGGAAGCAGCTCTGTGCCCTGCTGGCAGAACTGCCCTGGGACAGCAGACACCCAACAGGCAGGTTTGAACCCCTGGCTGCTTGTTGCTGGCCCCCCTCCTTTTGATGTGGCTGCTTGGTGGAAGCTGTTTTGATCAGTGGTATGGGGGAAGAGCCTCTTTCTCCACGAGGATTGTGACACAATTTTCTATTTTAAACTGTGCACACTGAAGTCTCTGTCTCATTGTCCTGCTTCTCATGCTGCTCATGAAATAATTTGTTCCTATTTGTGGCCATAAGGAATATCAGTTTACAGGGCTGACTTCCACCACAGGAACTGGAGAAGGATTCAGGCTGGGTGGTGGGGGATGCACCAGGAGAGCATCTCCATGGGCGGCTGCTGGAGCCAGGGAAGCAGCAGCAGCATCTTGTGCTGTGTGTGCCAACTGCAGCACCTGTGCAGAATGGGGAGGTCTGCTGTGGAGGGGAGGAGAACCCAGCTCTGATCAACCGAGTCCAGTGTCACATTCCATTCTCAGGAATGTGTATCTTGTATCTTCCTGGCTCTTTCCTGGAGTCAGCACGAGGCTTGAGTCAAACAGGCTGCGAGTCTGTAAACGGATCTTGCCCTCAGGACGTTTGCAACTTGCCCATTCTCTGGGTACAGAAGGTGCCTGGAGCAGCTGCGCTGCCAACCTTTGTGTGTGGGAGCTGAGACACGGCCAGCTCCAGGAGGAACAACCCTGGAATGCGGCAAATACCATCGAGTGAGCGATCCTATCTTGTTAGACAGGGAAGAACAGATGAGAACTGATGTTGCTGATGCAAATCTGCTGGCTTTTCTTTTCCAGCAGCACTTTGCAAATGTTGATCTCAGATATACATAGCCTCTGATGATCCCGGCTTTGTGGCATCTGTTTTCTTTGAATGTCACTGTCACATCCATTGCCAGCTATCTGGCTTCAGTGCTGCATTATCCTACTTCAAAAACCAGTGAATAAACAGGGTACTGGTGTTATAGGACAGCTAATGATTCACTTCAACTACCAGGTATAGAGAAAAGCCCAGAGGCTACAGCTGAATTGCTGTTTTGCTATTTCAGTGAGTAACAGACCTTCTTTGACACACCTAATTTTTATAATAATTGGAAAGAATGTCACCTGCCCTGTTAAGAGAGAAATTATTCTACCCTTGGCCAAAATGCACTCCCTGTGTCTCTGGAACCTTCTTCTGAGGAGGTAAAATTAAGAATTCCTCACTGAAGTAAGATTAGCAGCTGCCACATCCAGAAATACCTCCCTTATTCTAAACCAATTAACAAAGGATAATGACTAACCAGTCAAAGGTATTCTTTGCACTGGGAAACCATAAATAACATCACCTGTGATCTCTGCATTTGAGGGTGTGAGATGCTGGAGGAAATTTTTATCTGAATAAAGTGTTTGGCTTAATTCCTTCCCTCCACATCTTGTATCTCCAGGAACACCATGAAAAGAAATTAAGGTGCTGGTGCCAGTTTTGTCTTGGCTAAAGAAGGCAAGAATCTTTGGGCCAGTAAACCTAACACTGAAACTTTGGGTGGCTATTTAAAAAATATTATTTCAAAATAAAAACCTCAAGGTATAGGTGAAGATCATGCTCAGGTGAAAAAATAATGAAAGATCTGGGCTAAAACATGAAGTCTCATAGAACAAGTTTCTGGAATGTTCTAAAAATTTGTGCAAATCCCATTAAATATACCAGTATGGATCATTTCTGTTAAAATACCATAGAGTAAAAATGCCACCTCACACCTTCATCTGCTCCAAGCAGTCAGAGGGGCTGCTCTCACCAGGAGAGGAACCTTCCTACCACACTTCTCTGTCCTTAAGTAATTGAGTCTTGAAGTCTGGAACATTCTTGAAAACTTCCCATAGCCACTTTTAAATCAAGGATGCTTCAAAGAGACACAATATCCTTTTTCTTACACTCTATTGGCAAAACACTCTCCCTCTGTGCTGTCCCCTTTCCAGGATCCACTGACGACTCCACAGCACGAGTAGCCAGGGTCCTGCTTTAACAGTAACTGTCTGAGTCACCAGGATTTCATGTCCTGCCATCTCTGTTTTGTGTAAAAAGTCTTCTCTGTAATGTAATGCCTTCCAAAAGAGCCAGTGGCTACAGATCTCCAGTGTCCTGATTTTGGATGTCAAGTCTGAAAACTATTTACAATCCAGGGCTGTTTGGTTCAAGCACATCTGTCAGAAAAACATCATCATGACACACAGAATCTGTTTCCTCACTGGTAAAATATGTGCCTGGTTTCCAGTTTGAATTCGTCTTTTGTTTCTTGTGTTTTTCACTGCTACACTCAGAATCATGTAATGTGGTATTTTTCCCAGAAGATAATGATATTTTATGAACAAGTTACCCCTACAATAATCAAAACTGATTTAAATCTTTACTAGTAGGTATTATAGAAACTATTTCTTTTCTGCTGTTTGTTCTTGTGCCCTTCCTATATGCACAGAATTTTTAAAGAACTTTGTAAAATGCATATCATTTTAGTATTTGCTGTGCTGTTTACACATTTTACAGACCTTAAACTGCTTAGTGCTTTTTGTTATTGCTCTGAAACTGTTTAACCCTGCTGTTCCCACAGTGTGATTCCATATAATAGAGACATATTTGAAATCTGCTGATGGTTCTGAAATAGCAAGAACTGCTGCTTTTCCATGCAGCAAATGCAGAATATGGATTGATATTAAAATATTCCTGTGCAGTTCAAGATCTGTGACACTTTTGAAGAGACAATGCAGTGTATTTCTGCATCAGATGAATTTTGTTCCATCAGGTTTTTATTGCATCATTTAAAACAGTGTCCAAGCAGTGATAGAAGCATTTGGAAATGAGAGAAACCAAACTGGTTGCAGATAATTTGGATTCCTTGTTTGTAGTAAGTAAAGTTACACTGTGTTTGACACATGTAAGGGAACCTCTCAGCACTTGCATCATTTCCTCTGGAGCCACTTTAACCAACCTGTGGTTGTGGTGCCCAGGGCAGTGTTTTGGCAGCTCCATTGTGATTTCAGTTCACCAGAACTGGCCTTTCAAGGGAAAGTCACTTCTCTGGCAGGAACACATTTTACCTCTATAATAAGAAGGGAAAATAAATTTTTCAGCAGATTTTTGGTGCAATCAAACTATTTTAATTGATTTCTTAACAAGCTCAAATATCTTCCATATTGATTTTTTTTTTAAAATTGGCTTTAGAGTTTGGGGAGGAAGGGGTGTTTTTGTGGGTTTTTTTTTTTGGGGGGGGGGGGTGGGGTTGGTTTTATTTGTTTTAGGTGGGGTTTTGTGTGTGTGTGAGTTTAGAAAAAAGGCAGTGTACCACTAGACACTTTTAATGTGTCTGCATTTTTCTGCTTCTATATTTTGGTTTACTCCATTCATTTCCCTCTACAAGCACAGTCATTCTTGGAAAATGCCCCCACCTTCAGTGCTTTTTCAGAGACATGTGTTCTCTTTTAAACTGTCATTAAAATTAGTTTCTATGATGTGATACTCAGGAATGCTTTGTTCAAACAAAATTTCTTCTTTGTGAGACTGATTATGTTTAAAGGTTCAGATCTGTTTCAAGACTTATTCCTGGCTTGGAAACAATGTGGCTTTGCACAGGGACAGAAGATGCAACAGAATATGGGAAAAAGGGTTGTGAGTGTTCTTGAGAGAAATTATATATATGTGTATATATACATACATATATACATATATTTTACGTTATAAATATAACGTGCCATATTTAAGTATCTGTCGTATGTGGCCTTGACAATGCTGGTTTAGTGGCTGGACTTGGTGATCTTGGGGATCCTTTCCAACATAAATGATTCCATGACTTTCCCAGGTGACCCCTAAGGTTTTGGATCTGGCACATCCACCCCACTGCCAAAAGCTGCTGCTACAAAGCCTGTAAGCTCCAATCCTACAGTTTAAAAACAAAACAAAATCTCTCGCCGACAGTGAAAACGATTTGTAGTTGGTGCTGCAAACATCGAGCAGCATTTCCAAGGCGAGGCTTTTCCCCAGGAACAGCGGTGTCAGCCCCGGCCTTTCCCGGCTACAGGTGTTCCTGCATTGCCACCTGCTGGGAGCTGCGCCCAGGGCAGCCCGGCGGGGACACTGGGACACGGGGACACCGGGGACACCGGGGACACCGAGGACACCCCGCACCTCGCAGCCCCTCCTGCAGGAGCTCCGTCTCCAGTGGTCCCCCCGCCTGTGGCTTTACACCGGCAGAAATGCCCCGGGGTGCTCTTGGAGGGGGAAATAAATGGAGTTTATGGTGCGCGTAATTCACTAGGAACACTTGTGGTGAAGAGTGAAAGTTCAGAGCCTTATAATGTTAATTTTTACTCTTATCTGCAAATTAACTCATCTTAAAAGTACATTATACTTCTGTATAAATTTCATTTTTATTCTCATTTGAAAATGTACTTATCTGAAGCTCTTATACTTTCTCTGAGCTCTATGAGCTTAACTAATATTATATATTTTTTTTCCCTAAAAAAGACATTGCTTTAGGGGGTTTGGGGGGTTTTGGTTTTTTGTTTGGGTATTTTTGGGTTTTTTTTTTATTAAATAAATAAAACACTTTCTAAATAGATGTAGAACTTTTTTCCCTCAGCAGTCATGAGGCCGTGTCTCTCAGGGGCTGTGCCTCTCGTGGCCATGCAGGAATGTGGTGACAAAGGCAATGACAGAGTATTTTCTGTGATTTCAGCTGAGCAGAGGCTCTCACAGTCACCCAGCTCAGACCAGTGCCGGCACTGCAGTTTCCTCTACTGTCCCTACAAATACACCTTGTCCACTTGAAACCACTGACTGTCTGTTCTGTTTACATTTTAAAACCAATAAACCCCATACTTCCTTAGAATTCAGGTTCCATGACCTGGAGCAGAACCGGATGTCAAGGGCATCGAGAGAATTTTTTGTACAGTTTACCGAGCAATATTCACCACAAATACTGCTTTTTCAATAATTTTACCACTATGACTTGTGCAAAGAGGAAAAGCAGGAATGATTCATTCAAAAGGCCTTTCAGCACTCAGGTGAGAGGAGCTGAAACACAGAATAGGAGCGGCTCCGTGAGTTACACGCTGAGGGCACCTGTAGGAGGTGCTGCTGCCCAAGGGATGGGATCATACCTGTTGGCTGCTCCTACAAGTCTCATTTCAAGCTCTACTGAGGTTCAACTGCCTAAAAAATGGTGAAATATTTAGGAATCCTAATAGAGTTGGTCAGTGGAACTGTTGTGATGCAATTGCTGCAGAAACTGAGAGAATGCAAAGGGGTCCAAATAACATGAAATATGAATAAATATTTTCCCATTCTGCTCCAACTTAGGTATTGATCCACAGAAGTGCAACACACCTCCTTAAAAGCACAAATAAATAGCTACAGACACTTCACAAGACTTGCTATCTCCTGCTTTTCAAGAGACTTTCTTCCTTTTAGTTACACTTCAACATTTCCTTCCCTCTCAAACTGTGGTCTTTGCACTCTGTCCCAACTACCTCCTGATCTCCTCAAGCCAGGGCCTTTCTTCCTGCCCGCAAAAGCCAATCTGCATAAATAATCTTGTCATAGAGACAAGCCATTCCTTTATCATAACAGTAAAAGAAATTCCCTGCAAAAGCTGGTTTTGATCCATGAGGCTTCCTTGCTCACTGCAAATAAAAGATGATGGAAATGCTGAACAGGGCTGAAAGCTGAGAGCAGACTTGTTTGGCCACTGTCCTGATGCTGAGGGGATTTAGACGGATGGCTGAGGACTCTGGATTGCAGTGTCACTGTGGGCCCAAGCTGCCTGGTGCAGGAACAGGGCACAGGGAAACCCTAGAGCAGAGCAGAGCAGAGCAGAGCAGACAGTGTTTGTGCAGTGGTGTGCAAAGGTTGCAAGACACACACAGACCCGGCACCCATCCCTGTCTGAAATGGTGACAGCAGTTCCTCATCAGGAATGGACTTCACTCCCCTTTGACTGGAGGCAGCACTGAAGCTTTCAGCAGCTTCAGAGCAGTTCTCTCCCTTCTGCATCCTTGGAAAAGACAAAAGACAAAAGGAATTAATTTGGGTATCTGAGCCACAGCTCCATGTAGTCTCTCATTTGGAGAAACAGCTGGAGGGACTGCAGCTCTGCTACAGCCTAAGGCTTTCCAAAGATGGGACAACTCAGGCATCCATCAGGAAGAAGGAGCTTCTAAACAGTCCCATCAGTGAGTCAATGTCACACCCAAACCACTCTCCTCAGGTTGTTTAAGAAATTTCTGCTAATATCAAATGTTTGAAAGCAGCATTTACATGCACAGGAAAGCATCATTTCTGTCTCTGTATGATTTAGCATCAGAGGGTCCTCATGCAGAATTTGGGCTGGATTTCCTCCATGGGGGTCTTCTTTTCCTCTGCAGTCTCCTTTTCCACATGTTAGCAACCTTCAAGCTGCTCCTTTTCTGCACCATCTGATCCAAGTCCTGCCCTAAATGTTGGTATCCCCCTGACCCCCAAAGACAGCCCTGGGCAGTGCAGGGGGGTGTGTCTTGGTCTTTTCTGGGTGCATTTATGTAGAAATGTTAACTCCTGGTGTGGATATATATTGTCCAACACAGAAAAATGCTCATTTATCTCCACTTTGAGTCTGCACAGACATTCCAGTGTAGAAAAAAACAATTTACCCTCATTGATACTAATCACGTGTGTCCACATTGGTGTTCAGGAATTGCTGTATGATCATTTTTTAAAAATCATTCTAGACATGAATACAAGCTATGTGTAGGAAGGTGCTCCTTGATTTGTGAGGGCTCTCCTACAGCTATTGCTGCTCCATCCAACTCACAAGTGGATATTTAATTAGTGGTCTAGGCCACACAGAGCAGGTTCATTCATCTCCTCCCATGACAGAATTATAAAATGTTACAATAGGCTGAAGGGTTGTCATGGTCACTATTTCACATAGTTAGAGGAGGTCACCAAATACCTTTGGCCTTGCATTATTGATGGTTTAATGAATAGGCTATTTCCCCTTTGAGAACATCTGTGCAAATATAGTCTTTACCCCTTACAAGGTAGTTCAGAGCTTTGAAATATCTGTCACCCTTTTGCTCAACTCAGACTGGTGCTTCAGCATCTGTTCAGCTCACATAGAAGGTAATTTTCTTTACAACCCAATTGGCACAAACTGTGACAATTTAATATAAGTGTTTATCATGTTTCTGTATCTTCAGACCTGAAACAAAAGTTATTTCAACTCTAAATTATTTGTGGGGAAGCCTAAGTTGCATTTTGGCAGGGAAAGAAATCCTCCTTTTTAATTTCATGTCATTAAGCTGGATACAGCTATCTTAAAAGTACTGAGGAGTTTCTTTTTGACTGACATTCTCCTTTATTGCAAAGCTGGAAAACCCTTGGCAAAGAAACATCTAGTAAAATGCTGGAACCATCTCCTACTGAGATGTTTCTTTTATAAAAAAAACCTAAGCCAGAAAATTTAGTATTGTACAAAATCTGAAATAATCCTTCATATGGCCATCACTTTGACCTTTTTAAATTTGTGATGGAACAAATAGTCTTTCTTTAATGTAAGAACACCCAGACCCAAATCATTGTCAGTGGACAAAATTCTGGAGCTTTTCTTTGTCTGTGTGTTTGTCCAAAGGTACTGGACCAGCTGAATATGATCTCTGGATGAATTGTCTGGGATACCTTCCTGTAAAACATTCCCATTGCAAATGCCTCCTGCCAGCAATGACAGTGCTGGGTATTCTGGAGAGGTGATGGACAGGACAGTGTTTCTGGAGGAGTCTGTGCTCCTGCAAGGTGTCACTCACTCCAGAGCACTCACCAAGTGTCACCACATGGCTCCTGCTGATGTCTCAGTACAGATGTAAGAAATGCAACTCCTTGATTCAACAATCCACATAACATGAAGCTACAGACCCAGGCTTTGCTGAAACCAGGTATAAACAGAAAAAAAACATTGAATTCTGAGGCTCTGAAGTGATATCAACTGGTGTTCAGCCGTGCCTCTGCACTCCACAGTGTTCTGTGTTCCCCTCCATGGAACAGCCCAGACCAGCTGGGGAAAATCAATGCAGGTACAGAGGTTTGTGCCTTCTGCAGCTGAATGAATTTTTCAGTGTTCAGGCTCTCTTCAGCCTTTTATCCAGGTGGTCCAGATGAAGAGAGTGTGGAAATGATTGAATGGTGGATATTTGCCATGTTCATTAAAAAGTAGAAGGGAAAAGGAGACTCAGCAACTTAAGCCAACACAATTTTATGTAATTGTCTTTGATTTTAATAAATAAATAAATAGCCTGGCTCTCACTGGGATTTGCCTAAGGGACTAGCATGAATAAGTTACACAACTCAGCACTCATTCATTCATTCATCAACGGATTCTTTGCAAAACCATATGGCTCCTTGCAGGGATTTCTTTAAATATTATGCAAAAGTATGAAATCAGTGCCTTTGTAGATGGTAAGTCTGTTGCTTGAGGCTCATTTTGAAATTCCATTTCCAGATAGCACAGCAATGCTCCTTTTGCAAGTCATACCCTAACAGAAAGCAGTTGTTCTGGCACTTTCAATCATATGAAGAAAAGAAATAGACATAAACAGTGAAAGAGTAAACAGATCTAAACTTTAAAGATGAGGTGTGCCTCTCTGTGTGACTTTCACATGGAAATGCACTGTGCTTGATGGAAGGCAATGAGGAAAGGATAAACATTATTAAAAAGTAGGATGTCATTGGTTTTATGCACTGAGTCACAAATAGCAGAGCCCCTGCAAAATGCATGTATTCATTCACTGCAGTAAATCTGGTTGATGGTGTGAGTCCATTTCTAGTGAAAATTGTTCAATGCCATCTTTGCCGATCACAGGAGCCAGCAGACACAGCTGCAACACCAATCCACATAAATCGCTTCCAACACGTGCTTCACTGGGGATTAATGGATTAATACCTGTCAATTAGCTGATAACATCTTCAAACGGGAACAGACATTTTAGATGTCTTCCTTCTTTAGGATGTTCAAACAGGGCACCTGCAAAGTCTTATTTATTCCCAGTAGTCAAGCAGCACTTTCAGAGATGGGGGTCTGCAGAGCACCTGTAATTGAGCACCCAGAGCTGCAGACGGCCAGGTCCTGCCAGCAGTGGAATCCAGGGCAGTGTCACCATGTCCCCTAATGGAACCAGCCCGTGGGGCAGCGCACAAAGACACTTTTGTGGTGGCGCTGCGGCGGCCAGGGTTGGGCCCCTCATGACAAGAAGGAGCCTGAGGGGCTGGAGCGTGTCCAGAGATCGGGACGAAGCTGGGGAAGGGTCTGGAGCACAGGTGCTGTGAGGAGCAGCTGAGGGGGCTCAGCCTGGAGAAAAGGATGCGCAGGGGGCCCAGAGAAAGTGACTGCACCTTGGAACGCGCTGCCCAGGGAGGTGTTGGAGTCACCGTCCCTGGAGGTGTTTAAGGAAATATTGGAGTGGTGGTGTTTGGTGTCAATGATCTCGGACGTGTAATTGATTCTATGATAAGCAGGGCCGCTGTGTCCCGGCTGCTCGCCCCTCCGGGCGGGCTCAGCCCTGCGGACAACGAGGGGTTAAACATCCCCTCGTACAAAACCGGCGCGCGGCTCCTTTAAGGCTTCCCCCGCCCTTCCCCAGCCGCGCTTCCGGGTGCGGCACGTCACGTGGGCGGCGCCGTGCGGAAGCGGCGGGAGGGGGGGCGGTGGTAGGTGCCGGGAGGGGGGGAAGGAAGGTACCACCCGCCACGGGGCGGGGGGAGCAGCACCCCCACAGGGGCGGGGCTCACACGGAGGGCGGTCTTTCACGGAGGGGCGTGGCCTCCTCTAAGGGCGGAGCTACTTTATGGGCGTCCCTCTCCTGTGGGCGTATAATTGTGGGGCGTGGCCCATCGTGGGGGTGGGGCCTATGCAAGGGGCGGGGTTTCCTCGGGGGCGGTGTTTCCTCAGGGGCGGGGTTTCCTCAGGGGCGGGGTTTCCTCAGGGGCGGGGCTCCGCTGAGGGCCGGAAGATGGTGCCGCCCAGTCGCGGCCGGGGCCGTCGGTCCTGGAGGTTCCCGGCCGGGGCTTTCCCGGTTTGAGAGATCTTCGGGGCGGGTGTCCCGGCTGCTCCGGTGCCGCGGCGCCGGCAGAGATGGACCAGCGCCTGGCTGAGCTGGTGGAGGAGCTCACCACCTCGGGGGAGCCGCGGCTGGAGCCTGGCAGGATGAAGGAGCTGAAGAAGATCTGCAAGTACGGCCGGAGGGAGGGACAGAACCGGGCCCCGCTCGTTGTCCCCAGGCCGGCAGTACCGGGCGGAGCCGCCCCGAACGCTGTTCCTGGGGCTTGCTGTGGGGACTGGTTGCTGCCATCACAGAAGCTGTTTACTTAAAATTTAAAATAAATTACGTCCCCTAACTTACATTTTTACGTGCTGAGCCTCTTCTTAAATATCTCCCCCTCCTTTTTTCTTCGTTCTCTCCGTGCTCAGGTCGTCGGAGGAGCACATCAGCCTCGCCTACCACCTGCTGGCGACGCGGCTGCAGGAGGAGCACGCCGAGATGCGCTTCTCCGCCTTCCAGGTGGTGCAGGAGCTGTTCGCCAGGTCCCACCAGTTCAGGACGCTGCTCATCGCCAACTTCCAGGAGTTCCTGGAGCTCACTGTGGGGATCGACCACGAGCAGCCGCTGCCCCCGCCCAAGGAGGTGGCGCAGAAGCTGAGGAAAGAGGCCATCAAGGCGGTGCAAGACTGGCACGAGAAATACGGGGAGGCCTACAAGCAGCTTTCACTGGGGTACCACTTCCTAAAGCAGAACAAGAAGGTACTCTGCGCTTTTACCCCGCTCTGGTATTAGGTGATGATCACCAGGAGATGTTCAAAGCAAGGAAACCAATAAATGTTAAAAAAAAAAAAAAGCTATAGGAAACAATGTTGCCTGTAGGAGACCTCCCGTTGAGCGTGGTCTTTGGAAAACAAACCCCGGCTTTCTGTTCATCCTGCAGTACTGTCGGTTTTAGAAACCCCAGTTTTGTACTCACAGCTGGGCTCTGCCTTTTTCAGGGTACAGGTATTGCTCACCAGTTGGCATTCACCCACTGATTCCTGACTGGAGGCCCAAGGTTTGGCTCCTTTGGGAGGGGCAATAATGGTCGTGCATTAAGCTGAGGATAAACAGCTATTCAATCTTTGTATGCCAGTTTGAACTAGCCTGATTTCTGTACTGAGCTGCCCAGTTCTAGGTCCCCTTTGCTTACAACTCTGCAAGAGTATGTGCCTGCCACTCTCAGCTGCAGTGTTACTGTGCCAGAAAAGAGGTTTGATGAAAGAGAAATTCCATGTAAACCTTGGCTTTTAGATATCACTTCAGGTTTCTGTGTTCAGAACATTCTGCTGCTTTAGTCTCTCTTCTGAGGTGCAGCAGTGAAATTTGGAACACTATTCTAGCATTCACACTACTTACAATGATAATAACAGGCTTTCAGTACTGATTTTCTTTCTCTTCAGAAAGACAGATACAGATGCCTAACAGCAGATGAAAAATCTTTGTGATACATGATAAATTTCTGTTGTTCTGGTTCCATAGTAAGCTAATGGTGTTCCCTACTGAAAGGTGCTGTGCTTTTTTGGCATCTGCTCACAAAGGATGATTGTCTTTGAATTATCTTATTTAAGAAAGGAAGAAAACTAAATGATAGTGACAAGGAGAAGTGCAAGACTGAGACAAGGGGATGTTAACGTGTAATACAGTTTCACCCAGTTGAACACAAGTGTGCAACAACTGTGCTGAAGTTTGGCAGGTCTGTCTGTGGTCAGTGGCTGCTCCCTAGTAATAACTGGGGGATCCCTTTTCAGGTTTTGATACAAACTGTTCTGTTTTCCAGAGCAGCTGGATTTGAGTTCCTCTACAAACATTAATATCAATAGAAGCAATTTCAGGTAGTTTGGTAGCTCTTAAAGAATTGATATGAGCCAACTAGCATTTTGCCAGCTTAATACTTGAAGTGTGAGAAGCAACCAAAGGTTTTGAGCAGGCATTTTCTACAATTTTGTAGTAAAATAAATCAGCTGTTGAGTTATACTAGTGTGGCACAGGAGTATGGGGCAATTTGGGTGGAGTGTTAGCTCTGTGTGTGTGGCCCATGGTGGGTTTTGGTTGGCTTTTTCTTAATGACCACCAAAATCACTTTATAAACAGTCAGATGATGATAGCTGCTGCTCTTTAGGGAGTAAAACTAGAGGGCTCCCAAGTCTTTTAATGTTAGTAGGTCAGTAGTAGTAGGTACCAAGCAGGTGTCTGTATAAGTGTTTGACTTTAACAGCAAATAATGCTTCAGTGTACTTGAAAGTAATTGTCAAACTTTTGAAAACTTTTGAAAGTAGTTTTCAAACTCCTGTCTCGAAGTTAAGAAGAAAAGTAAAAAAAAAATCACATATTTCCAAATGTTTGTATATTTGGGCATGTGACTCATATTTTAGTATCTTAGTATCTGAGGAATGCATGGATGGAATTACAGAACAGGATTTCAGACTGATACACACAGAGTATAGTCCTGCTGTAATCCAGTATTTTCACAAAAGCTTCACTAGTTGTCTCAGCCTGCTGCTTAGCATCCTTTCACTGGAACAGTTTTTGCTCCTCATACATTTAGGTCCCTAATTGCAGAGCAGCAATAAAAAAACTTCATGGTCCTTTTGGTACAGAGAATGGGAAAGAATGGGCAAATGACTCCACTGTAGGTGCTCTGACATGAGGCAGAAGTTGTGCTTTGGGAAGCTGTGCCTGTGTCTGGTTTTCTGTGCAGTCCAGTCTGACTGCCAGCAAACGGTGGCTGTAGTTCCTGAGTTCTGTGTCTTTGTTCTGCTTTTGTGGGCACTGTTGCTCTTTGGGTGGATCTGTTTCTCCCAGTTCTGTGTGGGAGCTGTGCAAACCTGTAGGGAAATCAGGTCCTGAAAACCAAGAAAGCTGACTCTGGTGATCCACATGATGCAGTAGGTTGTGAAACAAGATCTTTTCCTGAGATACTTTGGGAAACTACCCCCTACCACCCTTCTGCCCACCATTCCCTGCTTAAAAAAAAAAACCAGCTTGGTGAGTGTGATATTTCCTAAACTGATGGACACTCTGTGTGCCAGTTTCTCAGACAGCTGTTAGATAAGAACATTTGTGTGACTCCAAAACTTGGTTGTAGGTTGTTGAGAGCTACTACTACACGTTGACATGCTTGATCATCTCACAGTGACAAGAATGACAAACCATCAGTGAGTGCTTGTGATGGAGACTTTGCACCAGAGAGCCTGTGGGCTGCAGAATCAGCACAGTGCAGGCTTGCTCAGCACTCAGCAGTGTCTGTCTGGCAGTTCATTAACCTTACACGGTAGCAATCAAAGGAAATCGTGTTTTTCAAAAGGGTTTCCTTATGCATTAATGCAATCAAGCCTCCCTTCTTTAAAACAGGAGGGAAATTTTGTTGTGTTGTCAATCCCTTCTAAGACCAAACTTAAAAAGAAAGCAACAAAATATTGCAAATATTTTAAGAAACAGCATTTTAAGTTGTTCAGATTAATGTTTATAATTCAGCCATAAGGAAGTGAGGCTGAATTTTTTTTCCCCCATTATCAAAATCCAGCGATGTAATTGTAAAATCACAAATTTGGTCTTAATAAATTTGGACATCTTCTCTTTTACTTTCCTTTCTTACAAAGTTCTTTTGTAAGTTATATATATATACTAGTTGTTATTGTGCTTACAAATTTTCCGAAATTTCCTGGTGAACCTGGTGTGATGTTCTCACATAATCTTTATATCCACCCTGCATAGTCTCTTCCTACTCATTCTCCCTAACTTCTTGCCTCCAGTGCTGTGGCAGAAGTCTCCCAAAGCCCAGTTTTTTCCTGCCTTCTGGATTTGAAAATCTAAGGGGTTTGTTTTTCTACCTTATGATTTCCTTTTGAAAGCCATTGATTCTCAACAGTCCTTTATTAGTAGGAGTAAAAACTCTCTTCACAATTGCTGTAGTTACTGATTCAAGGGGGAGAAGAGATAAAAGGAAATGCTGCTGAGCTTCTGGCTGATTGCTGATGTTACAGGATTTTTCACCACAGATAAGGATCTTAGGAAATGGATTTTCTATATATTTCTTACAAGGAATGTTACGCTTTTTTCTTCATTTCCTCCTTAGGTGGATTTTCAAGATGTGCATGCCAGAACTGTGGCTGAAAGGAGGAGGGAAGAGGAGAAGCAAAAGCGACTGGAGAACATTTACAAAGAAAAAGTCAAAAGAACTGAGAAAGAAATGGAAGGTTGGATGCTTTGGTTCTTTTAGTGCATTTATGATTTGGTTTTTTGTTTGGTTTTTTGTTTGTTTTTGAAGCAACCTTTTTTAAGGTTATATAAAATAAATTCTGAGAGAATAGCTATCCAGCTAATAGCTGACCACAGAAAGCAGGAAATACTGCATTTGTAGAAGCTTAACCCTCCCTCTCTCACCTAAAGAATATCAGGGGAAAGAAGTGACTGTTGTGTGAGTTCAGTAGGAAGAGATGGAAAGGAAAGAAAATGTTATCAAGTAAAGATCTGGTCTCTAATTCAGTGAAGTGTGAGTGCATCACCCCAAGTAAATGAACCATGAGACTTTTTAGAGCTAGTGACTTAATTTCTCTTAGGCACAGACTTCCCAATGCCTTGTGGGCCAATGGCAGTACTTGTATATACAGTCATTGTGTTCCAGAAATGCAGGCAATGGTCTGCACAGGAATCCTGGTTGGAGTGTAGGATAACTGTGAAAAGTGTCACAGTGCAGCTAGAAAATATAACTGGGCCCTGAGTCTCTGAGCAATATGTGCACAGCAGACACTTTTCTGTCACCCCAAAAAACAGCAGAGATAGTAAATATATTATGCTGCAGTTATAAAGGGTTATTTAATTAAATTACTTTGGTGTATGTAATGCATGCAATTCTGCCTGCATTTATTCTGCATGCTGGAAATATTTTCATGCACGAGAGTGGAATCTTAAAGAGATTTAACTTTCTTAAAGTAATTTGTATCAGTAGCATCTCTTTGAGCATTAACATACATTTGTGGCTATTCCTACACACAGCTATAAAATTCGTGGCTATAAAATGAATACCCCCAACATCACTAAGAATATCTCATTGAACCTTGTTTTCCTTCAAATTCTATGATGCACTCAAATCATCTTTACATACTGAAATTTTAGAGAGGATAAGGAAAGGGGGAGCCCTGATTCTATATGCCTGGCTCAGGAAATTCTAGATTTCCTGCTTAGGTGTTGTCACTTTTATAAGGACAATTTCTGCAGAAGAGGAAGATCTGTGTGGCTCAGTCATCACTGGATAAATGGATTTCCCCTTTGGCAGTCATATTTGTTTTGTACCTCTGTGCTCTGGAGACGTGAACGTTTTACCATATCTTAACAATTTTATAAAACAATTGTGTCTTGATAGAAATGTCCCAAGAGATTGCTGATACACTGACAGAGATGGAAAACTGTTTCCAGCTTCTGATGCCAGATCCTTTCAATTTTGGGGTGAACGACATTGACCTGAAACTCAGCAAACCAACGTCTGCTAAAGGGGCCGGACCTGCATCCCCCTTGTCCTCCCAGGGGGAAGTTAACCCATCCTGTTTGGGGTGCATGGATGATGAACAGCCATGCTGCAGCAAGGACATTCCTCCTGTTCCTCAGTGTGTTACAGCTGATGGAAACAAAGAGGTGGATGAGAAGCCTGAGCAACAAGAGCTGGATGGAGGCACATGCTCAGACGTTCAGTACAGTGGCCCTGCTCTCGATGATGATGATGATGATGATTACCAGACTTTTGTTAGGAACCATGGGCTTATTTCACATAAATACTCTCTAGACCTTGAAGTCTCCACAGGTACCTGGAAAAACTTTTGACTTATAACTGGAGGCAGCCTTTCTCTGAAGTGTTTTGTGCTTGTGGTTTTGGTTTTATTTCTGTTACTTAAATGCTGAGGTTACTGGACATCATTTTGCTTTGAGATTCTTGGACACCACTTTGATTTTATTTTTTTAAATTTACTTTTATTTGTCGGTTTCTGGTTCCTCTAATAACTGTTCTTAGTTTTGGGTGTCCTTGTGTGTGATTAGCAGATTTCATTAATTACCTTCTAAGACTGAACTTTTGTAGTACTTGTTGCAAGCCTATTACAGCACTTCATAGTCTCTTGTGTTTAAAAAAAATCTGTTTATCAAATACAATTTTCTGTCTCTTTGTTATTCACCTCTTTCTTGCTGTACCTGAGGAATAAGCTGCTAGTTTGACAATCTTACAATTGAGTGTTTCTGAAACTTTTTCCTTGCAAGGAAGTAAGTAGTTTTGTTAGCAAGTTGTTGCACCTTTTTTTGTATAACTTTGCTAGTGTGAATTACCTGTAGAAAAATCAGGATGGTTTGTGTTTTGGAAGTCTCTTACAATTTCTGTCCTAAGGGAATTCCATTTGCAGACAGTAAGGGTGATATCTGCTTCTCTGTTTGCTGACAACAATGGGTGAAAACTATAATTTTTACTTGGATAATGTCATACTTGGCTTCTTTGGCAACCAAGTCCCTGTTATTAGGGTAGGTATTATTTTATATTGAATATGAAGAAATTGGTACAATAAGGCCCAGTTCATTTGGCTTTGGGACAAGATGTAATGTAAACAGTAAGACTGAACTTGTCTGTGGTATATTTGGTGATTCCTTGATGGCTTAACAACTCTTTCTGTCATGGTGGACTGAACACTTTTCATATTTTCCTCAGATTTTTTGAATGTGTGGATAGTAATAATACTGAACAGAAAAGCATTCTGATGTTTGTAACTTTCCCTGAAGTGATCAAATATCTTAATTTGCCTTCTTTAGCTTCTGTAGTGAGGATACCATAAATGTTATGCACTAACTCTTTTCCCCTGTTTTGAGCAGATATAAAAGTGCAAGAGAATGAAGATAACACTGCCATCATAAACAGTGTCATGGATGCTCACAAACTTCTCAGAAACAAGTTCTGGCCTTCTGTGCAGTCCTGGATTCAGGTGGGATAAAGAGATAATTATTTTTTTCTTCGGTTTTTAATAAAAAGATGGTGAAACAAGGACTTGGATACAGGAAAGCTTGGAGGAGAGTGAGCCAAAAGGAAATGAAGGGTGAAGAAACAGGTACAACTAGAGAAGATTTCCATTTCAGTAAGGGTGGACTAAAGGAGACTGCAGGAGCTGTGTAGCTTGTTTGATAGCCCTCAGCCTTGAGTGTGGTACCTACAGGCAATTCTTTGTTATTTTTTAAGACAGGCAAAACTTGGCTTCTTTGCAAAGCCTTGAAGTAAAACACAGCTTGTTTTTGTTAGACGTCTCTCTGTCAGGTAAGCAGTATGTCATGGAGCCTCCTGTGTGGAATTTGGCCTACTGAAGGGCACTCTCAGAGGATGTTTGTAATAGCTGGTCATTCTTTGGCTTCACTTTGCTCTTAGTTTTTATAGTCTAGATAGAAAAAGAATTGGCTTCACTACTTGTCACTTGTAAAACAAAGGAATTTGTGACATTGTAATTTCCCTCATTAATTATGAGGGAAAACTGGAAATTTTTTTTTGGCTGAGACTTCTGGAAGAGAATAAGAATGTTGTTTTCTTGGTTTGCAGCTTCTTACCAGAGCAGGAATCAGCGATGATCGGCTAAGATGTGCCATTGAACTCAAGAATAAATTGGAGACTGCTATGAAGAAATACAAGGAAATGAACATTTCTTTTAAAGCAAGAAAAAGAAAAGTGGTGAGTTTCTTAAAGTTCTGTTTTACTAGAGAGCACCATTAGTAAAGCTTAGCTTGTATGCAGAAAAATGCTCATTCTCGTAAGCCCTAACCTGGGAAACATTTCAACACAAGTTTTATTGTAAAGTGTACTAATTCAGCTGATTGTAGCTTCCCTCAAGGAGCAGTAAATACCTGTATAGTATTCCAGGGGCCTGGTTATTAGACCAAACTGTTTAAAGCATCCCTGTTGTTGTTTAGGATAGAGAAGCAGGTAAGTGCAGATTTTATTTACTCTTAGTTACTTTATGTGTAACACTGTTAAGTCCTCAGCTTCTTTTGTGCATATTTCTCAGTAGACACTGTACTGTTCATGTTCTTTCACAGCTTGCCAAACTCTGAGAGTCTCTCAGTTCAGGAAAGTAGTTTTTCTGCTTTGTAGCATTTACTCTGTACTAAGCATCTAATGTAATTAAGGTTATCATAGGAAAATTTAGAGCATCAAACTATTTCACAGAGATTAACTACCTGTGTCAGTTCTTGTGAAATAGGTACACTTAGCAGAATAAACAGAGGCTGAAATATCAAATACATTATTTAGATCCGAAAAGGAGTCTATGGCCTGTTTATGTAGATAAACAGCAGAGCTGCATGATACTAATTTCTGTTGGCTGTGATGAGATGAAATAACTGCGTAGCTTTACATGAAAATAAGTGCTGTGGGTCAGAGTCCAGACTAGAGTCTGGTTTGGATTTACTGGACTGTAAGAATTTGGTCTGTACTTGAGCTAAATTGCGTGGTCTCATTTAGCCATGACTGAGTGTTGTAGACTTTGCCTTCATTGTACAAATGAAGCTAAATCAAGATTAATCTGGTTCATCATCTTAACACCTCCTGATGTGCCACACCAGTCAAAATGCCAACTCTGAATGAAAAGTATTGAAAGACTGTCTTGTCAGAGGCTTTTGTCTCCAGTGAAATATGTGTGCTACCTTTATGCAACCAGCTATGAAGGAATCCAGACATCTGCTGTCATTCCTGCCATTTGTTTGACAGGACTTCATTTGCTGCACCTCTGCATGGAATATTGGTTGCTATATTTCTTGTAAGAAGTAAAAGACATTCAAGCCTTGATTTTTGTATCTTTAGAGTAATATTCTTACCACTTGTGAGAGTGACCAATGCTATCTGTATGCTTATATAACATGTTTAGAACTAATACCTGTATTAATTTGAAAGTTAATAAATTCCATTGCTAAAAGGGCAAAAAAATAGGAAGCACGTAGTGCTCACAATACTTTCAAAATGAAGCAGTGCAGACTGAGTTAACTTAAAAAACAATATATAAATATTCCTGGAGGGTTTCTCTCCAGTGGAAAATAACCAAATTTAGTGTTAGTGCTGAGTTATTTTAAATTTATAACCTGAACATAGAGAGCTTTGTACAGCAGAAGGAAACTGCATAAATTATATTTTATTCATGTGTCAGATGACTTTATTGAAACGTAAAAACATGGCAAATTGGGACTCTGGTAGAACAAAATAAACAGAATCTCTAAGGATATGGTTATTAAAGCCCATCTGTCAAATATTTACATGTCAGCATGTGAAACCCTGCACACATCTCCTCTTTAATTGTGCATTGCTGCCTGTGTTAGGTACTGTGGATTTGTCCAGGTGTCCTCGTGTCCTTGGAGCTGTAGCTCGTGCCATGCCATTGTTTTGCTCTCTTCTGAATCTCTAAAGCCAGGAGGAGAAGTAGTGGCAGCCTGTCTGTCCTTCAGAGCCCTGGCTCCCAGCCACCCTGTCCTGCCAGAGCTTTCCAGATGTGATTTGTTGGCCCATGGGACCAGGGAGTGCTGGACCTGCTCATGTGAGGGGATGAGCACATCTGGAAGGGAAGGGAGTTCAGCAAGCAGAGAGGGAGAATGTGGATCCAGTGTCTGAGGGCAGAGAATCCCATGTGAATTGGTTTGTAGGTCTGTGTCCTCTCTCTGTTTGGATGGGATGGCAGTTCTTGTGATGCACTCTGAGGCAGCTGTGTCCTTAACTGGAGAATGTAAAGGTGAATTGTTTGTGTACTTGCTCGTTCCATCTGTCATTATGATCCTGCACCACAGCAAGCCATTCTTTTGGGAGAGAGTGGATTTATTTAATTAGCAAATATCAAACTGTGATGGGGACTTGGCAGCTTGGCAGGGGACTTGGGCTTGCCCATTCTCCTGGGACTTTTGGCATTTTCTTCATGCTCAGTTCTCCATGCTTCTGTGGTCACTGATTTCCCCCCTTTTCATCTGTTCTATTCTGTGCTTTGTTTCTGTTCTGTCTGGGAACAGAGGGAGTAAAGGCTTTACCCATCCTCAAACTGAGATCAAGAAAGTTGATAAAGGGTTGAGAGACAATGAAACTGGAGACTTATTACTGTGAACTCTACTATAACTCTCAATCCCACAGAGATTTAAATTGCCACTTTAAAGAGGGAAGGTCCTGGGGTGCCTTACCATTGCCATGTGTCATTGCTGCTCTTTTTTAGCTGGTCAGTTACACATGGATATGGCTGAAATGGAAATAATTGTATATATCTGGAGTAATTCTTGATGCTGCAGTTTAATGTGAATATACCAGCAGCATAGTTTGATGTAAATTACACTGAGAGCAAGAAATCAGTGGTTACCTGGCCTGATTCCACAGAGGAAGTATTTGCTTGGTTCACAAGGTGTGTGCTTTTGGCAGTCATTATTACATCCATGCTTTCCATTGTTTCTCATTGAATTTTCCATATCACAGAGCACAAGCCTCCAAGGCAGGAGCCTTTGGCAGTCAGAGTCTGTTACACAATTAGCACAAGTTACTTTCTCTGAAGTTCTTTTTTACCTTTGTCTTTACTGAAAAATGGAAAAGTCAAACTGCTTTGCAAACCACAGGACTTTCTGGAGGTTTAGGGAACTTCCCTTACACAAAGTCACTTGAAGGAAAGCACAGAACTTTATACAGTGAGACACTTTGACTTAAAATGGTTTATAGTGACATGAGCTATAACCACTTCTTTCTTTTCTCCTCCATGAAAGTGAAGAGCACAAACCATCAGAGAGTCTTAATTACAAGGAGGGCCATCATTTCTATGTGACACTTACACCCTCCTAGCACCAGCAGCCTGTGTTTTGTGCTTGCCTCTCAGGACCTGTGGGAGGAGAGGGATAGGAAAAACAAAGGTTATCCTTTGACTGTCTAGAAACAAATCCCTTGGAGCAGATTTTATAATTATTAATACATCCCAGTTGCCCAGTCCACACATTCCCCATTCCCACTGCTGTGCCCACAGCAGATCAGAAGTCAAGGCAATTCTTATGAGCTGTTACTTTTTCAAATGGGTGGATGAAAAAAATTACAGACTACCTGCATTGGCCAAAGGCAAATGAGTTTTTCTGTGCTTACACAAATTACATTCCCTGTAGTTAAATTCTGTTTGCAGTGTCAGTCAGGTTTCTGACAGGAAATGCATTTTGAGGGTATAAACATTTTGAGGGTTTTGAAATTCATTTTTCTGTGAATCTGGGTTTTAGCTGAATCCAGGTGAAGAGGGTGGGAGCTGTAAAAAGGTTATTTCACGGTACCAGGATGCTCGGGCCCGAGTGCCTGCTCGGCATAATCCCAGTGCCCAGTAGAGGGAGTGCAAACTGCACGCTCCGGATTTTTCTCTGTGCCACCTTGGTCCAGAGCCAGCCATCTGCTCAGTCTGTGTTTTCGGGTAAACTTACTACAACGGCAAGTTATTTCACGTTAAAGTCACGAAAAACTTCAAGTTATTTCGTGACTCTCTGAGTTACTGTAAAAGCACAATTATAATAATTGGCTTGGATTGGTGTTTATATAGACACTACTGTTCCCAGACTTTTGATTCTTTTGCAATTTATGATCAGATTGTTCTTAAAAATATTTTTTTGCTGGTTAGAAATAGATTTGTTTCTCAATGTCATCTTCCTTTTCTTTTAATACTGGATATTATTTTTTTTCTTGTTTAACGTCTGATTTGCTGTTGATTAGATGCAAATGATCTTGCAGTTTTAGAGAGGACGAGTATGTACTGTATTTTAAATCATGCTCGCTACCTTTCACTTACATCCTTTCCATAAAGAATTACCCATTAGGAATACTTGAAATCCTGACATTGTTAATAGCAATGCAGCTCATTAGCTGGATTTTGTACACTCAAAGTATGCTTATGTCTTATGTAATTACCTTGGGAAGCCGTGGAAGGTTTAGTACTCAGGCTTACCAAAACTTGGGCAGACAGAATCCAGGAGGAAAGATGATGTGAGAAACATCCCATTCATGTGTCAGAGGGATCATTTAACAGACCTGTTATACTTTGAATTTTAAATTTCAAATTACTTTAACAACCAGGGATATATAGTTTTTCATTAAATGTATTCATTGCTTTTTGTTTCACCTTTCCTTATCTTCTGTCAAATCTAAGCATGTGCTTGGATCTTGATTTATTCGTGTACTTAATTTTATCCATGTGAAACATCTGGTTGAACTCAATAATGCCATTAATAATTAGATTTGGAGGAGCCTGTCCTTGTGTTGTCCAGAATCTGCTACTCAAACCTCACTATAATACAAGTCAGATTTTTTCAGAAAGAGTAATGTCAGAAAATTGTTACAAATTTACAGTTTAAATATTTGCTGCTAATAATTTAGTCCTAAAATACATTAAAAGGTTAAAATTTTAATATGTTATAAATTAAGCCAAGAGTTCTGCCAATTACTTGGTTACAAGACTTGCTGATTTTTTTTTCCCCATGTCTTCAACTACAGTTTGGCATTCTGGCAATTCTAATGAGTTACTTCTACCTAATCGTTTTGTAGCTTTATAACCAGCTCTTTTCAAGTCTTTTTATTAAGTTAGTGCCTGCTTTATAAGAAAAAAAAAAGCTGCACTTGAATTTTAGATTTCTTTTTCTGCTTCTGTAGCCATAGAGAATCCAGTCCCACTGAGAGTTTTCTGTAACAGCTTCCTTTACTCACATCCTTACAGTTTCTGCCTCTTGTTCATTTTAGAGAGGTTGTTTCTGGGGCTTAGGAAATTGTCCTTAGTGATCATTCACAGTCCCTGAAACCACATTTCCTAAAACATGTTCAGACCATGCAGCAGGAGAGAGACCTTTGTAGAGAAGTTTTCCCCAGGTGTTGCTTTTTAACAAAACCCCCAACTCTTAAGAAAAAGTTGCCCTTTGAAAACTGGAAGCATTCCATTTTAAGATTTAAATGGTAACTTGATGTTAATATAGAGATATATAAGAATATTTGGTAACTACATCAGCATGGCACTTAAAGATGTTCTTTACCAGATTTGATACATTGTAAGCATGTAATGTGGTTGGAATCAATAATAAAATGTATTAATATTTATATGGTCAAATTGGTAGCCCAGGCAACATTTAAATGTTTTGGTTTTTTTTGTCTAGGTAATATTTATCAAAAAAGCCAGGTCAACCATAACTGTAAAAGTAAACACAGAATACTGAGTAGGTCATACAGATACTTAATGCTCCCTCTTCCCTCCTCCCTATTTTAATTGGTGTTACTTTTATTGTCATGTTTGTCATATTATTTCTGTTAAATGTTTCTTTTGTAATCACTTTTCAACTAAGAGAGCTTCCTATTTTTTTAAGTTTTATTAGGCTCAAGGACTGATATAAAACAAAACACTGTAAAATTAGCCCTCACAACAGCACTCCGTTGTTAAAGTGTCTGATGAAGGCTTTGAAGGGGAAGGGTTTGGTTGGTTTTGTTTCTTCCCGAGAGCTGAATGTTGCTGTGGTGTGTTTTATGCTTTGCCCTGGCCATGCAGGCTGCTACTGCTATGAAGTTATTAAAAATATCTTGTTATGCAGATCTGGCCATGAATTGTTGGGGTTGTTGCTGTGACGACCTCTGACCCCCATCTGATTCGCAGGTCGCACAATGCAATTTGGAGCTCTTCTAATAGAGTGTAAAATAAAGTAGGATGTCTCCATCAGCAAGTTAACCCTTATGTTAAGTATTTAAGTTTTTCAGGCCGAAGGGTCATCTCCCTTGATTCATCTATGAATACTGAGCACTGTGTGCTCTGTAAGTAGGAGATATAAATTTGCTTCCTGCTTTTTATCCATCCTACCTTGCGAGGGGAAATAGTGTATTGAAGTGAATTTTTTTTGTGAGGTTCATAGAGGTACCTTGCTAAATATGTATTTACAAAAATGGAAAAGGAAGAAAATTTTCAGACTTGACACATATATTAATGCATTTAAATTTAGCTGATGAGCAATATTATATGCGAAATAAATATATTCGCATCTAAGGTATCTTTGTACCTGAAATCCACAATCAGAAATACGTGTAAGGTTATATGTATCTTGCATAGAATAATTTGTTTACCTGTCTGTGATAAATTAGGTTTATTTAATTGAGATATGTATTTACCTGTTATTGTTAGACTTGGAAATCTTCAATAGTTTAAGTAAAACTGCTACATTTCCTCTGAATGTGATACTTATTTTATGAAAAATGTGGATTGTGCAAGAAAACTTGGCCTTTTTGATGTACCTACTTAAGGATTAAGATGATTTATGCAACCACATTGTGTTGATTTTGGTGGGTGGTAGGAGCTCAAGTAGTGAGGTATGAAAATACATCTGAGGACACATCTTGAGTGGTTATTGCTAAAGAAATACTAAACTTGCCTTGCAATATCTTCCTGAGGTAATAATTTTGTCCAGTGTACCAGTTTTCTAGACTGCCCTTCTTTTTCTGTCCTCTGGGAGCATCCTGTGAAGGCACACGGTGATCCACTGGGTCTATTGGACGTAGCAGTTTTTTCTGAAAAGATTCATGAAGATGCAGGGTCTTTTGAACTGGTTTTTGAGCTCCCTCACAGACCCTTGCTTTAGGGAAAACTGGTTCATCAGGTATTTGTTATATTGCTAAAGCAATTTGGGGCAAGGTGTGCTCATTCTCCAGTGTACTTTGGCTAAAGTGTTGGGCTGGAACCCTTTAAGCGTTTTTACTAACTCCTGGAAATTAGGAAATAATGTGAAAAGTGCATTCCTAAATAAAAATCAGCCTGGCCAAGATGCTTATGTGCTGTTGAGCAACTACACATGGAATGAATGGTGATACTTTTACGGGTGAACATAAAATGTGCTTTGCCTGGACCACATATCTAATTTGCAGTCATCGGGGTTTGAATTTATGTTCATCTCACAAAGTGAAGGGGAGGGAGGGTGTGTGGGAGGCTCTTATAAATACAGCTCTGTTAGTAGTTTGTGTTTTCCTTGTGTTGCACATGAAAAGACTCAAACATGGTTCTAAAATCTGTCCAAATGCCAGCATTTATTTCCATGTCACTCTCTGGTAGATGATATAAAAGAATGGAAAAGGAGGAATGTGTCTTTACATTAAAGATACACTGTTTGACTATTCAGTTTCTATTGCTGGCACTGAACATTTTTACTCCACTGTTTTCTTACATAGGATATATCCAAATTTCATTTTATATGACTGAAGTATGTTTTGTGTTGCAGTTGAATGAAAAAATGCATGTGCTTAAGGTTGCCCCTCTAACTAGGTTCTACAGCAATAAATATTCTGGTTCCCTAACCAAAATCTTCTAGAAAAATATTTAGTTGGCTTTGAGTAGATGCACATGAGATATTGGCATGGTGGAATAATTTGCAAGATCTTTCAGTGAGGGTATTAGCATATAAATAGCAGATGCAATGACGACCATCACAGCTGAGTACATTTAATTTTTAGTTTATAAGATAGAATGGGTTTTTAAATGCATAGCCATCAAGCCTGCTGAAAGACAAATGAAGTTTAGAGTTCACTTGTCTGAGGATGCCTTACATCATTTTTTTTTAGAAAAGGGAAACAGGCACGCATAAAACTGATTTCGTGGGTGAAAAGTAATTGAGATTGCAAACCAAGTTAATTAGACCATGCAAAATTTATTTAATGGTCCCAGCTGTAGTTTGCAAGTGGTGTTTTAGTGAGTAGATATGACTTCTTCATGTACTATCTTTTCTCTTCCTTCTTTTTCTAAAATAATTAGTAGTGGCTGTACATCTAGTCCTATAAACTGATTGCATTGTATATTTCAGTAATTTTATTGCTTGCTTTAATTATGATTGCAGAGACTGGGGTTTTTAAATCCTCTTAACAGAATGTAGCAGTCAATTTGTATAAAAGTGAGAAAAGGATCAAGGGCTTTTCTTCATATCTTTCCAAGTGTTGTGTTGTGGATGGAGGCTTTTTTCACATTTGTTACTGGTTGGGATGGATGAAAAAGGCCTTTAACTGAGGCTCTGGTTGCACTGAGCTGCACTAACAGATGGAGGCTGTTGGAGCATGACTGCTAAGTAAAAGAAACAATTCCGTTTCTACTGGCATCCACTGTTTTTTCCAGGGTTTTTTGATAATGGAGAGTAACAAAGAAACATCTGTTTCTTCAATTTTTTTAATGAGTTAGGGAGGAAATGGTTTGATTGCACTTGTCTAGTTGGAATAGTCAGCACTATTTTAAGTTTTTAATGAAAAATCAGGAGACTTGTGAAGATGTTCTAACTGATTACAGTGAAAATAATGTGTGTATGTTTTACAGTGTATGTTTTTTTTAAAACCATATTCTCATATGTAAATAAGTCCAACTCAAGAATTTGAAAATTGCCTAGCTAAATCCCATTTCTTCTCACAGGAATATAGATATCTAGTCAGTGAAAAACCAACAACCAACACGTAGTTCTACAAACACATCATTCTATGACTTTGATAAATAAACACAAAAATAAATATCAGCATTTTAGATCACATTAACAGGCTAAAAATTCCCTTCCCAGTGAAACTTGAAGAGCAGTGGTGGTGCAGGCAGCCTCTGATTCTGGGGATCTGGTCTCCCTTCAGGTGGACCATTCTCTAGTGACAGAGGGGGTTGTTCACCCTCCATCCCTGGTCAGACTATGAGAGTGAGTTTCCTCATATCACCTGATAATTAGAACGGATTTGAAACCAGGAGCTTTTTTCTCACATTCTTTGACAGGTGATTGAGAAACAAGCAGTTGTGTGACTACCTATCTTCAAGGTATTTAATCTTGTACACTACAAGAAAAGCTTTACGTTTTGGTATTTATCACTTGCTCTTACACTTCCCTTCAGACATGGCACACATGAAATTTCATATTTCTTGGTTTTATCTTAGTCTCCTTTTTCTTAGTTGCAAGTACCCGAACCCCTCATTCCTAAAAGGATTATAATTTACTTAATCGACCACTTAAAACTATTGTCTTAAATATTTATTTCTTCTGGTTTAATGGTGGATTGTTTATTTTAATTTTTTTAATTGACTGAAAAAGTTTGCCTGTAGGGAAACATAGATAGAAGGTGGTAAAGCTTTCCTACTGCATCTGTAGAAGTTGCCTTTGGAGCTGTCTTCATGCTTGAAAAGAGGTATTTTAAATAAAACAAAAACATACTTTTCTGACTACTAATGTTGCCCATGAGCCCTCCCACTTTCTCTAGCAAGGAAATGGAACAAACATAAATGGGATGGTTCTGATAAAGTACCACGGGAATGAAGTAAATTGAGACATAACTACCTGCTATTACTGTGCAACTTCTTGAATTTCCAACAGTGACAACTTTAATATTTTAAACTAAAAAGATAACTTATTTATCTTGTTAAGGATTTTATCAAGATAAAGACTTTATGCCTGTTTGAAGAAAAAAGAGGGCTTAATTCCTGATAGTTGGCTAAGCAGTCAATTTTTTTTACAGGAAATCTAAATTTAATAGAAGACCCTAGGGAAATTCAAGGGTGTGAACAATACGCATAATATTTTATGAAAATGACCCCCATATTTAAAATCTGGCATTATATGTTATGCATTGTAGCACCAAGTCCACATCTACCTTTTAGAAAATTAAAACACATAAATTCTGTTTAGTGTTTGATATGTGCTGCACTAGCTGAAAGCCATTATGCCCCTAAAACCTTGGGTTGCTTTTCACCTTTCATAAATTCCTGGGTAGATTCTATACAAAAAATAATTTTCAGCTCTGTGGCTCATTGTTATTCAAACTTGATTGATTGTCGTCATTTACTCAGTGAGGAAGTTAAGTGCTCCTGTCATTTCTGAAGAGTATAATTGGGACGTTTCACAGGTCAATGGTAGTGACAGGTTTCCCTTTTGATTAGTGTTAGACTGATAACAAAAATTACAGTTTCCTATGATTAATGTTTTCTATAGTACTCGAATGCACACTTCATGGATTGTACCTAAACAAAGTGAATTTGCATCTGATTATGCCTTTTTCCTCTGTCAGGCTTTTCACGTGCTTTAAAGTTTTAGATCATGCAGGTAATGCAGCAAAGTTGCTTCCAGTGCAGTTTTCAAGTGGATTAGTGAGGTCCACTGAATTTTAGTATATTACCACGCAGAGAGATATGTGCCTCGAGTGATATGAACAAATTAGGTGAAATTTCAATTAAAGATAGTACTCTGCTTTCCTTCTAGTCCTCTCAGATATGACATGCAAGGAAGTACTGGTATTATATCCCTGCTATTTTAGGTATAATTTGGCAATTTAAGTTAAATTATGAAGCTGGACTGAGTTTTTTCCTCTTGCTGGTTTGACACTGTTTCTCTGTTCCTTAAACCTGTTGCTATTTATTTGTTTACAGACTGAGTAAAAACTAAGGAAACACACTGAATTTACTTTCCCTGTTTTATGATGTGAAAGTTAGTCAGTTTGTACATTAGGGCACAGAGTTGTAGACTAAGATCATCTATGACAAGTTTCATCTTGGTGAAATCTTTTTTTAATAGCTAGGTAAGAAATGGAACCTAAGTATGAGGATTATGATGACGTTTCTGCTTGTAGCTGAAGAAATACTGGAGGTTGTTTGCTGGTGGTTACTTCTAAATTCAAATTGTGCCTAACAGATGAAAAGGGAATGACAACACCAGCAGAATTTCAAAACCAAAATACAAACCTACTACTCTTCAATCTCTAGCCTTCTTCAGATATGCAGTAGAAAACGTGATTTTTTTTTCTTTCTAAGAGCCATTAGAAATGTCTTCTAAAAGTTGTAGTTTTCAGACAGATGTTCTGCTTTCAAATCTAGTGACATTGGGAGTTTGTGATTAGTGGTGGAACATTTGATCCTTTCTTTGATTAGAACTCTATTTTGGTTTCTGCTGAAACCAGAAGGCTCAGTGTGCAGCTGTCTTGGCTGGGCCAGGTATGGCCTGAATTGTTGGTTTCCTTTAGGCCAGGAAAAATCATTGCAGTGGGAAACAAAAAGTAAACCAAAGGTGCAGGATCCACCAGCAGAGCCTGAGTGTTGGCAGCTCTCAAGGGAGGGATAATCGGGCTGAGGCATTTGGGTCCTTACCTGTCTTTGGCAGCAGGCTGCTCTCAAACACGATTGCCCTGAGACTCTATTTTAAAATGAAGACTAGGTGTTCCCCAGTAAGAAGGCAATAGTAAATCAGCTTTTGTCATTGGGACAGTAAATCTGGGGTTTTTTTCTCTTCTTTTTCACTGGAACTGCAGCTTTCTTAGATGAAAGTAACTTTTGAAACAAAGAGAAGAATCTTACTTCTAACTTGTACCACCCATTCATTATGTGTTAATGTGTATCTGTGTATTAATATCAATTAACGTTCTTTGTTAGAAATTAATACAGCTAACAATTAATTATGGCCAAAAAGAAATACTGTTTTTTTAAAAAAAAGTTATTATTTATTTTAATTTTTTAACTACATTTAATAATCAAAGCTTAATTGCTAGGTTTTTGGCTTCAGAAGTATATGTATGATTTAAAGGAACTCAGCTGTGACACAAGATTAGAGTAGTGAATTAGATTGGGAAAATTCTGCTGCAGGCAAAACCTGCAGTGTCCTCTGGTGCCTGTAACAATAAGTAGTTGGGATGAATATTAGCAGAAGCCTGGTGTACTAATAGAAGTAAAGAACACAGCTGAAAAAGTGAAAATTATGCTATTCCTTATCATTGCTTTGGGTTGCTGCAATGAAATGGAGAAAGTGATAGCTTGGGCTAAGGTTGGGTATAGTGGATGCCTCTTACTATTTCCTAGTAAAAGCACATGGCAAACATACAATAAAGTGCAAATTATGTTGTTGGGAATGAGGTGACTCTGAACATGGGCAAAGGAAATAAAGCTTAAAGTCTCCATCATTGTTGCCTTTTTAGGATAGTTGACATTTCCTTTTTTAAAGCTCTGATAGTACAGACTATGTCTGGTGACATAGATTCTTTTAGCTTATGTGCAGTTTAGAAATAAAAATCATTTTCAGCTATGGAACAAGCTTAGAGAAAGTACAGATTTGATGACACATACAGAAGTTGCTAGCTAAAATTGTATCTAAGAAGCCACTTATGTGGATGAATTACACTGGTTAGTTGGAACTCCATTTGTGTTTTTTTCACCTACTCATACATCCTCAATTTTAGGCTGCAAGACAGACCAAGTGCACATTTAAGGAAATCCTGTTTTGTTGGTCTTAACCAGAGTAGTGTGTGCTGTCTGGTGATATAAATTGTTGGGATGTACCAAATCAGTTAAGAAATGAATGTATCAAATTATTCTTAGTGCTGTTGTGCAGAAACACACTGAACCACTGTAGTATACAGATCTGAATATTCTTATTTGGGTCACTGTTAGCTTGCCCACTATTAGCTTCCCCTCCTGTTTGCCTGCTCTGGTTTTGAGCTCTTGAACAATTTGTGATACCATTTAATATGCCATAGATCATTTGGGTGCTGCTAAATGAGTAAAATCATCCAAAATGAGATGTAAAGACTGTAATTGTTCATTAAGTCAAAATCTTGTTGTTGTTTTAAGATTTTTTGGTCTTATTTTATAGCTTCACACTTTCTCAGACTTCAGCAACTGCATGTGTTCTCATGGATAAAAGGGGCTTTGAAGAAGCCCTTAGGATAGAGTATGGCTTTAGAGATAAAATGTTAGGCAGATAAAATGTTAAAGGCCTAATCTTAGATAAAGATTAAATACATATTTTGGGAAATACTTTTGACATAGAGAAGTCTCAGTAGGGCTATCAGGATGTCTACAAAATATTTTCAGTGTGAGGGGGAATGAAAAACAGTCTTCACATTAATATAAAGAGAAAATAACCCCAACAAAAACATCTCTGTAGATGAAAGCCTCGGATGATGACGATGATGAGGATGAAGATGAATTTGTGGAGGTCCCTGAGAAGGAAGGTTATGAGCCCCACATTCCAGACCACCTGCGTGAGGAGTATGGTGAGTTTGCCCAGCTGTGACAAGCTTTATCCCTGCATGTTCCTGCTGCACCAAGGTAAATAAACAGCCATGCTGAAGTAATAAAGTGATCAGCGGTGTGGGTAATCTCTGCCTGCTCTGAGGAAGTCATTACATGGACACCAGAGCACTGATTGGCTCTGGATAAACAAATACTTTTAGGAGCAAGAGCAACTGAGATGAGCAGCTTATTTCATTCCATCATCTTCCACAGGAGTTCAGAGCCAGGAGCTGCACCCTGTGTGCTTGTAAGTGCAGAACACATGCTGGGAGTGAAGGAGTTGCAAAGTAAAGTTGGCAATGAGCCTGAATATTACAAATACTGGTGCCAGTCTGGTGAGCTGGGATAAGGTGCTGTTCCATCACCTGGATGCTGGATATGCACAGCCACTTCCTCCCATAGAATGGCCAACTTAGAGCTCTGCAGGGTGACTCTTTTTGTTTAGGTATTGCTGTCAGAAGATGTTAAATGCAGCTCAGCCTTCAAGTGCAGAATTATGGCTCGGAGCACATACCAGATGACAAACTATAATTTTGCATTCTTATTAAAAGGAGGTAATTTTAAAATGAAGTTACACTTATTGTGTATTCTTGTGAAATTGAGAGTGGTGTTACTGAGGGAAGTTCATCTTAATTCAACTTCAGTGCATTGCTGCTTGTCCTTTGTACCTCTTGCTTAGTGAGTCTGCAGCTTTACCTCTGTGTAACTCCATATATTTGAGGACTCCCAAGATTTCAGTACATTGTAGAGAAGGGTAGCTGCCATCAAAAAGTTAAAAACCTGTAAGAAGTGTCTTGCAGTCTTACACAAGTATTTGTGTAAGACTGGTGCTGTGCTGTGGCATTTTCAATCCTGTTGATGCTTATTTTTCCCATTTCTGCAGTTTACCTCATAAAAGTCAGGCTGCAGCTACCACCTTGAACTCGTTTTCCATATCTTTAGCAGCAGCCTAAGTAATCCTGACATGCAAAAGTTCTGTTTATACTTGCCAGCTTCCACTGGCAGTGAAATGTATTCTTTTCCCTTTTATCCCATCTTCCTCATGGACACACATTTTTTAAAAATAAAGCATCTTTCCAACAATACTTGGGTACTATTTGAATTCCTTCTTATAGGAAAGGATAAAAGAAGAAGGCTTCTATCTACTCAGGGATATTTTAAAAATTTATATAAAATGGATTAAGAAATTCCCAATTTGTATTTAAACTATTGCTGATAGGAAATTACATTATGGTGAAGAAATCAATCAATCAGAAAACAAAACCTCTTTCTCATTTTGTATATCTGTGGTTATTTAGGAACTAATGGTCCTGCTTGGTTGTTCTTTATCTGATGTGTTTGTTAAAAATAACATTTTGAAAGAAATTAATCATTCCTGATGCTTCTGGAGACGTTCAGCTTTACTTAGTGCCATTTAAAGCTATTGTGTAATTCCCAGTTTAGGAAATGGTCTGACAATAACTCAGAATTCGTGAAAATTACAACTTAGAAAATGAAAGTCTGCATGAGTGGAATCTTCTAACTGGAACATTAAACCTTCCATGTAAAATAAAATTCCAGTGTTACATGGAAGATGTGAATGGTTGAAAGCTTTTTTTCTTTTTGTTGTTACTTTTCCTGAACAAGCCAGATTAACTTGCTACAGTAAACTGGAAAACAAAGCTGTAAAACATGTGGAAATGGATTGAAATGTGGCGTGTAAATTATTGATTTAAATGTCACTTTATTCCTTTTTACTTCTCTCACTAAAATGTATCCTACCAACAAGGTCAATTTTGTGGTTCTCCTGAGAGCTGAAAAACTTGTTAAAAATGAAAATTTATTTAGAGAGAAAGAGAAGTTCTATCCATAAGTATATAGACACATGCAGTTGTATTTTTGTTTGTGTGTTTATGTGCTTAATAACTAAAATCTCAAAATTGGTGTGATATTAAATACAGAAGTTGAATTGAGCATGGGTGCAGTTTGGGTGGAGGTAGAATTGAGCAAGTCAATTTGAATCTTGATGTATAAAATGAAATGTAAATTTGTTAAAAGAATTTAGGTGATTAGATAATTGAAGTGTGAAGATATAACCCATTAGAGGTGTCATGCCAAATTAGCATTACCAGAATTTTAATGACCTCCCATTTGTATAATCCTTATTTACACTTTCATCTGATGTCTGCAGCTGACAAGAGGCCAGCCCTCCTGTGGGACCACAGGTCATTTAAAATACACTGTGGTGCTAAGGAGGAATATTTGGCTGAAAAAGAAACAACACTGAAAATATTTTCATAGGGTTGCTCAGATCTCACCACTGGGCACTGGTGTTGCTGATACCACCTGCCCTTGTATGGCTGGTATTGTTGAGCCCTGGAAAATGCCATTATTCATTTAAAGGAAAACTTTAGGGGAGAAATAAAATCTTGTTTCCACTGGAGAATTTCCACATTCCAGCCTTTGCTTGTCAGGTGCTGGTTCTGTTGGATAAAGCCTTAGGGTGGATGAGGTAAGGGATGGAACTGTGCAGCCCCTGACATTGGTCTTATTCCATAGAACAGAATTTTTGGCTGATGCCAAAGGATGAGAGATTCCTTCCTGCACTTGGTGGTCTTGGCCTGGCTTGCAGCTGAGCTCTGAACCACATGGGAAGTGATCTGTTTTGAGGGATGTGTGTTTCCATGTGAAAATGGAACAATTCTCAGCTCTAGTTCAAAGCACCCACTTGAGCTGGTAGTTCTTGTCTGTGTCTTAATGCAAGCATTATTTACCCATGCAAAGATGCTTTGAGGACAGGGGAGTGCTATTGCTGTTTTACAAGAGCTGACATGAAGAAACAGTCTGACTTGGGACTATTAGCATGGCAGCAGTCTGTTGGTTATCAAGTTTCATCTTTATCCAAAATTACCTTAGGAATGACTATGCAGCCACAAACCATTATTTCTACTCTGGTTAATAAGATTATTTCTCTTGTACTTGAGGCTTAAGCTGAATGTTTTTGGGTCTCTGATAGCTACTTTACTGGTTCACATTGCATCCTAGAGTCTGCTTGAGATTTCATTCATATGGAAATCAAAGCTACAGTTCTAAAATCCCAAGGGTTAGTTCTGTCCATTTCTGAAATTCTTCCATCTTTTCCTCACAATGTGATGTGCTTTTTTTGGGTTAGATGTCCCCAGACTGCCTTTCCTACTCTGATGGTATCTCAGTCATTTCTGTGTGTTAAGTAGCTGCTGCTGAATCCTTAAAGACACACGTGTGCTGGCTAGATGGAAATGAAAAGTTATACCTAAGCATTTTCCTTCCTTACTGCAGTGATTTCTCAGTTTGTCTGGGTCTATCTTTTCAGTCAGGTTTGATTTATCAGGAGCTTCTGAGGGAATTCTCCCTGCATGTGAAGGATGTGGAGAAACAGCTGTGGAGACCACAGCAGAAACAAACCTGCGGACTCCAGAGTGTGTGAAGCACCATTGTCAGGGGCTGAATTTGAGAGTTAGAATTACTCTGTCTAGGCTAAGTAAGGCTTTCACCTGACTTCTTTAAGGGCAAAAGCATATCATGTTTTACAGGGGAAAAGCTAGACAGAATTACTTATTTACCTCTTTGAAATTCAGTTGCCTTTTTCCTAAATTTGGAAAATGCAGGTAACACACAGTTGTGTTTCTCAGCCTGACAAGTCTAGTATCTAGAATAAGTTTTCTATTAATATTACTATGAATCCTTTAAGAAAATCAGATGTAGTTGTTACATGATGTAAATAGCATATGGTGATTTAATATTCAGCACTGAAGTTAAACCCCCAAACCAGAATTTCTGTAATCAAATGTGTGTGTGGTGTCCATTTCTCTTAAGATATAAAACTCCAGAAGTATTTAATTATAAGTTTACAAATGAGATTGCCTCGTTATATGAGTGTGTTTTGATATACCTGTATATGCACAAACACAACTCCTATATGGAATCACAGAGTCATCGTTAAGATTGGAAAAGAACTCTAAAATCATCAATCCAACCTTTGACTGAGTACCACCATGGCCACTAAACCACAGAGTTGCCACATCTACTCATTTTTTGAATACTTCCAGGGATGGTGACCCTAGCACTTCCCCAGGGAGCCTCTTCCAGTGTTTAACTGCTCTTCTCAGTGAGGAAGTATTTCCTAATATCCAACCTCAACCTCCTTTGAACTTACAGAGACTTAGGACAATAAATGAGTAAAACTGTAATGCAGTATTTGGAATGAAGATTAACTTTTCATATTTATGAAAAGACATGATTATCCCTTCCAGCAAAATACTTCGACATCAATGCAGAAGTATTGACTGTAGATATTTCTTCTGATTCATCCTGATCAGCTGATCATGGAAATTTTCCTCATTCTCAGGAGATACCCTTCTGTGTAAATAAGGTTCCTAGAAAATCTAACAGGATATGAGATGTACTTGATTTCTACTAAAGTTCTTGGAAATAAATACACACTGCACAAGATATTGGTACACTTTCAAGTAGTTTGCCACACAAGTATCCCTCAGAGGATCTGTGCAATGGCCAGGGAATGCAAAATCATAAGGAAGGAGCTTAAAAGGTCAGGGTGTGAGATATAGAAAGGGCTTGATATAAATGCTGTATATTTGAGTTTTTCTGGTTCTTAACTACAATTGTAAAGCACTAATAAGTAGGGTTAATTAATGAGAGGTAATAGTATAACAACATATTCTGTAATTCCAGTAAGCCAAACTAAGTGTTCATGTAATATTAGTGAACTCTTCTTGTTAACTACCATAGTTGTCTTTTCTTTAATTTGAATTTCCAAATGAGAATCCCAAGATTTCACATAAATGAGTGTAGCTACATTCAAAGGCACTGGGAAGCTTTGCAAAGTCCAAAGCTTACTGTGCTTCCTGAGTAAAATACCAGCAGGCATTTTCATTGTAAGTGAGTAAGTGGGGAAATCTTGCACCTGAACTGCTGGATTTTCCTGACAATCTGGGACAGTGTCTGTACTAATATAAATCACATACACTTGGCTTGACTAAGATTCAACAAAATGGGGAGCAGAAAATGTTATGGGTTTTTTTCAGGAAAGGTGAAGTCCCTAATACTTGTTTATATTCTATCTCCGTTTTTTCAATTAAACTTCAGTGAATCTGAAGTAGCTTGATTTCGTCTAAATCCACACAGCTGAGGAAACCTGGGCTTGCTTTTTCTCTGAATTTTCACTGAGGGGCTTTTATCTCCCCCTAATCCCACCATTTCTGTCAGGACATAATCTCTTTCTCAAATTTACATTTTAATTACAAGGCCAGCTGAACTAGCTAAAATCAATAATGTCAGCATTCAGCAGCCCAACTTCAGCTGAAACCCCAGCCTCTCTCTTTCCTTCCATCGATTTATCTTGTGAACACGGGCTACTTTATTGCTTCAGGCAATAGGTGCCATTTGGTCAATTTAAACAAAAAGGGGGATTTAAACACTTTTATGATTCTTTCTCAGAGCTGCTATTGGCACAATTTGAACCCAATACTGTACTTGTTAAATAAGCCACACAGAACAGCAGAATTCTGAAGAGGAATTTTACTTTTAAAACTGTACTTAATCCCATCTATGTTTTAAAAGCAAAACAGAGCAACCCCACCCTGACATTGGACACCATTCAGCTGGGGCTGTCTGCCTGGTCACTCTTGTCTTTATCTTGTTAGCAAAAACTACTTTTAATTCATAAATACTTTTTAAAAACTCCACAGTGGAGTTGATGTTACTGATGTCTTAGTGTATCTACTTATAGCTATTTTTCTGTTAATAGTTTAAAATAAGAAATCAATGGGAAAATACTTTATTCTTGTAACTCTTAAGAATTCTTATATTGATCTTCCAGATGTGATTTTTATCTGTCTAAATGTCACATTGTCCATTTATCTCTCTTGCCTTTCCTGTGTGTTGCTGACTGCTAGTCCCTGCTGTTCCCCTCCTTCTCAACAAAACCAGTGTTGAGAACAAACAATCATGCTTCCTGAACCATCATAGGAAAAAATTTGGAAATAAATAGGGTTTTCTGAGAACTTTTAGTACATATGCACATATTTCTCTGAAGATGAGAGGTGTGGTGAGTGACACAAACCTGCTATATTCTGACTTTTTTTACTAGCTGTAAATAGTACACATACAAGTGCTCAAAACATTTGCTTTGAACAATGCTTTTCAGAAAGGGTCCTTAGAAAAAAAAAGAAAAAGAAAGTTTAAATGCTAAATACAGTCTAAGCAATTCTACATTACAGATAGTCTATGGCATATTCTTCTCAGTTAATCTTGTTCATGCCAAAGGCCCTGTTTGCAACTGTTTCTATCATTAAAGGAAGTTTACATCTCCAAATACTGATGATATTCTCTTTCTGAGATGGAGCCCTGACCTGCCCCCTTTCCAGAGACATAAATTCAAAAGTCGTGCATTATGTTGCCACTGAAGTGCTGTTTAAAAGCACATTTTTATGGAGGCACCATTCTCTTGACAGTCCGCAGCCTAATAAGTGTAACTAAATAATTTCTTTCACTATTTAATCTAGATCTTTATCTGCTTAGATCCATCCTATTCTATTTAATTATAATTTTCTTTATTCCTAGTCCTTCTGCTAATATTGAGACTGTTTTCCATGTTTTCTAGTGCAGAGATTAGCCCTTTAAATGGTTTTGGTGGGTTTTTTGTGATTTTTTTTTTTGGTTTTTGGTTTTGTTTTTTGTTTGTTTTGTTTGTTGTGTTTTTGTTTGTTTGTTTGGTTGGTTGGTTTTTTGTTTTGTTTTGGTTTTTTTGGATAATGTTCTGTAAAGTCTTGTTGACTTTGGAGAATGTAGAGTGTTCATAGCTTTTGTTAGTGTGTGGTGTGGGCAGGAGTGAGTAAGGGAGCAGCAGAGTGGCCTCTGGATTTTGAATTAGGATTGTGGCTGTCTCTGGGGAGAGGCTGTCCAGGAATTACAGGTGTCCTTCTCAATGCCCTGAGCTTGGAGCTTTGGAAAACAGGTTTGGATGTCATTCTCTGCACAAGGACTCAGCTCCTGATCTAGGTACTTGGAAAATGTGTTCCTAGGGGGTAGATCTCAAAGGTTGCCACCCTCAGCATCTTGGCCTGGTGGCAAGTCCATACAGTTGCACCCCATGGGTTAAAGGGAATGAGTGATGCAAGATGGGTCACAGCAAATTGTTCTGATTTTGTTCATGGCAAATATATTATTGTGTTAAATAAAAATATTTTGTGTAGCAAGCCTACCTGTTGCTACAGGTCTTGCAATTTCCTACTCGGATGGCTGGTCACAGATATAACATTAGCCTTTCCCTTTCTGCTTAATATATTGTGATACATTTAATGAGTAACAAAGCAAGAATACTTCTGAATGCAGCTTCAGGGCTGGTTAGAACTGGGCAGAAGATTAAAAGTTACAATTAAGTAATAGCCAAAACATGTTAGATAAACTTTTGTTACTTTCCATAAGAAGGCTCAGATAATTTGCTGAAAATTTTAGGTGAAACTGTGACTTCTTTCTTAAAATTTAGGGATTTTTTTGAGGGATGAGACCTTGCAGTTCAATAAATTATTTTGTAAATAGGCTTTCTGAGGGGCAGATCACATTAGTGTGAGGGATCATGTCTTTCCAGTTCTAGCTGTCATTGGCTGGTAAGTTCTTGTAGCTACTACGGGCTAATGGAGTTGCTCTTCCAGCTTAGCAAGTAGAGGCAGGTGCTGTCTAACTGCTCAGCCTATCTCATTGCATCCTTACAGTCCATGATGAGGTTCTGATCTGGCTGTAAAAAGTAATTAAAGTTACCCCACCGCTGAGCTGCTGGTGCTGAACATGAGTGCCTGGTACTGCCCTGCAGAGGGCTCGTTCCTCAGGTGTAGCCCAGGCATTTGCTGTCTCTTGGACAGACTCTCTGGGTGTGCTTCCTGCTTCTGCCAGCACTTAGGTATTTTCTCCTGGAAAATTGTGGGGTTTAGGATCTGTGAAAGATAAATGTTCTCTAAATAATTCTATTTCGCTCTGAGGGGGGTTGATGTCTCATGTAAACTGAAAGAAGGAAGATGTAATTAGCACCCTGAGCTGTTTGGGTGGGACTGTGAGGGTGGGACAAGTGAATCACTCCTAAACATGAAGGTTTTTTTGCAGGGCTTGAACCCCAGTCACCTCCAAAAGCCCCAGTGGCAAAGGCATCAACAGGAGCAGCTCCTCTGAGCTCCCGCACTCAGCTCAGAGGGAATGAGGATGAACTTGATCCAACCTGTGCAGCTGCCACACTGAAACTTCTTAGAGACAAACTGCCAAAGTTACCATCTCCTCCTGCCAGGTCATCTTTGTTTTAGTTCTCGTACAAACCTCTTGCTCTTGTGTTTATTAGTCATGACAGCACACAGAAAAGCATTCATGGACCAGGCAAGCTGACAAGGCTGACTTGGTCTCATTTTGAGGTTACATTGATTGCTTAATGTTTGGGATTTTGTTGGTGATGGCACCAGCATCTTAAGGAATCTTTTACTGTTCAGTTAATACAGATCTTACTTGGTGTAAATGGCCATTGTGAAACTACACTGTTCCCTTCTTTGCTGGCAACACCTCCCAGCCCGTTTTTGGGGTAAATTTTGTTTGCAGCTAAACAGAGTGTATCCCAATGTTCAGTTAGCAAGTAGTTTCAACATCTCTTTGTTCCCAGTGACTTATGCTGTCACTGCTGCCTGGAGATGTTATATTGTTTACAAAGATATACTTGTTAACAATCCTGTTCAAAGTTTGGTGAAACTCCAGCCTTGCCTAGCATTTGGCTGTGATTTGAGGATAAGGCTGGAGTCATCTGCTTAGTGGCATTTTCTTGGAAAGACACTTCTGCATGGGCCAGGAAAGCCCCCAAAACCAAGCAAATTGGAATTAATCTGAGATTTTCAGTACCACATCTGTGGTTCCTGTGGGAGTACAGCATGCATGATCCACTGCTGCCCCATCAGATCTCTGGGCTTCTGCCCCCACAGTGATCACACATATGTTAGCCAGCACTAGCTGAACATGCAGTGAGCTGCAGAGAGAGTGTGTGGTGTTATGTCATATGGTCTTCCTTAAAAAAAAAAAAAAAAGGACAACCTTTTAAAAGTAGTTGTAATTGTGCATGTAAGGTAATATTAGTGTTGGTCTAAAAAATCTAATGAAAACAGAAAAAAAGAAAAAGTGGTTGTGGTCATTTGTGTTCTATATTGACTTCTCATCAATTTTCTCCAGTGAATCTGCAACTTCTGACACAGCAGACTTGGAAGATTCTGACAGTAAAAGAAGAAAACTAGAAGAAAGAGCTAAAGCTCCCCTCATGCCTTTTGGATTAGATCTTCACTACTGGGGAGAGGATCAGCCGGGTGCTGGGAAGATTCTCAAGTAATGCTCTTTTTCTTTTAAGACAAATTAAACAAATAAATAGATGTACTTGTACTCAGAGGTCATGCAGTGGGGTGACTGCTATTTCTTTTGATAATTACTTTCTTCTTTACCTTGTGTTGTAGGACCCATGAACAAAGTCAGAAATTCTACCTTTAAATGTTATTTGTTTTGAGAAGACATGATACTAATTAAATATCCTTTGATGCTTCAAAGCACATTTCTTTTCTGCTCTTTTTATGTTTGCAGCATGGCATCAGTTACTCCAATTTAAGCTGGTACCTCGTTATGCAAAGGGCTCTGCCAAGTGTGTGATAGACATTCCCTGAGCTGGAGACTTTAAGATGTAAATAAGTAGCAGGCAGGGTAGGAGAAAGGCTGGGGAAGTGTTTTTCCTGACTTCACAGAGTGGTGACTGAGGAAACTAATAGGCTTATTCAGTCACACGAGAGAAAGGTGGCAGTTACAGGATTTGGATTTGGATCTTTCACTTTCCGTTGCTGCCTGGGAGGTTTTGTGTTTCATGAAGCATTGCTGGCTTAGGGAAAGCTTTAGCACTGCTGGGGAGAAGAGGTGGTAGGTACACATCAGAATTTATTTCTAGCAGTCGGTTTTTAAAACCCCTTTTAGTATTTTTGAATGAAAGTTGGGTTGCAAAGTCCTCCCTCTATGTATAAATTTAATTTAAGTCCACCGGAACTTTGGTATCAATGTGTACCATACCTGCTTGAAAAAGGCAAAAGCCATTGACTGGTTGGGTTGCAAAATAAGCTGTTATATTCTTAACAGTATTACTTCGACTTAGTTTGTTTTCTTACCAAAACAAAAAAAACCCCAGCCTGTAATCACAGTGCTAAAACAGTGTTGGCAGAAAGGAACAAGAGGAAATCTTTGCACCTGATTTCATAAAATGCTGAATATCTTTTAAATTACTGAAAACTGCTGCAATTTGCTGCATAAAAGTGCTTTACCACAGTCACTCCAGGCTTTGGATTCCATCTCATGTGGTATAGGCTCTTCAAAGCCTGTGAAAAGATTTTCAGCAGGGCTTTAAGAAGCATTTGTCTGTGATAATGCCAAAAAGGTAGTAAGGCCTTATTTTACATTGCAAATGAGTTATTCAAGTCATAAGTGAAATCAGAAGCATATTTCACTGCCTGTCTGCCTCGTGCTGTACTGTTTTATTTTTATGCTTCCCAATAAAATAGAGGGCACACTTCTGAACCATACAGTCTATAACTACAGATGTGCCAATCTAACTAAAGATAATTTAAGTAACTCTGCACACACAATACCATTGACCCCAGACATAAAATAGACTTATTGAAAAATTAAGGTAGTTATCGGTCAACTCCTTCAGCAGTTCTATATGCACCCATACTGTACAATTTTTAGGGGGAAAAACCAAACTGAAAAATAGACAACACATATGGGATGCGTATGGAATTTGAGTTTTTAAAATCTGAAGGGGAAAAGTCTTTCCATTTCATTTAGCAGTGCACTTACTTAATGAGAGCATTTGCAATAAATTAAGATTTTGACAGTGGGAATGTAGCTACCAGGAAGATTTTCTAAAGAAATTTTGTTGGGTTTTTTGAGGAGGGGTGCAGAAGGTAGTGTATGCTGCACAGTGTTGTACTGTGTAGAGTCTGCTATGTCAGCTTAATGGAGTTATTTTGGATCGCATGGACCAAATTCATCTACCCTCCTCCTTAATTTAAATCAGCTCACTCTTAGGAGCAGAATAAAATAGCTGATGCAGCACTGACTGTGACTAGGATGTTTGAATTAGCCCATTTTGCACTTGCTTCAGGATTTGTGTAAGCATCTGAGATTAGAATTTGTATTTATTCAATGTTTTTGTAAGCTTCCTGTCAGATTAGAAATTAAGATGATATAAATTCATTGAAAGAGTGTAGCAGTTCTCCAAGAGCTTTCTCTTAGATTTCAGTTAACCATTACTTGTCTTTTATTCCTCCTCCTCCTCATGTATTGCTGTGTCATTGCCATTAAAGCCTCTGTTATTTATCTGGATTAGGAGCACTCTAAATGTGAATGAGGTCCTGATCTTTTTCATCTTTTAGTTGATTATCTGTTCCTCTTCTGATCCATCTTACAAACAGGTTTTTCTTGTCAGATGCATCATTTTTTCAAACAAGTATCTGCCTGTTTATAAAGTTGCTTAACTTACAACAAGAAATCAGAAAACTTTGGGATCTGCCACTGCTTTGTTCTTCTCTCACCTGCTTATAAGCTGTGTTGGGAGAAAATAAGTTATATTCTTGTAGTAAACAGTAATAGGTATTAATATACTTGCAGGAACCAGGTTATTTTAAGTTCAGTTCCCAAATATTGGTCAGTGATACATAGGGCAAAACATAATTTTAATATTATTGACATTTGTTGGATGCATATTTAGGGGAAGGGAGACAGAGAAATTATTAAATAGAACTATTTATATTTTATTATTCAAATAGAACTATATGCTAACTGTTAAATGCTTTTTCATTGTCATGCAACTGTAATTTGATAATTTCGGGGGGGAGGGGAGTTCAGACCACCAAAGGACACTAGAGTTTTACTAAGAGATTCTGTAAGATTGCCATGCCTGTAAAAATCCTGTATGGTGCCTTTTTTAGGAATGCTTTCCCCTTCATGTGGCTGCAAGTTTGTGGCACAGAGCTGCCAGTCAGTCTTGCTTTCAGCATTGCATTAACTGAGCAAATAAGAAATTGATGCTGTTCTTTTATTTACTGTCTATTGTACAATCTTGCCACATAATTTCTGAAGCTAAATTACTGTACCATTCAAACATTGGGCTGAAGTAATACTGATTTTTTAGAAAGACTCTCAGGGCTTTTGGGGGTTTTTTGCTACATTTTGCAGAAGTGTGTAATTAAAAATATTTTGTTTAACCAAAAACCATGGAAATACATTATTGTGTTTATTGTTGAACTAGTCTCCACTGGAACTATTTTGCCTTTATCCCCTAATTTACCAGAAGAAAGCTAATTGTACTTTATGGCAGGGTAGCATTTCTCTGGCACTAATGAGGAGTATTTGATGGAGAAATTACTGGATAGAATCAATCTGTTTAACGAGAATTTACTTGAACATTTTTCTGATGATGGCAAATCACAGAGATGTTTCAGAGTTTCCTTAAACCCTTTTTAACCTAGTTCTAACCTCTTTACATAGTTTATATACTCAACTATGGCATTAAAACTAGCAGCTATGTATGTTGTAGGTTGCTGTGGTCAGATATTTTCCTCTACTTTCTTCTTTTCCTTGTCATCTGCTGAAAACTTGGTTAGATAAAATTAATCAAAACTTTTCAGGCCCTCAAAAATAATTCTTTCAAGTATTGGCTTATGTGCTTTGCCAAATTGTGGCTGGTGTGATGAGTGAAGCCAGTGTTCATGTATATATGGCTCTGCAGTTAACAGAAAGCAAAGTCTCAGCAGGAATGACACCCAAGGATATTAGTGAGTGAGAGGAATTGGATATGGATAGAGAAAATCCTCTCAAATAACTCTGGAACTGATTGGGTTGAACAACTATGTGGAAGAAAGGGATTGGAAGGTGTCCTTTAGGAATTTTATGTCTTTATCAAGACATCTGTCATCTAGGTGTCTCCATCTTGCTTGTCATGAGCAGCAGACATGGAGGCTGTGTTGTTTTTTTTTTTTTTCCTTAGTTTAGCTGTATTTTTTTCCTCTTTAACTTCATATTTCCTTAAATTTGGGGTGGGATTGTTGTTGTTAACTTCAGATATCTTAAAATTAGATACCTAATCTTAAGCTGGTCACCCTAATTTCTTTCCACAATTAAGGGAAAGAAACATTTACCACCAGAGGGACAGTCATTGCCTCCTAAGATTAGGATCTAAAATGAGTCAGGTAATTGCTCTCTGAGGTTGCCTGTTTTTCACTACAAACTGTTGACAGCTTTGGGTGGCTAAAATGAAATTATATGAATGCTGCTGAGAAAATCTTTGTTTGCCTATATGTCTGTAAATGTAGGTAAGGTCTCTGATTTTAAAATAGATTTCCAATGGATTAGCTTAATTTCCTAGAGGAACACCTGATAATTTCCCAGATTTATGGATGCTATGTAGGAGAACCTGGAAGAAAGAATCTGTGTAAGGCTCAGCTGATTGTTTGCTCTTTCTCTTGGTCTCAGTTTATTGCAACATTCTCTGATTTCAGCTTCTGTTTCTCTGCTGCTGCAGGAGACCAGCTATCAGGAATAAGAGATCAAACTGTTTCCTCCTTGATCTGTCTTCTGTGCTTAATCATAGAAGTATTTTGCTATGAAAAATATTAAGTACAGAATTACAAAGTTGTTCACTGGATCTGGAAATTGGATAACTGACTCTGGATGTCAGATCATGAACTAAAGCTAAGACTTGTAATAGCTTAGCAGGTTAAACAGGAAATCAATACTAGACAGGCTTTGGTGGTATTTTAAAAATACCTTCATAATACAGGAGCCATAAGAAAGACTGGTAGATTCCTAGGGTTTTTTAATTCACTAATAATGCTTCCCTTCCTTTCACATTTGAGTTTAGCACAGGTTGATAATGGCATCTCTACGTACTTTCTTACAATTTTGTGTGTGAATTATTTTTGTTTGTTGTTTTCCCAGATTTACCTCTGAGCATCGATTTTGGGCACCCAGTGAAGTAGAGGAAGAGGTGGAAAATAAAGAAATAACAGAAATGTTAAAAACCAGGTATATAACCTTTGCTGGCAAGTTTGAGCCAGTAAAACATAAATGCCGAGCACCAATGCCTGGTGGAACTCTGTGCGAAAGACAAGATCGGATTAAGGTAGGCACCAAGTTACACAAACAACTTCCCAGACCTGTGCTGAATGGAAAAGATCTCCCTAAAACATCCATAAAAATTTATTTCACATTGTATGTATAGCTCAAGGGAGTGGAAGAACATTGAGTTGGAGAAGTTCATTGTTGATATGTGCTTCGTAAGGGAAACATCCTCTTGGTAAAGAAGCTGTAAGCATTTAAGGAACTCACAAATTTTTTTGGCATTCGTTGTAGGTTATTTGGATTTTATTTATTACTGTGATGTGTGAGTACCTGGCAGTAAGGCAGAGATAGTTGTTTGCTGAAAATTTTTCCTCAGAGGCATATTTGATATTAACTGTTTCTAGAAACTTACATGTTTGATGGGCAGAGAAAGTTTATTTACAAATTAAGTTTTATAAAAGCTAAATTCTACACAGCCTCAAATTATGAGCACTATTGAGCAGAACTACTTTGCTTAAATACTTTGTTCTAGTATCCCTGTTCTTCCTGCATTATCTGAGATTGAAGATCTGAATGCACTTTGGTTCTTTTAATGGGATTGTTACAGGATAGGGATAAAGCATAAACAACAATATATGATTCAGCATTGGTGCCCGAGTTCCAGACTTGACAGCATGTGCTACCTGGTCTCTTGAAATTGGATATTTGTTTCAAAAAGGGCTTATTTCTTTGAGGTTCTGAATATATTAAACACATGATGTTTATGGGATTCTGATGCTTTCTAAAGAGGATTGGGAGTCAAGTGTAATTTTGTTGCTCAGTTCCAGTTTCCAGCTTTAAGCTGTGTTGGATAAAATGTAAACATTTTCTTTTCATTCAAAAGCTGAGATTTTTTTCTTCCCCCCCTTTCTTTCCCAAGTGCCCTTTCCATGGGAAGATAATTCCTCGAGATGACTCTGGGATTCCTATAAATGCAGAGGACAGAGCCAGGGAAGAAAAGATGAAGTTTGAGAAGCAAGCAGCCCAGCCAGGTCTGTGTCTGCATAGCATCTTAAAAAAATAAAAATAAATACTAGGCAGAGGTGGGAAATACCTGTTACCTGTTTTGCTCCTAACCATATTCTCCCATTTGCATTCCTATTGATTTTAAATTACAGCTCATTTGCAGTGGTTCTTGCTTATGTGATAAATATGGATAGGTGTGTAGACAGAATAAGGTTAACATTTCATTTGTGCTTCATTTCCAGTGGCTTTTGTGATGTTCCCAACAGTGCTCAGACAGACAAGTTGTAGCCTTTGTCTACAAAGGATGGTTGTACCCTTCTCTGGGAAATGGTTGACAGTAACTGTTCCTATGCTTCTGCAAAGAAGATTTCTAATCTTGCTGGTCCCTAACAGTTGTGGTTTATGCAATATAATGGTAGTATTATTAGGATCATTGTGTCACCTCCAGTATTGGGAGGGCATGCTGGATTTTGTTTTTAAACAATTGGGAATGGGCAACAAAACTACTGGCCTCCTCCTTGCATCCTGGCTGCAGCCTTCGGGTGTGGAGGGACAGGCTCCTTCTTCCCCAAGATAATTTGGGCATTTTTAGCCAGGGTGCAGCTCTGGACTGGTAGGTGAGGAATGAAGGCAATGAGCAAAACAGCAGGCAATGAATACACAGGCAGGAAGACTTCCAAGGGGAGTAAGAGACTTTCTTGAAATTGTACAACTAAACCCTATTAGTGATGGACAGAAGATACCTGGTGGGCTACAACCAGGAAGCTACTGGAAGTTGATGGACTGCAGAGGAAGATGGGAGAGAGGGATCTATCCAGCAAAGACAGTGTATAATTGGAGGGGACAGCTTTTCTTTAATCTACCTGCCTCCAGCAGGTCTTAGTTTTCTCTGGTTTGAGCTATTTATTCTAGGTGAGTATTCTGCATTCTAATTAAACTTGCCCCATAGGCATTAGCATTTGATATCCTGTACTATACTCCCTGGAAGGAGTTCTCTCTTTAGGTTTGACTGACTTGGTGTTTGACAGTTATGCATATTATTGATGAAGCTACTGAACCTTTCATGAAACCTTTTGAGAGCCTGAGGAACAGTTACCTGTATTCAGAACAAGAACCTGTATTCAGAAAGGTCTGTGTGGAATGAAGGTGCATTTAAACATACAATTGACCCACCCAGTGTCCTTTAATACTTGTTTGACCATCTTTGAGTGACTGTGCTTGGTAAATACAGGACCACACCAGCACAGCAATTACTGAACACCTTGTGGTATTTGCAGGTGTCAAAGTGCTACATTTGCAGGTAGTTTCCATCCCTGTCCAGGTAGAGTAAGTGCTCTAAACTGGCATCCAGCCAGCAGCACAGACACTGTTGGACTGTCACAGGGAAACCAGGATAGGGATGTGGATGCTGTGTTACAAAGGAAAGTTCCCAGCTTAGTTATGACAAACTAAAACTAGCAAATTAAACTGATAGATGTTGTTGAAATCTCAAACTAGAAAACTAATATTCTGGTATAAAAATCACTTGGACTGAAAAATATTGATTTTTTTCCTGTGAAATTGCCATTGCTTGGGGCTAGTCATAGTATTTATTTTTATTACAGTGTCAGCTTGGTGTTGTTAGAGGCTTCTCACCTCTGGTCCACAAGGATGTGTCTGTTAGTCCCAAACCAGTGTTGGCATTGCTCCTTGTGTTATTGAGTGTGGTTGTTAAGCTGAGATGTCACACAAAGGTCCATCCCATCTGGCTGGGGATGTACTGCACAAGCTGTGGCACTTAATTTATTGAACAAAACCCTCCATATTTCTAAAGCCATACATATACCAGATGTCACTAAATACTTTCTCACTATTTTTATATTTGCTTTAGAGTATTTTCATCAACTTTTTAATTTTTTTTTTTGCTTGTTTTGAGGCTTGTGGTTTGGAGGGGTGTGTTTGGTTGGTTTTCAGTGGTGTTTGGTTTTGGGTTTTTTTTTGTTACAAAGGTCTTGAAGCAAACCTGAGCAATGCTGCTGTGGGAAATACACAATTAGAAACCCACTGGACAGTCAGGAACTGTTTGACTGACAACATCATTAATGATGGCAATTTGAAAAATTTGGAAAAAAAACACTTAAATTTGGGGAACAGTTGTATGGTTAAATTGCACCAAAATTCTTTTTGCATCTCCTTCCTACTGGGTGGTAGATTTATTTCTATCTTTGTGTGATTAAAGTGGTAAACAGTTATATAAAAGTCATATGGCAAATGACTGTGTTTTGACAACACTGTCATTGTTATTATGGATCATTTGGGATCTTAGAACAAAATTTTAAACTCCAGCTGATGTCCACAGAAAGGTGCTTTGGTCTCTTCAGTGCTGAAACAGTGAATCAGGTGGGATTACGCTGACCCGCTAATCTGCAGCGTTCATCCTTTTCCAGTGGTTCGCACACAGGAGCAAATTAAGTGCCTATTTTTTGTGTCAGCCCTGAAGAGTATCTGGTTTTTCAGCCCTTAGTGACTTGTTAACAAACAGGTATCAGGACAGGCTGGTGAAGGCAGGCCGCTGGCCACTCAGATGTGAAATAGCATCTCTTTACTAACTACAGTATTGATTCCCGCCTACCCTTGCAAACTGTGTAATTTTCTTTTCCCTGCTGCTAAACTCAGTAACAATGTATGAAGAGCTTTAGGGGCCCATCAATGCTCAAAAAGCCTGCTCTTCCCTGGCATTCTATTGATTTTTCTCAAAAGCTTTTAAATTGCTCCTTCATTTTACTCAAATGCTCATTTCATCTCTACTGGATGCCGGCATTTTTTCGTTGTGTTTAAACAATTGCTCCATTCACGGGGTTCCTAAACTGTGACGCCTTCTTATTACTGGGAGATAAACTGTTTAGACAGTTTTCCTTAATCTTGGATTAATCGTTCCTGTATCTGAATTGTGCTGTTCTGTATTCCCTCACTTAAAAAAAAAAAAAAGTCTGGGAGGTCTTATGATCTATCAAGTGTGTGTGTTCTATTTTCTCCTTTTTCTCCCTCCTGTGCAACTCTTGAACAGCTTCGTTTTCCTCATGCTTTTTGGTGTGTTGGATTTTCATCAGTCCTTGCTTTCATGTATGATGGTAGTTTAGATCTAACCTTTCCTTGGAAAATTGCTCTGGTATTCCTTAACACCGTGTTCTTAAGTGAGGACATTGCCTCTGACCTTCCTGAAATGTTGTTAGCAGTATTTGTCACACTCAGTGACCATCTTGGTGTATAAATGAAGTTGTATAGTCCTTTAGGACTGTTTATTTTTCTATATCTACAAAGATGTTAAGTAAGAGGAGTAGACATTTGGTGTTACAATTTCTGCAGGCAAGAAAGGCTGACTGACATAAGGAAAACTATGACAAATGACTAGCAATTACTGTTGTTAAAATGCACACTTCTGGCATTTCTGCTGAGTTTGGACCATGTTCTTTTTGAAGTAGTACTTCCTACATTTTTTTCCAACCCATATGCTCAAAGTCTTTACAATGAAATGAGATTTTCTAAATTTCCCCTTGGCAGATGTCCATTCTCCAGCCACTTTTTTATTTTGTACTTTGTGCTACTTTGTTCTGATACACAAGACTAGACTGAAGGAGAAAAACTGCAGCTTCCTCAAACAGTCCACAGACAAAATGGCTCTTGTTTTTTACTCTGGTGGCATTTAGGATCAGAATCCACTTACAGTGTATGTTTGGATTCTGAAGCATTAAGGTTTTGAAAACCTTTTGAAAGATAAAACAAGATTTTGTTTAGATAAATTAACTTGTGCATTGTCAAGAGAAGAAGCTTGATTTAGATAATTAAACTGAGGAAATATGGGATACTGAGAAAATTGTGTCTTTTTCAGATGTGAAATGGGTCATGTTGCCCTACTCAAGAATTTTATGTAGATATCAAATCCAGTTCATGTTTTAAAGTAAATATTATTGATGAAAAGAAAACACAATGTTGTCAGCCCTACTCTGCTCAGAAGTTGATATATTCCATTTTTTTGGTTTATTTTTAAGCTTATGCAGAATTTATTTCTGCAGATAAATTCCTCAGCTACATTGTTGGCATTTTCATTTCTAAATAATAATCACTGTGTTTATTCACCTCTCCTACGTGGAATAGTTTCCTTGGAACTTTGCTACTGGGCTACTGAAAAAACTTCTTCCTACAGAACAGTTTTATCCATAGCAGCTACTAATACATACTAACCCAGACAGGCAGCACTTCTTCATCAAGATCTGTCACTTTGGAAACTGCTTTATCCTCCCCTTCCTTTGTGTGTGCAACTGAGATCACAGTGGCTCTGCCCTCACCCGTTGGGACAAGAATTTCCTCCTTAGGGGACTGCAAATCCTCCCTGGGTTTGGAGTTTCAAAGTTCATCTTTTGTCTTTTGAACAGAGTGGCGAGATCCAGAATTCATGAGAGAAGTTGAAGCTGCTACAGGACTGGATCTTGGTTCCTCTAAAAGTAATGGAAAAGGACAGAAAAAGAAAGGGAAGAAGCAAAAATATCCAAATCTCACAGACCTGAAGCAGCAGGCTAACACTTCCCGTTCCCGGCTTGAGAAGAAAGTCTTCAACAAGTAAGATAAAGATACTTCATTCTCTAAAGCCTGTTAAATGACTGTTTCTGTTTGATTCAACAGTACTTTACAGTTTCTACATTAACATGCACTTTCTAAACAGCTTTTTTGGCTAACTGCAAGCCAGAATGTCTTCCATATGTCTGGAGGGTAAAAAATAGCAGGTGCTGACAACCAAGGTTATTTCTTTGAGAGTAATTTTCAACTCATTTGCAAAATTTCCCTATGAAAGACTTTTTTCATCCTGTCTCAATTTTTTTAAAACTTTAATTGCTGGATTGGCTTCTCTGGATGATCATTTATTAGTCAAGCACAGCAGCTCAGGTGGATGTGGGAACCTGCCAGCCACTCCCAAATGGGCTTTAGAACATACAGTAGCTCCATCTGTCCACTATTAACACCATTTCTGATGCCTTGCTTAGCTGTGGCTACAATATGAATTTGCCTAATCATGCTCTGGTCTTTATCAAATGGGAAGCAGCTGCAGCTATTTAAAGGGTTTCACATGTCAAAAATGAAGTAGTCAAAGGAAAGTAAACTTGTCAAATCAAAAAAGAAAAATTATTATTGTAAAATCATTAATGGTGGGTTATTCTCTAAGCATACTGGATCAGTTGAACAGCATCCAAGACATGATATTTGTTTAAACTTAATTTTCCCTTCTCTGATGAACTGGTTATAACAACAAAGCCACATTGCTTTTGGTTATGGAAATAGCACATTTTCTGTGAAATTCTCATGTCACATGGTCTTAGTTATAAGTCAGAGACATACAGTTTTAATGATTAGAATTTCATATCATGGTTTACTGTGGTTTGTGCTAATGATTTTGAGTGTGTGTTAGTGCCAGGCATAGGGAATCAAACCTGTCAAGTTTTTAATAGGTTTCATGCTTTGCAGCACTAAACAAGATGATAACCTTGGCTCCTTGTAACAACCCCAAATTACTTGAAATGTATAGGTGATAAACCCAGGCTCTAGTCTGCCAATAAAGCTAAGTGAAATTGCACACAGATCATCAAAGTGGGATCTCATTTCATTTACAGTATCGCACAATCCACAGGTGCTAATGTAAAACCTACATGACATGAAAGTGTCAAGGCCACTCTGCACTGCTAAAGGCTCACTTTTCTCCTACCAATTAGGTAATATTTGAAGTGCAAAACCATGACCACATTTTCCTTACTCTGGTAACTTTATTGGCAGAATTTTGTTAAAAGTATACCTCTTCTAGGGTGTTTTTTCAGAATGATGGTTTTCATTGCAGTTGCTGCTGAGAAAATCTTTAATCCCACCATTTAGAGCATTGTTAAAAAGAAACCTGTGTTTTCAGATGTTTCAAAATGGCTTTGGAAATGAAGCCATTACAGAGAACAGTTACCAAACCAGAAATCAGCTTGTTTCTCAGAGATAACCCTGGAAGCAGAGCTGGAATAGTGTGTAGGGACTGATCCTAAAAGAGGCTGAGGAACACTTCCCAGGTGCATGTCTTATCTTCATTTTCCTGCACAGCTTGAAACATCCTCAGATGTGATAAAGGCAGACTGTGACAATGTAGAGTCTTAACAGCATGAGCCTTGAAACCATCTAGTTGTGTGATGGAACTTGCCAAACTTATGGAAATCAAAGTCATCAGTCAGTGCCCTCTTTTTGAATGGGACACAAATCCCTCAAACCAAGCTCTACCTCCCACATCAGCAGAGCAGCCAAGTGTTTACCTGGAGATGTGTTAGGAGATAACACCCTTCATAGGCAGGGCGACAGCTGAGAACACCTGCAAATATCAGCTCAGATAGCTGAGCAAAATTTCAGACCAGAGGCATCTAAAGTAACCAGTAAAAACTGGAACTTTAGAATCCAATGAGGAGCAAAATTCCTGAGGCGGGGTGTCCTCAGCTCTGCACAACAGCTGCTTGAAGTTTCTGAGGGGGCAGATGTTCACACCAGAACATGTTCCTGACTCCTTTTGCTGCTTCTTACTCTGGATTTGTGAACCCATTCCTCTGCCTTACCAGCTGGAGGATATAGAGGCGTGCTCTCTTTCTGCCTTTTATGACAATCTCCTACTCCTGTTCATGCTGTCCAGGCATCATTTTACTCACCCCCAAAATCTTTGGTCTTCACTCAAAAGTTTGTGGAGGGGAAAAAAGTGTAGGTGTCTTAATTACCCAGCTCAGAAGCATTGCAGTCCCTCCCCAGAGAAATCTCTGGGCACATCTTTACTGGGAGGAAGCAATGACAGCCAACAGACCAGGAACAGGGAGGCAGACAGGCCCTCACTGGATTTGGGAGCACCAGAAAGCTTAGCAGCTCTGGAGTTCATTCCCTCACTTCCTTTTCAAAGCTGAAGAATGTTCCAGAGCCTTCTTCAAACACAAGCAGGAGATGCAGAGGGCTCAGGTCCTGAGGCAGCAGACATCCCATTTCAACTTGATGTATGAATGAGGTGCTGGACACACTGTCCTGCCTGTGCTAAACTCTGAGCACTTCTGCAGCAGAAGCCTGTCTCTCTGTACAGATACACAATAATCTCTGGTGTCTTCCTAAACTAGAGTTGTTCTTGGGGATTAAAAGCTGCTCCTCAGGAATGGGAATGTTGCTGTTGGGAGCAAAAGAGTCCCCACATCTGATGAAACAGAGTTTTAGTAACCTGTGGAAGTTGCTAAATGAGTTCACATGAAGGGAACAGCAAACCCCTCCCTCACAAAAGCATTCTGGATTGAGGGTTAGATTTCATAAGGGTTTCTGGGTATTAATTTTTTAAGATCTTGTTAGATACTTTTAGTTGTTTTTTCCCTGAGAGCACTTAGGTGCTTTTGAAAATCAAACCTGCTCCAAGTGGCTCTAAGAAGTAACGCTGGGAGGGTGGAATACACAGCCATTAAACTGAAAGACTTGAATTTGTTTACTCCTGTTAATAAAATCATTGCTGAATTAAACTATTTATATTGCTGCAGCTAATTTAGTTAACAAGACAAATTTGTTCAGCCTCATCAATGCCATGCTCAGAAGCCTGGTAGCGATTAATCAAATTCCCCAATATTCATAAACGTTCTCTGAGATTGAGTAGACTCAAGATAACTGTTATTATTGTTTTGTTTCTCTTTCAGAGGTGCCATGAAACGGGTCATGAAAGCCATGAACCAGGTGGACCAAAGGAAGCACGAGAAGTTTGCCAACCAGTTTAACTATGCATTGAATTAAATTCTCAATCACCTCTGCCCTTCCTTATTACAGGAAATTATTTAATCAAAATTATTTGTGTTTACACTACAATACTTTGCTAGGCACATTTTTACGGGTGTCATTTTGAAACTGTTTCCAAGTTTAACTTATTTGATAATGAATATTAATTTTGGAAAAGATGTGTTGGTGTAGAATTGAATGCATTTAAAAATTTGATAATTATTTGAAATATACATGAAATAGTAATGTTTTATGAATTGTACATAATTTGGGTAAACTGTTCAGATTTTGGGGCTTGGTTCTTTTCCTTCCTAAGAGACTCATGTAATTTATACCTCCTTACAAGTGTGTTTAATTTTCTACTTTCATGCCCTCAGAGAAAAGGATACCTTAAAAACAATTTGATTGCTGCCAGGGATGGCAATGCACAGAGCATTTTCTCAGCCTACTGCTGTACAAAGTGAGGCACATCAAGCAGCACAGCAGCTCCTGCAGCACCTCTACAAACACCTTGGTACACAGTAAAAAAATCCGAATCAACTGTTGCCTCCAGATGATGAATGGGGTAAAGTTTTGATTTCTGCAAACTGAATTCCAGGAGCTGAGTCAGTCTTGGTAGCTGTGGCACAGATGGAAAAGCTGGAATGGCAAAGATCATCCTGGCCTGCTTCTTGTCTTCCCAGGATGGTATCCCAGTATCTTTCAGAACTGCTCCTGGACAGCACATTGTGAAAGTCTGTAGATGTACACAGAAGGTGCTCCAGTTTAACTGCTGTCAGAAAAGCTCCAGTATGAAGTGAAAATAAGAGGTTTAAAAAAATCACTCAAGTGGCACACTGAACTAGTGGCACAAGTGAACTGCCTGGCTTGGATCAGATAAAATTACATCAGGCTAAAGCCTCAGAGTATGTCTAAGGACCCAGATATAAACACAAGCATCTGGAATCTTCTAACTCCAGAGATATTTAATGTGCAGCTGGATCTAGTGTGGGTTGTGGTTCTTGGCTGGGATACTTAAACAAATCTCCTAAACTTGTTTGCTGGCTGTATAGCCAAGCATGTATCTCCTTATAGTCAAGCTTAAGGAGAGAGAATGAAACAGTGACCAATTGTGCTCTTGCAATATTTCATACAGGTTTATGGATAAAGAAAATCCAGAGTATCAGAAGGGTAGTGTTTGAAAATCAAGTCAGGGTTGTGTCAGTGGGAAAAACAAGAACTGTAAGCAGATTTCTCTGTGGTTATTCTTACCTGAGCACACAGTTACACCTGGGGAGTAAAAGCCTGGAAGGAAAAAAGACCACAGCATGTATGGTCTGGCACTCAAATACAAAGCACTTAGTGACATAAGTGAGCTTGGTATGGACCTTGTGAGCAGGGCTTCTGAATGAAAGCCACCCTTCAGCACATCCCTCCGAGGTTTCTGGGGCAGGGTGATGGGCCCATACTCATCTTTTGCACAATACCTTGTGACTTCATTTTCTCTAAATTCTTGAGGCATGGCTTTATCAACCTGGATATGGCTGAAAGTTTCTATTAGAAAACTGGAACACTACAAAGTTCCTAGAAATCATGGTTAAAATATTTATTTGTATTTTTTTTTTTAATTAGTAAGCAAAACATACAAATGAGATTTGTAAGCAGTTCTGCATGGACAGTCGATTGTGCCACACAGAACAGTTTGCACACTGGGGAAAGGCTTCAGTTAATCAAGGTGGGCATTATTGAGAAAAAAAAAAAGAATGAAGAAACCAACTCTGCTTTGTGGAAAACAAAAAGCAAACCTGTTCCATTTAAAGTGGCTGTGGAAATGGGTGATAAGGGTGTTTTTAGTTAGAAGGAGCCTCTAGCCAGAAGCAAGAGCTGTTAAATCCCAAGAGCCCAGCCAGCACAAGCCCAGTTCAGGTGTGTCACCGTACTCAGCAGAGGCAGATGGCCACCTGGTGGTCTCCCACGCTCTGCAAATGCCTGGCTGTGGTGCAGCTGTGTGTGGAGCTCACCCAGTGCTGTTAGACACATTACTGCCTGCACTCGGAGCTGATGTGCGTGTCTCTGTGGGTTACCTTGCACCAGAAAAGGTAAGGATGTTACAGCAGTACTTAAGTGATAAAAATTGGCCATTTAAAGCCACGCCTTTTGGAATGCCTCACCCACCCCGGACTTACACCTCCAGCCAAGTCACTGGTTTAGAATAGGCAGTGGCAATTGTGATGCATTAACAGCTCTCCCGCTGGAGCACACGTTCAGGAGGTGGGGTCCAGGTCCCTTCTCAGCCTCAGAGGTGACAGTCCCATGTCCTGGCTCAGGGGACAGCCCAAGCCACCGGCAGCTTAAACCCGAGAGCTGGTGGGAGACAGCTCACATCATCTGTTTCCCTGTGGGAACTGGAATTGAACCACCATGGAGCTAAAACTGCTTCATGTAGTAAACCAGACAGAGGGTAAAAGATCTCTGCAGATTACAGTCCCCAGACTGGGGCAAGGGAGCGCTGGATCTGCATGATTATTCCCTAGACACCTGCCAGGAAAAACACTGAATTTCATGGATTCAGGAGAGAGCTTCCTCATGGATATTGTCACCAGCTAGATCAGCCCTCAGGACCCCATGGACACCAAAGCCAGAGAGAAGGGTGTTACTCTGGTAACATCTGCAGAGCAGTTTATCTATATGTCTGTTCTGGAATGCTCTGGGACAGCTGTATTTAAATATACCCAAAACAGGTAACAGTATTCTGCTCCTGGGTGAAAATAACACTTGAACTTGCATCTGCAAACAATCAAGTTCTGCCCCAAGCAGTGCCCAAGGAAGACTCAGTGGTGCTGCACTCAGGAGTGCAGAGGGAAGTTAACCCGTAGCCAGGTGAGAAAGAAAAAACAGAGGAGAGAGTCGAGGTGTCAGGGAGAGGTAAGCCAGGAACTGAAGGGGAAAATCAGGGCAATGTCCTTCGTGCCAAGGGCACCAGCACACACCCCCAAACAAGAAAACAATCTTGGCAATAGGAACAGTCAGCCACCGGTTACCTGAAGGTGCACCAAGACAAAAGGCAGGTCTGGAGCCAAGCCAACAAGGAGAGATCAGGATGAGAGTCAGCTACAAAGGCAAGCACAGCCCAGCACCAACACCACGGTTCAGGAAAGACCCCACTGAAATGCAGTTCCCCTGGAACCAGCTGGAGGGTTTGGGGGGAGGCTCCTGGTAGGTCCCTCCCAGCTTAGCTGTTTTCATGGCAGCCTGAGCCAAGGTGCTGCATTAGGGCAGAGCTTGGGCACCTGCTGGGGTCTGGGAAGGAGACACCAGGAGGATTAAAAAGGAGCTGAGAGGGTAATGAAAGGAAATAGATCCTGCTGGTACCTTCAGCTGCCTAGGAGCATCCCTATCACTGGATGTGGTAATGGTCCTATTACAAAATCCTCTACAGAAACTGAAGGAATTAAAGAGGAAAAAGCCTCAAAGCAGCAGCCTATATCAGACCAGTCTGAACCCTCCCCATCCAGCAGCACCTCCCTACCCCTTCAGCTGGGAGAAATGCTAAAGATCCCAAAAGTTAGCACATCCCCTGCAAAGTACATGTGGATGAGAGCTTGGGCTGCCTGGCAGCTGGACAAATTGTCACCTGTGGGATAAAGTTGTTCTTCCAGGTGTAGGACTCAGATGCTGCCCCTGAAGGAAAGGAAGGAGAAAGATCCCTTAATTACTCATGTTTCTGACTTGATGTTTCCCTCCCTCTTCTTCAAAGCTGATTGAGTGGAGAAAGAAAAGGATTCATGTCCTTGCTGAGCCCTTCCTCTCAGCTGGATGTGGGGAATACAGAGCCTAAAATGCCGTGCCAGCTCAGGGACATGGTGAGGGAGCAGGTTCTGCCATGCTGGGAGGAGGGCATGGAGTGTTTGTGCTGGTGATAGGCTGCACCACAGCCTGGGTAAACTGAGCTAGGCTTGTGTCAGCACAATCTGTTTCTCCATCTCTAAATGTCTGTGACTGAAATATCATCATTTGGCTTTCTGGGTAGACTTCCCCTTGCTTTTCTCTCTGCCGATACCCTGAGGAAAAACCCAGCTCTCCTGTGCCAAGTGCTCCTATGTTTTATCATGAGGAATCCTCTCTGTTGAGGGGTTAAGGAAAATCTTATTAAATTTTTTTAAATGTGGTGCTAATTAGTTTAGATGTAATGAGCAGCATTAGGCTTCTGGTTGCTTTGAAAGGGGTTGTTGAATAACCATTTCTGACGACATTCCAATTTGCATAATGACAAGGTGGTGGCATTGCATCCACTATTAATTTGCTGTATTTATAATGCCATTATGGAGCCACTCTTATCCTCATGCCCTGTAAAAGGTATATGGAAATATAATATATGAGCCTGCTTGTTTGGAAATTGCTTTTGGATATCTTTGAATTTTTGTAATAGTATTTTTGGCAGCTGAAGGCTAACAGCATCAGCAGGAGAGTCTGCCACACAGTTTCACTAGGGCAGAAATTAAATGTTGCTTCCACATGTGCACGAGTGTTTATTTTCCCCAGTGCTGGAGCAGAGGCAGCAGAGGTGAGTGTGATCAGGTGTGCTGCAGAGCGTGCTCAAGGCAAGCACAGTATTTCACTCCAAATCACCCCTACAAGGCATAGTGCTGGTGCTTGAAGTCCCAAAGAGCATCCTTAATCACAACTCTCAAAACATTTAACAGGTCACAGAGAGTGCAGCTTGGTGCTGTGAACTCCCGGTCAACACAAGGAGTTGGAGGAGCCCAACCAGCAGCTCATTCAAATGCTCTTCCTGCACTTCTCCTCCCCTCCTGCAGACTTTGGGAAACAAGGAACAGGAAATAAACTTGTCATTCTACCTGTGTTACAGTGAAAAGGTGGGAAAGTCACTGTATGTGCAGGATGAGTTCTTGTATGTATGCAGTTACAGAGAAAAAAAATAAAATTAAAAAAAAAAAGAACAATAATTGATTTATTTGTACTAAGTTGAGTAGAATTATTTTGCTTCTCTTGAAAAAGCAGCAGTTTAGCAAAGGGGGTGAATATTTGCTGTGTAAACCATGATCCCACATAAATGTTACTGTGACAATATTTTAGTTCTTTGCTGTGGTATCATCTCTCCTTCACTGTCACTGTAAGGTGTTTCTGGTTTGTGTCATTGCAGAGAGGAAAATCTAGAAGATGTATTCTAAAATCAAGTCTATCACTTTGGGTGGACCTGGCTGGTTTTAGCTACCTGAATGTGTGTCATAGCTAGGAATAAATTAGTAAGTCAAATAGAGATATCACCTGCCCCTGCATGTCCAGGCTCATGTTCTGCCCATGCTCTGTCTTCTGGCTGCTTCTCTATCGATAGAGGGTGCATCCATAGGATTTCCAGCATCAACAGAATTTCTCCTGAGTGGGCACATACCTGTAGCTTTCCAAGGCTGTAATAACCTGTTTTAAAGCTTGTTCTGTATGATGAATTCACATCTCTGCCAGACAGCATCAGGAAAGGAGAAAGAGCTCTTCTCCTGACAGGGTTATTTTCACTGTGACAGCCCTCATTCTGTCCAGCTGAGATGTGTGTTTGTTGAGAGCACGTGGCACAGAACACGGGTGTGTGAGCAAGAGGGAAAGAAGTAAAAAACCCCACCAGATAGAGAAGAATGTGGTTTATGTAAACCATTTATGTGAGCCCACTTTGAGCCACAAACTGATTAGGATCCTCTTTGTTTACTTGCCTGTCCCCTTCATCCCCAGTGTCCCTCTGTTCTCTGCCTTGGTTTACCTCCCAGAGTCTGGAAAATCTTCCAATATCAGAAAATAAATCTTTCTTTTATTTGCTCTTAAAAAAGGCTCTAAAACAACTGTACTTACTTGGTTATCTTTGAGACAGAACCTGAAGACCAGAAATGCCCAGACATTGTAAAATAATTTTACTTTTAGTATTTAAATTCAACTGTTTGAGCAGAATTATTTTGTCATGTAATACAGGAACTAATGGATATTTGGTAATATAACAGACTACAAGCAGACATCATTGTGTACTTTTGGGAAATGGATTTAAATTTATACAGACAAAGCTTTATTTTTAACATTTCACTTGTGTAATGTAAGACTAGAAAAATGTAACGTGACTGAGTCCAGTCTGAAACAGAAGGTCTGAAATACATGTCAAAACCCTCTAAGAATTAAAAAAGTAACTCACTGCACCCTGCTCAAGTGAAAATAACCCAAGGAATTTTTGCAAGTGATACTACAGAACTGGTTTGCAATGATTTTGTGAAACATTGTTGACTGCTGAGTGAAATCAATGATACAAAACATTTCAAACTATTTTCAGTTCTCTCTCAATTGTTTGGAACATATCTGTCTGTATTTATCTGCTTTTTTCTGTTGATTATAAGACATTTTACTGAACAACTGAAACTCATTCAGTGTAAGCTGAAGTGTATGAAGTAAAATAGATGCAGTTTCCTTTTTTTAACCTCAGTCATTTACAGAGTGAACAACAGTAAGATGCAATTAATATCTGAATCTTTTCTTACTAATACAGGTTTGCACCCTCGGATTTAACATTGATTTCATGGGAATTAGTCCAAAAATATGCTGGTGACCCAGATCATCTCTGGTAAATGCCAAAGATGTCACTTGAACACTTTGAATCAGGCTTTGAATGTGCTGCTTAGTCTGTCAGAGCTGAGACTGTCCTCTGGTAAATGCTTTGCTCAATGTCCCCTTGGGTGTGTTCCATGTTCTGGATCCCCTAACACTAAATTTTATGAATAAATAACAAAGTAAGTAAAAAAAAACTTGACTGACAGAATGAATCAGAGAAAACACCTCCTGCTTGTGTCACAACCATCATCCCCTCAGTATGTTCTGCTTGCTCTGTTCCAGGGCTCTTTGATAATTCATGGAAAATGATCTCCAATACCCCTGTGCAGGAGCACTGGGCGTGGTGTGCAGGGCAGCAGAGACATCAGACAGGCACCACATGGGAATTGGATTTTGGGCCTTGCTGAGGGAGCTCCGGGGGCTTTCTGTGACTCCCTTAATGGGACAGCCTCAAATGCTGCATCAAGCCCTGCTTGACTCTCCTGCAGAGCCAGAGTGTCAGCGGGCAGGAACACGGGGGGTGGAGTTGGGAGGCTCAGGCAGGTGAGAGCATTTTGCTTTAGCACACCAGGGGCTGAGCATTCACCCTTGAGGTGTTCCTCAACAGCTGCCCTGTGTTCACACCATCACACTTCTCACTGTCAAAGTTTACACCCACACACTCTGATCTAACACCACCAGCCAGCTGCAGAGTTTTGGTCCAGGGAGCATTATTTGAGCTGGCTCCTTGGTGTTGGTGCTCCAAATGCCCTTTGGACAGAGGCAGTACCCGTGAACAGAGTGTAAAACATGCCCTACAGCACTGCAGGTGCTGCACACTGGGCAAAACACACACTAGAGTTGAGACTGCAGTTTTGCCCTAGAATTTTATGATCTCAGACCTCTGTATGAGGCATTGGAGCAAGGGTTATCAATAACTTCCTAAACTATGCTGAGAAAGATACCTGCGTCTCTGTTTTCAGCACTGCCATAAAATGTGAGAAGCCTTGTTAAATTGCATTTAATGACCGGGAATCTCAGGCTAACTGACTCCTTCATCCAGCAGCTGTGAGTAATAATGCTCACATGAACAGGTTTCACTGGCAGGACGCTAACTGACCTGGGATAGGGGAATCGTGCACTCTGAAGCTCTGGGCAGCTCCTGTTGGAGCCAAATTATTTCCCACTGGCAGGGAACTGCTTGGAGCTCCCAGAGTGCCGACAGGGGTTGAATTTTCTCTTTATTCAGCTGTGTCATGCCTCACCTGAGCTAACAGTTTGGCTGCTAGTGGTACTTGCTCAAACCTGGTGCACGACGGCATAGTGTGAGAGGATCTCCTGAGTGCCGGTTTTCCAGTTTAGCTGGTTTTTTTCTACCAGTAAGAGCTGTGCAGAGCAGTAGTCCAAGCATTACTACTTGACATGTTCTCCCCGAAAATTTACTTCAGAACACCTTTCATCGTAAGAGTTCTTGTTTTCACGAATGCAAATGAGTCTGGTCAGAGATTTCTGGTGAATGCAAATGAGTCTGGTCAGAGACTTCTGGTGCTTGTCGGCTTCTGCATGCGGGGGAGGGAGAACCCGGAACTTCCCTCACTATCTGGAGCATCCCGCATTACCTGGAGCATCCCACATCCTCCCCACGGCTCCCGCAGGCTGCTGCGCCCGCACCCACCGCGCAGAGGGAACCACACACCCTGCGGAGTCTGCAGCGTGCAACCGCCTCCACTCCCCCCTGGTCTCCAAAATCGGCTGTCGCGGCAGATTTTATTTCCGCGGGAGGGCTGAAACACTTGATTCCATTCTAAAGCGGGTGTGAGGGAGCGGGATGCGGCTGTGCAGCGCCCGGCCATGCACAACCCCAGATCGGAGCCGGGCTGGGGGACCCGGGAGGGAGCAGGGGAAAGGAGCCCGGGGACCCCCGGCACCCGCCCGGGCAGCGATGCGGAGGCGGCTGCCGAGAGGAAGGGGATGCTCTGCTACCAAAAATCCCTCCAGAAAATACCGGTTTCTTAGAATTGCCCCCGAGGGAAAAACAAAACAAAACAACACAACAAAAACCAAAAACCCCAAACAAACCCAAACCCACCAAAAATTAGTAGAAAATTAAACCTCTTCCCCTGCGTGAGCTTTGGAGTCATGCAGGGACTGGGGAAACGGAGTAACCGCGTCCCTGCAGCAGCGGGCTGGGAGCTGCTGGGCCGAGGGAGCCACCGCGGGATGCTCACGGCAGTTACAGACTTTTTCTTCGAAAGCAGAAAAAAAAAGTATTATAAAAGATCAACTTTGATACGAATTTAAAAGTAATCAGCGGAACGGTCATGAAAAGATTATTTTATTTTTAAAGTTGTGGAATCTGAATGAAAGAGCTGATGTATTAAATTTACATAAATCCAAAATATCGGACTTTCCATCATCGGAAACATACCAGAGTTGTCGGATTCCCTCTATATATTATATTTTTGTTTTGTCCGTAATATTGCACAAATCGGCAAAGCCAATTAAGAAAATGCAAACAAGAAAACTAAGAAGGGAAATACCCTCCCTCGTACAAGAAGAATAAAGTTTATTTGCGTATAAGAAATACGCTCTCAGAGTAAACGAAAAGAAAAAGGATGATGCAAGACATCCCTCCGAGCGTCTCATGAGGCAGGCGTTTTCCAGAGGAAACTTGTCTTACAAAGATTCACCCGAAAACCAGGGACTCGCCACCGCGGAAAGCGCCGTTTCTTTAGAGTTTATTGATTGATTTAAAGCGTTTAGCAAACAAAGTGCTCTCTTTATCAGCTCTTGCTCATTACTCCCTCGTCTTATACATTAATTATAAAGTTAAAACTTTTTTTTTTCTTTTTGCAACAACCAGAAATATACAGAAATTATTAACGTAAAAAACCAGCCCTGCACCCCAGGAGCCGCCCTCGCCGCCCCTTCCCGGGCGGGACCCCCGGCCCTGCTCGGGGGTCGATGGACAAGTGACGCTTGTAAAAAATGTCCCTCGTCACCGTGAGGTCACGGGAGGGAGCAAGCGCATCTTTGCTTCTGCAATGTCGAGGGACAGGACCGATAGTTCTCCGTTTTACCCTGAGAGTCAAATGGGTAGATAATCTTTTTTTATTATTATTCTTTTAAAGTCTTTCGCTAGTGGCTAGACCAGAATAAAAACAAAGGCAAATAATATTAATAATAATTATTAAATTAATCAAACCCACATAGCAACGAGGGACGGTGAAAATAAAAATACAGGTAACGATGATTTACATCTACTTGTATGTACACGGGGGAGGGAGGTTTCCCCTCCTCCTCCCCTCAGCAGCGCAGTCCGGACACATCGCATACAAAAAGGGTCGTAGAAAGGCCCGAGGGCGGCGGAGCCTCCAGGGGGGTCCCAGGAGCCCCTGGCCGCTCCTTTCACCCCCCCGGGGTGGGTCGCAGGAACATGGGGCTGCCCCTTTCCCCCGGTGTCTCTGTCGGCTGGTTCTTGGTTTCACCACTCGGGTGTGGGGCGTGGGGGCGGGGGCGGCCGGGTGATCCTCGGAGGGGCGGCGGGGAGCCGGGAGTGAGGAGGAGGAGGCGGAGGAGGCGGAAGGAACGTCGGGCTTATAGGTGCGGGGTGTAGAAAGCCGGAGCGCCGTAAGTCTGGGAGCCTAGGACGAAGGGTGAGAGGACGGCGGGGCTGGGCAGGAAGGGCAGCTGGGCAGCGCAGACCAGCCCTCCAGCCGGGTGCCCGGCGTAGCTGCCGGGGCCGTGCATGGAGAGCGGAGTGCCCATGGGCGGCGAATGGCTGAGCGGGCTGAGCC
>JBBMKD010000170.1:64973024-65005423 GCA_037834095.1 Argya squamiceps | reverse complement strand
AAAGGGAAAGGGAAAGGGAGAGGGAGAGGGAAGGGGAAGGGGAAGGGGAAGGAGAAAGGGAAAGGAAAAGGGAAAGGGAAAGGGAAAGGGAAAGGGAAAGGGAAAGGGAAAGGGTCCCTTTGCAGCCCTTCCCTGGCTGGCAGCAGTTCTGCTGCCGGCCGAAGGCGGCCCTGGATCACCGGAGCTCCTCCTTTCTGCGGGACTCTCCTCCTCTCTCCCTTCCCTTCCAAGCTGGTGCAGCGTTGAACTTTTGCCAGGAGCTGGACCTGCTGCAGAAGCAGCAGCAGCAGCTTTCCAGAGGGAGGAGGGAGCAGGTGGAGTAAATGCTCTCTCCCTGAGCTCACACAATCCCTTCTCCCTCTTCCTCAGGACGTCCACAAATCCCTGAGTTCCCACCATCACATTTGGAAAGAGAAGAGGTTCCTGCGAGAGAAATTCCCTTCCTTTCCCACTGGGAAAAGGCCAAATCCCTCTTTCCCACGTCCCATCCTCCCTAAGGATGCAGAGACGCTCCTGCCCTGGGCTGTCCCTGCCTCTGGGGCTCTCCTGGATCTCCTGCAGGAGCTTTTCTCCTCAAAAAATCCAGCAGGAGTTTCTCTCTGCCCTCCCTTATCCCCCAAATCGCAGCCGCCGGGGTGGGGGGAGAATTCCCTGAAGGCGGCGCTGGAGGAGCCCCAAATTCCCGCAGTTTTTCCCCAGGGACCTGAAAATCCAGGATTTTAACCCTTCCTGCATCCATTCCCTTCCCCTCCCACAGCATTTTCCAGGATTAACCCTTCCTGCATCTTTTTCCTTCCCTTCCCCTCCCACAGCATCTCCCAGGATTAACCCTTGCTGCTCCTTTTCCTTCCCCTCCCACAGCATCTCCCAGGATTAACCCTTGCTGCATCCTTTCCTTCCTCTCCCACAGCATTTTCCAGGATTAACCCTTGCTGCATCCTTTCCTTCCTCTCCCACAGCATTTTCCAGGATTAACCCTTGCTGCTCCTTTTCCTTCCCCTCCCCATAGCATCTCCCAGCTCCATACAGGCTCCCCACAAGCTCCCCAGGGGTGATTTGGGTCAGAAAAGAGGGATGATAACTCCAGATTTGGACACTCCTGCCCAGCCGAAATGAAACCTGCAGGAGGTTTTTGGTTGGGTTCTTGGTTTTGTGTTATTGTTTTTTTTTCCCCCTCATCTGAGCTCAGAACAGCCTCCTGTTTTATTCACCAGCTGCATTGCTGTCAGGAATAACTCCTCCCTTCCCCTTGGCTCACCCCCAGCTCTTCCACACCTGGAGGAAACAGCCCCAAAATTCACCTGCACCTGCCCTGGCTGGGCCTTTTCTCCCTCCTGGCTGTGCAGGAGCTGCCAAAACACCTCCTCCTGCTGCAGCCAAACCTGCAGGCTCAGGGCATCCAGCCAGCTCTGTGGTCTTAGAACAAATGTTCAGGTGTTCCCAAAATTAAAGGTGATTTTAGTGACAGGAACAGCCCAGGTTGTGGCACTCGTGTGCTCGGGTTAGTGGGGAGCAGCCCTGCCACACTCCCAAATCCATAAATGCAGCAGCAGGAGCATCACAGCCTCAGAGAGGAAATTTTCCTATTTTCTGTCTTTATCTGCATCCTCAAAAGAGAAAGGGAGGTGGAAAACAATTTGCTTGTGACCATATTAAAAAAAGAACCAAAAAACCCCCCAAAAAAACCCACCAAAAACCCAAAAAAAACTCAAAAAAAACCAAACAAAAAAACCCCCCCAAAAGTATTTAAGAAATTGCTTTCCATTATGTGCAACGGGCGTAAAAAGCAAAACATCTTTTCCTGAAATCTAAAAATTTAGCTTGAAATCCTAAAAAAGCAATTTTGAAATCTTTTTTCCCCAGCACTTCCAAACTGCAGCTTGGACAAAATCTTCCCTGAAACCTTCCAAAGTCCATTTTTTTCCCCTCAGGATGACAAATCTGAGTGGCCATGAAGTGCCATCCCTGTGGTTTATTGTCATTGCCACAGGTTGTGCAGCCACCTCAGTCATGGGGAGGCTGCAAAGGCACAAATTCTGAGAAAGCTGCAGGGGAATTAGGGAAACAAGAGCTGGGAAGGGGAAATATTTCACCAGGAAACTGAGACTCCAAAATCGCTGCTTTCCAGAGTGACTGAGGTGTGTGAGGAGTGAGTGACCCGCCCAAAATCTCCCTTCAGTCAGTTTTTGGGGTGTCTGTGGGCTGAAATCTGCTTTTCTCAGGGCATGAGAGGCCTCCTCAGCCTCTGAACACCAAGGAAACATTTCCCAAAATCAGGATTTTCCTCTAACAAAGAGCCACCTCATTACACACCCTCACAAACCTCTCCTTCTCAAGAACACAAAGAGCTTTGGGTGTTTTATCCTCTACCAAATGCAGTATTTGTCAAAAAAATTGCACAGAGAAAAATATACTAAAATATTTCCCTCAAAAAAAACCTGCAAAAATTCAAACCAGCAACTCCTCATCTTCACTTATCAGTAGTGGCAATAAAAACCCTGTAACCTCTGCTGAGAGAGCCTCTCATCCAGGCTGGGTAATTTATAATTTAATCTCTGCCTCAGAGTGGTGCAAAGCCTTTCCCTCTCCAGGAGGAGAAGTGCCAGGGATGAAACAGCTGAAATGGAGATGAGCATTTGCAGACCTCTGCAAAGCTTTCAATTAAGTGATGGTATTAAAATAAACCCAGAGTGATGGAGGTGATTCCATCCCACAGAAATCCTGGACTCCCATCCCCGAGGACACCCCCAGGACTGCAGGCAGGGCTGGGGTGGGAGCTGAGCTGCTTTGCCTGCAGAATTCAGGGATTTTTTTTTATATTCTCAGACTGCAGAGCTGAGCACATTCAGCTGCCTTGAGCCACCTCACTGCAGCAGAGCTTTATTCCTCCCTGGAATCTGTCTTTTATGGGCAACAGGCTCTTGCCAGACTGGGAAATAAAAGGGATTTTTTACATCTTCCCAAGAAATGCTTTTCACTTTTGTGTGTGGGGGGATGATTCATTCACTCCCTGTGGCCTTTTGAGCACCCCACAATTTTATTGGATTTTATTGCTGCCTCTGCAGCAAGGGGAAAAAATATCCCAAAGATTGAAATAACTGAATTATAAGGAAAGCATTCCTCAGCTGTTCATCCCCTTTCTGTGACCGAAGGAATTCTCTGCTTCAGCTCCCTGCAGATAAAACCACAACTCTAAAATCTCTCTGCTTTTTAATTGTCCGTGCAGCCCACAAATAAATGCTCTTTTGGACCCAGATTTTTATCTTTATTTTCATTCATACTGGAAAATTTTGGGAAGTAAATGGAGTCTCTGGCTGCATTTTGAGCCTTCATGTGCTCTCAGCTGTGTTGTAAATGCAGTTTTCTCTTTTTGCTCTGTCACCAGCAGGACTCACTTCAGCTGGCACAGCAAAAAATGGGAAAATAGGGAAATATTCCACTGCTTCCCTCTGGATATTGCTGCTGCTGTGAGGATCCAACTCCAAAAACATGAGGGACATTAAATTTTTCTTGTTCAACCAGCTGCACTCATTCAAGCACATTCCTTCAGCACCCAACCCTCAAAACCAACACCACAAAAATAGAATTATTGTTGAAGACCACTGAAGTCTTTGCAGTAGGGATGGGGCTGGTTCCCAGAGCAGCTTTTTAGGGCACAACAAAGCTCAGCTCAATTGAGATCAGAAGGTGGCCTAAAGTGGGGGACTCCAGTGGGGTCTAAAATCAGGTTTAAACCCAGCTCCTGGGGCTGTTGGATCCAACCCTGGCTCCTCACATGGGCAGAAGCCCAAATAAAGCAATGAGACATTGCAAATTAATGAATTATCTCCTTCCAAATGGGCTGGGAGGGATTTTTTCAAGAGTTTTGTTTGTCTGGAGAAGTTGCCCCATCCTTGGGGAGCGCCCAAGGCCAGGCTGGAGCGGCCTGGTCTAGATGAAGGTGTCCTGCCCATGGAAAAAGGGTGAAAAAAGATGATTTTTAAGGTCCTTTCCACCCAAACCACTCCAAAATTTGGCCCCAGATCCTCTCAGTTGATGTTTAAGTGCTGGAACCAAGCACAGAACATCCATTTAATTGATTCTGGGAGATAAGAACCAACCCTGGGATCTGCCGTCAGATGTTGCGGCCTAGTTTGGAGGCCTGATCTGACAAGTAAACAAAGCTAATTAATGAATCTTCTAATTAAGAGTTCCCTGATAGAGCTCAGATGAAAGAATTGGCTGCCTGCTTCCTCCAGCTCTTGTAATCAAGAGACAGGACAAACTCAAAGTGAGCAAATTGCTGCTACTGTGTGCAGAAATTGCTGTAAATAATAATAAAATCATGAAAGCTGCCCGGGCACTTGCTATATCTGGCAGCAACAAAGCAAATAGTGTTCAAAGGCAAGAAATTAAACACTTATTTGCATTTCTTCTGAGTCTCCCAGAGACTGTAGCTCAGTCCTTGCAGACAAAATTCTGCTTTGGTTTGGAAATCCCTGTGAGTGTTGCCTCACGTTAAAAGGACTGCTTGGAATATAGGAAGAGGAATTCCTGAAATGTGAGATTTTGTTCCCAATTCATCAAAATAGATCAGAGCATCTTCTTCTGCCTGTTTTAATTCAACTCATCCACACACTTTGATATAATTTTAGATGAATGCCTAAGACCTGACATCAGAGCTGCTGAATGTTTTTAGCAGTGGGAGTGCCTGGTTCCCCACTCCCTCCAAGCTGGGCTCTGAGGTAGAAATAATTTTTTTAAAAAAGGAAAACCGATGTTTTTGCTTTTTTTTTTACTCAGGGCTGCTTGATTTCTGTGTAAATCCCAACAAAGCAGCCACAGCTCCTTCTGTGCATCTGCAAGAAAAGCAGCAGCAGACAACGAAGGCTCCACCCAAAACACTCCTGTTGCAGTTTCTGATGGGGATTTCTTTGATTAAGAAAAAAGAAAAAAAAAAAGGTAAACCCCATCAGAGCTCACTGGGTGCATTCAGAGAATTCCTTGGTGCTCAGTGAGGCCCCAGCACAGGGTTCAGGGTTTTTTCCCTTGAGGAAATGCCAGTTGCAGGTGGGGGTGTGTTATTTATGGATGCAGCAGAGGGAAAGCAATGAGCAGGAATGTTTTGCCATGGAGCTGCTGCTTTTCCTCAGGATTTGGAATCAGGGAATGGTTTGGGTTGGGAGGGACCTCAAAATTCATCCAGTGCCACCCCTGCCATGGGCAGGGACAGCTCCCACTGTCCCAGGGTGCTCCAACCTGCCCTTGGACACTCCCATGGATGGGGCACAGCTGCCTGTCCATTTCTGCAGCGTCCCTCAGAATAATTTACATTATTTAAGTCACCCAGGGAACATTTTCAAGAGGTGAAGCTGGGTTTGGGATTCTCTGCCTGAAGTGTTGATGGCCTGGGGACACTCACACCCAGTTAAACCAGTGAAGGAGCAGCTTCAGCTCCATCAGGGGCCAAGGGGAGCAATGCTGAGACAAGGGGCACATCCTGGCTGGAGCCAGCCCTGCTTTATCCCCTTCCTCTGCTCACAATATTGATTTTTCTAATGGTAGCACACATCCAGGGACTCGATGATCATCTGCATTATGGCAGAAGGCAACACAAGGGACACAAATGGGATGATGGAATCTCCCCTGTGCCTGGAAATACAAATCTGGGGAGCAGGATGCCTTCAGGGGTGGCTTTATTTTTCCTTGGAATACAAAAACTCCGTCCTCACCCTGAGTCCCACTGAGGTTCCCCACTGCAGGGCTGTCTTGCTCTGTCACCAACAGGAATTACTTCAGCTGGCACAGCAAAAATGGGAAAATAAGGAAATATTCCACTGCTTCCCTTTGGATATTGTTGCTGCTGTGAGGATCCAACTCCCAAAACATGAGGGACACTAAATTTCTCCTGTTGAACCAGCTGCACTTGTCCTCCTCCCCATCCTCCTGGCACACAGAAAAGGGTTTTCCACTCCAAAAAAAAGTGAGAAGGAATATTAACAGCCCACAGGTACAAGGCTTGCTTTGCTGGGATCTGAAGCGCAGTGGTTTTTACAAGCTGAGGTACATTCCTTTATTAATACATGGCATAATAAATGATTGCATTAATAATTAAAGCTTGATCTCAGGTTGCTGCAGGGTGGATTAGCATAAATCCATCGGCATGAAACGAGGTATTTCGGTTTGCAGGAGCTGAGCATCCCAGAAAAAAATCAGCTCCCTGAATCCCTGCCCAACCTGCTGGGAATCCTCCTCTCTCCAGTGTCTCTAGTCCTCATTTCTCCCCCTTTCAAGCCCAATCTCTGCTAAAGATAAAAGATTAACACAGAAAACTCTACGTGTGCTGCTCTCCTTTGCATCCCCTGAATAATGAATGGCTGCTCTGACATGCATGAATGCAGCCACCACTGGAATTTAAAAAAAGAAATGGTGAATAAAAATCGAGGCAGGAGCTGGGCTTGCAGTGCTGGCTGCTGAGAGCAGCTGCACTCATCTCCAGGAGGACTCTGTAGATGTGCAGAATAAAGTCTCCCAGCAGCTCTGCTGGGATGTAAGTGACACTTAAGCCTTGATGAGCTCTTGGTGCAGTTCATTCCGTCCAGAACAAGCTCAGATGAGCAGGGACTGCAGCTTTGTACCTCTGAGAGGCCTTTCACAGCTCAGTGATCCAATATTTAAATACCCTGAAACGTATGGAGAGGCTGGTGGTGCTCTGTGTGAGGTCACTGGGAAATGGTGGGGAATGCATTAAATCCACCCTGCTCTGCCTTTCCTAAGAGGCTGCTATTAAGCAAATGTTTATTTGTGCCAGAAATGCCCAATTACCACTGCAATTACAGGAACATTAATTCCTACACGTTACTAAGTTCCCCTTTCTTTGGGAAGCACCTCAGGATTTTTGTGGTATTTGTCTAATAAATGTCCCCCAATCTGTTCTGATTTTTATTCCTTCCTTGAGAAAACTTTGCAGAGTCTGTTCTGTGACATATTTGCCCTTCTGACTCCAAGAGGTGAATTCTCATTGTCTTTTTGAGCCTCCCATGCAGTCTGTGCTCAAAAAATCTCTAATTTACCTCTGATAAATCCCTACTACATAAATATTTCTTTGTTCTAATCAACTAGTGGTAACAACCTGGCCCAGAGGTGGCTGCAATGCAGCTGTCCAATTTAATCTCTGTATTAGCCAGATTAGACAGGGATAAATGTCTTGTCCCTGTGATCCATGGCTCAGACAGACTTGGCTCCAGGGAATCTCAGGAGCCAGGACTGAGAACCACCCAGTGTCTGCTGCTGATTTCGTGTAATGAAAGGACAAATAAACACTGCCAGGCTTCCCCTGGAGTGCCCAAGGCTGGGTTGGACAGGGCTTGGAGCACCCTGGGGCAGTGGGAGGTGTCCCTGCCCATGGCAGGAGTGGCTCTGGATGGGATTTAAGTCCTTACAACCCAAACCATTCCAGGATTCCATGATCCTGTAATTACCTGGTTATTGGGGACTTGTAACAAAGGACGTGGGGAGGATGCTGGGGCACCAAGCACACTCATGCCTTGTGAAAAATGCAAACTGAAGACAAAAAAAATACACTATTTACACATGTCTGGGGGTTCTGAGGTGCAGCCAGTTTGGGTGTCGCCCAGCCTCAACCTCAGCCACAACCTGGGGCTTGCAGCACCTTCCCGAAGCTTCTGCCAGGGGGGCTGTGGAGGAGCAGAGTGGGGGTGTTAGACACAGTCTGGGCGGGTCGGGGGGTGCAGATAGACCTGAGGGGAGCTGGATCTGAAAGGGCCAGAGCTGGGACCGAGAGGGGGCCGAGAGATACCCCAGGAGAGTCCGGGGGTGCGCCCAAGGAGGGCTGAGATGATGAGGCGGGGCCGAGCTGGGCGCGTTCCAGAGCGGGTGGGTCACAGCCCCCCCGAGCCCGCGGGGATGGCCGGAGCTGTCCAGGCATCCTTTCACTGCTGTGACACCCGGAGCTGTCCAGACATCCCTTCCCTGCTGTGACACCCGGAGCTGCTCAGGGATCCTTTCCCTGCTGTGACACCCGGAGCTGCTCAGAGATCCTTTCCCTGCTGTGACACCCGGAGCTGTCCAGGGATCCTTTCCCTGCGGTGACACCAGGAGCTGTCCAGGCATCTCTTCACTGCGGTGACACCCGGGGCTGTCCAGACATCACCGGGGCGCGGTCCGGCCCGTGCTGCCGTGCTGCTCAGGGCATCACAGCAGTGAAGGAATGCCTGGACACACTCCTGCTGTCACCTCCCCCTCGGCGGTGCCTGGACCACTCCTGCTGCCACCTCCCCGCCGCGATGTCGCCGCGCCCCGCCCCGTCCCCGCCCGGAGGCCGCTCCGCCCGCCCTCCCCGCGCATAAATATCGGGGTGCGGGCGGCGCCCGCCGCAGAGCAGCCGCCGGAGCCCCCCGCAGCCATGAGCTCGTACGGCTACGACCCGTTCTTCCCGTCGTACAAGCGGCGCTACGCGGACAGCCCGCGCATCCATGTGTCGGTGCGCAGCAGCGGCGGCGGCTTCGGCTCGGCGCGCTCCGCGTACTCCAGCCTGTCCGCGCCCGTGTCCTCCGTGTCCGTGCGCCGCAGCTACGCCACCTCCAGCGCCTCGGGCTCGCTGCTGCACTCGGTGGACAGCCTGGACCTGAGCCAGGTGGCCGCCATCAGCAACGACCTCAAGTCCATCCGCAGCCAGGAGCGAGCGCAGCTGCAGGACCTCAACGACCGCTTCGCCTGCTTCATCGAGCGCGTCCACGAGCTGGAGCAGCAGAACAAGGTGCTGGAGGCCGAGCTGCTGGTGCTGCGGCAGAAACACGCCGAGCCCTCCCGCTTCCGAGCGCTCTACGAGCAGGAGATCCGCGAGCTGCGCTTGGCCGCCGAGGAGGCGACCAGCGAGAAGCAGGCGCTGCAGGGCGAGCGGGAGAGCCTGGAGGAGACGCTGCGGGGGCTCCAGGCTCGCTACGAGGAGGAGGTGCTGAGCCGGGAGGACGCGGAGGCGAGGCTGCTGGAGGTGCGCAAAGGCGCGGACGAGGCGGCGCTGGCTCGGGCGGAGCTGGAGAAACGCGTGGACAGCCTGCTGGACGAGCTGGCCTTCCTCAAGAAGGTGCACGAAGAGGAGCTGGCCGAGCTGCAGGCTCAGATCCAGTACGCTCACCTGTCCGTGGAGATGGACGTGTCGGCCAAGCCCGACCTGTCGGCGGCTCTGCGCGACATCCGAGCGCAGTACGAGAAGCTGGCGGCGCGCAACATGCAGAACGCCGAGGAGTGGTTCCGCAGCCGCTTCACCGTGCTCAGCGAGAGCGCGGCCAAGAACACGGACGCCGTGCGAGCCGCCAAGGACGAGGTGTCCGAGAGCCGCCGCCTGCTCAAAGCCAAGACGCTGGAGATCGAAGCCACCCGCGGCATGAACGAGGCGCTGGAGAAGCAGCTGCAGGAGCTGGAAGAGAAGCAGAGCGCCGATATCTCCGCGCTGCAGGTGAGGGGAGGGCGCTGGGAGGGGTCCCGCAGAGGAGGAGGGTCGGGGTCCCGCAGGGGAGGGGATGATGGGGTGTGCAGGGTTCTGTGAGTCAGAGGAAATTGGGGTTTTAATGGCTCTGCAGGTGAGGGGATGATGGGGTTTGAAGGATTCTGCAGATGAGGGTGCAGGGTTCTGTGGGTCAGGAGATATTGGGGTTTGAGGGGCTCTGAAGATGAGGGGATGATGGAGCTTGAAGGGCTCTGAAGATGAGGGATGTTCGGTTTGAAGAGCTCTGCAGGTGAGGGGATGATTGGGTTTGAAGGACTCTGCAAGTCAAGAGAAACTGGGGTTTGAAGGGGCCTGAAGATGAGGGGATTTGGAGGTTTAAAGGGCTCTGCAGGTGAGGGGATAATGAGGTTTGAAGGACTCCGTGGGTCAGGGGACATTGGGGTTTGAAGGACTTTGAAGATGAGGGGGTGATGGGGTTTGAAGGGCTCTGCAGGTGAGGGGATGATGGGGTTTGAAGGGCTCTGAAGACAAAGAGATTTGGGGGTTTGAAGGGCTCTGCAGGTGAGGGGATGATGGGGTTTGAAGGGCTCTGCAGTTGACAAGGTGTCTGGTTTTACACGATTCTGCAGGTGAGGGGTTTCAGGGTTTTCTGGGCTCTGCAGGTGAAGACATGACAGGGTTTGAAGGGTTCTGCAGATGAAGAGGTATCAAGATTTGAAAGGTTCTGCAGGTGAAGGGATGGATGTTGGGGTTTGAGGATTCTGCAGGGGAGGGGAGCTGGGGTCTGCAGAGTCTCACAGGTGAGGGGATCAGCTTTGCAGGGTGTTGTCAGGGACAAAGCTCCTGGTCTGTGCTGTACCCATCCTAAAATCACAGTGCAGAATGGCACAGGGCTACCAAGCAGGGTGTGGGGTGGAAATACAGACCCAAATCAGGACCTGAAGCACCAAAATCATCCCAGAGATGGGGACATTGCTTCTGGCACTGCTTAGCCAAAATGTGAGGTATTATAAAATCAGAATGCAAAATGCCCCTGGTAAAGCCCAATGTCATGTGTCCATATATTGATATAGCCTGAACTGTATTGTACCAAAAAATCAGAATATCCCAAGCTGGAAGGGGCCCACAAGGATCATCAATGAATACGCCTAAATTAAAATTAGAAAAAGCACATAGAGGCTGAAATCAAAATGAAATAATAGACAAATTTCACGGATGCTTTAGCACTTGGGTACCAGAAAATTGAGTTCTGTGTGTGTTGAATAGGGCTGGAACAATGTGGAGTAGAAAACCTGCCAGGAAGGTGTTAAATGATGATTTTTGGCTGAGGGTGGAGTGGGAGCTGTGCAGTTTCTGTCTGCTAGAGCAAGATTAAGTTAAAAGGATTGGGGAATTTCCTTGTGGTTATTGCTAGGCTCGAAAGGACAGAATTTTACGCTGTCAATGTTGTTCCATCCCAACAGGATACAATCAACAAATTGGAGAATGAGCTGAGAACCACAAAGAGTGAGATGGCTCGCTACCTGAAGGAATATCAGGACCTGCTCAATGTGAAAATGGCCCTGGACATCGAAATTGCAGCTTACAGGTATGGTGGGGGATGTTTGAATGAGCCAGAACTCAGAGCAGTTCCCATTCTCTTCAGGAGAATTCAGGTTATTTATTGTTCCCCCAGCTGAAATTTTCACAGATTTGTGGCTGGGTTTCATCAGCTCCTCTCTGTGTGCACACAGAATTTTTAGCTTGGCAGTAAATGGTCTCAGTTCTCCATCCTTACAGATAAAATGACCTGTTCTGTACTCAGGGAAGAGATTTTGTATCAATGGAATTCCTCAATACCAACAGCTCCTTCTCAAAATGGGAAATCCCTCCAATGCCCTCAAGAACAGCTTGTTGGGTTTTTTTTTCTAACTTGTAAATCTACAAATTAACTATTTTCCAGTAGGATTGCTGCTAAATAACTGTGATGTTTTGTCTCAGACAAAACAGAGATTTCGATGCTGGGAACAGAATTTCTGTGGAAGCCACAAGGGGGAATAGTGAGAGAGCAGCTCCAAGCCTTGTCTGACAACTCAGCAGCAAATTGTCACGGCTGCACCGACCTGTGCCAGCTGCAGGGTGGCAAAATACATTTCTGTAGCTTCACCTGCCAGAGGTGAAAGGTTCTAGAGAGGATTTCCTGTTCCTTGCAACAAGGAGAAGTATTAATTCACCCACACTGGACACGTGTGAAGAAATTATTCCAATAAAACAGGGTAGCACTGGCACACAGTGCAAAACAGTGTCTGGCAGCTCAGCAGGAAATTATTACAGTTGCACTGCTCTGTGCCAGCTGCAGGGTGGCAAAATATATTTCTATAGCTTCACCTGCCAGAGGTGAGAGGTTCTAGAGAGGATTTCCTGTTCCTTGCAACAAGGAAAAGTAATAATTCACCCACAATGGACATGTGTGAAGAAATTATTCCAATAAAACAAGGTAGCACTGGTACACAGAGCAAAACCAGCCCTTAGTTAATAACCACGTAATCAGTCTGCAGGGCTGCTGACTGGGAACCCGATACTTTCTGAGCCTGAGCTCTTCCCAAGGGAAACTTCTCAACAGTTTTTCTTTTTCCCAAAACAACCTTGTTTAGACAACATTCCTTTTGCATAACAGCAAGTGTTTCTGTTACTTACCCAATATGGACCAATAACGGGACTTGTAGCACAGCATGCTACAAAAGGATTGAATGAATTGTAAATAAAACCTGATTTCTGCTGCCTCCTGACTGGAGTCGGCATTCTCCAGGCAGCAGCTGACAGAAGGAGAGGACACAGTCTCAGGCTGCATCAAGGGAAATTTAGGTGGGATATTAGGAAGAAGTTTTTCATGGAAAGAGTGATTAAATACTGGAATAGTCTGCCCGGGGAGGTGGTGGAGTCACCATCCCTGGATGTGTTTAAGAAGAAATTGGGTGTGGCACTCGATGCCATGATTTAGTTGAGGTGTCAGGGCTGGGTTGAACTCGATGATCATGAAGGTCTCTTCCAACCTGGTGATTCTGTGATTCTTTTATTCTGTGATCTTTATTTCATGTCCTATCACAACACCTGACAGCACAACCAACTCCTTTCTCCTCGATTTCATTTTTTTCCCCTTCCAAGATTGGATGTGGCACTGGGGGCCATGATCTAGTTGAGGTGTTGGACTTGATGATCTTGAAGGTCTCTTCCAACCTGGTGATTCTGTGATCCTGTGATCTTTAATTCATGTCCTATCACAACACTTGACAGCACAACCAACTCCTTTCTCCTTGATTTCATTTTTTTCCCCTTCCAGGGGCCATGATCTAGTTGAGGTGTCGGGGCTGGGTTGGACTCGATGATCTTGAAGGTCTCTTCCAACCTCCACGTTCTGTGATCCTGTGATTCTGTGATCTTTAATTCATGTCCTATTGTGACAGCTGACAGCACCACCAATTCCTTTCTCCTCGATTTCATTTTTTTCCCCTTCTAGGACTGGATGTGGCACTTGATGCCATGATCTAGTTGAGGTGTCAGGGCTGGATTGGACTCAATGACCTTGAAGGTCTCTTCCAACCTGGTGATCCTGTGATCCTGTGATTCTGTGATTCTGTGATTCTGTGATCTTTAATTCATGTCCTATCGCAACACCTGACAGCACAACCAACTCCTTTCTCCTCACTCTCATTTTTTCCCCCTCCCAGGAAACTTCTGGAAGGGGAGGAGACCCGGCTGAGCTTCACCAGCGTGGGCAGCATCACCAGTGGGTACAGCCAGAGCGGGCCCACCTTCGGCAGGTCCGCCTACAGCGGCCTCCAGGCCAGCTCCTACCTGGTGACCTCCCGCCCCTTCCCCACCTACTACTCCAGCCACGTGCAGGAGGAGCAGATCGAGATCGAGGAGACCATCGAGGCTGCCAAGGCAGGAGAGGCCAAGGCGGCCCCTGCGGAGGAGGGCGAGGAGGAGGAGAAGGAGGAAGGCGAGGAAGAAGCGGGGGAAGAGGGTGAAGAAGAGGAGGAAGGTACTTAGGAGTTATTGTTGAATCCCTTTCATTTATTTTAAAATTATATATATAATTGTTAAATTATTTTAAATTATTGAAATACTTATTGAATTATTAAATTTATTATTATTATTATTTAATATTTATTAATTATTATTTATTGTTAAACCCCAGTCATCCCAATGATTAAATCTAATGATTAAAGTTCTTTTCCTTTACTACTCCCGTGAGCCAAAGGATGGTGGGTATTTGTTATTAAATTATATATCTATAATTATTACATTATTTATTCAAATATTAAATTAATTATTAAATTTTATTATTTGTTACTTATTGTTAAACCCCAGTCATCCCAATGATTAAATCTAATGATTAAAGCTCTTTCCCTTTCCTACCCCCATGAGCCAAAGGATGGTAGATATTTAGTATTAAATGATATATAGCTAAAATTATTAAATTATTTATTAAGTATTAAATTATTTATTGTTTATTGTTTATTGTTTATTGTTTATTGTTTATTGTTAAACCCCACTCATCCCAATGATAAAATTGAATGATTAAAGCTCTTTCCCTTTCCTACTCCCGTGAACCAAAGGATGGTGGGTATTTATTCTTAAATTATATATAAAAAGAATTATTAAATTATTAAATTAATTAATTTATTATTTATTATTTATTGTTAAACCCCAGTCATCCCAATTATTGAATCTAATGATTAAAGCTCTTTCCCTTTCCTACTCCCATGAGCCAAAGGATGGTGGGGTTAAAGCCTGTGGAATTTACCAGGAAAGTCTGAATATTGAATGGAAGATAAGTGTGGACCTGATATTCTTCAGAGCTAGCAATTCTCAGGCTCAGAAAACATTGGGTCCACATCAAGTGTCCAAATCATGCAGATTTCAGGTTTCCAAAAACCCCAATGATCACGTTCACATCTAACAGACATCCTCAAAAAAAAAGGACCAAGGACATCCTGAGCTAAATATGAATTCCCAAGGAGCAGGCTGAGATAACGGGGACATCAGCTGACGTGTGGGGCTGGAATTACTGAGTTCTGTGTGTGCCAACATCACTTCTCTGCAAGGCACTGGTGGCCACTGAACTATGAGGGGTTCATTAATGTAAAGTTTAATTACAGTGAAATTACAGCTAAAGAGCCAATTGTGGAGCAATGAAAGATAATTCAAGTCTTTGGATGAGGCTTTAAGCAGAACTGATATTTTTCAAGGCCGTGATTTGTTTTTTTATGGATTGTTTCACTCCCCCTGAAATCCAGGAGAAATTGGTTGTGCAGTTTTGCTGCAGCTGCCAAAATCTGTGGGGTTGAAGGGGGGATTCCCACTGATCTAATGATTAAAGCTCTTTCCCTTTCCCAGTCCCCTGAGCCAAAGGATGGTGGGGTTAAACCATGTGGAATTCACCAGGCAAGTCTGAATATTGAATTCCACTGAACTGGGATCAGGATCTGGATGTGAAATATTTTTCTGTCCTTCAAAGGTGCTAAGGAGGAATCAGAAGAAGCCAAAGAGGGCGAGGAAGAGGAAGGAGAAGGGGAAGAAACTGCAGCAGAGGAAGGGGAGGAATCCCAGGAAGCTGCTGAGGAAGCTGGTGAGGAGGAGAAGGAGGAGAAGGAGGAGAAGGAGGAGAAAGAAGAAAAAGAAGCAGCAGGGAAGGAGGAGAGCGAAGGCAAGAAGAAAGCTTGACCTGAGGGCAGCTCCCCATCACAACCAACGGCTGACTGAGCTCCAGCTGCAGCCTCACCCATTTAATCCAGTGACCACTGAGGTTCCAGTCCATGATTATGATGTTTTTTCTCCCTGTGCAGAGTCTGAGTTTGCTTGCAGAGCACCCAAGGCTTGCTCCCCGAGTGCCGCATGGTTCCACGTATGAGTTCAGGGCTTCTGTCTTTTCCTGGGTGACACAGAACCTTAACATTTAAAATGGGAAGGGGAAAAAAAATAAAATAAAATAAAATAAATGATGGGAATGAAAGGTTACCTTTTAAGTTGCATTTAAAAAAAAAAAATCCTGGAAACGGTGGGTGGGGGAAGTGATGGAGGCTTCATTAAGTACGTGCAATAAAGCAGTTAATAAAGTTCAGAAATGCTTAACACGGATCCCTGGTGCATGTCCTGTGTTCAGAGGTTGATAAAGGGGTTTGTCCCATTCGTCTTGTGGATGAAAAATGGGAAAAAAATCTTTCAAAGGTTGATAAAGGGGTTTGTCCCACTCGTCTTGTGGATGAAAAATGGGAAAAAAGAATCTTTCAAAGGTTGATAAAGGGGTTTGTCCCATTCGTCTTGTGGATGAGAAGTGGGAAAAAAAATCTCTTGGGGGTGTAAAATTTCATTTATTTATAAATTTTAAATTACATTTTATAAAAATTCCCCGGGGTGTGGTGGTGGCTGGGATGGGTCTCACTGGCTGAGGGAGCTCCCTCCTGGAAAATGGGAATTTTATCAAACCAACGCAGAGGGGGAAAGCAAATGTGGCTGTTAAATTGAGGCAGGAAGTTGTTCAGTGTCTGGGGGATCAGTGAGGAGAGGGAAGAACAATTGAAGGTGTAGGTGAGGCTTGGAGCAAAGAATATCTTCAAAAATAACATTAAAATCCAAAGATGATGAGCAGTCAGAAGGATGAGTGGTGTGGGGGAAGGAGCTGCCTCTCTCCCCTCTCCAGGCTGCAGAGGCTCATTTTCTTCTGATAATTTCCCAGAAAGTTTAATGCCTTTTAAAGTTTTGACTGAGCTAAAAAAAGGCATGAAAAAAGGAACATCTCAACTGCAGCACAGCCTAGAAATTCCATGATTAAATGTCCTGTGTTCTGAGCCTGTCAATGTCCAATTACCTAAAGCTGATACAGAAAACTAAACCTTGTAAGGGCAAGCACTGGGCCAGTGCTGCAAATTAAACTAGTTTAAACAAACTAAACCCATGGAAATTTTAGTTAAAATAATAGCCTTAATGGTTGCACTAAACTTTACAGAAAGATCTGTCTGGGTGAATTTCTGCACAGGATTTTGGGGTCACTTTTGATTTAATGCATTGGTGATGGGATGTCAGTTGATTTGCATTGGTTCTCCTCAATGGCTTTGTTCAGAGAGAAGGGAAATCTCTTTTTTACACAAGTTTTAGGGAAGTACCAAAAGCATCTCCCTTTTCAGGGTTTAAAGGGTGATAAAAAAGATTTTGATGGGTGAAGTAAGCACTTAAAATTATTATTTTCTTCCACATTCCCAAGAAAAGCAGCAAGAGGAAGAAAAAGTAGCTTGGTCAAACCATTCAGAAAAGCAGTAGCTCACAGAGTTCTAGTGTCATTTCCAATCCTTTTTTCCCCTACTTCCCTGGGAGTTTGATGCTTTTGAGAACCAGAAGGGAAAACAATTTTCACTTTCTTCAACACCACCTCTGAAACATTTCCTTTTTACATTTCCCTCCTGTTTTTGGTGGAGGTTTTTCTCCCAGTGTTTAGGCAGGGCCATTGTTACAATAAATGGCTTTTTTAGCAGATTTTATTTCCCCTCTGTGGGACAGTGGTGAGGAGAACTGGGGGAACCTGCAGAGGGAACTTTCAGAGGGGCTGGAGGGGAGCTGCTGCTGCGGGGTGTGACAGCCCCAGCTCCCCCAGCAGACTGTTGGGGCTGCTGCTGGGAGATAAGAAAGGAGAGCTGGTTCTCAGAAACGAGTTCTGGGAAACTCCCCCAGTGCTCCAGCAGGAACTGAGGCCTGGCACTCAGCTGGGAGACAGGGGCTGCTCCTGAGGAGAAAAATCCTTCTCCAACCCCGGCCAGAGCCTGTCAAGACCATTAAAGGTAGACCAGAGCTGGAGAGCTGGGCTGGAGAAAGAACTGACCAGGGGTGCAGGGACAGGTATGGCTTCAAACTGACAGGGAGGAGGTTCAGATGGGATATTGGGAAGGAATTCTTTATTTAGAGGGTCTTGAGGGGCTGGGATGGAATTCCCAGAGGAGCTGGGGCTGCCCCTGGATCCCTGGAAGTGTCCAAGGCCGGGCTGGATCAGCCTGGGACAGTGGGAGGTGTGGGGAGTGGAACTGGATGGGCTTCAAGGTCCCTTCCAACCCAAACCATCCCATATCAAACTCTGCCTTTTTCCAAGCACTCTGAGCCCCTTTAACCCTTCAAACCCCCAATTTTCATCCTTTTTCATGACTTTTTTTTCCTTTTTTTTTTTTTTTTTTTTAGGTCCACAAACTCCTCCTTCCCTCAGCCCTTTGGGGAAGTGAATCTCCCTGTGCATCCAGGGCTGCTCCAGAGCAGCACCCCCGGAGCTGCAGCAGCAATTTCTCCCTTCTCTCCTGCAGCCCTTCCCGGGCTGATCCCGGCTCCACGCGTTTATTTTTAATGCCTTGCAGCTCCGCAGGGCTGAGTCAGCTGCAGCAGGGCTGACTCTGCAGTGACCCCCCGCTCCTGGAGGGAGGGAGGGAGGCCGGGCTGGGTTTGTGTTCCGGCCGCTCCCGGGGCTCGGGGATGGATCCTGCTGCCGGCAACTCGCCTCACCTTGGAAAATCCAGGCGCTGCTTTTGACGCAATGCAGTAAAAGCTGGCAGAGGGAGGCTCGGGAGAAACTTTTTCGCCCGAGTTGCAGCTGCGAGTGAAGGCTGAAGTGTCCTGAGGGTTTGTTTTTTTTCCTGCTCTTTGGCTGAGGTCTCAGTCCAGGGAGATGTTGATGCTTTCCCTGAAGTGCACACACACCCCCTGCCCTCCCCTCAGCAAGGGGAACACCTGTACAGAACACCCACATCCCAGAAATTCATTCAGAGAGAAGGGAAATCTTTTTTTAATACGAGTTTTAAGGGGGGCACCACAAACATCTCCGTTTTCAGGGTTTAAATGTGATAAAAAAGATTATGATGGGTGAAGTAAACACTTAAAATTATCATTTTCTTCCACGTTCCCAAGAAAAGCAGCGAGAGAAAGAAAATAGCTAATAACTTCTAATAACTCCATCATTAACAATTCATCATTTGCTGCCTTCCCAGATTAATTAAGGGTACTTTAATCCTGAAAAAAAAAGCGGGGATAAAGCCCACATGTGAGTGGGGAGAGCACAAACCCTGATGGCTGGAGAAAATTCTGGTGCCTGACTCAGCTCCTTGGCAAACACATCCTGTTTGTGTTTTGTAACGCTTCCCAGTTTGTTCCCACCTGGAATTTCGTTCTGGGATGCTGAAAAATAACTGTGGCACCTCCACAACTCGGCACAGGAGAAAAGATCCTGGTTTAGAGCCCTCCATCTTTTAATATTCAGACCTCACGGTGGTCTGAATATTAAAAAAAGATACAGAAATCTTCACTATACATTCCTTTAATTATTATTTTTCCCTTCATGGATTGTTTTTTTTTTTTATTGTTTAATGAATTTCTCTGCCTGAAAATAATTATTCCCTTCAGTGGTTCTGTGCAGTCTGGAGGAGTAATTGGTGCAGAACAGGCAAATAACATCCTATTTATGCCTCTCTGCCCGGGAATTGTGCTCTCCTTTGAAACTGTTTGATTGCAAATGTCAGTAGACAAAACCTCTTGGCACCATTAAATATTAATCAGCTCTTACAGTTTTATAAACATTTAGAAATGTGTTAACCACTTGCTTGTTCCTCTCAGGATCTGCTGGGAACATCTGCAGTGGGAAATGGGATAAATTCACAAATTCAGCGTGTTGGAGCAGGGGGAAAAAATACAGTTGTGGGTGATAACTGAAAGCTGGGAGATATTTTGGGTGGGAAAGGGGGGAAATGAGGATTTTGTGAAACACACCATGCCAAAACCCTCCAGGGAATGGATGTACCCTGGGGTTGGTGCAGCCCCTCGTCCCAGGAACTGCAATCCTGGAGTGCAAACAGGAGCAAACCCACACAAATCAGGATTTTGGGGTCCCTGGAGACGTGTCCTACCAGGGCTGAAGAAAAAGCAGCTGGAAAGGAATCCCAACATGAAAAATTGCCTGGCTGGGATCCCACCTGCACATTTGAAATGTTCCTGAGCCTCCTGCTGACACCAACATTTAATCCACAGTGCAAGGTGACCCTTCCTCTCCCTGCTGAAGATTCCCAACTTCCCACCGTGAGGGTTTTGCAGTTTGGGACGTTTTAATGGCTTCTACAACTTATTTGGAAGCACACACACATAATTCCACGTTAAATATGGGTCTCTGCTTTAGTCATGGTGTTCTTTTGAAAATTTCTTTAAATCCGAGGGGAAAAACACCTTCAATCCTCCCAAACCTTTGGGTTTTCACACGGTTTGGTGCAGGCACCAAAAATAGGGGAGCGCTGAACTCCTTATTCCTAAAGGTAAAGTTATTTTTGTGTCACACCCACACGTGACTAAGGAGAAGCCACCATTTAATTTGCTAACTCTGCTTTAATTAACCATCACTCAGCAGCCAGGCTGTGGAGCACAGATCCCCATTATTGATAAGCAGCAGGAGAAACATCCACTGGTTTGCTCCACAAAGACACCCAGATGGATTTGAGAGCCTTATCTGCTGTGGGCTCTCCACCATTCCTCCAGTGAAGAAACCCTTTCAATTAAAAACTCCTTGATCTTCAATTATTGATGGGGTGAAGAAGTGAAGGCACATGGAAGTCCTAGACTTTGATCAGGCCCTCAATTGAACAGATTTCAGGCCAGTCCATGGCCTGAATCCAGGCTGGAAAATTATTTGCATTTCTTTGTGAGTTATGGGAGGTGGGGAAGCAGCTGCAATCTTCATTTTCCTTTAAAAACGGGAAATAAACCCAAAATTAATCCCATAATGACCAATTAATTCCCACACTAGAGCTGAGGCCTTTATCTTCTTCCCTTTGTTTCATTTTTCTCCATCTATTTTTCCATGTAGAGAACTTTTGATTGGCTTTGTTTTTAGCAAAGCCAACTGGGGACAGACCACAATTGGGAGTGGAAATTATTGGAAATTGGGAGTGGAAACCATTAGAAATTAGAAAATTTGGGGTTTGTAACCCTAAATTGGGTTAATTTTTGATTTTAGGATTTTGTGTTTAGAGGCAGATTGAACTTTTTGATCATTGGAGCCAGAGAATTAATAAGAAGGTGCCCATACAAATAAAACAAGAGGGAGTAAAATAACCAGAACCAAGCTCATTTTGGGGACCTCATGGTGGCTTGGTTGAGTTCCCTCAATGGATTTTTGCTCAATTAAATGACAAACTGGTGCCACAGGAGATGCCACACCCAGCTGTGGTTCATACAGCCTCTCTCCCCAGGAAAATCAAGGAATTATTTGGGAATTGGCTCTCTGTGTGTGGGTGTTGGGGTGTAAAGAGGAAAGCTACACTTACAGCAGGTTTTAACTCTTTTTTTGGCTCAGCACAAGCAGGATTGAGGGCTTAGAGACTTCCCCCTTCCTAAAAAAAGCAACTGCAACCCCTCCAAGCATTTCAAGGCCAGGCAGAAGTGTTCAATGGATTCCTCCAGAAATTTTGGGATATGGCTCTGATTTTCTTAATCCAGCCTTTGTGCTGTTAGAGGAAATTTGTCCATCATATCCAATTCCCAAACCCACAGAACATCCTGAGCTGGATGGGACCCCCAAGGACCATCAAAGTCCAACTCCTAGGAAAATGAGAACACTAAGGAAGAATAAAAAACAACTCAAGCAATTTTCAACCCATGCACTCCCATTGAGGAGAGAGCAGCCAGCTCAGGGAAGGGTTTGAATTGGGGAGAAAAAAAATCACCAGAGCAAGTCACGTTTTCATATTGACCTTTATTGAGCAAGAACTGCTGTGACTGTTTTACATCAAACAACAAAAGGTTGCGTTACTGTGCATGTCAACAAGGTTCTCCCAGGAGCAAAAGTCCACCCTAATTGCACCAGTGAGGTAAACATAATCAGTTATAAGTAGCTTTTTTTATTTTTTTATTTTTTTATTTTAAGGCTAGGAGAGTTCTGGTTCTCACGAATACTCTATGACTCTTTTCAGTTTGGTTTTTTGGCTCAGTTGGTTCTTTGCATAATACATCTGAACTTGTTCCTCAGATACATCCCTCCAACAGCTCAGGAAATTCAAGGAAAGCTTCCTCTGCACATTTTCATCTCATGCACTAGTAGTAGTAGTAAATTTTTTTTTTTGTTTTTTTTTTTATAGATCCCCAAGCTCTGTGGAGGGAGTACATCTTGAGCCTGCATGCATTCCCCCCCCCTTTTCCCTATATTGCACGAAAAAAGTAAAATACTGTGTGTCTGGAGCCTCCGTGAGAGAACCCTTTCTGCTTTGAAGCCGTCACCCACATGCATTTTGCAGCTGTCTATGGCTTAACCTTTTGCACCGACCCAAGCTCTTGAGAGAATTGGTTTGAATTTTTTTTTTTTTTTTTTTTTTAGCTATGGTTGGCTTTTATTCGCTCTCTTTAATCTCCTTTACTACAGCGTGTGAGGTGACTTTCTCCACCTTCTTGGTGGACACCAACTTCTCCTCGAAGCTTTCCTCGTGCTCCTCCACCTTCTGGGTGACTGTCACCGACTTGGTGACAAACGTGGTCCCGCTGTCCCCGCCCTCCCCGGTGATTTTCTCCACTTTTTTGGTGACTATGATTTTCTCAGCCTTGTCATCCACGGGGCTCACGTCGAGGCCGTTAGTGACCACCCCCTTGTCTTCCTCCTCCTTCTCTTTGGATTCCTCCTCCTTCTTCTCCTCCACCTCCCCGTTGACGGCGATGTCCTCTTTCCTGGACTCCTTCTCGGCCTCGGCGCTCACTTTCGTCACCTTGGTGACCGTGATGGTCTCCTCCACCACAGCCTTGGCATCCTTGCCTGGGGAGGTGGGTTTCTCCGGGGTCCTGGGCTTCTCTGGGGTTCTGGGCTTTTCGGGGGTCACAGGTTTCTCTGGGGTTTTGGGCTTCTCGGGGCTGGCTGGCTTCTCCGGGGAACGTGCCTTGTCCGGCGGCGCCAGCTTGTCCAGGGTCACGGTTTTCTCCGGGGCCTTTTCTGGGGTCACAGCTTTCTCTGGGGTGACAGCCTTTTCTGGGGTGACAGCCTTCTCAGGGGTCACTGCCTTCTCTGGGGTGGCAGGTTTCTCGGGGGAGGTCACCTTTGGTGTGGCAGGTTTCTCAGGGGATGCAGCTTTCTCCTCCTCCTTGGCCGCCTTCTCCGCCTTCTGTTCCTTGGCTGCTTCCGCGGGTTTTTCCTTCGGGGCGGCCTTGGCCGGCTCTGCCACGGGGGATTTTGGGGGGGACTTCACGGGAGGTGTTTTCACCTTCTCTGCCTTTGCTGGTGCCTCTTCGGCTTTGCCCTTGGCCTCGGGTTTTTCCTCCTCTTCCTCAGCTTCCTCCCCTTCTTCCTTCTCCTCAATTTCTTCCTTTTCAGAGCCGCCTTCTTCTGCAGCGTCGGATTTTGCAGCTTCTTCTTCCTCTTCTGCTTCCTCTTCCTCCTTCTCTTCCTCCTCAGCTTCTTCTGCAGGAGCCTTCTCAGAAACTTCCTCCTCTGCAGCTTCTTCTGCTTTTTCTTCCTCCTGTTCCTCTTGCTGTGCCTTGGCTGCCATTTCTTCTGCAATGGCTGTCAGGGCATCTTCCATTTCAGATTTTTCATCCTCCACCTTCGTCTCTTCGATGATTTCTTCTACAAACTTGTGCTGGACCTTCAGCTTTGGTGGTTCGATTTTTGTTTTCTGGATTTTGGTGGATGCTATTGTGACAGATGGTTGTCTGTGTGTGAATATGGGGCCAGTGATGCTTCCAGAGAAGGCACTGAATCTTGTCTCTTCACCCTCCAGCAGCTTCCTAAGGGAATCAGGAGGAGAGAAAAAAAAGAAAATGAGCATTAAAAAGAACAAAATAAGGGACAACTATCAGAATAATTGTGGCTCTCCCACCCTTGGAAGTATCCAAAGCCAGGCTGGATGGGGCTTGGAGCAGCCTGGGGTGGTAGAAGGTGTTTTGGGATGGGCTTTAAGGCCTCTTCCACCCCATTCCAGGATTCTATAATATTTCCCTGCTGTTCCATTCCCCTGCCAGCAGGATGGAACTGGTTTTCTGTGGAATGTGCTGGAACTGACCAGGACCATCCACTGCTCACAGCCCCAGCCCGGCTTTCCCTGAATCCACCCCTTTGCAAAACTCACATTCAGCAGTTTTTAGCCCAGTTTTGCTTCAGGCAAGTGTGACACCTTCAGTGATCAGTCAAAATTCATCATTACTGTCAGGAAACTTCATTATGGCCTAAATCAGCAGGGATTAGGACAAACTAACTAATTCCATAGGATTCATTACGACTTAGGCAAACAGAACTTGACACAGCCAACAGACCCAAATCAAATATTGCGTCAGTCACAGCTGATTAGAGCACGTGTTCTAATTTAATAATTTGGGCATCCACCTTTTCTTGGTGGGAATATGAGAACTGGAGGCTTCAGCTGACTTTGGCAGCAGCCAGCTACAGCCCCTGGGGTGTCTATGTGTCTGAACAACCTCAGGAATTTCAACAGATGTGGAGACGGGGGTGTTTTTGTGCTGCTTTTACTTTTTTCTTCTATTCAAACGTTTTTCATCTCAGCCTGTGACCCAGAAAAATCAGGAGCTCTCCAGTGAGAGTTCTGAAGTGATACAGAGGAGGCTTGAAAAAAACCTGCCAGGTGATGGCAACAGCAAGCAACGCTCAGCTCCAGATTAGAGCAGACTCCTCTGAAGGAAAGTTGAGCAAGAAAAGCAAAAAGTGTTTGTGACAGGCAAGATCAGCACTCACTGCCTCAAACCATGATCAAGCAAATTCAGCTGTCTCTCTCGCAGGCGATGAAAGGGAGCTCTGGTGACAAGCCCTGCACGCCTGGCATCTGCAGAGCAGACGGGGGGGTTTAAAAATAACCTCGTGTGTCTCTCGCTGCATCTCCTGCCCGTGCAGCCAAGGGCAGAATGCGGCACGGGAGGCGCCGCACTGAGTCACGCTGTGCTTGTGCTGTGCCCACGGGGCTCGCCCGCAGCTCTGCCGCTGATTAGCTGCTCCCTAATGACCTTCTGGGCTGCCTAATGGCTGCAGTGATGCAGCCGAGCTCTCGTTTTACCCGTGCTGGCCGCATGCAGATATTTCTTAGCTGTGGCAAAGCTTCCCGAGCCGGCAGCATCCGCAGCGCTATTAATATTCCAGACACGCCTGCAAAGAGCCCACCGTACCTGTATGCAGCAATTTCGATGTCCAGGGCCATCTTGACATTGAGGAGGTCCTGGTACTCCCGCAAGTGACGAGCCATTTCCCACTTCGTCCCTCTGAGCTCGTTTTCCAGCTGGTGAATTGTGTCCTGTAAGGGGAGAAGCAAAAAAAACCCCTGTGACACGGAGAGGGGCCGCACGCGGGGACAGAGCGGGCAGAACTTGTCCGAGAGGACTTTTAGAAACTCTTCCCGCCGCTCGGGGAGGCAGGGCCGGCATCAGAGAAGGAACCACCCGCTCCCACCGCCTTCCGCAGCATCCTCCCCCCGCCTTCCGCATCCCTGCATCATCCTTCGCTGCGGAGCCGGCCCCGGGCACCTCCCGCATCCAGAGCCGGCCCCGGGCACCTCCCGCATCCCTCCCGGTGGAGCCGGCACCGGGGACCTCCCGCATTTCCACTTTCCCAGAGCCGGCACCTCCCGCATTTCCTCCTCCCACAGTCGGCACCGGGAACCTCCCGCATCCCTCCCGCCGGAACCAGCACCGGGAACCTCCCGGATTTCCCCCTCCCAGAGCGGGCACGTCCCGCATTTCCTCCTCCCCGAGCCGGCTCCGGGCATCTTCTGCACCTTTCTTCCCGGAGCGGGCACGGGGCATCCCCCCCGCCTCCCCGCGGGGCTCGGGCCAGCCCCTCGCCGCCTCCCCGGTACCTGATAGGTGCTGAGGTCGTTATTGTGGCGCTCCTCGATGTCGCTGAGCTGCCTCTCCAGCGACTCCTTGGTGCCGCGCACCGACTCGAGCTCGATGCTCTTGGACTGCAGCTGCCGGCGGTACTCGGCGATCTCCTCCTTGGCGGAGCGGATCGCCTCCTTGTTCTGCTCGGCCGCCTCGGTGAGCTTGGCGTAGCGGCACTTGAACCACTCCTCGGCCTGGTGCATGTTGTGGTCGGACTGGCACTCGAGCTGGGCGCGGATCTCCTTCAGCGCCGTCGTCAGGTCCGTCTTCAGGTAGTCCTTCCTCTCCACGGTGGCGTGCGACGCCTGCAGCTGCGCCAGCAGCTCGGCCACCTCCTCCTCGTGGTTGCCCCTCAGGAAGGCCACCTCGTCCTGCAGCGACTGCACCTTCTTGTCCAGCTCGGCGCGCATCAGCGAGGCCTCCTCCATCTCCTTGCGCAGGGCGCGGATGGTCGCCTCCGTCTCGTCGCGGAGCCGCGCCTCATCCTCGAAGCGCTCCCGCAGGCGCTGGATGTCCTCCTCGATGTGCTCCGAGTCCAGCTGGATCTGCGCCTTCTCGTGGCTCACCTGCTCCAGCGCCCCGCGCAGCTCCCGCAGCTCCTGCTCGTAGGCGTCGCTCAGCTGCGCCCGCCCGGCGTGTTTCTGCCGCAGCGCCGCCAGCTCCGCCTCGATCTCCTTGTTCTGCTGCTCCAGGTAATGCACCTTCTCGATGTAGCCGGCGAAGCGGTCGTTGAGCCCCTGCAGCTGCTCCTTCTCGTTGGAGCGGCTCAGCTTGAGCTCGGCCGCGCCGTTGAGCAGCGAGGACTGGCTCACGTCCAGGCTCTCGGCCGAGCTCAGCACCGTGGAGCCGTAGGCGGCCCGCGGGCCGCCCAGGTTGGAGCGCTTGTAGGAGGAGGACACGGTGCTGCCCGAGCCCCGCGACCACGACTGCGAGCGGAAGCCGCTGGACGGGGACGCGCTGGCGCGGCTGTAGGTGGCCCGGGTCTCGGTGACCCTGCGGTACGAGGGGTTGCCCAGGGGTTCCATGGTGTAGCTCATGGTGGGGGCGCTGGGGGCGGCGGTGCGGGGCTGCTCCGGCCGCCCTGAGCCAGGGGTGGGCTGGGCGGAAGCGCTGGGGATGGGGCAGGGAACTGCAGCTCTGCGGCCGGGAAGGGGCTGTCCAGCCCGGCCTGGCTGTGCCAGCGCTGCCCCTTTCGAGCCGCCTCTTCGGCAAGAGCCGGTACCGTGGCCAGGATAGGGGATGTACCCCCCTTCCCACGGCAGCCAGCGCGCCCACCAAACACCCGACGGCTGGAAAAGCCTTTGTAAGGGCAGCAGGGAGAGGATCCCCGGGGTGCCCGGAGGGGCAGCGGGGCGCTGGCAGGGGCGAGGATCGGCCGGGGAGAAGCCCCTGCCCGGGCCGAACCAGCCGTGCCTGGGCAGCAGGGATGTCAAAGCGCCTCTAACAATTTTAGTGACGGAAATCTCCGAATCGATGGGTGATTTGCTGGGTTTTGCTCTGGCATTTTTAACCCTTCCTGCGTCTGGTTTGACCTCTTGTCACTTCCCGAGATGGAAGTATTAAAGTAGAGTAAATACTTGTATTGATTAGCAGAGCAGATACAAACTTAATTAAACTCATTTTGTGCAATGTACAAACTAGTTAACGGTCATTTAATTTATTTGGGTTTATATTACGCTCCAATTAACGGGTCTCCATCAGAGAACAGGGTAATTATCCGATATTTAAGGCTATTGGACTTCTGCTGACGATTCTGTCATTATGAAGCCTGAAAGCAAATTGCGTTTTCCGGAGAACCGACTCCTCCCCATCCTGGCCGGGCCCGGGCTCCTTCGGGGGACCGAGAGGGGAACTCTTCTGCATGGGACGGGGCTGGGGGAGGCCCCGCGGACAGGACGGGGGCACAGGCCCGTGAGTAACGTCCTTTTTCGCAGGCGCTTTCAGACATTCCTAAACTTCCCTCCTCTCACTTCTGCAACGTGGCTGTAGCTCCCGGAACCCCTAATCAAGGACTCCTTTAACTTGGTTAACCGAGATACACAAATAGGAAATGAATCGCTGGTCTGCCACACTTATCCCGTCCGCAGTTTGGTTGTTTTTAAGCCCCCCAGACCTGAACACACCTCGAATTTGCTCCGTATCCTCACGCCGGATTCCCTAACTCCCGCATGTAAAATTAGGAGTGGTTTTAAAAGTGTGTTTTGTTCAACGCGCGGACTTCAGATATGGCTGGTTCGGGAGGAGAAATAAGGGCAGATTATTGTTGTCCTTTTCACCCCGAAAATATCCCTTAATAACTCAGGGTTCATTAGGAACCCTTTCCAGCTTTCTGCTCAGGTCGGAGCATGGAAAACACGGGCGATCGCCGCCGAACAGAAGAGAACCGGGTCTCTTTTCTCCCAGCCCGACCCAGTGAGTGCAGGCAAGAGTCCTGCAACCTGTAGGACATGCTAGAAATTGCGAGGTGTAATTTTTTGCAGCAACGATTTATAAAAAGTGCGTGTAGCTGTTCCTGCGGGGCAGGCTCGGGGGCTGAGCGCAGCCCCAGTACCCACACATGGACCGGACCGGGAACCTGCAGCTGGCAGTTTTGGGGTTTAATTTTCCGTCGAAGGAATCCCAGCCGTCGGCCAACTAAATTTTTTTTAAGACAAAAAATTGCAACGCGAATATAATTGGCGACGGAGTTGGACGCCGGGCTTGTTATTTTATTTCTGGAATAGGTTAAATTATAATTTAATGGGGAGTTTGAACTGTTATTTTTAACGTGAAAATAGTTTTACCATAGTTTTTTACAATAGTTTTTACAATAGTTTTACAGCGGCAAGTGACGAGCGCTGTTTTCACTCTGCTTTGGCCAGAAAGCCTTTGCATTTTTCGGAGGGGTTGGTACTTTTCAGAACACTTCTCCTAGATTAAGCCACCACTTGAACTAATATTAATTATGATGGGGGAAGAGAAGAATTAAATTTCGTGATTTCCGAGCAGTCCCAGATCTATTCCTGGCCACTGCCATGACATTAGGGTGATGTGACCGAAGGAGTCCATGTGTGGGGTGCCCGGGAAACTTGTCAGCGGGTGAACGGCACCGCGGCGTGGTGCCTCCAAACATATTTATTTTGAGAGAAGAGATGGAGTTGCATTTCTCTCCTTGTCTGGAGATGAAAGTGTGAGATTAGCGATAGGTTAACCTCGTCAGTCTTTCTGATCGCCCAGATCTATTTAATATGACGAAAGTCAGATGAGTTTAGAGGAATAATTATTGCAGCTCCGCACTGCTTTTAAAAATCGCTTTTGAATTCTATTAGTGCCCCATTCCTGCTTTTGCTTTACGGATGAAAAATGCGTCATGGCTCGGGCTGGAGCAGATTCCAGACCTCTGTCGCTGCCTAATTTTACTTGACAGAGTCCCGCTATGGCGGGGTTGGAAACCTCCGAGTCCTTCTCTCTCGCCCCAGACACAGAGAAATTATTTCTCCTAAGCCGAGAAGTTTATCCCCTGCAGCTCGCTGCCTCTTTTTTCCCATCTCTGGACATGGAATAACTATAGATATTTTCCACAACGACCGTCTTTTCCCGGAAAGCCTCCGCGATCCCCAGAGTCGCGGTGTTTAGAGGTGAGAAAGTTGGGATATTCGGACCCAGAAAGAAAAAGCAATCTAGAGCTTGGGTCGAATGCAATTCCCGATCAATAGCGAGCCCTAATAAGTGTAATAGGTTTTAATCGAGTAATTATCCGAATTTTGACCCTATAATTTAGATGTTAGGGAAGAGTTTGCAAGGTGCTTGAAAGAGATATGCACAATTCGATAATAGGATATCGATCCAAGCAGTCCTACATGCCACTCTGGGGCGATTTTCCCCATTATCCAGCCTCTTTACGCTGCTAAGCACATTTTACCTTAAATGTAATCGAAGGAATTTAATTGTTTTTCCAGAGATAACCAGCATTTTGTCACAATTAGTCTGATTTGTCCTAAAAAAGCCAAGGGGAGAGAGAAAATTGAATCTGTCGCCCAGAGCAACGGGCGGCAGCGACGGGGGGAGGACGGGAGAGGTGTCCGAGGCTGGGGAGAGAGACACAAAGTCATCAACGCCTGGCGGGGCCCAGGCGAGGTGGGGGTGCCAAGGGAGGGTTTTCGCGGCCTCGGGGCCGGGGCTCCGGCCCTCCGAAGTCGGAGGACCCTCTTCCAAGTTTGCCTGAGCCGGAGCTCACAGGCAGCGCTGGCGATTCCTGCGAGGCGGAAGAGGATGAGGATGGCGTGGTTCCTCCCCACCCCAGCCAGGCCGGCATCCCTGAGCTGATCCTGCCGCTCCCGGGGGTGCAGGGCACGAACAGCTCCGGGAGTCCCGCCGAGCTCCTCCCGGCCGGGGCCGAGCCCCGGGAGCCGCCGCCAGATCCGGCCTGTCCCGGGAGGATGAGCCCGGCTCCCCCCTTGCCATCCCTCCACCTAACACAGATTTCCACCTCTCTACACCCAGCAGCAGCAGCGCGGGGCGCATTTGTCCTTCCCCGGAGCCGGCTGCCCGCAGCGCCCCGGCTCCCGAGGCTGCTGGCGGGAGAAGAATGGGATGTCAAAGCATGCGAGACCCTGCTGGGGGAACTCGGGGCAGCCCCCGGCTCGGAGGGGCTGCGATCCCCCAGACCTACTTACTGATCAGCTCTGTGGACTTCTTGCACGGGTCGAAATCTGCGGCGAGAGCCTTTTGCTCGGCCAGCTCCGTCCCTGAGTCCTCGGGCTTATCCTCCGCCCCCAGAGTGAACTCGGTCCCCGCCGATTTGTACAAGCCCGCGCACTGCCGCCGCTTGCTGTTGAACTTGTTAGGGTCCAGGATGTCGAGCACGGAGAAGGAGGTGGTTCTGTGCACCATGGGCAGCGCGGCCACTGCCCCCTCTTGTCCGGGGGTGTTGCTCTGGCTGTCCCCTTGCCTGTCCCGGTTGGCAGGGCAGTAGAGCGGCAGCTCTCCGCCGGCCGAGAGCCGCTGCTCCCCGCGGCTGTCCATCCCTTCCCCGTGGCAGCCGCGGGGCTCCCCGCCGATGCCGGCCGCGGGGGCTGTCACCGCCGCGGCTGCCGCTGCCGGGATGGAGATGTCACCGACCTTGTCTCTGCTCACATTCATGACTCTTCGCAGAGCCCCTCTCGGTTGCAACTTCTCCCCCCTGCCCTCCCCTCTTGCTCTCCCCCTCCTTCCTCCGGAGAAGTTGATCTGGAAACTCCTCCCCGGCTCCGCTCCCGGCTCAGGACGAGCCGCTGCCTTCAGCTCCCCGGGGCTGCGCTGGGTCCAGCCGCCGGGAGCCTCCGGGGGAGGCAGGGAGTCACAAGGTGATGCTCGGCTCAGAGCCTGCACTCAGCTGCTCCTTCTTCCTTCTCATCATCCTCGCCAGGCTGCCAGGCGCTCCTGGCCCCCCCGCCCTTCTCTCTCGCTCACACACGCAGAGGCAAAGGCTGTATCTTATTTATGCATTCATATTTAGCACTGGATTGTAATTGGCTACAAATTAATCCCTTGCCCATAATAGTCTGTAATCTTCATCACTGGAAGAGAGACACGTTGGAAGTGTGTGCCGGGGGGAGGGGGGCAGAGAGGGAGAGAGCGAATGAAGGATGGTGTTGGCTGTGATATACTTGGCTGTCAGCTCTGTTTCAGCACACCTCCACTCATCTGGAAAGCATCTAAATAGCCTTATTTGGAGAAGTGGGAGGAGATGACGCTTTCTTTTAAATAATTGCGGGATCAATATAAAGAAGATATTATAAACAGAAATGGGGAACTTAAGGTCTTCCATCCCTAATAGTGGAGTTAGATGATCAAAAGGGGATTATGTGTGTGTATGTGTGTATGGGGGGGCTCAGAGGTGTCAGCCCCCAGCACCTGTTTCCCTTCCCTGCTGGGTTTATTAAATTAGAACAAAAGGAGAAAATTATGGACAGAGGTTTAGCGGTTGGAGCGAAGCTTGTGTCTGCGGACACACACACCCTCACAGGCTTCTGTCTCCTCCTTAGCTAATTAATTAAAATTAAATCTCAAATGTAAGTGCCAAGAAAGTGCCAGGAGAAAATTAATATGTTTAAACGGCACAAGACAAAACACCACGATAAATACATCCTGAGTAACTGGGAGAAAAGGTCTATTCCCTCCCATGCAAGGAGTAAAGGTATAACCAGACCTAAGTTCCACTTTCGAAAATTACTCTCTTATTAAAAACGGCTTTAACTATAGAAAATTAAGACATAGGAATAAAATTGTCAATGAATTATATAACATGTTTTCCCATCCCCTACCTAATTTCCTTCCCTTTCGTGTACAGTTGTGTGTTCTTTGATCATATCAATTTCATTCTTGTTTTGGACGCTCCAGTCGCTACTCAGTTTGAATTAGCTGACAGGAAAAAAAAAAAAAAAAAGGAAGGGGGGGGGGGCGGTAGGAAAATAGAGAAAGCATAAGAGGAAAATTAGATTTTTTTTTGTCTTTGAGGCTGGTGACACATACAAGGACAGGTCCTTTGCAATTACCGCGGGCAATGATCCTTTAGAAAGCAGAAATTAAAAGTTGGGAGAAATAATGGGTAAAACAATCAGCTTGTAATTTTGGTAGGTCTTGGACATGATTAGTCCATCAGCGGGCTGGGCCCAGGGGAGTCCCGCTGAGCCGGAGCCCACAACAGCCCCCGCTCATATATTATACACCAGCCCTTAGATTTTAATCAGACACCACAACAGTGTCCTTTCTCTTTTATGACTTTATTATGCTTTATCTTTAAATTATAAATCACCTCCTGGGTTGAAATGGTATGTATAATCTCTGATCATGTGTAGGTAATTACCTCTCCCCCTTGTCCTGACCTCACCGAAGGGGCTGCCACGAACACACAGCGAGAGCGAAGTTTTAATCTGCGTGTGCACACACTCACACGAACCCACACCCAGGATTTGTTTGTTTGTTAACAGCTCCTTTTTCCTTCCTCCTCCTCCTCCGGCCGTGCCTCTGGTCCCATCTTTTCTTTCGGATATTTTTTCCTCACACTACTCCTGCCCGCAGCGCTGGGATATTATTTATGAAAAATAGATGGTGGTTTAGGTACATGCCA
>JBBMKD010000170.1:64955524-64968024 GCA_037834095.1 Argya squamiceps | reverse complement strand
ACCAAAATGGTTTACTCCTAGTGTTTATAGAAGAGGTTAGCAATGCTGTCAGGACTTAGCAGATGTGATGGGTTTGTGGAAGTGTCTCCAGCTCTGTCAATGGTTGTGTGATTTTCAAACACTGCCAGAGATTGGGAAGTCTGAGTGTGCATGGGGCAGTTGGAGGGAGCTGGCACTGAGTCCCCAAGTGTTTCAGGTCAGGAGCAGAGCAGGAAGCCAAGCCAGCAGCCTAACAACTTAATTGCTCAGTAGGATAAGCCTGGTGAATTCAATGACAGCTGCCACATCCCTAATTTGCCCATATTGACAGGTTGCTTGTGTTGCCAATACTCTGAGCTACAGAAAATGGTGCCAGGGTCTTTCCATAGTCAGGTCCCAGTTTTCTGATCGAGTTCTGCAACATCCCAGGATTCTCCCATCTGCTGCAGAACTCCAGTGAAGTACCCAAAACACTACTTGTGGTGAAGTTTGTTTTGGAAGGGATGCAGCAGGCCCATAGGTTGTTCATACGGTTTTGAATTAAATCCCTCTGTCAAAGACAACCTCAGATGGATGAGCAGCACTCTGTCTCTTGTGATTTTATTAAAGCATTTAAAAATGCAGGTGATAAAGATATGAGACACATTGAGAAGAAAAAGATTACCCTTTTAGATCTAATCTAGAGAGTTAAGTCAAGGGGCAGCTCTACAAACTGGTGCAAATTAGGCTGGCCGTGTCAGCTGATTTACACAGGAGGGGGCTGAATGCAAAATTGCCTGATGCTTTTATTGTGAGTCCTTGTTGATATTTGAAATCCTGCTCCTGTCAGTACTGGGAAACTTCCTGTGTATTCAAGTAAGAGTGTTGAAGGCACTGCCCAAAATGCTTTTGTAACTGGGTTGGAGTGGTTTAAAGCATGCCCGGCATGCAGTTACTCCTCTCTTAATACTATGGTCCCAGGTGAGTGGTGGTAATTCACTATTCAGTTCCATACTGGGGAGAAGGGAATGAAATTTTTTAGGCTGCCTAAATGCAGATTGAAGGCATGTCCTCTTATTTATAGCCAAACCAAGTGGGTATATTGAAGCATTTTGCAACCATTTTCTCTGCATTTAGAACAGATGCAAAAAACTGCATTAGGTAAGGAGCAATAGAATTGCTGTGCTACACAGAAATGTTTTTTAATTTGGTCATTTGAATGCCAAATGCAAGTTAGGACTCCCATTTTAGCTGTATAGTCAACATGAAAATTTGGACATGAACTCTCAACCAGGAACCTTGGAGTCTGAATCAAACTGATTCATAGTTTATTAATTATTTAAATTAAAGTGCTGGAGAAGATCCGAACACTGTTGGCTGATGTGTATATGCTGGGAAAATTATTGGACACCTGACACATGGTATCTGCATTGTCAATCCTACAGGAAGAAAAGTTTTTGGAAGCCACTGGTCAGGAATCCTAAATGGGAAGAAAAACATCACAAAGTGTGGTAAGTCAGTGGCTGATAATAATGTGACATTTGGAATGTAACCCTTTTGATATCAGTGGGACATCAGAAGATTAGGGAAAACCAGGGGAAAGATCTCCAGAAAAGATGTAAAAGTAACAGCTTGAAGTTCAAAGTAGCAAAGAATCCTGTCCTGTCCCTACATGTTAAAAAAAGAGTGTAGTTAAAAGAGTAATATTTGTTGTACTTTGTAGTGACTCAACAACACCCAGAACACTAAAAGCAAGTGTTAGCCAGTACAGTAATTGCAGTTACAGAAATAACAAACAGAACTATACTCTCAGTTGTTTATAACTGAACTGCACTGAGCTTTGCTTAGAAAATAGTATCATTCTGTAAATGATATCACTCTCCACTAAGCAGAGCTGTGTGTCAAACTTGGACTCCTTGCTCCAGTTTAACATCTGTTCAGGGAAAGCAGAACTTGCTCATGTTTTTATCTCTGGGTGGTGGAAATATAACTACAGCTGTATATATAACATTGCTTTGATAAGCATATCATAAACTGAAAGAGAAGAAATCATAAACATATATATAAGTTTGTCTGTAACAATGATTTTTTCCCATAAATGACGTAACTCCCATTTTCTGGCTATTGAAATATCTGCAGACAAAGACAAGAGGAATAGTCTGTACCTGCAGTTGAACAAAGAATGGGAACAAAATTCCCAGCTGTCAGATTCTCATAATAAACTTAGCACGGAAAGTGCATCAGAATAGATGGGGATGGGAAAGATTCCCAAAATTACAAGGTTTATCTTTCAATTCTGCTGTCCAAACGTTAAAGTCCAAAAGTTGTCTATTCCACCTGTCTAGGCTGGCACCCTAATTATTGCATAGAAGAAAGTGTTTCCATGGGGCATTTCATTCCGCTTGTCTTGGATTCCTTAGGATCCAAGGCACACAGAAAAATCATGCAGGTGATAACAAGCACCATTCCTTCTGCCTTTTCAGGCAGAGAAACCAGTCCAGGTTCCGGGTTACAGCTTGTTGCTTAAACACACAAGCACATATAACAATTTCCCAAGTGTTTTGGGTGAGTGAAGAGCAGAAAATACTTTCAAAAAGTATTTTTGAAATTGATGTTTCTGACATGTTCTATTTGCCTTCGTCCTACTTTTATTTCCAAACTGTAAAGATGATGAGTTTGCACCAGATGCATGTCCCCCTTAGTGAGCCATCAGTTGTGTCCTACACCTTGATTTTAAACCTCACTGAAACCAAGGAGAGTCTTGGTGTTAGTGGACACAACAGTTCAAAGCTGTTTCACTCACATCTCCATTTAATTTTTAAGTGAATCAATTGCTGTAAAGCTGATGACACATGTATCTTTATTAGACTGACCCAGTTATCAGTGTAGGTTCACTTTGTACCCCCTTGGGTTGCCAAACACAATCTGTTTGACTGATGTCAGGTCCATTTCTGTGCATGATCATTCTTCCAGCAGTCAATACTGAGGTTTTTTAAGTTATCGACCAGAGAGCTATTGGATGAGGCAGGGCCACATGGCCTACTGACCCAAAATACTGTAACAAAAGTGGTGAAGATATGAAATCAATAACTTTATTGAAACAAATATCCGAGCCGACACTTCCTGCAGAAGGATTAAACGAAGAGGGCTGTTGTGGGAATGGGTCAAGTTGTACATGGCTGATGCATGTAGGAATTCTGTCAGGTTAATGGGAATTCACACAGGGAGGGAAGGAAGCAGAGAAGCAATGTTTGGTCCAGTTTGGTCAGGGTGTGTTGGGCTCCACGAGGCTGTGCAGTCCAGCCAAAAAACACACACAGAGGTCAGAGGGACCAGGATGTACCTGGAATGACACTGCTGATGACACTGTTCCTCCCCTGGTCCTTGAATGACTCCATCAGCTGCACAGAGGGGCTGCCCCTGTGTGTTTGCAGTGTCTGGGAGCTCTGAGGAGCACTGCCTGCCCTGGGCTGGCTTTCAAGGCAAAGTGTTGATCTTCTGTTTCCATCACTGACTTTGGGGAGGGGTTGTAGGTTCTTGGTGATGCACAAGTTCTGGCAGCCCCTGGGGAGTTAGATGTGTACAAATATATTCTATACAAATATATATAGGAGTGCACCTATATTGGTCTTGCATATGAAACTGTTTGCATGGCTTCACAAGGATGGAGAAACGGTGTTAAACCCATAGCCCATGCATATGCACATGCTGTATTTGTTTGGTTAGTGTTTCAGATTTCATGGGTATTTTAAACTAACTAGCATAGCCTTGTCATCATTAACATGTGCTCAGTGGTTATGGTGCTTCTACAGTGTTGCTTTTCATCCTAAATGCTTGAGCAAAACCTCAGCCCTTTAAGTGAATCCAAGCATTTCTCAAAGTAGAAAATATTGTTATCAGCACCAGTTAATGTATAAAATCTTGGCGTCACTTACTGTGGAGCATCAAGAAAAATAATTTAATAAAATAAGTTACTTTATTTTCTCAAAAATAACCTTTTTGTTTGATTGTGAAACAGAGAGAAAAGAAAGAGTGAAGAAAAGCTCAATAAACAGCCATTTTATTACTGTTGCTAGAAATTAAATAAGGGTAAGGGAGACTTGGCTACTGTTTTATTGTAGCCGTGAATTCACTTCTTTCATTTAAGTGTCTGTCACATTAGTAGAAAAATACAGATCACTCTGAAGTGTGTACACTGGCAGTGACTATGCCCATTTTTCATTTTAAATAACTTTCAGCTATTTTTCCCTTTCCACAGTTGGAGGTGGCAGGCTGGTATAGGAAGGGGTGCAAAATGAAAGCAGCGTCTTTTTGTGGGCTTTGGGTGAGAATTTGGCACAAGTGGGTTTGCTCAGTTCCCACTGTAATACATTCTCAGTTTAATTGAAGGAATTAAAATGAAAAGAATTAGCTATACATATATATGTGCTTTATTTAATCCTGACACAATATGTTAAACCTAATAACAAACCAAATTATTCCTAAATCACTTCTCACTATTGAATGTGTGTTTTGTGGACTGTAATGAATTAACTATGAAGTCACTTTGCATCAGTGTTTTTGTATGTCGAACCTTTCACTCTGTACCACAAGGCTGAAATGATGGTTTGTAAGTCATCCCTAGCAGATATATGCAAGTTTAGCTGGATTAGTTGAGGATTGAAGCAACATCAAAATGAGCTTGTGAAATAATTTTTATAAAAAATACGATGTTTACAACATAAACAATAATAAGCTTTTATTTAATACATGTATTTGGGAGATGAACTTGAAAAAAACCTAGTCATAAGGGACATGTAGGAATTAGGATAGAAATTAACTCAGTAGCAAAATCCAAACAGGACTTAGGTTCCTCCAAAGCATGGTCCATGTTTCCTGGTCCCATATGACACCCCTGTCGCACTTGCTGTTAAATTAGCCAGGTGCACTGGCAGCCCTGAAATCCCCTGGGCTGCACCCAAACCACCGTGGGCAGCAGGGCAAGGAGGGGATTCTGCCTTTCTACTCCCCTTTTGTGAGATCCCACCTGCAGAGCTGCATCCAGCTCTGGGCTCCTCAAAACAGGAATGATATCTGTGGGTTGGAGCCAGTCCAGAAGAGACCACCAAGGTGATCAGAGGGATGGAGCACCTCTCCTGTGAGGAAAGGCTGAGAGTATTGGGTTGTTCAGCCGGGAGAAGAGAAGGTTTCAGGGTGACCTAATTGTGGCCCTCCAGTACCTGAAGAAAGCCTACAAGAAAGGTGGAGAGGGACTTTTTACAAGAGCAGGTAGTGACAGGACAAGGGGGAATGGCTTCCAGATGAAAGAGTAGGTTTAGATTAGATATTAGGAAAAAAATTTTACCCTGAGGGTAGTGAGGCACAGGAACTGGCTGCTCAGGGAAGTTGTGGATACCCCATCCCCGGTAGTGTTTAAGGCCAGGCTGGATGGGGCTTGGAGCAACTTGGTCTAATGGGAGCTGTCCCTGCCCATGGCAAGGGAACTAGGTGGTCATTAAATGTCCCTTCCAACCCAAACCTTTCTATTGCTCAAAACACTACCAGCCGTAATGAAAAGCAGCAGAAAAAGACAAAAATGGATTTCAAAGTTATATTAAAATAGCAAAGAGCATCAATAATATTATGGTAGTGACTATCCCTGTAATGAGTCATCGGGGAGGGAATATGCAGCCAATAGCATTTGTGGTTTTATGCAGAGACTCATCTTCATGAGATGTTTTACTGTAGCTTCTTCAGAGTTTGACTGTGAGCTGGTGTATTTTTTAACACACTCCATATCTTTCCATATTCTCTATCTCAGCATGGAAATATTTCTGTACTTCACCCCAATTCAGTAATAATTCAGTAATAAACTCTGTGTTTCTTGGTTGGTTCTGGCTATTACATTTCTCTGGATTTTCGAGCTATATTGGTTTGGATTTACAGAAAAATGCTATTTTCTAGTGTTACAAATACAGGTTTTCTAAAAGATAGCCACCAGCTCTCAGCCACAGCCCACTATTCTTGAGAAACTCATCCTCTTTATTATTTCAAAGCAATGAAATCAAGACAGTTATTAAACGACTTTTTTTTTTCTAGTCTTTTGTATGCCACATTCTGTGAAAAACGGTCCCTGAACAAACAACAGATTTTAGGGCTTGATTAAAACCTCTCTCTGAGAATGGCATCTGAGTTCTTCCTTAAAGTAGCAGTTCCTTCCAAGAGTTACCAACCCGCTGTTAGAAGAAGAGCAGGGAATGTCAACTCTATTTCTGACCTGAGATGTTTTTGCCTCAGTTCCAGCTAGTGGCCCAGGTTTGGTTTTTCTCCATTAGACTAAACGGATCTCTGGCGTCTGACAGTTTTCCTTCAATTTTACTTTCATGGCATATTTTCTATGGAATTGTTTCTGAATACTATCTGGCTGTTTTCTGCTGTAAATTGGTGACAGAAACCCTGATGGTCTAGTATTGTTGTAATAATGAGGATCTGGCATGGCATAGATCTCTCCAACTTAATATATACATCTACACTTTTATTTCTTCAAAGTCTTTCTGTGAAAACATGACTTTTTTTTTCATGTATACTTCTAAGTTTTTAGTGTCTTTGAGCCCAGATTCATAGCCCTGCTCTTTGTCTTGCCCCCACTGTAGCTGCTGACAGACTTTGGTTCAGAAGTTTGGTCTCAGGCTGCTGGTGGGAAGCCCTCAAGGGGACTGAACTTTGTTGAAGGGCTATCTGAATTAAATTATTTATAATGAGCATGCCTGACAATTAGATAATGCTAACCACTGGCTGGGGTGTGAAATGAATACATTATATTCAAAGAAGGGGAAGAAGTCATGATGTTTGTGCAGCAGGCACCGTTTGAAATCCACAGTATTTACATTCAGTACCTCTTTCGCTTAAATGTTTATACCTTAACAGATATTTTCTCAAGATTGAGAGACTGCCTGATATAACAGCAGGTAATCTGTGCTGAACCTGAGCACCAACTGATTACCAGGCTTGCCTGAATTACTATATGCTATTACAGTATTTTAGGAACCTGTAATATCCACCATTACTTTCTCTTGTGAAAGTCCTTAGACTGACTTGCCATTGCCATTTTTCCCTCTCTGGCAAATAAATATCATAGTGAATCCAATACAATCAGCAGAGTGTAACCAGAGTGTATGAATTTTTTTGCACAGATAATTAAAGCCCAATGTTCTCCACTGTAACAATTACAAGTATTTGAGGAAACAGTGACAAGGTCATCCTGCGAATGCAGCCATCAATCAGGGAATTCACTGCCTTAATAAAACAATAACTCACTTGTTTGGAAACCAACGCACAAAGGAAGCGACAACAAAATTGTTTCCTCAGACATATGTTCCCTTAACCACATAAATGTGGAGCAATAGCACACATAGTGTGTTTAGCTAATTAAGACCAATTTCTCCTATCTGCCCCAGGTACCTTAAGTTGTGACTAAATCTCTGTGTTGGAATAGAAAAGGCCACTTGGATTATGTGTGCACATGTGGAAGAGTCTCTCTTTTCTTTTGGGAATGATGTGATGGCAAATGTCCTCTATGGACAGCCCAGGCCACTGCTTGCTGTGCTTCCCCAGCAGCACCCACAGCACACAGGGTTGCCCTCAGGTAAATACAGATGTGACTCAGCTGTGCAGCATCACACAGTTGCACACAATTGATGCTCAGGCATGACCTTGGACTAGAAAGGGAGACTTCTGAGCTTTTTTAGTGCCATGGGCTGGGATGAGGATCTGCCTTTCTGTAATCTGAATAGACTGTGGCCAGTGGGTCATGCTGGGTGATGTATGACAGGTTCCCATCACAGGGACTCATATCCTGGGTTTTCCTTGCCCTGGCTCAGTGTAGGCACTACAGCTGCATCTCTCCTGCTCTTGAAGCAACTCCCTGGGGCTGTCATTAGTGCCTGGGTCTGCCCTGGAAGAATGGTCAAGAGCTGCAGAACATCTTAGAAGTGAAGCTTAAAAAAACCAGCTGAGTACCATATTACTCATTTAGGAGTAGACCGATCCATAGGCTAATGGATGTGTTGAAGGGCAAAAAGTGTACAGGTAAGGGAAACATCCATTTTTCTGTTGATGGAGGTTGCTGACTGCCACTGAACTGCTTTTCAAAACAGTATCACTGTGAGTTGTCTCCTGATAGCCATGTCTTGGCAATGGTGAAATGTAGCATCCCCGAACAGAACTTTTTAATTTGTAAGTCCTCTTTTGAAATGATTGTTCATTTTGAGAAGTGGGTATCATGTTATATGCAATAGAAACAGGGGAAAATACAATTAAATGTTCAATTTGAACCAAAGCACTTGTGAGGTGTGACTTACAACATGTGTGTTAATCAGTTAATAATACATAGTTCCTACCTTCACTTCCCACATTTCAGCCTTGACCTCACCCAGAACTGGAGAATTTTCTCATTGACTTCCTTTCCAGGGGTCAGGCTGAGAGTTTGCTGTTAGAAAAAACTCATGTACAAATTTACAACCTCCACTGTTTGAGTGCAGGATAAAAAGTGGAGAATGTGATTGTGAAAGGGAAGTCTGGTTTCTTTTATGTAACTATTGTAGAATTAATTGATGTTTTTAATTTATTTTTATGAATGTAATTATAAACTGATATCTCAGAGACTGAAAGCTGCTTTTATGTTATATACAAGTAGCTACAAAGGTAATTTTGCAGGCTTCTGTGTTTAATCATTTGCATTTATACTCATTACTGCATACATATGGCAGAACTGAAGTGCAGAACTGTATTTCTAAGGCAACAGTAATTTTTTCAGACACTAATTAAGCCTATTAAAAGTACTGATCTTCTCATGCTCACATTCACAGAATAAAGGCATCAAAGCAGCAATTTGGCATGTTGGATAGGAAATTACTAATTTTTTTTAACGGTTTTATGTCATACATTTGCAAATATGTCTTCTTGACTACTCAGGGCCAAATTCAGTGAGATTCTCCTGGGACGGTGAATTTGAAGAGGGGCACAGAGAGCCATGGCTGTAGTGATGGATTAGCTGTGTGGATGACCTTGGCTTTACAAGCTTTCCTCAGCTCCACAGACCCTCTGAGCCCTGTGCTTGTTCCAGGCACTCTTACCTCACCCTCATGGCTGTGTGAGAATACTTTCCCCTACAGAAGCCAATAAAGACTTAACCCTCCTTTTGGGTAGTCTTACACAACCAGGAGCTGCTGACTTTTCAAGGTCCATCGAAAACACAGATTTGCAGTGCACAGTGAGGGTAGCTGTAGGTGCTGTGTCCTGCTCCCAGAGGCTCTCCCAGCCCTGAAGAGCTGGAATGTCACTAATAGGCCACTGTTGTTTTTTGGCGAGCCGCTGAACTGCTGGCTACGTATATATTTAGTAGTGGTGTAACTTAAATCAGAGCCCTGACGTTATTAACAGCATTGTGGACGTTTAATTGGATTTAAGAAACACACTCAGGGCCAGCCTCTCTTCTCAGTTACACCTGGGCAGCTCTGCTAGGACAGATGAGTTTGTCTTCTGGTTTTCAGAGATGAGTTTTGTCATTCCGCTCCAAGTGAACTCAGATTTTAAAAATGCACTGTTAGGGTTATTTCAGGGAGAGTAGTGGGAACTGTGGCCTGTGGAGTAGAGCTGTGCATCCAAAACATAGGCTTCTAGGATAATTCAGGTTAGAAGGCACCTGGTGAAGTCTCTAGCCCTACCTCCTGATCATAGCAAGGTCATATCTGGTCAGTTCGCTCACAGCTTTATCCAGTCTTGTTTTGAAAACTTCCAAGGATGGAGGCACACCCCCACTGGGTAACTGTTGTTGCTTGACTGTTGAAAGGTTCCTGATGGTTTCCAGTTTATCTTGTCTCCTCTTGTGCCTCTTATCTCTCATCCTCTCACCATAAAATTCTATAAAGCATCTGGCTCCATCATTTCAATGACCTCCTCATGGCACCAGAAAGCCTATAATTCACACCAATCCCAAAGGACAGCTGGGGATCACATCTAGGCTTCTTCTCCCACAAAAGGTTGGATTGGAAGCACATGATTTTTCAGTCCCAGCTCTTCTAGCCTGGGCTGTTCAATGACTGTTTAATTGACTGTTTAATGTGTTAATTTTCTTTTGCAAGTTCTTTCAAGCTAGGAGGTGCCTCTCTTCCCTGGTTTAGTCCAACCTTCTCCATTCCAAAGTGATTCCTTTCCAAGAGTCCTGTCCAAGATCAGGCAGAACTGCTGTGAAGGTGGAGAGCTGCTTCCAAGTGGGACTGGGAAACTCCAGAAGGGATATTTCCAGTTTTCCTGTACATGCTTTTCCTGTAGGGTGTCTCCAAGGCATATTTGGGCTTGTCTAAGTATCCTAAACACACACAATTCTGGAAGATTTTGACATGATCTTCCCCAGCTGAAATTGGAGTGAGAGCTTGGAGATGAAGGTCTCAGCTCAGCAAAGCCTTTAAGATGCTCCAAATTGCTTTGCAGGGTAGGGGTAGGTTGAAGTATCCTCTTTAAGCCAAAACCTGCATTTAAATAGTTCACCAGCCTGTGCTCTAAACCCATGGACTGTGAGTGTGTAGGCTGTGTTGTGATGTGGCTTTTTTCCAATGTTATATAAGAAAAGAGAAAAAAATTACTGGTTTCTAAATTTAGATCATTGCTATTAGAACAGACCGCCTTGTAGGTAGTCTCATTTTGTTATAAAAGTGTCACCTCTTTATAGAGATAAGAGCATCAATCTGTTTATGACTTTTTCTCTGACAAATATAATAAGAATTTCTTGCTATCTTGAAAATTAGTGATCTTCTTTGTCCTGAGGTTCAGTTATGCTGACCTCCCTGTCATAACCCTACTATATTTCCAAAGTCTGTTTTCCCCTGTCACAGGAGAAATCTGTAGCACAGAAACAGAACCAGCTTTCTACAATTCATGGTTAAAAAAAAAAGTAAAAAAATATTTGTTATTGTGACAGAACAGATGCTGTATAGAAAGGATTGCTTACAGATACATTATAAGTTAATCGTATCTTTTCCAAAGTATATTGAAAAATTCTTGTTAATGTCTGAAATGAAATACTTATGATTACAGGAAATGAAATTACTTGCAACATTTTTTTCACAGCCTCTCACTCTCAACACACACTCCTTTTCGTGCACACGTATACACACACACATAACTATTGTTAATTAAGACTGTCTCCATTATGGGGCTAATTAACAATTAGCATAAACATAATTAGCTGATGTTGACATTTAACTCATTACGTTGTTTAAATAATTTTCAGAAATTGCCCTTAGTGGCATTCTGTCATACTGAAATAATGGCAGTACTTTGTCATGTAAATTAAATGACATTTGTGTTGTTTCCTCTCTAACTCATGCATGGAAGATTTCTTTTTCTTTTAAATTGAGCTTCATTCAGTTCAGAATCCAAGGTGATTTCTAAAACTTAAGCTATAACCCCAAGCTCCTTGCATACCCTCCATAAATAACTTGAACATTTGGGGATCTGCATCCTTTTACTTCAAAAACTTGGATCTCCCTGTGCAGATTCCCTGTTCCCTGAGTGCTCCCCACAGCCTTGATAATGGGTATTGATTGATAGGTGATCAAGTACAGCAGAGAGAAAGGAGGGCAGCCCTGAAGTGTGGAGTTGGGACTTGCTTTCTGCTTTTACATATTTGTGCTCACAGCCTGGAAAACCAAACACGCCCTGGGCTGCATCCCCAGCACATTGCTGGGGCAAGTGAGGGAGGGGATCCTGCCCCTCTGCCCTTGTGGGACCCCACCTGCAGTGCTGTGTCCAGCTCTTGGGTCCCCAGCACAGGAAAGACATGGAACTGTTGGAGTGAGTCCAGAGGAGGGGCACAAAGATGTTCTGAGGGCTGGAGCCCCTCTGCTATGGAGACAGGTTGGGAGAGCTGGGTGTGTTCAGCCTGGAGAGGAGAAGGCTCCAGGGAGACCTTAGAGCACCTTCCAGTACTTAAAGGGGGCTTATAAGAAAGATGGAGACAGACCTTTTAGGAAGACCTGTTGTGATGGGTCAAAGGATAGTGGTTTTAAAATGAATGACGCTAGATGCAGAATAGATATAAAGAAAAGGATTTTATTATGAGGGTTGTGAAACACTGGAAAAGGTTGCCCAGAGAAGCTGTGGCTGTTGCATCCTTGAAAACCTTCAAGGTCAGGCTGGATGGGGACCTGAGGAATCTGGCCTAGTGGAAGGTGTCCCTGATCATTGCAGAAGATGATTGTTAATTGTCCCTGCCAACACAAACCATTCCATGATTCAGTGATTAGCTCCATGGCTGGTGACTCAGCTCTGGAGCTGTGGGACAGCACTTGGTGGCCCTGGCCAGAGGAGCGGCAGAAGGATAAGCTTTAGTGACATTCAGATATTGAGGCAAAGAGGATGACACCCATAGATTTTCCCACTCTCCAGAACAATGAAAAACTTGTTCTACAAACAGTCCACATACATAGCTTTGAGGTGTAGTATTTACAGCAAAATATCAGCAGGTCACAAGACTTTCAGTTTCCTATGAGCTGACTGGAAGA
>JBBMKD010000170.1:64783024-64950524 GCA_037834095.1 Argya squamiceps | reverse complement strand
CTCCTCAGTGACTTTATAGCCAATGATAGGATTTTTCAAGTTCATAGAAACTCATCAAAACACTTCCTGGTATTTTTTTCTTCTCCATCTAGCCATTCTCACTTCAAGCATAATCTGTACTGCTCCTGCTAGGGATTGAGGGTTTGGTTTGATGCCTTAGGGCCCCCTGAACATTTCTTTATTTCTGGCAGTTCTTTGGGATTTGTGAACTGAAAATGGGAACATTTGGGGCAGCTGCAGCACTTTGACACATTCCTTTCCCAGGGGTCATATCTAACTCAAATGATGCTTTGTGTGTACCCTGCAGTGCTGCTCTGTGAGGTTATCACTGGGCAAATGAACAGGTTTGAGCTTTTTTTTCTGCTGCTTTCCTGAAGTCAATCTTTCCAGAGCTGTACATTTGAAGCTCCCTAGTTCTTTGGGTGGGTGCTATTGATGCCTTGAGAGGCTACCTGGAACAGGAGTAAAGTAGGTATTTATTAAAAGGGCCTTCAAAGGATACACCTTGGGCAGTACAAAAGCCTGGCCAAGGCTACACCCAAGATGGACTCCGAGTCTCGAGTTTTCACACTTTCTTAAATTTTGGTCCATTTACATATTGGGGTCAATTGTCCAATTACAGCTTCAGGTTGTGAAGTAACATCCTCCCAGACTGCTCTCCTCAACTTGCAGTTGTTTATAATTTTTGGGCCTGAAGCTGCAGCGTTGTCCTCAGTTCTCGGGCTGGGAAAGGATTATTTTGTCTAACTGAACTGTGAAGAGAACTTGCTAACACTTTATGTGAAGTTCAGAGTTATATACTATTGCAGTACAGAATCTGGAAAATATGAAAGCTAAAACTTAAGGTATCGCTATTTCAGTCCTTAATTTATTTACATGATTGGCACACAACCTCTTGCAGCACAAGAGGGCAATGTAACACATGGGGCAGCATCTGTGGTTGTGGGTAGCTCCTTGAACTTCTTCCTCTCAATTTCACTGGCGCCTTCTGATCAGGGGGGAATTGATGCCTTAAGTTTTAGTTTTCATGTTTTTCAGATTCTGTGCTGTCTAGGGATGTGGTTCTGAGCCTCATATTAAGGATTAGTAAGCTCTCTTCACAGAGTAGGTAGACAAAACAAATCCTTTTCCTGCTGGAAACCAAGGAAAAAGGGTACAGGTTTTCAGGCCCAAAAGCACAAACAACGGTGGACTGAAGAGAGAAACAAGAAGGATGGGACTTCATAACCTGAAGGTGTAACTGGACAATTAAACCCCAATATGCAAATGGACCAAATCTTACAGAAGTGTGAGACCTTGGGACCAGTCGTCCATTTTGTGGCCATTTTGGGTCCACCCTGGATGCAGCCCTGGCCAGGCTCTTGCACTGCCCAAGGTGTACCCTAAAGGCCTTTCAATAAATATCTACTATATTCTCTAGCTCTGTCCAGTCTCTGTTCCAGGTCAGCCTTCCCAAGGCATCAGCATGGTACATGGCACTTGTTGGAGACAGATTCTCCTTGCTTCTCAACCACTGGGTGCTCCAGGGCCTCACAGGGCTGCAACTTGTCTGGGGCCAAAATGACACCAAAGTAATGCAGGTGATGCCACTGCCAAATGCCACTCAGAGAGCAATGTGGGGGGAATGGGGGAAGAAGGGAAGATGGAATAAGGAAATTTCATCCTCCCATGGGTGTGTGTTTCTCCATTGTGTGATATGGGCATGGCTGCACAACTGCTCACATCCACACTGGGATTGGGTTTGTGTTTTCACTGTTGATAAACACCTGTCTCTGTCCCTGCACAGCTTCAGGAAGATTTGCTGAAGCAAAAGTACAACCAATGAAGGTGTGGTTGTGAGTGCTGAGTGGGGATCTGTTTTGTGCCAGAGTGAGAACATATGACTTCCTGAGGTAATGGGGGTGGACCACAGCCTCCTCTTCCAGGACAGAGGTTAAGAATTGATTCACATAAGAGCAGGTCCAAGTACTGCCCTATTATTAGACCTTCCAACTGATGCTGGTGAATGGTCTCAATTTTTGGAATTGATTTTTTCCCCACTTATTTTCTGACTCAGAGCAACCTCCTGTTCTAAACAGGCAGCACATTTACCCTGAGTGATGCTTCCTGCATCCAGGGCAGCTCCCTTCTGACAGCACTGCAGAAGGCATTGCCAGGAGGCTGTAATTAAGGGTGTTACCAGAGTTATTTGCCACATTTCCAGCAGGCTCTGAACTGGTGGTCAGGAAGAAACTGGTAACATCTGCAGGCTCTGATGAGGCAGGTTTGAAGTGGTGGGGGTGTCCCATTTTTCCCCTCCCCCACAGAGGGAAATGGGAAAGCCTGGTGTTAGGTAGGAGAGTACATCAATTAAAGAGAAGTTGTTCAAGCTGCACATATTATAATGTAATTGAGGTTTCAGTGAAGTGCTTTCCCTTAAAATTTTTTTCTTACTTTTTTTTTTTTTTTTTTTTTTTTTTTCCCCCTCTGGTATTGCTGCTCACTCCAGTCCAGCAGAAAGAGACTGTGTGACCAGGAACACTGTAAGTTTAGCTCTGGGATAAGGCCATTCAGCAAGATTTGTCCCATACAATCAGCTTCTGGAGAATCAACAGTAGGCTAGGTGAGAAGATGGGAGCCCTTGAGGTTTGGGGAATTAGATCAGTCATTAGAAGGTCCTAATTGATCTCATACTCTTTCCAGGCTTTTTATGTCTCACTTTCAAAATGTTGCCTCCTTTCCTGCTTGAAAGAATTCACTTCCTTTGCCATTTAGTTCCTGGAGAAAAGAGGGTGTTGTGTAATGGTTTTGGTTGAGCCCTTTCCTGGGGCTGTGACCAAATGAGGTCTTGATGGTCACTACACCTACCCAGGAATTTCTAGAACTCCTTAAAGCTCTCTCTGTGCCTGCCTTTCTGAGGCTGTGTATCCATGTTCCATCAGCAGCCTCAGCAGATAGGAAAGCTGCATCATGAGCTTGCAGAGGGGATGGATGCTGTAGGTGTTGTCCCTACATTCCTGGTACTAGTGGGGGTCTGAAAGGTCATTTCCTTCCTCTGCGCATCTTTTTCTCTCCAGATTTTTTCTGTTACACATTAAGCAATGTAAAAAGGAACTTGCAATGGTTTTCCAGTGTCATTCAAGTGGTTTATTCTGTAATGTATGGCTGATCAACTCCATCCAATGCCTGGGGCAGGAGAGAGGGGATAGGCTCTGACTTCCTTGATCAGTGCATTTAAATGGTCAGGACAAGGGTTGTCTGTGTCTTGGTGGAGACTTCAGTTTTGAAATTTTGCCTATGAGATCACCGGTGTCAGCTTAGTAAAATCATTTGAACATCTTTACCCCGCCATGTCAAAACCTGAATCCGAATCATTGCCCAGATTCCACTAATTGATGCCAAATAGAAAGAAAAATAACGCGGGAGAAAAACCTTGCTAGAAACAATCAATAAATTAAAGATGCTTTGGGATATAAATTCAGCAGTTAAATGAGATACTAATGAAGATGGGAGTTTAATGGTGAGTACTCTCATTACATTGTTTTAAAAACTCCATTTGATGTAGATTTGGTACTGGTAAAAGGGAGACAGCCTTGTGACAAACATCCATGAGAACGAAAGTTGTTCTGGCATATGAGCACAACTGCTTCCGTTTATTGCTGAGCAGCTTTGCTTCCCCATTTCTGCAAGTTGTTGCAAGACCTGGGAGAAATTGTGGAGCAGTTAATTAAAAAACAACTAATGACTGTTCCACAGGGTCAGTTTGCTTCTCAGAGCCTAAAATGTGCAGGATATTAACACATGTATCATTTTTTTGACACTGGAGGACAATTGCAGAGTGCAGCCATACTGCTACTGGTTTTAAAGCAGAACTTAATTAATTAGAAATGGGCTGAACAGGTTTGTCTGGAAACAAGAATTTGGCTTCCAAAGGAAGGAGTTGCTCAGATATTTCCAATCTTTAAATTAAGCTGTTTCCAACTCATCTCAGCCCTGGTGAGCTCCAGGGTGCTGCTACTGCCCCACTCCTGCTGTGAGTTCCACAGCCAGGTGTCATTCCTAATACCAGTTCTAATGATGTTTCATTTAATCTTCTCTGGACAGCTGCCTTAGGATGAAATGAATTATGGTCCCCAAATTCCCACTTCTTACTGCAGCCTGGATAACAGCTTAGATGACAAATCCAGCATCAGCAGCCAAGTAAGCTGCCCCTGAATGGAATTTTTTTTGCAGCTCACTTGCGCTTTGGCTGGACCAGCAACCCTCTTGGACAGAAAAAATACATCAAACTCCACTTCTGCATGTGCTGTAGCCCCACAGTAGCTGGGAAGAAGTGGCTGGTGGATGCCTCTGCTTTGCCTCGATGCTGGCGAGGCATTTTTCTCGTGTCAGTGTAGAATTTGGTGAACGCAATTATTTTCCTTTATCTCACACTTAGGCTTAAACTACATCTCTGCTGGTACGTGCCCTGTTTTGATTAATATTAAACTTCCAGATCATCCTTTTGAATTGGAGCAATTTCTTACAACAAATAGACCGGAGAGCCAGATTTTTGAGTGATTAGTAGCAGGCTGAGAGCAGTGGATGCTTGGGGAGCTTAACGATTCATGGCCAGATTCATTCACTATGGTTAGAGTGGTGGGCATGTCACAGCTGCGATTCCTCTGGCAAAACCTCAGCCTGAAATGATTTTAAATCAGGAGTTGAGTTTTCCATCCCACTTCTTTCCAGGTTGACTGACTTGCTGAGAGGGGGGAGGAGAGCCATCCTCCCATCCCAGAATATACTGAAAAAAATCTGATTGTGAGAACCTGCCGCACAGAAAATCTCTTCTTCCCTTTTCTCTAAATTGTTTGGGCACAAAGGGAAAAAAAAGTCCCACTGGCTCCACAGCACTGATCCCAGTGGATGCCTGTCCAGATGCCATGCAGGGTTGGGGGCAGGCCTGGACATGGTTGTGTTTTGTTCTGGGGTGTTTGTTCTTTTGTGCAGGTAAAGTGCTAAAAAGGGGGTACAAAGAATGACTAAGAGAGATAAACTGTAGATCTCACAAGAGCTGATGCAACAACAGGAGGAAGAGGAAGCCTTCACCAATTTCACATGTGATCTCAGTGTTTGGCACTGGTGGCAGTTCTGACTCAAGCATTTTTAGTAACACAGAAGTGCTGTGTTTGTGACTTCCACTCAAATACACTTCACAGAACACTAGTCCTGACTTCTGAGAATGCCTTAAGCACATGAAACATTGCTATAATGCCAATGTGGTTAGTGAAACACACAAAGTTGTTCCTGGGCTAGCTGCTTTGGGCTGGGTCACCACATACCCTGACTGCAGAGTGCAAAACAGTGTTTGTAGCCAAATGGACACTGAAACCTTTTTTTTTTTTTAATCTCTATGCACTGAGGAGTTACCAGCCATATGTGTAAAAAGTGGATTTCCCTTGCAGAACATGTAACTGTGGTGTGGGCTGGCCAAGCTATGGGGATCCAAACACAGGCAAAATCAATGACTCTGTGAGAAGGCAGTAAAAGAGCTTATGGGACAGGAAACCTTTGTTTTTTATCACCAAAAAATGTACACTTAGATGAAGAATCTGGTATTCTTCAGTTTTGAAGGTTTTGGCCCTCAACCTGTTTTTCCATTGAAAAGTAGAAATCAGCTTCTGAGTTGAATAAGGTCAGGAATTCAGCTGGGATTTGGACCTAGATATTCCTGACTATTACAAAGCAACAAGTACTCAGTGCCTTTGATGGAGGAGAAAACACGATGGGGCCTTTGAATCATTGGAAAAGTCACTGCTGTTGCTGATACTGTGGAATGATGAGCACTTGGTGAATAGGAACTCTGGTTTTGGTGTTTCTGGATTATGGGCCCAAGGCCTGGGCACTCTGTTATTAGAGCTCAGATATTACTTTAAAATGTTGAACATTGATGGTACATTATATCTTGCTGTGGAAAAGGTCAGCCCTGTTATTTGTAGAGGGAGGGTTGCCTTTTCTTCATGGCTGGCTGACTTTTTGGGCTACATGGTATAATTTATAACTACTTATTGTTTTCAGACATGGGGCTGAGCATATTTTGTGTGTGAAATTTGAAATTCAGGCCATTGTAGTTGCATACATGATACAGAATTCTTTTGTCCAGCAGGAGACAGAGATGCCTGGTCTTGTCCCCCTTGGCTTTCTTTTCAGTCAGAGGGAAGAAAAAAGAGGACTTGGAGGGCATGAACTACATTATCCTAAAATAGTGGTCCAAAGTGTTTTGGATGCATCAAGCCCTCCCAGTAGAGAGAAATGGATACTGGCAATACCCATTGTCACAATCTCATGTGGTAGAATTTATGTTGAGATGTTGGAGGGAGCCTGTAGTAACTCCTATTTCCTGGTGTGTCTCTGTTTTCTGCACAGCTTGTGTAAAACCAAGGAACTGATGTCAATGTGTGTGAAAATTAAGAACCTACTTAGTGAAAGATTTGGATGCCAGAGCAATTTTCTTTAAATTGCTCACCTGGTTGTCACAGTGAAGTCAGCTGCCTAAAACCATGAAGGAATGTGAATTCCTTAATAAATGCAAACCAATCTGTCATATTTTTGGACTGTCAGACCCAGAATTTACAATTCCATGCAGAGATGGTTTAAAACTACCCAGAAATGCATTAGCTGTCATGGCCCATTTCTCCAGTGCAGCTCTGGCTTTAAGGAGTAGTGTTAACTTTTAAAACTGGCTCCAGGTGTTGTTTGATGTTGATCTGAGTGAATGGGAAGGAGTCCTCTTATGCCAGTCACTGTGCAAATCCCACTTAAGAGCTGTTATTCACCTGAAGAACTTATAGTTTAATTGCTAAATTGTGCAACCTCATGTAGTTGTAGAGAGTGGTAAGTTTCCCCCAGCCTCATTTTCTCCAGCCTAAACACTCCCAGCTCCATCAGCTGCTCCTCATCAGACTTGTGCTCCAGACCCTTCCCCAGCTTGGCTGCCCTTCTCTGGACAGGCTCCAACACCTGGTTTGTGTCTTGTAGTGAGGGGGAATGAATCTGACTCACTCTCTGGGATCAGTCTCTGACTGTGTAGGTAGGTGTGCATTTTGTTATGGAAAAATAAGTACTTACCCCTTTTTCAAGTGAAGGAGCAGAGTCTCGTATCGAAGAGTGGCAAAATGAAACATAGACTTCAGCCTTGTCTCATCACTAGTTAAATAAAACATGGAGCAATTATCATCAAGACTTTGAGAAAAACAGGCACTGCTGTTAAAGCTGATGTTCTCCAAAGCTTTAAATTCATCACAAGTGACTGTGAGGAATACCTACTGACTAATTAATTTTCTTGTCTGACAGACAGCCTTTGAAATCCCATGAAGTATAGATAAAGTGTGCGTACATGAGTGACAGGTGGAGAAACATCACAAATTACATTCTCAACCCACAAGGCTTCACCTATTACTCTGTTATAGCTGTATGATTTCAGCCCCTCCTAGTAGCTGCTGTTTGTCCAGATGTCATGTGGGTGCTGGTGGACTAGCCAGATGTGAACCACCCAGGAGCACAAAGCAGCACATAAATCACATTTGTTTTAACCGTTCCTAGACCAAATAGTATCTGCCTAAGTGACCTTGCCTGGGGAGAGGGATTTATGGGATCACCATGGAAGGAAACAGCTCTATGATCAGACTTCATCACACAGGATATTAAAAATTGTTCTTTTGTGAGTGGATTGAAGGATATGCACAGTTTATCAACAGTAGTCCATGGAAAAATCTGTCTAAAAATATTTGAATGGTCTTTATTGAGAGGACACACTGGAAAACTACACTTATAATATGAGTCAGTTAAATATCAAGGTCAATGAAAGAGAACCACATCACTATGATGGGGATCATAAAATGGTGTACAAGTAGATATCAGTTTTCCCCTGGGCATTCCTTCTCCTTTCCTGTAGCCTGCTTGTAGTTGTTTAGAGATGAGAAAAATTTGGTTCAAAAGCAGTGAGAGAAAAAACTCAGGAAGGAGGAAAGAGAAAGTGAAGTAATATCAAGTGGTTGTTGGCACTTTCTGGAATATATTAGTGTCTTCACTGAGGTTCTAGACATTGACAGACAAGTAGAAAAGGACCAACGGGAAATATCAGACTTGGATTGCTGACTCTGACGAGGAGAGCTGTTTCTGTCTTGTTGCCTCCTCTGTGCTTGCAAGTGGACTTCCACTTGTTTCTTTGTCCCCTGTTAAGGTGGCTGCTGACATGGAGAGGACTTTGCCCATCCTGTTGCCATCCACTGTGTCCTTAACTAAACTGAGCAGTACAATATAGTTGCTTCCAGGTGTAATCTCAATGCCTTTCCCTTCTCATGGCCTCTGCTATCAGCACTCAAGGAAAACCACAAGGGGAGAATGAAAAAGAAATCAATTTTTATCACTAGAAATATTTCCCCTTTTGGCCACAGACTGAGACTGTTCTGACTCTAACTGGTCCTCCCTGGGGTTTGATAACAGTAGCTCACAGGAGGCTCTAGCTTATCTGAAGACCAAACAGTAAATTTCTCGTTTCCGCTTAGTGGTGAGGTGTTTAATTGCTGCTTAGTTTTGCCAGTCAAGTAATTCACATTGACGTGCTAAAAGCAGCCACTAGCAGTTAAGCTTCCATCCAGGGGCTGCAGTGAACAATCCTGACATCTTTTTGCAGGCACCAGCTCTGCAGGCTGCAAGCATTCCAGTTTCTCCTATTGAGTGGGCAAGCAATCTACAGAAAATTAAGTCTGAAAAGCCATGAGAGGTTGTGAAAGACAGCTTAAGGAGAGAGGCTCTATTGGATGAAATTTCTTGTCCTGTACAAATTCAGGTTGAAAATTAAAGTGTTGCCAACTCAGTGGTAATTTAGAAGAAGAAATATGAGACAGGGTTGAACAGGGAACAGAGGATATTCACTTCATGATATCCATGTGAGTTTATGTATCTGTTGAAGGAATGCAGTCCTTAAAGATGTATCTACTTACAGAGGTAGGTAAATATGGAGGTAGCTCAGTGCAGAGTAACTCTGCTTGGTGGACTCAGTCCTCACTTTCACTGCTGTAAATCAGGAGTAACTCTTCCAAAGTCCAAACCCCCACCTTGCATGGATAGGTGCACTTTTTAGCAGTGGGTGTAAAATGCTACTGCAAGTTCAAACTCATAGAGGGTTCTCACTTAGTAGAAGTTTAAATCTGCTTTGTTCTCTGTGGGGTAATTTTGGGTTTAGAGCAAAGTAGCACAAGCAAATAGTATTTTAATTTTATTTTGGTCTTGTCTCTTCTGGTGGTCTGATACTGCCAGCCCTGGGCAGAAGTTCCATGCATGAGATGTTGAATAATCAGCATGTATCTGAATATCTATAAGTACAGAGGGAGAGAAATTGTTCTCATGAGTTAGAAATGGCCAGATAACTCCATGAGTGGCAGAGCCAGAGTGAATGATGCATGAATGTCCCAAATGGGGAAAGTAAATTGTTTGCCACAACTTTCCAGACTGGCTGCTGTGCTGGATGGGATGTTACAGTTTTCCTGCCTTGGGAGCTGTCTGTGCATGTTTTTTTATGGTCATTGTAGAGCTTGCAGCATGATGGGTTATTAGGGAGTGATCACTGGATTTGAGTTTCTTGGTGGATTATTCCAGCACCCTTGCAAAGAGCAGGCTTCATGGCTGCCACAGAGCTCGAGAAATAATTTGCTTATTTAAAATATGCAGTCAACTGATTAATATCTTAAGAGGTGCAATTGCTAGATAATACAAAGCTGCCACTCACGTTTAACACTGACACTTTTCTCCAGTTCAGATAATTCAAATAGACACACAGAGATAAACCAAGATCAGCAATAGCAGCTACCTGATAGGCAGACATCTTCAGGTGTGAGGGTCTTTAGATGAAATGAAAGCCTCAGAGAATTAAATAGCCACACAACTCCAGAAACTCACAGTTTACAAAAGGGGCTGTGACTCCCAAACTCCTCTCACCCCCTGTGCAATGCCACAATCTGAGAGCAGTTTGAGAAATAATATTCCTCTTGTCTTTCAGTAAATGAATATATGAGCTGAGAGGAAATGGTAGCATGGTCCACCTGAGAGAGTTATTACCTAACGAAGTTTATCCATATATTTTTAGCTCCAAGTAGTTAATTAGGTAATTATTTTTTTAGAAAACCCCATCACTATACCAAAACAAAAAATCCTCCCAAACCCCAAACTACTTGGCTGAAACCCCTGGGTGGTTTTTCATACCCAGCCCCCAGCTGTTTGCATTCATCCGAGTTTGATGTCTTCAAACTGAGAACCACAAACCAGAGAATCAATATCATCTACTGAGCACAGCACAGTATAAACACAATCAATTAATTCCTTTATATGGAAAAGGAGCTGGAACTCAGCTCATCTCCTCTCTCAGGCAAATTATAGCGATAAGACAGTTTCCCTGAACTGAAACCAGAAGCACCAGCTTTCTGCACACTTAACCTATAATTGTCTATAACATGCATGGAGGTGAGATGCAATTTTATTCACAAGAGTTCCATTATCTTTAATCAGCTTTTACATAATTTCCTTTGTATCTGATTGTTTTGTTTTGAAATATGTAAAAATGCTTCCTTTCCATGCTTTTGTAAAAAAGGTAAAGAACTCAATATTATGTTCACAAATTATTCCATACTCACGAGCTTTAGCAGTGTGAATAGTACAGCAAAAATTTTATGAAACTGTAACATAGCCCACAGCAGTAGGAATAAAGAAGATAGAAAACAGAGGAAAGAAGGTTTTTTGAATAAGTTGTTAAAAACCAAAATTGCTTATCCCTTTCACTTGAAACCAACTTTTTGAGTCTTGATCCTGTGATATGATAAAATTATAGAAATTCAAAGGAGTAAACACGTCTCTGCAATCCTTATGAGTTAAGTGTTGATGTGTCTTATGAAAGGCTATTCTCACCTTCCTGAGGGATGAAGATGGTCAGAAATACACAAATTGGACAAGAGGAGCAGCCTTTCAAAGCCTTTTGCCAACAGGGAGAAGCAGTTCATCACATACATCCAAATGCCTCACTGGAATATGGACTCCAAGCTGGACGCTTTGGTCCAAGGAACAGATGGACCAACTAGAGAGAGAATACAAGCACAGTAATACAATTACCACAGACCTTTAGATTTTCAAATGCTTAAAGAATATTTGATTCTCTCATTGGGTTAAACAGTGCTAATATAGTCTTCAACTATTGCATATTAGGTCTTGTTGCAGAAGATCAGGAAATTATCTACTGCTGTTGTGGGCTCAAATTGCATTCAGTGTTGCAAATTAGGAAAAGGTTTTATGCATAAGGATGGTGAAATGCTGGAAATTATGTGTAGGGAAGTATTGAGGTCTCTGATGCTTGAGGTATTTAATGTCAGATAACCATCTGTCAGGAATGGTGCAGCTGTACCTGACCCTGCTTTTGGAGAGCAGGAGAGAGCTGATGCTTCTGCTGTGGTGCTGTCAAGCGTTAATTTTCTGCAGTTCAGTGTGAGCATTTCAAGGGTGGTCACTGACATCTAACTGGATTTGGAATAAAATAATACACCCCTGCCTCCCTGCTGAGCATCTCACAGGAGGGACATGCCCTGGGAGCTGCACTCCTGCAGAGGCTGCCTCTGCTGTTGGCACAGAGAATTCAGGTTTGCCTCGTGCCTGTTGGATCTGTCTCCTCTCTGCTCCCTCCTGTGCTGGTGGCTCATCGCACCTGGTTTCAGGATCTCTCCCAACCCTGCCTGCAGTTTGCCTCATTGTGTACAGGATCTCTTTTTTTAATAAGTATTATTATTTATTCAAGAGCCAGTAGAATCTAAGTAGACCTATACTGAGCAAGTGAACACTGAGGTTTTTTTTTCACAGCCCTTAACTTGAAAATCTCCATGGTTATGGTTTCTTTTCACCACCTCACCTGCAAATAGCAAGTTACTGCCCAGCACATAAAGGTGTTACTGCTGTTCAGAGGAAAGACTTCCCAACATATGATTGTTTAATGCCTATGTGTTTTATTTTCAAGTCTTTTTTTTTCTTTGAAAACAGCTGGCCCACTTTTCTGAAACATTCCAGAGGTTACACTTTTCAGAGGCACAAACCTGAGAACACAAAACATCCAATTTATAAGATTAAAGCTTGTTGGGTCTAAGAGCAATTGGAAGTGGATTTTATATACGGAACATCAGTTAACCCTAATTGGCAGGTCCTGGCTTGCCTGGATGGCACATGTCACATAATGGTGGCATCTGTAGCACATGCCTCAGGTCCTCCTTGTTCCCAGCCAGAGCCTTGTGGTGGTCAAAGCCCCAACAGTCACAATGCTTAAAACCCAGGCACAGAGGGATTTTCCTTTCATTGTGTCCTGAAAGGCACTGGAAGCTTTCCTATTTACTTGTACATGGCTGTATCATGTACACCAGTTGTCAGCCGGTCAGACTGGGTCCTGGAGCAGAGATGCCAATGAGAACAGCTTCATGCTTAGGTTTTCCTGTAGCACTTACTACATTGCTTGTGTACCTTTAATAATGCCTTGCTTTAAAGTGTTCTGAGTTCAAGACTCACTCTCCCCACCCATTCCTGAGCATCTTTGGCCCCTCACTACAAGACACACATTGAGGTGATGGAGTATGTCCAGAGAAGGACAACAGAGCTGGGGAAGGACCTGGAGCACAAGTCTGATGAGGAGCAGCTATGGGAGCTGGGGGCACTCAGTCTGGAGGGAAGGAGGCTCAGAGACCTTAATGCCCTCTAAAATTCCTCAGGTAGGTGGGAGTTCGTCTCTTTCCCGGGTAACAAGGGACAGCACAAGGAGAGGATGTCAGTGTGTCAGACCAAAGCTCAGTTCACCTTTCTGTGTACCAGGACAAGAGATCCCTGAGCAGATTTGTTCCAAGGAAGTGTTGTGTTCAGCAGCTTTGTGTCTTCCAAGACAGGCCAGGGTTCATAAATCTTCCATGGAGTGGTGTGAATCCTTTTCTTCCTGACTGTTGCACATGTCTTGCTGGTCATCACCACCACAACACCCTGGGAGCAGTGTCAGTGATATCTACCACGGGATTGCTGTGTACCCAGGGACCGCATCCCCCATAGCCTGCACTGTCCTTGTCCATTATTACATGCAGCTGCATGTACCAGCATCAGTGAAATCCTGGGGACCTTGACTTATTCCCCTCTTGAACCTTAAATGCACGGCACCTTGCACAGAGAAGTTGAGTCGTCACAAGCCTCAAGTGGGTGATGTTTATTTTTCCTCTGTTGCCTATTCCCCTTCTGGAAGAAAGAAGATCAATGGACTGTTTTAGCTCACATGACCTCTGGGAATACAGGATGCTGCCAGAGTATTTTTTTTTTAAGAAAGTGTGAGGGGGGGAGGGGGTGGGAAAGGAGAAAGAAATAAAAAAATCCAGAGGTTTAAATATAGCCTCTTCCATGACCCTTCTCCAAAACCAATATTTTCCTAATAAAATAATGTGTTGCTTGTATTTTATTTTCCCCATCAACAAGGACTGTGAGTTCATTTGTTTGTTTTACATTGGCTGCTCAGAACAGTGTAGCTCTATGAGGTTAAAGAGATCCTCCGAGAAAGATCCTATTGATTTTAATTACCGAGAAACAGCCCACAGGGACAAAAGGACTTTGGCTGTTTATTTAGCCATCGCTGTGCTGCAGTATTGTGTAAGGAGAGATCAAATCAGTTGCCCTCATTATTACAATAATAATAAGGCAGAAAAGGTGCCTCTGGGCCTCGGGATTTTTTTTTTTTTTTGAGAGACAATAACCTCCACCACTCCTCCCACTAATAAAAGGCAGACTTGAGGAACAAGGAGCAATTACTATTCATCAATATTAATTCAATTACACTCCTGTTATTTATATTACAGGAAGGATTGTTTAATATTTTAGAAATATCCCAACCAAACCAGGGGCCACATCTGTTCTTTTACAGATTGATTTTTATCACTGCTAAATGCATGTTGAATGGTTTTTACCTCCTTTGGGCTGAAGCTAAGGTTAATTAATTATTCAGCACAAACCAGTGGTACAATGATTCTAAGAGAATACACCTACTTGTGTGTTAAACTGGAAACCCTCCAGGGATCAGCAAGCATTACTTGCCTGGAATCTCTTCCCACCCATTCTGGACTAATACCAAGCCAGGTTTATGGTCTTGAGAGAACAGAAATCAGTTTGCTCTGCTTATACTATTTGCTAATTTTGTTTTCTTGGAGCCTGAACCTCTGAGTTGGTTTCTGCTCTGTGGCTTGGTCCATGTTCCCTCATGAGAATTTAGGATTTCCTCACAGTTATTCTCTTGCTTAATTACTTTCTAATGAACTCCTGATACTTTTGGCAATAAGTGCCCAAACAGCCAAGTTACCAGTGCCTTCTGTGAACAGTATCTCAGGTCTCACCTGTGCCATAAAGAAATATTCTGGCCCATATTCTTGTTGGTGTTGATCTTGTACAACTGTACTTGAGTGACCCAAGAGTGTCCATCCAGCAGGTGGTTCTATGTAGGGGCTGGTTGTATAAGAGCCAGTTTTAACATGAACATGAGTAAAGATGCAAACAGTTGTTAAAGGTAGAACTGATCTTTCCAACACCATGGCCTGGCAATGCATAGATGCACATTGCTATTGGTATGGGAAAAATAATGGAGCTGCAAGTCATAACAATGCAGCTGTAATTTAGTTGTGGTCTGCGGGAGCCCTGTGCCTGTAGAGGATTCTGCAGATATGTTTTAAAGAGAGCCCAAGGACAAACCATACTGCACCATTTGCAGTCTTCTGTGTGACAGGCAAGGCAGAATTTGACTCAATGTTTGTTTACCATCTCAGCAACTGACTTCACACTTAAGGGTTTTCTTTATTTTCCTTTAAATCATGGCACTAGGAAAGGATTTCCTGGTTCTTGTTCTCCTTCAGCTGAAGCTTTTCTTAACTTCAGAGAATGTCACATGTGGTTTTAGCTATTTGAGTCATCCTCTGGGCCACTGTGTTTCACTACCCTTGTGACTAATAGAGTTCCTAAGAGTTCCTAAGTGTTTCAAGCAGAGAGGTTTCTGCTGGTTAGGTTAATGCAGCACAGCACTGGGCAGGTGTTCCAGGTCAGTCCCTTGTTTAAATAATAGGTTGTTCTGCTGATGGTGCTTCCTTAAATATCCAAAGGTGGTGTAGATTTGTCTGGAAGGCTGCAGAGAGTGTGCTTCTGAGCTGATAGCTGCAGCATTGCCCCAGGATGTGGGAAAACACTGCAGGTACAGGATCTTTCCCAGTGGGTTGCTTTTACAAAACGGGTTAAAACAGTTGACTCAAACATTTTATCTTTTTGTCAATGTACTAGGTTAATGTTTGAATAGTTCTCCAAAATGAAAAACTTCAACTCAACTAGATTATCTGAATTTAACTGTTTAGTCTGTTTAGTCTGAATTTAGTAGTTTGTGCTGTTAGGAGCCAATGTTGATCATGACGACAAGAAGTAGCATAGGTGGATTTAGATGATGAGGAGCTAATAACAAAACACTGAAGATGGTTTTAAAGATTGCATTTTAGGCCTTTAATCGCATCCCAGGCTTGAAGACTGTGTGTTTTATATTTTCAGTTTTTCTAACAAGAAGGTGGACTAGGAATATGTTTCCTCAGATTTTCTGTGATTTGGTCATGGTTTTTGCCATTTCTGTTCTGTTCTATTTTGTGACATATTCTATTTTTGTGATCATACCACACCTAAGAAACTGTCAATATAGGAAGTCTGTGTCTAAGAAGAAAAGTAGAATAATTAAGCTTATTTTCGATGTGATAATGTGGAGGAAGGAAGGATGGAGGACAACACTATTTTGGTCTGCAGATACTGTGAATAAAGTGTCCCCTAATGAGAAATCAGAATTAGCTGATGAAGAAGTACCTACAATTAGTGATTTGGGAGAAATCTATTTTTAATGAAAGATTAAGTCTTAAGTATATGGAGTAGACATAAGCAAATACAAATTGCAGGGTGTGCTAACAGTCTGTAAAACTCTATGTAAATATCATGGGTTTATTCTATGAAAATTGTGATTGTGATCTGGGGTACCAGCTGTTTGTACCCCATATATCTGAGAATGCTTTGCTAGACAAACCTTGTCAGGCAGCTGAGAAATGCTGAGTTGCTCTAGCAGCAAACAGCACAAAATAAGCAGAAGGACCAAGTGTTCACTTGGTTTTTTTTTATTATGAAATTTGCCCTGGAATCACATATGTTGTGAAGTTTCCAGGTAAACTGGAAAGGTCCCCCTTTCCAGAGCTAAGGTCTGTGGTCCAGACTATACTAAGATTAACAAGGAATTAACTGGAAATTGGACCACAGCTTCAGGAAAATTCTTCCTTTCAGCCATGGCTTAGCTCCTCACAGTAAACTGTACTCCATCACAAGACTAAGTTTAAACCTATTTTAAGACCTTTCTTGGTAATAAACATTAAATAATTTCTTTAGTGTCTAACTCAGCCTTCAATGTGGATGTCAGCCTTGGTAATGTTTCTCCAGTGTTGCCTCACCAGTCCCAAAGACCTGTTTGCCTTTTGTCCTCTTCTCAGTCCTTCTCTTATCTTCTGTTTTCCTATCTGTACATCTGTCTCTGTCTATTACATCTGCATACAAAATGCCAGTCTCTTTCATTTCATATATTCTGCATTTTCCCACCATTTCTTCTTGTTTACCTCTGGTTTTGTCCTCAGTTCCCATGAAGGGGCACCTACAGCTGCTGCCTCTTCTCCTTCTGGTATTCCAAAACCCCTGCAATTGCTACAGGATTTATCTTTCCAAAGAGTATGAAAAGCCTGTGCAATGTGTTGCTGCTTTGAGATAAAAGGGCTGTTAAAGGTCCAGAGATGTTGCTTCTATGCATGATCCCTTCCAGTGCTCCTTCATGTGTGAGCCAGCTTCTCTCTGCTTTCTACACGGGGCTCTGTGCTAAAGTCATACCCAGAGATCATAAGTGCTTTTGGGAAAAGACTCTCTCCTGGTTGTGGAGGTGTCTGAGAAGTTTTTTGAGAAATTTCCAGGAAACTGAATGAAACTATCAGATTTCTCCAGTGTTTGCGCCCCTCTTTTGCTGGCTAAGCCTTACCTGAGCCTATGAATGTTTATGTATCTTAGTTAGACATAACATGAATAGTATTGATTTGGTGTTGCAAGGGAATTTGCTTGTTTCTCTGGGCCCAATCCCCAATGAATTTATAGTGATCAGGCCATTATGCTTGGGTGGCTGTATGACAGCAGTGCAGAATGGAAAATCTTGCTGTAAAAGGTATTGAATCAGGAGGGGACAATAAAAGGATTCTCTTGTTCACCCCCTTGGTCATGGCTTTTGGTTATGGTTACAGCTTAACATAGCTACCCATCAAACAACTGTGTATTTTTATGATCATGTGTAGGGTGGTTGGTGGGTGCACAGGCACAAAAGATTTAAAGCTGGTCTCTTTTTGTTTTTTCTTTTTGAAGGCTACATTAATTGTTCTGATGCCTGAGCATCTGCCCGATACGCATTGTTTCCTCTGCAGACTGTGGAAGACAAAAGCTAAATACAAATTTATTGAATGAGCAAGCTATAAACCCTGAAGTTTGCACAATATTTTAATGGAAATCATACTTTGTTAAAAGCACATGTATCAAATTTCCTTTGTGGAGATTATGGTTCATCAGTACCAGAATTAATTAAAAATTTCCTACTGAGCTTACTCACTGGTCTTCTGTTTCTATATATAAATTTTTAACTTTATAAACTAATGGCTCATTTCAGGGAGGAATGTGTCTTTTATTAATTCAAATGCATAATATGAAATTGTTGTATGTTGCAAAGGAATTCACTTTTCCTTAAAAAAATCCATTCAATTTTTTGGTGGCAAAAGGGACTTAAAATAATTCTTCAGCTTTCATTTTACGTATTTTTACAGTGTTAACCAGCAAAAGCTGATTCATTATCTGCTGTCCTAACTTTACCTGCTCTCAATAACTCACAAGTTCAGGTCACCCTGCAGTGCCTCCTTTCGCCTTCACTCAGATACCATGTCTAACTGAATGGAATTGACCTGTTTAAGGCCTCTTCACTCCAACTGAATTATTTGATCATAGCCACAGACATCTGTTTGGGGCAGTAATTGGTTGTTTATAAGAGCACAGGAGAGCCACCAGCAGCAACAGCAGAGGCAAGACAATAAAGGCAAGGGACAAGCATGGAGGGCATGTAGACAGGTCCTGACAGACCACTGTCTGCTTGAGATAAGCAATGCAGATTAGTTATATGCACTCTATCTCACCACTGGGGCCTAATAATCCCCTTTAGCACTCATTCACAGTTATGTAGCAGACAGAAAACTAATACAGGGGGGAATCTGGTCCCACTGCCTCGCCACAAATCTCAGACACAGCTTCTGGAATCCACGGGGTTTTACCGTACAATTAGTTTTAAATGCCAATTTCATGGTGGCTCACGAGATGGAAAATAGAAGAATAGTAGGTAAAGATACCCATTGCAAACTAGATTATTTGAGAGGGAAAGATGGCTCTTCAAGATGTGGCTGTCACTGCTGCTTCCTGGCTTGACAGCCACAATGTGGATGTTGAGGTAAAGGGTGACAAAAATGTAACTTGAAGGGCTGAATTGCTGGAAAAAAAAGACGTGGCATTTCTGTGCTGTTTGTGTACCAAGAGGAGACAATGTGTGTTTTAATTGATTTGAAAAACCTTGTTGCAATTATCATGGAACACGGGATGGTTGCACTTGCAGTGGCAGCAGGCATGTAAAGCAGTGTGAGATGCACTGGGTTTGTCCTGGTATAGCTGCACGTGTGTTCCCCTCACTGCCAAACCCAAACACATGACACACCTCATGGGTGCTGCCCATCAGGGTTTAAAGGAGACTGCAGAGCCTGGGATTTGATTAAGAGAATTTGATGTTCACATTTAAATGTTAAATCAAGTAATTTTTAACTACATGCCCAAACAAAAATGCACTTACATTAATATTAAATATTATTTTAAATTTCAAATTAAAATTATGTGTTTGGCAAGACATAGATACCTGTTACAGTTCTGAGGCAGGGAAGGAGAGAGAGTGCAGGGATGGATATTAAGATTGACAGATCCTAGGATGTTTGCTTGAATTCCAGAAACACAGATTAGTAGGACATGGCGCAGCTGATGGAACAAAAAGATTGTCATTATTATGGTTGTTCTTATGCTGTGCTACTCATTTCATGGGTAGCAGTCACTCTCAGTGTGATGCAAATATGTGCTTATATGCAAATGGTAAGAAATACTGTTCTCCAGAAGTGTCTTGGTTTCAGTGGTGCAAGGAAAGTGGCTCCTGAGCTTTTTCAAATCCTGTGACTTGAAACCCAGTATTTTGTGCAAATAATAATGAAAGTTTATTGTAGGCACCAGTGGGAAAGGTAATCAACTCGAACTACTTTCTTAAAAAAATCCTACTGCTCAAGGTGATAATTTTTAAAAAAATGGAAATTGTCGGCCTAAAAGCTTGGATCATTGCTCTCTACAAGTACCTAAAAGACTGTTGTAGCCAGGTGGGAGAAGGTCTCTCAAAAAATCAAGTGATAGAATGAGAGTCAATGGCTGCAAGATGTGCTGTGGGAAGTTTACATTGGATATTAAGAAAAGTTTCTTCACCAAAATGTTGATCAAGAACTGGAAAAGCTGCCCAGGGAAGTGGTGGAGTTACCATGCATGGAGGGATTTAAGAGGTGTGGATATGGTACAGGTGTGGATATGGTACTTGGGGCATGGTTTAGTGGTGGCCTTGGCAATGCTGAGTTAATGGTCGGACTCAATGATCCTAGAGGTATTTTCCAACCTAAAGAATTCTATGAGTCTATGACTTTGTCTGTTTAACAAATCCCATATTTAATTTCTTTGTATGTTTGGTCAATCTACAGTCACAAAAGAATTTTTGCAGGCACCTTTGTTTGGTGTTTTCTGTTGGATATCTCAATATCCTATTCATCTTCTGCACAGCTCCTTCTCTACATGCATCTCCAAAAAGCCTCATGTTTCTGGCATGAATTTCACATTCACACAGATCCTGATTGGGAAGGGACATAAAATTTGCATGGGAAACAAACCTTGCATGTGGAAAGCACTTTTAATGAGTTTTTTTAGTTAATTATAGAAGCTTCAAAACTCACCAGTAAGGGACAGAATCCTCAGTAAATTCACACAGCTCTGTTGAAATCAGCAGGGCTTTGCTACTTTACAGCTCTGGTTGGTGGTTTTTATCTGGGTTTTTTTTTTTCATTTTGCATTGCCAGCTAGAGAGTTATTGTGCAAACAGGCTGTAAAGCACAGCAATGTTTTTGACTCCATCTACATGACCTGTATTTGTTATCTAATTGCCAATAGACCAAACTGCAAAGGGATAATGTTTTTCAACCAAACGACCTGTAAGTAGTAGGAAATCTTATGCTCTCACCTCTTTGGCCAAGACAAGAGCATCCACATTTTACATAATGAGAGAAATCAACTGTTCTTTATCAGTGCTTTTGGTGCAATTGCAAATCTTTAAAGCCTAGCTGCTTCTTGGATTTAACAACTCCATCCCAACCCTCCATGTATCAGGAACATGCAGGTCACTTTTATACAACTGCAGTGGATACCATTACTTGTAACCTGAATGAGCTTAAAATCCAGCCTCAGATGTTCATGTGGGATCCCTGGCTGCTCAAAGGGAGACGTGTGCTTCCATGCAATGGGGCATTGTGAGTTGACTTTAAGTTATCCATTTATATTTAACAAATTACAATTAAATAACGTGAAGATAATTTACAGTGTTGCTGGTCACTCCAGATTCCTGCAGCTCCTGCAGTTATATCAGCAGCAGCACTGAAGTCCTTACTCATGTGCTTTGTTATGGGGTGCACAGAGGTGCTGCTCAGGCTGCAGCCCCAGTTGCTTTTTCACAACTGTAATTTCTTATTTGGACACATGAGCAGTCCTGATTCTTTGTTATTTCAGTGTATCTTCCCCAGTATGTTCAGTCACACCCAATTAAAGTATTGCTGGGGTGGCTGGCATGATGGGTATGGTTTCTCCTTGGGAATCCATCTGGAGATGCAAATTGCATCTTCTGAGTGTCATGACCCATGTCAGACCCCAGCCAGCGCTCCCTTTGCTGATAACGAATCTCAGTATAATATTTAATGTGGTTCTAATGAAATGATACAATACAATTACAGCTGTTACCAATTATTCTTATTACCACAGTCCATTCCAACGGATAGTCGTATCTATTTCTGCAGGATTCTTGCGAACCTGGTTTGGTGGATTGTCCTGCTGTCTCACTGAAGGCAAATATTGGTGTCCTCTGGCTTATCCTCCACTTCTTCAGAGGGACAGTTCAGCTTAATGTTCAATCTAGTTTGTCTAACTGTTCAAGCCTCTAATAGCACAGATTAGTCAGATCAGCAGGAAGGTTTCAAATCAAAAATATAATAATTGATATCACATTGGCCAGTCTAATCAGCACAGGCTAATAGCATCTGCTTTACTGCGTGCTTTCATACTGTGAATCAAACATCCAAATTGAACCAAATTATTTCTAGGAGTTGTATTATCACCATTTGGCCCTAGCAGCCCTTGAGAACTCTCACAAGATCCCTGGAGATAGAAAGCAATATACATCCCTTTCAGTTAAATTTAGTTTGGTTTTCAACTGAAAAAGAGTTCCAAGAAATACAGAAGAGCCTAAGCTGTTCTTGGATGTAATATGTCTGGCTATGTTATAACTAAAAGATAAATGCTAATCCTTTTGCTTTTATTTCCTCTGTTTTCCTTTATTTTTAGTATTTTCCTTTATTTCTTCACTTTTTTTTCTTATCACCTCAGTAACATCTAGTAATGTCTTATATAACATGACCAACTCCATCACCAAAGGGTTTATTTGCTCTCATGTCCTCAACTAAGCTTGAAGTCGTGTGCAATGCAGCCTTTCATTTTGATTTTACTTCCTAAAATATCAGGTAGTGTTTATTTTCAATGGAAGTACGATTGGCTTCTGAAGCAGGTGGTGGTGAATTTTGTACAAATTTGCAGTTCCTGGACTTTGTTCCAGGATTTTGTTTTGTTGCCCTTCACTAACTCTGGAGATGGATTTGTCTCCTGTGTCCCCTGCTTTGACAAAACATGTGTCTTTGACCCAGAAGAGAGGAGTTTCTAGCCATTGCTTTCATCCCAAATTTTTCTGTGTCTTCCTAGTAATCCAAGATTTAAATCTTGGGACACCTTGAACATAAGGACTCACACTTTAAATTCCACTTAGTTTTGCTTTTTTCCCCACCTCTTTTCCTCCAATTACTTATGCCACTGTGAACCTTAGGGTCCGAGGCATCTTTCATAGCATTTTAATTGTATCTACCCTCCTTGTTGTAGTAGAGCGAATTGATGAACTCCATCACATCATTCATGGCAGGAATGTCTTATCTCAACTTGATTACTTGGTTTTTAAATGCTTTTATACATAAGCTTACTCTTATTTGGTTTGTTTGCTCACATATGCTCAAATAAAGTAAACAGCAAAGAATGGTAAAGAGAGCTTGAATCCTGAATTTGGAGGTTCAGAATGCAAATTAGAACAGGATGCCAGTGGAAAGCAAAAGATTTCCAAGGCAAAAGCTCCTGTGACGTGGTCTTTATCTCCTGGTGGTTCAATTGGTCTTTAGTTTCTCCTAGAAAATCTTATTCCACACAGTTTATACTGGTATGATTTCACTGGTTTTCCCTGGAAGCGTTCAAAAGGCATTCAGATGTGGCTCTTGGGGGCACGGTTTAGTGGTGAACAGTGGTGCCAGGTTAGCAGTTGGACTCCATGAACTTAGAGGTCTTTTCCAGCCTTAGGGATTCTATAATCTCAAAACACTTCCTAGATTTTTCCTTTTCATAACCCTCATAGATTTGACAAGTAGGATTATGATTATATTGTCATAGTTAGAAGGGCCTGATGCTGAGGCAGTGAAATGATTTGGCTGTGGCAAGACAGAAATGAGCTGGCATGAGGGACCCAGTCTCTGCTGTTTTGCTTCACAGCTCCTCCACCATGGACATCAGCTCCCAGCCCCTAGCAAAAACCAACCATGGAGTCTGGTTCCAATTTCTCTGGGATAACCTCTTGGCAGTGACTGCTCTTCTGCATGAGCTATAATTATGGTACAAAAAATATTAAATTTATTGCTTTAATTGCTTTCCAAATTTTGCAGAGAACTCAAATAGCAGAATGATTATATTTTATGGTGTATTTCATTGCTAGGTGAATAACATAAATCAGTGTTTTATCTCCTTTTAATTTCTAATGCTTTGTCTTCACTATTTCACATTAAAACAGGGAAAGAAAACCAGTAATCTAAATGAAAATCCTAGTTGTTGCAGAACAAGAACCAAGTCTTAGGGTACAGCTTTTGGGGGTCAAGAAATCAAACGTGTTCTCAGTTCTGTTAATAATTCATATTGTTGCAGAGATATTTGAGCTCTTGGACTGAAAAAAATTTCAGACTGGATACAAATTTGATAAAACCGTGAGACTTTGAGGTAATTTGAAAATCCCAGGAACTCAGTGAATTTTGACTGAAAGTCCTGCAGAGTTCCCACATTCTTTTGTCCAGCAGTGCAATAATAGTTTCAAAACACTGGGACGACAGTGGCTTTACTTCAGAGATCTCTGAATATTTTACTAAGAGGTGGTTTTTCTGAAAACACAAGAACAGGAATTTCAAAACCTTTGCAACAGGGTAAGCAGAGAAGAGGTATATTCTGTATGTTAGCAGTGATTCAGCTTAGAGACTTGGACTGAATTTTAGACCCAGGTCCATTTTGAGCATCACTCTTGAGGTCAGCAGGACTCAGGCCAGTGCAAACTGCACCACGTGGTAAAAGATTTGTTTGCTGTGTGTTGACTGGAAAGCTCATTTCATACAGACCTGGATTGAGAACTACATGTGGGTGTTATCTCTGGAGATTAACTCACCCACTCAGCACAGCAGATTGCATTTAAACTCAAGAGAAAGTGACTGGCTTGGGAACTGGGGAAAATATTCATTTGTTTTACAACCAAAGGTGCCTTTATCTTCAGATACTCAAATGTGAAAGTATATTTGTCTCCCACCAGTGAAATATAATATTGATATCACCTCCAAGAAATATAGTGTAATGTATTGCTTTTCCTTCTGCTTTGTGCTTTATGTAAACATGCAAACACCCGTGACACCCCACTGTGGTGGCAGCCAATAGACTGAGCACTTACCCTCTCTGCTGTTGTGTAACCATGGGCAATTTATCTAAGTCTCACCTCTCTTAAAACACTTTTATCAAAATTGGCGGTCAAACAGCACTGAACCATGGTGGCCTCAATCTTAAATGCTGTGGTGCAGATTTTAATTTGGGAAAGATTAATGCACTCTCAAGTGTTAATGCCACAGCTTTCTGTTATCTACATTGATGGGTGTCAGCTAATTTCTGCAGAAGGATTGTAAAGCAAACTGTGCATGTTGATGTTTTGGAAACCTAGGCTCCAGAATGGTGAGATAATAGAGAGGGGAATGGAACTATTTTCTCAAATTTCTTTTAAATTAGAAAATGTTTCCCCTGTCTTTGTAAAGCTGAGCTACCGAGTCAATTCCACTCAAGCTGATTCCTGAAGATATAGGGCATATTTCATTTAAAGGAGCAGTAAAAGTGTCAAAAGATACTTTATCAAGGTCGCTTTTAGATTGAAGATAACAACCCATCTTATAACAAATATAGACCCCCACAGTAAGCTTTGTAATTTCCAATGCTGTAGTAGCTCTTAGCCTCCATCATCTCTCATGAATTTCTTTCCTTGTCTGGTTACATATAATCGTAATCAACAAAAGCCCTTTTGTTCATTTAATAAAATGACAAGAGCTGGTACACTTTGACTGGTTTATTTTTCAGCTTCATACAGTTTAGTAAATACAACTGAAGTTTGTCCTGGTTTTGAATAGACTTTCGTAACTGTGAAGAAGATATCTGGGAAGAAGATAACTGTGAACAAGATGATGCACAATAACCAGGAAATTTTATTTGTGCAGACTAATTTACACAGGAAGGGGGGGAATGCAATTAAGCTCATAAAACTTGCTCCAGCAATGATCCAGGTCAAGGGGCTAATGGTGAATTGCATGAATAACAGTCACTCACCCAAGTCACATTAAACAGTCTTGATAATATCATCCAAAATAGCCAATTATTTTGAGTGTTATGAGAAGGTCCTGTTGTTATTTAACAATGGTTTATATGGGAAAATATTAATAAAAGGTATATGATAAAAAAAGGTTTCAAAGGGATTAGTTGCAATTCAGCTCACAGTAAACTGGTTTTGTGCCAGAGGGATGAAGGAGCAATGCCTTAGAGGAGAGTGAAATGCACATGATTTAGCAGTGATTTTATATGTTCAGTGCTTGGCAAGACAGTGCCATGGGCTCCAGTTTAAAAGCAGGAGCAGAGAAGGAAATGGCACAACCAGTGCAGCAGAGCTCTGTTCACTGCAAAGCATCTTCCCCACGACCTTGAACTTTCTCCTTCAGTTATAGTGAGGGATACAAGGGTGGGAGGGTTGTACAGCTGCTGGGTAAGTATGGAGGTAGTGAAGATGTGCACTGGCCAGGCAGGGTAAAAGAGGTTAAAGGGATGTTATTTTGTTATGTCTTGCTGCATTTACCAGGAAAGGAGTGCAAGGGGGTGCTCAGTTTAACTCTGGATTTGGAATTAGGGGTCTTCTGACTTTGTATCCGTTTAATTTATATAGTAATATTTGTCTGTATTAATTTTTACAGATATTCTTTTTCTTGATTATGATTGTTTTCAGTTTAATTCCACAGTAACAAATTATTATTATTTAAAAAAAAAATCTCTGTTTTCGCTGTGGTCCACATAACTCTTGGTAATGCAACTTTTGTTAGTATTTATTAAAATCATGTGACTATACTTGTTGGATGTTATTACTAATGCAAAATCTAGATTGAATATTGACATGATCTCACTTTGCTTTTCTTTGTCAGGTTCTGATGGAGTAAAGGTTCACGACAACTTTTCAATAAACATTCTTTGTGCTTTAACTTGACAAATGGAGATTTTTATTCAGCTGTTGACTCATAAAAGACGAAAAAGGGCCAACATGTCAAGTGGTTTGCTTTTATGTGGAGGAATTCATTATCAGAGAAATCAGGTATCTACATCCACCACTGATTCTCTCCATACAGGAAGGAAGTTTTGCGACTTAGTGACAATTTTGTAGTTTGGTTTTTGCTCTGACTAGTGCAGATCATCTGGTTGCAATGTGACTGCTCCATCTTGGCTTCCAGGTGCTAATCTCGAGATTATACCAGATTTATTTCTCCTAGTCTCTCTTCTACCTTCTTAGAGCTTTGACCCTGAAGTTCACACAATGTAAAAGCAGACTTCAACATCTTGAACCTGACATGATGGATGAGCAGAGGTTTAATTAGAACATCTTAGAGCATGTTGACATCAAGTAGTTTTCTGTTGCTTGACAGCCAGGATATCCCAGCCATAATAAAAGGGTTAAATTAACCTGCATAGACCTACATGGCACTATTAAGTTGTCGTTTTTATTTTGAGACATTTGAGAGTCTCCAAGGAAGAGGAGTTGAATGCCTCTTTTGGGGGTCCAAGGGTAAATTTGTACAACATGGAAGGGTTTAAGAGGAATTGCATTAGATTGCTACTGCTGTGATCTGGACAAGGTTACAAGTCAATTTTAAAAATATCCCCACTCATGATTAACTCACTACAGCATATTTTGATAGTCCTGCATTTTCCAGGAACTGGCTACAGTATGAAAATGAACAATGCCCTTTCCTGGAGAAAAATTCATGACAGGATTTGAAGTGTTATGGATTCTGGACGCTTGGGACATGTCTCTAAAGGATCCTGTGTGGCAACATGAGTTTTCATAGTTTTGCCTCTGTGTGGAAACTGTTTATTCTGTCGCTGTGTTCCTGTGGCTTCAAAAGTGCAACGTGCAGCTTGTCATAAAATTCTGATTGAATTTAAACCGTATGTGTGTGGTTAGGGAGACATCTGTTAATTGTTCATGAAATTAATTGAATGATGACTATCTAGTTGAGTTTTCATTGCATTTATTCCTAGGGGCTGTAATTGCTAGTTTTGTGAAAGGTACTTCACAAGCAGGTTATTTTTAAAAAGAAAAAGGCCCTTACGTGTATCTCCTGTCAACCTGTATTCTGGTGTTGAATATGCAATTTTAAAAATGGGATTGTAGCAACTCCTCATATTAAAGTAAAATGCTTGTTTTTCATACAGGAATTACAGAGTGTAACATAATTGGGCTCACTGAAACGAATTCAGCATCTCTCAGAGAACAAAATCATTGAGCCTACTGACTAAATTTAACAGCCTAATAGAAATATGCAGGTGAAGGTACAATTAATTTTAATTACTAGACTATACATTGTTAGTTGCACAGCCATGAGTAAAATTAAAATGGCAATCACAATTAGAAAATTGCAACCTCATTGTGCAACAAATTAGTCACAAATTAAAAGTCCAGGAACTATTATACATCCACTTTATTGCTTTATGACCATTATTGCCCTGATATGGATTTTATTTCTTTAATGTCGTGTCCACTTCTTTTCACCTTATCTTTGTTTAGAATCTCTGGCTCCTTCCCAGATTGTGAATCTAAGAAAAGAAATAATATAGGCTGGAGGGCTGTGAGTTCCCTGTTCACTCTGGATTGAAACTCCTAAGTGGTCCTGTCCTGCTCATGGGTGGCTTTCAGGACAAGGTTTGTCACTGGATTATTTCAGTGCGGTTTCTAGAGCACAGAAAATAGCATTCAGGGGGTAATAACTGAGGTCTGTGTATGATGTAACCCTTTTAGAAAAGGTCAGGCCAGATAAAGACAGGAATCTGGAGGGGATCTACATTGGTGTAAGTCAGGCTCTCTCCCACCCCTCCCCTCTGGCTGGGCACACTGACGGCCTACACAAAGAATTTTAGCTACAGGAGTATTTATGTTGTAAACCTGGTTTTCCACTGTTCTCAACATGGATTTATGAAATGAGGTTTAACATTTATCCCAATCTTGCAAGTTTTGGGGTGGTTGAAGCTGCCTTTGCTCTGAAGCACTTGAGGAGCCATCATGGAATGGCTGAGCTAGAGGTGGCTGCAAGCACCTGAAATGCAGCAACTGAAAGTTCTGCAACATCACATCTCCCTGCTGTCCCACAGCTGGAAATGAGGGTCTGTACTTACCCAGCACCAGCAGCTCATCTTCACCTGAAGGTGAGTACAATGAGACCAACAGCGCTCACCATTGCCACAACACTGTCTTGAGTACTTTGCACAGTGAACCCCATTTTGAGGTGATTCAAGGCTTTACCAGATACTCTTGTGCAAAACTGAGGATCCATGGAGAAGGTTAAAGTGACTTCAGTCCCAAAATCTCCTTTTCTGTCCAAGACACACCAGAGGAGCAAGAAAGTGAAATTCTCTTACCAGCATCTAAAGTATGCACTCTGCAGTTAGCCCAGTTGTAGGATCAGAATGACTTGTATTAAAAGCAACCTTAAAGATCATCCAGTTCTAACCCCCCTGCCATGGGCAGGGACACCTTCCACTGGACCAGGTTGCTAAAACCAGCCTGTCCTTGGACACTGTCAGGACTGGGACATCTACTACTTTCTCTGGGAAACCCATGCCAGCACCCTCACAGTAAAGAATTTCTTCACAATGTCTAATCAAAACCTGCTCTCTAGCAGATTACAGCCATCCCCCTTGTCCTGTTGCTCCACGTTCTTGTAAATATTCTCTCTCCATCTTTCTTGTAGGCTCCCTTCAGGTACTGGAAGACTGCAAGTAGGTCATCCCAAAGCTCTCTTTTCCCCAGTGCTCCTGAGGGAGGCCAAGGCAGAGAACTGAACACATTGGCTGGGAAGAACAGGACATAGCAAGATACTTAATCAGAGTTCATGTACAGAGGAACTGGGGAGGAGGTTTAACACCAAACAACCAAACCCCGATGCAATCTCTGTTCTCCACATGATCCCAGTTCTCTGGGGTCTTTTCTAAAATCAGCAGGGCATTGGTCATCTTGTGTGAGCCTCAGCAGGGGCTTTTGCAGTGCTTGGAGAGCTGAAACTTCATTGCAAATATGCAATTGAACAGCTATCAGAGGATAATGACATTTAGTCACTACCGCTTGGGACTGGATTTTAATTGATGACCCAGAGGTGAAAGTGTTTATATTCCACTACTTGCTATTGCCAGATTTTTTTTTTTTTCTGTAATCCTCTTTGCTGTAATATGAATACTTTGGGAAGGGGAAATTAAAGTGGGACTGAAGATATGAAAGTGAGAAAAGACATGTTTATTCCCTGGTTATCTCTCTATATTTAAGGCCCAACAGGAACTCCTTAGTATACTTCCAAATTATGTTTTGTACTGTTAAAATGGAATCAACATATAGTTTATTGAAACAACTTTATTTTTTTTAACTACAGATTGTTGATTGTAATTTTCCACAGATTTTTGCTTCTGTGTTTGTACTGTTCTCAACAGGAAGGATTCCTTCTTATCTGAAGCAAAACTCATCTGTGATTGCTAAATCAAACACTGAAATCTCCCTCAGTTCCAGGAGATGTGAGAACCTGTGATTTAGTGTATGTTTAAGCAGCCTCTACTGCCCAATTGCACGAAGGCTTGTAGGGTTTACCTCAGGATAGAAACTGAGGAAACAAATAGTAACATGATCAATTAATAATATTTTCTCTCTGAAGTCACAGAAGTCTCTTATTAGCAGTAATTTTCATATCCCAGACCTCCCTGTGTTTTAGAATTTCTTGATAGGCTAATAGGAATGATTTTTGTCTTGAAAATGTGGAGACAGAAATGAAATGCCAGCTTGGAATCTGTCTGGATGTATTCTTTTCAGTTGTTGTTTTGAATTATTTCTGAGGCAGGGGGTATCTAAGATTAGGGAAACATCTATAAGTGCCACTGGCTGATATCTATTTACTGCAGGTTCTTTTTTGGGAAAGGTGTTGTTCCTTCAGCACTAATATTAGCAGTACTAATACAAATATCTTTTTTATGTCTTTGAATTAAAAAAGAAAAGTTATCGTATCAGCTTCTCTGTTTGAAAAACAGGATTAATGATAAGTGAGAATGACCTGTTCATTCAAGGCCATGCATTAACCTTGCAAGGGAAACAGGAACATTATCTGGATTCTTGTTTATTGAGCCATGGAGGGCTGTTGAAGCTCTTCTGTGTCCAAGAATTATGCATCTGCTCCTTGTATGAAGCCAAAAGCACTTGGCATGTAGTGGTTTTCTTGGCTGTGGCCTTTCCATGCTGCTATTTTAGAGGGTTACAATTTTAGTATTGTAGGAACTGTAGTGAACTTACATAGAAAAAAATGTTGATGCAAGGAATTACTTGCTTTATTTTTCGTCCTGCTCTTTCTGGCAAGAAATCGGCCTTGCCCATGAGTCAGGAGGTTTTTGGTGTTCAAATGCATGGAAGAGCTGCAATACAAATATCTTGTGATTTGGGTCAATAACTTTGCATTAATATTTGCCATTGGTAATAAGTGGGTAGAGCCTCATGGGAAAGCTGCAAAAATGGAAATGTCTCCTTGTAGACATATGTTCATGAAACCAGGGTCTGCAGCTGACAGAGCAATTGGAGAGGTGTCTTTAAGCTTTACTTTTGGAGTCCTGAAACTCTATGAGACTTTTAAATTCCTTGGCATGGTGGGGAGGAGGGGGAATTTGGATCCTGAACTTCCTGTGAATCTCAGGAATACTGCACATTTCTTATTGAGCCATTTTATTTATGCTGCAAAAAGTGTAGGTGTGATTCTTTAGCTATAGCTGAGAAGGCAGCCCTTCATTTAATCCAGGTACTGCAAACTGCTTTATTCCCTACAAAGAAATAATTACAAATCTACATAGTGAATTCTTTTCTTATAGTCTAACGGGACTCAACAGAAAACATGGGTTAGATCATGTAGCTTTGAAATTAAGCAGTGTAACAGCATTAAAAAAATATCCCTTGGAAACCTTCATCTCTGATTTTATTTTATATTGTTATAGTGCTCACGCTTCAGTGATTTCCTTTCATCTAGTCACTGGGCTGAAGAAATAACACAGAAAAGGAAACCTCTTGAGTTTCTGATGTACATGGTAAATGGTCATTTCAGGGACCATGCGCTATGGGCCTCAGACTGAGGGTTTAATTTAATTGGTTGAAATTAAAAAACATTCAAGCCTCATGAAATTATAACCTTTACGCCTGGTGTGTCAGCTACATCTGACACTAGCCTTGTTGTTTAGAGATGAAATCCCTCCCCTATTTAAATGGAAGCTCCTGTGGGACCCACATAAGCCTTGCAAAAAGAAGAGGCAAGTGGCTCACTAGATCACTACTCAAACCATGGTTAATATCAGCAGCATTTCTTTTAGAAGTTTGTGTGTCTGTGTTTATCTTTGCTATTTGAAAAATCATGTCTGTTTGTTATCAGTATGCTCATATTTCTTTTAAAATACATGTTTAAAAAATTTGCTTTCTGTTTTCACTGAGGGAAATGAAATACATGGGACAGAAACCCAATTTGTGTGTTTCCTTTCAAGAAATTGGGAGCTGAGGTTCAATTTAATTTTTTATGGGTGGTAATCTGTTTTACATGAGTTGAACTCTTCACATGATTATTTGTTGGATGTGTTTTCTGATACAGTTTTCCTTTCTTCTTGGTTTAGATTAGAAAACACAAGAATGTAATTATTATTATTATTATTATTATTATTATTATTTTCCTGGATATCTGTAAAGTGCTGAGGTCAGGGGCAATGCAACCTCCTTTGAAACTGGAGTCATTACCATCGTGCCTAATAAAAATAATTTTTCATAAAATATATCTTGAGGTACAGATGGGACATCTTCAATCATTCAGTATGGAGTTTTTCAAAAGTTTTTCAAAACCTGCAGAGAGGCAGGTTCTCATTTTCCACAGACTTTCAAATGAACTTGAGGACAGCCACCTTTAGATTCCTTTGGGGGATCTCACTACTATAAAACTGTCCATCACATTTTTGTATGACATAGTAGATAATAGAGATAAAATCCCTGCAAGCTTGTAGATATGACCTGGCCCTGTAGGAGGAGATGTGCTCACAGAGATGCCCCAGCCCTGATTGTTTGCATCATGTTCATGCTGAATTTCTGGAGCCTTGCCCAAACATCTTTATTCTGTGAGAATCTGGGTCCTCAGCTAATCCAGAAACTAGGTTACTACAGCTGCTTCAGTGATGGCTTCTCATAACACCAGAATGTTTCTATGGAAGGGTAAAAGTCATGTGGAAAGCCAATCAACCAAAGTGACCCAGTCCTTCTTAGTCATTTGTTGTCAACAGATGCATCAGCTGCTTTTTTCAGTTTTGTGTATAATGTGGGCAGAGATATGATAGTTGTATATACTGTTGAGTTCTCATTATCCTTAAAAAAGGTTTTAAGTAAGTTAAAAAAAAAATTCATGGACAGTATTTGGAATCTGGTACACTTTTACTGTATGAGAATCCAGAGGAGAAATGAATAAGAAGTTCCAGGAAAAATGGGTATAACATGGAGGGGAAATAGGTGGGAAATTTTTGTTCTGAGTAAGAAATATGAGAATGAGGTGATGAGAGATGAGAATGAGGTGGAGTTCAGCAAAAATAAAGTTATGACAGCCGAGAAAGTCCCCAAAGGGACAGTTATCCTTTGATGTTCATTTCTATTGAATATCATTGCAAGCAATTTAGGAAGCTTCAGAGAACACCAAACACTTAAAAGATGACTAGAAGGTTAATGCCAAATTGTCTTAAAAGAATAGTTTGCAAAAAGAAATATTTTTTGATGCTGTGGCAAATTGTCCTCCTCTGCCTGGCTGCACCATTTTGTGAAGCAGTAGGACATATGAAATAAAAAATAAAAATTCAGAACACTGAAGCAGGAGTTGTATCCTTGGGGTTTTTTTTAGGAGGGCAGATGTTCAGATCCCAGTTTTTTCACCTTTCAGTCACTACCAAATTCACAAAACACTGAGGAAGTGCCAAACAGTCTTGGGAACATATGCAATGCCATGAATGTGTGGGTTGACTTGTCGAGGCACTTGGCCTCCGTAAGTTTATCAACAAGAACAATTTGTTTTCTTGCCCTGTGGTGCTACTTATCCTTCAATTCTTTCATGAATAAGAAGCACAAAATTGGTGAAATTCTTGAACTGTCTGATGCAAATGGACTTTTTCAAATGTTGAATCGAGGTTAGAGCTAATCCTCCATTTCAGGCAGATGTAATATGTACAGCCAATTTAATGCATTTATTATTGAAGCTGTGCTTGCATGCTTGCCCTTGAAAAATTCAAAAGATGCAGCAAATCTGTCCAAAAGGTCTTTCCAACTCAGGTCTGGGCTCTGATACTTTGGGAGAGCATCAGTGCCACTTTGTCATATGTTTCAGTACAACTTTGCAGTGGGGAGGGATAAAGACATGATTTTATCTGGAAGCTAAGGCATTGCTGGTCTTTGTTTATAGTGAGGTTTGTGCAGGATCCAAAATGTTGGCTTTCTAATCATGGGAACATGGGGACAGACAGTCATCAGTACTGGAGATTTGCAGTGGTTATAAAAGCGAGATAAAAATCCATGAATCAAGCGTGCCTCCTTTCACCTCCTTGCTCAGCAGTGCAGCCTGTGGCACCTAAAGGGGTCACAAGAGAGCTGGAGAGGGGTTTTTGATAAGGGCATGGATTGATAGCACAAGAGGGAATGGCTTAAAACAGATAGAACATAGGTTTAGACTAAACATTGGGAAAAAAATCTTTACTATGGGGGTGGTGAGACACTGGCACAGATTGCTCAGAGAAGCAGTGGCTGCCCCATCTCTGGAAGTGTTCAAGGCCAGGTTGGATGGGGCTTTGAGCAACCTGATCTAATGGAAGTTGTCCCTGCCCATGGCATGAAGTCTGGAACTGGATAATCTTTAAGGTCCCTTCCAACCCAAACCATCCTATGATTGAGAGTGTGGAAACAAATGGGAGTCATTGCCTAACAGCCAGTAGATTTCCCCTGAAAATCAAGGAACTATCAGCCCTTCCTCAGTTCTGTTTCCAAGAGAAAAGCACTAAACAACTTCTTCCCCTGTGTTGAGCCCTTATAATGATAAAAGACAAAATGTTCTGCTGGAACAGAATTTGGAGTTCTGGGGCTTTTAGCTCCTCCAAGGAGTGGGACACTGCTATCTGTAGATTGAATCAATCTGCTTTGGCAGCATGATGGTGAAAGAGCCCGTTGATGATAACAAAGCGACACATTGAGGGAACAGCCTTTACTTCTCTGAGCATAGATAAGATGGCTTTTTAAAAAGTGAGCAGGCACAGAGCAACTGCAGCCTCACCCAGTAGCAGTTTTAATCCTCTTGCTTGAGATTGGTAGAAGATTTGGCAGGTAGGAGGATGGGGTAAGTCTCTTCTCGTTATCTGAGAGGAGGACAATGCTATTACAAGCAAAGCAGCAAGAGAATACTTGCTTGATAATAGAGTTAAGGGGAGCTAAAAGATAAACTCTGTTTTTTATTGGGGGGAATAATAAGATTGTCTGGGCTAACTTTAGTGAAAATTGTTATTCTGTCTCTGATTTGCTTGTCTTTGGGTCTCTTGGGCACAGCACTGTAAAGGGCATTGCTATGTTAACCCATGGATGCTGTACGGGGCAGCAGAGGTCCAGCCAGTTTTGTTTACTTCAAAGCACCCCTCTCTTTTGCTGCTTCCTAGGAGTACTTCCTAGGAAATGGCTCTTAACAAGCTGATTTTTGTAATTTTGTTCAGAGGCCTGTGCTTTGCACCCTTGGGCTCAGGTGCTGTCTAGGAGATACACCCATCTAATGAAAACCACCTCATGTGTACAGTTACCACACTTGTGTCATAGGTCTGTGCCATGTAAACTAAAGAAGATTTTGGAGAGAACTCTGCCAGAGATTTCCATAGCCACTGATCCCAGCCACCAGAGGGAAACACAACCATATGCATTAACCCAGCCAGCCATGTGTCACCTTCTCCATAGGTGCAAAGTCTTCTTGGACAACTGATGTTCCCCAGGGCAGCTCAAACCATTATATGATAATAAAGTTCTGTACCTCAAGTACAACCCAGGGACTGCATTTCCCAAAGTCCCACCCAGCTGGTGTTGTGGGGGCTGCTGGAACCCCAATGGGCTGCTTTGTCTGTCTTTTTTCAGCTGTTAGTTGGAGGCTCTGTGGGAAGGATATGATCCTGTCTCCACTAAGTGCATATAGAGAGAATGGTCTGTGGTGCTGGAACAGAACAAGAGTAGTCTAAAAAAGTGCTGTTGCCACAAACACCTTGAAAAGGCTTTTTACAGACACTGCCACAGAAGGCTTTGCCTTCTGCCCTTCATTATCTAAGGGTTTCTGAACCATTAGAAGAAGACAGCTGGTCTAATAACCAAGCAAACATCTTCCTGCTCTGAAGAATCAGCCCTTCCTCTTTGTAACCTACTCTTCCTGAGCTGGGCAGCCAGGCAAATCCCAAGTGAGAAGTTGCTGAGCTGGAGAGCTTCTGCAGCCTCCTGTCTGTGTGTTTGTGCTGATGGGAAGCCAGAGTGTTGAAGCCTGTACCTCTGCCTGGGGGCTGCTTTGCAGACTGGGCTTGTACTCAAACCAAACACAAATTTGTGACCAGAAGAGGTTGTGTGAACCTTGGTTCATACATAAACCTTGTCTGCTGATGCACTTGCCCATAAAATTTACAACAAACAACCCCTCAAAGGACAAAGCTCAATTTTTTATAATCATCATATATTTGTCTAGAAATCTAGGGTTTCCTATTTCCAGAATTAGCAGAAAAATATTTTTTTTCCTGATAAGCATTATCTCAGGCCACTGGGTGCTGTTGCAGGTTTCCTGGGCTGTGGGCAGGCTGCCAGACAAGGTACCAGTGAAGGAGCTACCAACAGAGATGTGAGGTTGCCTGCTGCCTCTTGGTAATTTCTGGTGGGAGCAGGAGGATCAGGGGGTGGCAGTGCTTTCCTGAGCCAGCATTGGCACATGATGAAAGGAAGGAGCCCCTTCTGCAGCCCCAAGCCTGGGAGCACTGCTGTGGCCACCAGGTTCAGTGCAAGCTCCCTCCACATCTCCTTCCTGCATAGGGTGCCTGGCTAAAGCTGGTAAAGCAGGTGCTGCCCACACACTGAATGCCAAGGACAGATGGCTACCCTCAGGGAGGGAGGAACATGGGCACAAGAGAAGGTTTTTTGGGCTGCATCATGGCTGGGCATGAGAGGGTTGTCATTATCCTGCAAAATACCCCCTTGGAGGAGGTGCCTCTTGCTGCATGGGCTGAGCACAGAGGCAGCACCCATTTAAGACTGGCTTTCATGAAAAGCAAACCAAAAACATGTCTGTGAGAGGAGCCCGAGTCCCTGAGCCCCCGCTGCCTTTCACACACTTCCAGCAAAGCGCCCTGCGCCATCCCCAGAGCCCCCCTGCTCCCCCCAGCCCTGCTTCCTCCCCTTCCCCTCCCCACAACTATTTAATTTTGCTCTGGCATGAAATAATAGAGTGCTGTGTATCTATTACAGATGTAAAGAGATTTAGACTGCCACAGGTTTCAGTAGCACATTCAGAGCCCTAACAAAGCTGGGTATAATAGACTCTCCCTGCCATTATCCATTCAGCAAGTGTAATAAATGACTCGGCCGCAGCCTGCCATATACCACCCGGCCCAGATAACAGCTGAAAGGAGAAAATTAAATTTTGCTTTTGTTGAAACATTATGATTTATGTATTTGTAATATAGGCTGCGGTGGGCAATTGGAAAAAAAAAAAAAGATTGCTGAATATACTTCAGGGTTACTGATTGTACCACAGGCCACTTAGAGTGCTAGAAATGCTGTTCTTCTCCCTGTGTTCCTTAATAATAATAAAATCATACAAATTCCCATTAACCTTTTCGCTCATGTTGATTTTATTTATATATTTATTTTATTTATTTTTTTTATTTCCAAGTCTTAAGTTTTGGTCATTTACTCTCGGCCTCATGAAAAATAACAGACTGATGGTTTATGGAGACAAGGCATGAAGTACCTAGGCATGTAAAAATGATGGATGTAGGTCAAAAAATCTATATATCATTTTTAGTATTTTTATAATAATTTTCTTTAAATGGGGTGGTTCCCCCCTTCCCCTCCTCTTTTTCACTGCTGTCTGTAGAGTTGATGACAAGATAGTCTGATATCCTCATCCTTGCAATATCTAGACCTATAAAAATAATTAACTTCTCCCACCTTAGAAATATAGAGACAGAAACAGGAGTGCTTCACCCTGTAATTTATAATATTGCAGCACCGTCCCTTAATGTTGTAATCAGGCCTGCAAAGTCTTATCATGTTGTAGAATATAATGAACTTACTTATTCATTTCAATATCACATTTCATCTTAGTTGTTCTCCACATTACTTGCTTGCCCCTCCTCTTTTCTGGAAGAGTGGCAAGAACATAGAAATTTTCTCATTCTTTCTTATTCCTTTTCCTCACCTTCTTTTAGCTCAAGGCTTGAGCTGAGTCAACAGACTGATCCAGGAGGCTGGGGGCTTATTCGCCTCTGCTCCCTAGGAATTTAAGCGTGTAAGTTTTACTTTTTTTTTGGTGTGTGTTTTTAAGAATTTTAAAAAATAGTCATGTGGTTTACACCAATAGGTTGAGGAAGCACTTGGCTGCATGAGGAGAGGAGGGGCAGTGGTAGGACTGGAGGCAGAGGATTCTCTGTGCTTCCCATCCTGTGCCCCTGTGTGGCCCTGTTGCTCTGAGCATTTGAGTCTCAAATGTTGCCACTGAAAGTGTCTGCCAGAAATTGGGAGGGATACTTGGGATGGAATGCTCCACCCCTGGAAGGATTCAAGGTCAGACTGGACCAGACTTTGAGCAACCTGGTTTTCTGGAAGGCTTCCCTGCCCATGGCAGGGGTGTAGGAACTCAATGGCCTTTGAAAGTCCCTTCCAACCCAAACCATTCTATAATTCCACAAGGATTGTTCCTGTTTTCCTTTTGGTTGCCTAGTGGGTAGTGGAGTGGTGAATCTCTCTTTTCTGACCCTCAAAGCTGTCCATACTTAATGCAGGATTCATTTGATAACAGCTTATTCAATAGTGATGATTTTGGATTCTTTTTTTTTACTGAGGGAAATGTTCTTTTCTGCATTTTATTCGAGATTATTAAGAAACAGCTCCTGTCCCCCAAGCTGGAGCTGGGTCCTGATCCTGACTCTTTCCCTTTTCTGTGTAGGAGCAATGCAAGGACATGTTGGGAGCCATGGCTATAGGGAGGTCCTGTAGCTCTGCTGTAGCCTTTTCTCACAGCATCTGTTGCACTTTGATTTTTCAGAGCCTGGCACAGGCCTCTGGTATTGGGTCTGCCCATTTCTTGGGCCAGACATATCTAGAAATTTATTTTCCCACCAGCAGAAATGTATATTAAAATCTATTTATTTTTTTAAATTCTTTGTGCATGGTGTTAAAGCATTTAAATAACTCATGATATTTAGCCCTGCTGAGTCCCTGGCTGCATGTTAGTGTTTGTGGGCTGGAGGTTTGGGTGTACAGGAGATATTTTACAGCCAGCTCATCTCTCCATCAGGTATTCTGCTAATGCACACTGACAGATATTTTGTGAAGAAACATCGAGTCTATTTATTGACCCCCTGCCCTCAAATGCATACATACAGCAGAGCATTACAGCTTATATTTAATGCTGAAACATTTGTAAGTACTGTATATCCTATGATCTATTGGACTAATGAAAAAGAAGGTTTATCACTGCAGTCCAGTGTAAATCTGCGGATAACCTTACTGTACAGTCAATTTATTCCTTTAAAAGGTTTATTCCTTTATCAGGTGTTTGTAGAAGGTTTCACCGTAAGTACAGCAGAGACATAATTTGCTGTGGGGCAGATTTATTTGTTTCACAGGGTTATTATTTTAACAGTCTGATAATCACTATGAGTATGTTTCACCATTTGGTATTTCTGTGTGTATATGTGAAAGTGTGTTTATTCATTCCCTGAACAGGTTCATTTTCTTATCAGCTATTCATTTTAAAGAGTTTTATTACATATGCAGAGTGTGTAGGGTACTAGAGTGCAGTAATTTTATTAAGAGATTTATTTAGTGTCAGATATTAATTTAGCTGGCGTTTGCTGTAACACAATCATATGGTTTCACCTGGCCAATTTTATTTGCATATCACACTTTGCTATAAACAACGCTTTCCCTGCACTGCAGCCTTCAAATTCCTTTTTTTTTCCTTTTTAAAAAAACTTTTTACATGAAACTCCCCACACTCTGCACCCTTTCATTTATTTAATTCATCATGTTTGATTTTTTTAAGCCTCAGTTTCAGAGAGAGGGGATCTTGTGAAATGGCTTTTTAAAAATGAATATGCTTAAAGATTCTTTTTAAGAGGAAGTTTCAGAAATGTCCCTCTAATGCCACTTAGGAATTGCCTGAGTCTCAGCACATAGCCAGTGACTCACTGGAGAGAAACAGTAGGAGGAAGATGATCCCTAAATAAGACTCTGGTTTACTCAGATACTAATGTGGTTTTGGTGTTTGGTATGATTTAACACTTTTCATGTTCTGTGAATATTAATTCTAGAAAGAAGAGGAAAGAAACTATGCCTTAACTGTAGATGATATCTGTTTTTAACTTGGCATAAAGTGAAGCTATAAAATAAGGGAAAAAAATCCACCTGCATCACTGAGTCTCATGCTGGGCTAAAATAGAGTCTTATTCAAATCTTCCTGATGTCCAGAGGTGTTTCAGGCTGATTTCATAGGAGGAAGGCTTGGTGTCTAGTTGGTGGCTTACCTTTTTTTCCCCACAGAGAGAAAGAACTGCATAGAAAAAAGCTGTGATATCTCTCTGCTCTGTGCTCTGAAACAGCTGGAGGTGATGGAAGAGGCAGAGGGTGACACTGCACATCTCTGGGGCCCAGATGCAGATTTCCAGGCATGTAGAATGTGTTACTTTGAATTACTTACATGAGAAATAGTTCTGTAGCAATGAGTTCTTCTGGTCCAGAGAATATAGGAATCACTCAAAACTTCTGAGCTCAGTCAGTGCTGGGTCAGGCCCTTAACTGGAGAGGGTTATTTCTAGTAACTGCCCAGCACAGTAAACTAAACTGGAATCTTCTGCATAACACCACAGCTGCCTGCTGATTCCTTATTTGTCTCACTTCCAGAAGAATGTTTCATGATGCTTGACTAGACTCAAAAATGCAGAAGCATTTTCATCAGCAGCAGGGTCAGTAATGTTTAATGTTGAGTTTTCTGACATCTTCATAAGATCCTTTATAATTAAAGAAATCATATGGTTGCCTCAACCCAGAGTCTGGAGTCCATATTTATTCAGAGATTGAAACTTCTGCTGGAGATGGAAACCTGTGAGAACTTCTGAGCATCTACACAGCCATACTGAGATGAAGAACCATATTTGGGCCCTTTACTTAAATATTTTTTGATAGAAAGTAAGAATTTTATGTAGACCTTGGCACATGACTTGGACCAAAGTTACATCTATTTTAAAAACTTTATCTGTAACTGTCTTCTAAATATATATTTTGATCTCATTATGCACATTGGCTTTTACTTTCCGAGTACTTCTTAGGGTTTGTATTATCTTCTAACTTTTTCTTGGCATTATTATTTTCCCATTTTCTGTGTTGTCAAAGCCAAATATTCCTTGAGTTGCCTGAAACTTTTTCAAGTAACAAGACAACTATTAAACTTAGCAGTATTTCATTCTAATAGAGAAGCAATATAGCTAAACCCATGTTATCAATACAAGATCAAAATTATTGATGAACACACAAAAGTAAATCAACATTTGTCTATAAGCAGCATAGTACATTTAACAGATGCAATTAATATAATTTAAATATTCAACCAGATATCACTTAATATTTGCTATTTCTTTTCCCATCAGATGTCCAGGGAATCGTAAAATAACCTCCCAAAATTCATTGTCAATGATGGTATTTATTTACCAGATGTTTAAAGCAGGGAGTCAGAGCTGATCAAAGAACTCCATTTCTGCAGAAGTTTTGGGAAGTATTTTCTGGCATGTGCTGAAAGACATCACAGTTCTTCAAACTTGTTTTCTAAAACAGACCTATGTTAAAATACCAGATCTGCACTCAAAAGACAGAGTTTTGTTTTGTTTCTTCCCTGAGATGTTTGAAGAATCTATCCTGATTCATGAAATGTTTTTCTTGATAAATTCTTGAAATCAATATTTAACTGCAAAGCATTTACATTCTGACAAAAATGTATCTTCAGAAAAAAGAATGTTTAATTGAAAATCTTCTTAACAGCTCTAGTCTGAATGAAACTACCCATCAACTTGCTCTTCACTGACTCATTAGTATGATATTAAATTTATGACTACAGTGAAAAAAATCTGCTGTGGGTAATTGAATCCCTATTGTAAAGAGCTATGTTAAAATGTACTTAGTTATGCTCTAGGCTAATGTTATTTTTTAAGTCTCCTAAGAGGGAATTAGCAGTTAAGTTTTGTTTTCATAGTGTTAATTATTACTCTTGATACTGCCATGCAATATCCTTGACTCATTGAGACTTTTCAGTGAGCCTGGGTTGTGACAAAAGTGGTCTTTAGTGGGTAAATAGTACTAAAAGGGAGAAGTAGAGAAGATTAAAAATGGGACAAGTGGGCAGGTGTAACACTGGGTGATGGACCCAGAGTCAGGTTTTCCCCAGAAGATATTTGCTAGGTGAGAAATGATGATGATTTTCTTGGAAGTGTGAAAGACAGCCCAAAGACAGTGTGGATCCAGCTGCTGAGTTTAGTCTGGAACTATGTGAAAAATAAAGGGATTTTTTTGTATCAATTGTATCAGTTCAGACAGAAGTTTTCATAAACTTTCAAATGTTTTCAGTATGTGACTCAAAGGAAAAGCCCTGATTTATTGGGCATTACGTGCCTTCTCCTACCTGATTCTGGGAATTAAATTGCCATCAGGTCATCCAAACTTTGAAGGAAAGTTGCCTAGGCAACCCCAGTAATGAGGGAACAAACCAAGGCACCATGGCCAAACACTCACATTGCTGATTCTACTCTTTAAATAAGAACTGCATGAAGACCCCTTAATGCTGGTTGTGAAGAAATATTCCTTTCACCTCAACAGAACCATCCTAATTTACATCCACCTGCTCTTGCTGCCCATTTTCTAATGATACCAGGACACAGCTGCCTGCTGTGCTTTGGCTCCATTTTAGGCTGAGACTAGAAGAGAGAGAAGGTTAAGAGAGAACAGGTCCAAACATCAGAAAACCTCCAAAATCCCTGACTGTTCACTGAGGTTGCATGTTTTATACTGCAAATACATGACATTGCCCTGGTCCATCAGTCCTTAACATATCTTTTTTCAGGATATCAATGTGAGCATGTGTGAATGCATATGGATTTGAGAGCAATGACTGCTGGGGACTTGTTTTCTTTTGTCCAAGTGCTACTGGACCAGAGATAAGACTGTTTTGGTAGCCTCAGCTGTTTTATTAACAGTGAAAGATTGCTCTGAATTGCATATACTCCAAAATTGTTTTTGCAGTACTAAGCAATGGTTCTTGCACAACTTCCCTTGACAGATTATTCTTGTGTGCTTGCCCCGGGACTTTTGGTAAGAGATAAGAAATGAGATTAAGACCATGCTTGTTTTCAGACCATGCTGTGATATTTAGGTTTGAAATTCATGTCAGCACAAATGGTAAATGTTTTTCTAGATGTGGCCTCTGCAATGTAGAGTTTTGGGTGCCTTCACATTTTTCGATAAAAAGAATCACATCTTTGCACAAGTCTCATGAAGGTTTGTGAAAACCCTGTGGAAGTTTTCTTTCAATATCAACAATGAAAACAACAGATCTGTAGACTTCTAAAAGGAAATAAAAACATTTTGAGTTATGAAGTTATTAAAAAGTTTGACACAATCAAGGAAGCGGAAAATAGCCTTATAAAGAAACTATTGAATTATTATTGCATTTATACATGTTGTGTTTAAGCAATCATATTATAATTTTATCTCAAATACAATTATTTTATAGTCAGCATATAGTCAGAGATCAGGCCCACTCAGGGAAATAATCCATTTGGCTCTAAGGGTCTGCTGGAATGATAATCTGGGTTTGCTACAAGCCTGAGAATGGCTCAGAGCAGAATCTTTTGTTGAACAAAAGGATGCTCTGATATTAAGTCTGTTTCAACAGCTGAATCAAGCTAGAGCTTTGTAATCCCTTGTGATTTACAGTATCAGTTTAAAACTGAAATGTTATTTGATCAGATTTGAGGATGTTAACTTCCACCTTCTATAGCACTTTATCTGCATCTGACCATGTCCTGCTGAATAACAATTCACTAAAGAATGTATATCAACCTGAAGTAATTTAAAAAGAAGAATTATGCAAATGATCTCTATTTGGCTGTGCAGTAAGAGATCTTTCAAAGAAAAGAATAAGATGTAATTTCAACACACTTAGAAGTGGTGCTTCCAGGGAAAAAGGAAGTCTTTGAAGAAGCAATTTGTAGGCAGAGGTATTGTGCTAGAATGTGTAAATTGATGATTATTTACTGGTGAACCTGTGAAGGAGAGAAACACATGCTGCCTTTTATCAATGGGTGGTTGCTGCATGAGAAGCAGAAATCATGACGTTTTTTACAGTGTCTATTTTCACTTCCATTGCTTGCCAGGGCTGTAATGTTGATCTCCTCATTTAAATTACAAAACTAGAAGAAATAATTTGATATGGCAGCTTCCTGCTCTGCAGAACCTTGAACATCTGGAATGGCACTATGTAATACAGTTTTTTTAACATCCTCCAGGATTATGAATTATTGTCAGCAGAACTATTTTCACCCAGCTAAAGGCTAGAAGACGTTTTTAAGTTTTGAAGGAAAAATTAAATCTTGCACCTCTGCACGGGAAAGAGCTCAGCTGAACTCCTCATCTTTGAGGAGAGGTTCCAGTATGGAACTGCAATTGTGCTTCCTTTTGCTCCTCACCCTCTGCCTCCTCGAGTCTTGTATCTGCCTTTGCTTATCTCCCGTGGAAGAACATGGAGAACATTCCTGTGGAAAGGCAGCCCTGGGGGCTTGAATCCCCAGAAGTGAAAGAGGCCTGGAACCCATCTCTTGCCTTGTGGGCAAGCCTGAAGGGCAGTTAAGTGGTGCAGGAGAGATCCTCATAGAGAGAAAAACTTCACTAAGAAAGTTAAGACCTTTAGGGTATGGATATTTAGAATCTTTAAGGAATTAATCTCTCCTTACCCCTTGTGCCACTTGCCAGCTCAGCATGTCGTTGCATGGCCGAGAGCTGAAGCATTTGTGTGCAGCTGGGCTGTAGAAGCTATCCTCATTTTGGACTATAGCCCCAAAACATCTGTCCACACAATGGAAATGCATAAGAGCCCTGATGTCCCTTAAAAAAGAGAGCACAAATATGATGAGAAGGCTTTGAAACCTTTTTTTTTTACTCTCTGGAGAGGAACATGTTGCAAGAATCAATGAATCAGCGTACTTAACACTTCTTTAGATATATATACATATATATATGTGTTATTATTTTTAAGGGATTATTAGACTTTTTCTGGATTTGCCCTGAAAATCCAAGTAAAATGGAAGATCCAAATTATCACCAGTGCAAGAAACCCTTTCTGCTGTTTCATCTCTAAGAAAAAATGCTTTCTTCATGCCAGTCCTCTGATGTACGCATTGCTGTAGATACGCCACTGTTTAAAAAATGGGCTGTTTACTGTTTGGATAGCTTCAAAGAGAGAGTTTTTCCCCCCTGGAACAAAGCTCTTCCTTAGCAAGATAAGTACAAAGTGTTTAATAGTGCCTCTCTTCTTTGCTCTCAAGATTTCTCTTTCTCTTTTCCTCTTTATCTCTGCCTACTCATATGTATTTTTAAGGGGACCCGATATGCTGGTGTCATACGTTCACACCAGCTTAACAAATGATGCTACTTCCATGTAATTAATGGAAAGACACTGATACCATTAGGTCAGATGGACCAAGTGCTATCTGAGTTACTGCAAATATCCCTAGAACAAACTCGCCCTTCCTGAAGGCAGAGAAGGGGTTGTACCATCTCTGTGCTCTTGTCCCACTGGGACCTGATTTTATGGACCGTCCAAGACAAAGGAGCCAAAGGAGGGGAAAGAAGTAAGGGTTTTCTGCTGGGCTGAGTGTGCCAAACACCAGCCCTGGGGTACCAGCATTGGCTTGAACATAAGTGCAGAGAAAGCCCCACAGGACACAATCTAAGGCTGTTGAGCTGCTCAGTAGAATCCTAGAATGATTTGGGCTGGAAGGGACTTAAAGATCATCTTGTTCCAACTACCCCACTGCCATGGTCAGGGACATCTTCCCCTACACCAGGTTGCTCACAGCCTCATTTAACCAAATTGTTAAAGAATATCTTGTTCTTATTAACAATTTCTATTTCTCTGCCTTCAACCATCCTGGATTATTTTTGGTATCTTTAAAATCTTTCTGGTTTGCTCACACATTTACGTGAGCTACCAGAACTGTCTTTAAATATTTAGTATGCTGCCAGGTTTTTTCCTTCAAGTGTTATAGTGAAAAGTTCCCTGTTAATTTCTGGGTTCATACATTCTGTGGCAGAATTTTTGGTTTTGCTGTCTGACTGATACAGACTAGGCAAATCAATCTTAACATGAGCAGATAAATTCCAGGAAAACCATGACTAAACAAGAACTGCAGTAAATTACATTTTTCTTGCAGTGAGCAATGGTAATCCTGTCATAATACTTGTGTATTATTTGTGTTGGGATGATTTTAAAGACCATTGGAAATAGTACTCTGGAGGGGTGTAAATTTGACTGAACTACTCCATGGGAGTTTAGTCTGGTCTGTAGTTTGGGCTAAAGCCTGCTGTTTTCTTGCTCCTATCTTCTGAGGATCTCTTATTATTCCTGGCTGAAATGTCTACAGAATGTTTGCATATATATAGTACTAACAAGATAACATCATTATGCTTTTGTATTTTTTTATATGTTAGATGTTTTAGGTGACTAACATGTTTTATCTTACAGATACGAAACAGCACATCTATAACTTGCTACTGTATTGAATAGATTAGATATCAAAGAGGTATTGTAAATGAAGTAGGGTTTGATTATAACTGTATAAATGAATTGACTATCAAGAAATAGGACTACAGAAATATTTCTCAAAAAGAAAGAAAACTATGTATATCTTATAACCACTTTCTTTTTTCATTGTGGTTTAAATAACTAATCTAAATCTGAGAATTTTCTCTTTTTTTAATTGTTCCATCTTTATTTCATTGAAAACTGCAGGAGTTTTAATAGACCAAATTATCTCAGGAACAAGGGCAAAATCTCTTTGCATCTAGGTTTACCATAGAGCTCTTGTTCCTCATTTCAGACTGGAATTGAATGCCTATTCTCTCTCACTGAGTAAATCACATCACCTCTTCAAGCCACACATGTCTTCATGGTACCACATGTGATGAGATACTTGCCTGTGCAGAAAACGTTTGGGAGACTGAATTCTTCCTGGTTGTTTGCATTGGTTTATCTCATGTACCTGATAAGTACAACTTAATTCCAATCCTTTCCTACACTACCAGCAGAATAATTAACCAGGCCAAACTCCCAAACTAGTGTGTCACAAGAGAGCCCCTTGTTTCTGGTGTGTTTCAGGCCATATGGAAGCCTGGGCAAGAAGACGGCAGAAGGTTGTAGGGTATCTTGGATGCAGGGTGCTGAGGAAGAGAGAGACTGCTAAATAAACCAGATAACTGTTGTCATTGAAACTGATAGTATTTCTGTTCCCTTGGTGCCTCTTTTAAGCAGATTACACCTTTTCAGTTAGAGTCTGGGACAGCTTGATTCATTGAGCCCTTCCTACACTCACTTGGGTATGATGCATTCAGATTACAATGCTTGGAAGAAGTTTGTTTGCTCTGGAGTGCAATTACAGTTTTTTGCTAGTATTTATAGAGCTTCATCTGATATATCACAACAGATTGCCATAAAAAGTACCAGCAGGTCCTGCACTCTGCTGCCTAGGTATTAAATAAAGAATACAATAATCTTGTCTTCTACAGGCTCCTTGCAAGCCAATGCTTTTGCTTTTACCTAATACTTAATGTTTCTATTCTTATTCTAATTGTTCCTGCTTATTCCTTATTAAGTCTTTCTAAGAAAGCAGGAGTAATTGTACACAATTTAGAGCATTGCAATGCAACAAAGAAAATATCCTTTAGATTAAAAAGGTTAGGACATTGGTATCAACACTTTTATTTAAATAATAATGTACAACAAGATGTGCAGTTATTTTGTAATAGCAGCAGGGTCGTGGAATATGGTAAGTTATTAGGCTTTTTTTGCACACTTTCTCACTTTACAGGTTCAGGTAATGATGAAAGAGGGATGGAATTTCTGCACTTCATACCAATTCCATCAGAGATTTTCATATAATAATAACAATAGGGGCATAGAATCCTTAATTTTATAATTACTTCGTTTCCACACAGTAATCTATAGGCACATGGACATACCCATGATGTGCTAATGAATGCTTTGATTAATGAGTGAAAGCAAAGCTCTGATAGCTTTATTACCACATTATCTTTGTCAAAACAAATAAGAGCAGTCACAGAATAAAAATGCTCTTCAACACAGGAGTCTAAAAGTGCCAAGAAGTTGATTGTGTCTCATGCTAAACACACTGGCTCCAATCCAGTAACACATTTGAGCCAGTGCTGGACCCCAGGGCTCACAGGACCACTTGTGTCCTCACAGGTCAGTGCTCTGATGAAGTGGGGACAAGAGGGTCAGGGTGTTGCAGAGCTGAGATTTCACTGAAATGGGACTGAATAGGAAACAGGACACACTAAATAGGACTGAATGCAGAAGTGGTGTGGTGAGCAAGATGCTATGCTGGGACAGCAGATTTTAGGTGTGAATAATTTGCAGTGCATCAGTGAGATGGGGTGGGGGTGTCTCCGGTGGGCCAGTTCACCGCATGTCAGGCCTGGTGCCACCACCTGGTGATGGATGTCAAGGAATTGCTGTAGTTGAAGTGTCAGATTCTTAAGCACATGTGTTGGATAATGTGCTAAAGTGTGGCACAATTTGTTTAGTTCTCAGCTTAAGGAAAATATGAAAATGGTGTTGACTGAGGTATGTCTGCTCTTCAAAGGTAGTAACAGAAGAGCCACAGAGCTGTGCTTTCTGTGTAATTCAAAAAGGATTAATGGGAGCTGGCCCAAATTTTCTTTTTTTGGATTGAATGTGACAGAGTCTTGATATTTTCAATATTTTAATTTATAGGCACAGTACATGTGACAATATTTTCCCCCTCTATGGGAAACAACTTCTGAGTGAATACATAAGCTGTTTTCAGGTCGAATACCCCCAGATATTACTCCCCCTGGAGGAGGTGTTTTCTGCCAGATTCCAGCTTAGGCCAGGCTCTGGTGGTATTATATTCTCAAAGAGGAAATATGGTCTCCCTGATTTGACAGAACTGATGTAAGGAGTAACCAGTGGTTATGCTCGAGAGAGAATGAAATTTGGTACCATCAGGTGCCAAAGACATACAGAAGAATGACAAAGTAAGCAGGAGTAGAGTTTTAAAACTGAATAGTTTTATTTTTCTATAATTAAATATCAAGTTTTATTACAATTTAAAAAATATTTCAGGCATTCTATTTTACAGGTCTCTGGAGAATGTAATTTTGCATTTAAAAAGCCTTAATTTAAACACAGAGACAGTGAAAAGTATTTGATTTTGTCTGTTTCTTGTAAGAAGAAAAAGTACTCTCTTGGTTACCCATGTATTTTACCGTTTATAAATGATGGGAAGAAAACTTACTGAAATGCAAAAGAATATTTTAGATGCAGATGTTAAAAAGGAAAATTAACCTTTGCAGTTTTTGGTTTTGCTAAGCAGCTGCAACAGTGGTGGTAATTCCAGCCACAATGATAAAAAAAATCCATGTTCATCATATCAGAAACTGTAACAACCAGTTCTACCTTGCAAAACTCCCAGCACCATTTCTTGGAGCAGGGCTTTGCCTGATGAGTGCTAAGGGAGAGCTGGTTCTCCATCACCAGCCCTGCCTGCAAGTAACACATTCCTCTTCCCTTTATCATTGAAACCTGTTCTCCTGTCTTCCCTTTTTCAGTGGGCTTGTGATTCAGGGATACTCAGTTTCTTGTTTAGGCTTAACACTGAGATTTTTATACAGCAGGGGTTCCTGAAGCATTTATCTTTTAAGAAACAACATACATATACAGAATTGCAGTGTATGTATTTTTCAAACAGCGCTGAGAAATAAATGGGTCACTCTTGGTGCTTTTCAACCTTTAATAATATCTTTTTCATATCTGTCTCACTTATATGAGCTATTCTGCTGTACCCTCATATATTTCTTTTTTGAAGTTTGAGGAGCTATATTTTTTGTTTCACTGTATTGCATCAAGAATATTTTTAAAGAGGATTAATTAAATTGAAGAACTACAAAATATTCAAAGATACAGCATTCTTAAACTTGGGACAGTTTCTGAAGGCTTTACAGGATACAAAAGTATCAGAAAACAAGTTCTTGATGACAAAAGATGATCTTATTCCCTATCAAGGGCAATGATAGAACAGTAATCTTGGACAAATTTGATATACTTTGAAGAACAAAACTGTTATCGGTAGGAATTCAAGATAAAGTTTACAGTAGAAAAGCCCTACTGACAAACTTAGCAAACATCAGTGCTTCCTATGCCAGAATGTATAAAATGAAATGGTAAAGCAGGAAGCAGAAGGCTAACATTAAAGGATGGTGAAAGGGAATTGCTCCTGTTCACATCCTAAAAAATAAAAGCATACACAGGGTTTATTGGAGAAAAAGGAAATCTTATTTCCATACAACTCATAAAAAAGGAAATCTACATTTCATAAATCCTGTGATGAGCCCTTTATGTCTAGTAAAGTTTGGCCAAGGGACCAAGGTAATCTTTTAAAAACTGATGGATTTTCTTTAAACCACCAAAAAAAGAAAGAAAAAAAAATCAGGCACCCTCTTGATCAAAATTCTCGACAGTAGATTACCTTTAAGTGATAAATGAACTCCCAGAGAAGATGAATGAGTGGCACGAACCCCTGTATATACTATTCACTAACTGCAGGAAAGATCTTAATTCAGCTGAAAGGAATTCTGTCTTGGAGGCCTGTCAAACTAAAGAGACAGAGCATGGATGATTACATTCAGCATCTGAGAAACTTCAGCATAATTGAATCAACTAGGTTAGATTTAACTGTGGGAAAGATCAAATGAGTAAGTGAGAGGTGCAAGGTAGTGTCTTGTTCTGCACCCTTGGTGACTGGACCAGAGAGGGAAATGGACTGTACTTCAATGGGGAGGATGAGGAGGTGGTGTTTATTAGAAAAATGAAGAATAGACAGCGGAGGTGAATTGGCAGAGAAGTGGGTGTTGAAGTTGGCACAAACAGAAAACCAAACAAATAAAAAACTCCACAGGACACTGAATTAGGACTGAAAACTGCTTTGAATACAGGCTCGACTGAGTATTCTCAGCCAGCCCCACTGTGCTCCCATGGAAGTGAAAAGTCATTTTACTCAAGAATTTTACCAGGACGTATGTGAGTATCAGAAATTATTCAGAATTAATTTCCTTGTAATACAATTGGCACAAGTATGGTGGAAATTCTGAGAAATTATGTCAAAACTCTTGAGCTCAGTTTTCATGCTGGAGGGCTTCCTTTGGCCAGGATGAGGCCTGTGATGCCTTGGTTCTTCCCTGTTGTCCCTGCTCTCTCCTCCCCAGCAGTCAGAGGGAGGCTTGTGTATGCTCCTCCCAAACTTGGAAAAAGCCACTGTCTGGGCATCTTTATCACAGCAATTTCTCACAGAAGGTAAAGAGGAAAAGGTAAAGATGCTGTTGATCCTGACAGCTGTGCTTGTGGCTTCCCTTTGCCAGGGAGCAAGAGCAGTGTGGGTGCTGCACCAGTTTTTTATAATCATGTAGAATATTTCTAGTGATAAAGGATAAACATTTAGCAGTTACTAGCTCTCCCAGTTATGCTACAACTAGTAGATAATATCTGTGTCTCCTGAATTTCCTTTCTGCTATTAGAATATGTTCTTTCAAATAGCAAACTGCCTATCACTTACTAATCTGGCCATTGTGTAACTAATACAATAAATATGTCTCCTGTAAAGTGCAGTGAAGTAATGAGCAATTTAATGAGTTAAGCAAAGAAAGATAGAAAGTGAAAATAAGAAACCATGGAAACTAGCCCACTAATCCTAGCAGAGTGCCAGCAGACTAATGAAGACAGACGGAGAGTGAAAATGAGAATAAAAAGGAGAAACAGCTCAGTGAAGGCAGAGATACAAGATATCTGTGTCTTTAAAAGATTTCTGTGTTTTCTCTTTGCACTAAGCCAACATTTCCCATTCCCACAATTGCTAGAGAATGGTTTTCTGTCAAGGAAAGTGAGTCAAAAATGCTGTTTGCAGCCAGATCCTTTTAATGGTCTTTGATTCCTGATCTCCTGTCCCAAATCTCATAGATAGTTGGAAATTGCAAGTAAATGGTAATATATAAAGATGTTAATAAAATGACTCCTCTTTCCTTCCTTCTTTTCTTCCCCTAGATTAAGAAACGATGAATCAAAACTCCATGACTGTGTTTCTGGCAGAGAACATAAATATACAATATACATACAACCTCTATAGGTGCTGAAATAATCTTGGAGTCAAGTGCAGATTCCTGTGGTCATGGTCTCCACTGGGTTCTCTCAGACCAGCCCCTGATCCAGCATGTGTTCTGCACCCAAATTTAGCTGGTGCTGAAATCAGACTGTCCTCATTTCCCTTGTCTTTGGGACTTAAACTCCACAAGCCCAGTGTTTCACAACATGGATTTTGCCTTTAATACCTTGGAGTGACAGGACACAGGCCTGCTCTCAAGGTGTTCAGGCAGATCTTGAGACCGTGTCAGGTAAATGAGGCTGTTTATGAGGGATCTCTTATAGCCAGTTCAATAGTTTATAATTTAAGACTATGTTCTAAACTAAGGATGGGGACTCTCATGTAGTGGGTTAATACATACATGACCTTTAGCACATCCTGACCTCCCTCAGCCTGAGATAATGTTCCATAACAAATTTATTGTGTCAGGGAGATGATTTGTCAGCTGGCCGAAGAAACTGGTAGGAACAAAAGGGAGTAGGGACTGAGAGGAGTCTGCTGGTTGGGGATGCTCTTTTATTTATTCTCTGCAACTAGATTGTAATTCTTTATGTGCAATGTCTGAATCCCCACCTGTCCTGCGACTGAGAGCTAATGGGCACTTCTGGTTTTACTATCTGGCTTGGTCTTGTTGTTTCTCTGGTTGTCCCTTAACTCCATAAGCTGGTAAGAGTGAAGCTCCTTGTCTGCTTGGTTCTGACCAGGTGCTGCCCACAGCAGCTCTATTTGCCATGCTGTAAGTTAATAGGCAATAATTCATCCATTAAAAAAATTCTTCCTTGTCAGAATCTTGGCAAGCAATATGCAGCCTCAGAGAATTTCTTGCACAAGAAATTCTCTATAAATTCAGATATGTAGATCTATTCTGATCCTAGACATTTTGGAAAGCAGAGTTTTTGAGGTTTTAAGTCACTTTACTGAACTGTATTTATTTTCTCTGTGTTAAGAGATCTAACAAGAAAAAAAGCTCTTTACATCCAATACCTTGTATAATTTCAAACAGAACTGAAGGTTTTTATCACACCAGGGAGTATGCCTCAAAAAAGATTTTCTTGTGAATGTTTACTTGACTAAAAGTGACATTGAGTCAGCGGTTATGTTCCTTTTTTCTGACTGCTTTGTGACTGTTTATAGACCTCACCTTTTATATGATATCTAAATGTGTTAGAAATTTTATAGAAAAAGACCTTTGAAGATTTCAGAATGACAGATTCTGCTAAGTCGGAAGGGACCCTCAAGGATCATCCAGTGCAGCTCCTGGCCCTGCACAGCACCATCCCCCAGAGTCACACCCTGTGCCCCAGAGCATTGTCCAAACACTCCCTGAGCTCTGTCAGGCTGGTGCTGTGACCACTGCCCTGGGGAGCCTGTTCAGGGCCCAGCCACCCTCTGGGGGAAGAACCTTTTTCCTGATATCCAACGTAAACCTCCCCTGATGCAGCTTCAGGCCATTCCCTTGTAACCTGTCACTGTCACCACAGAGAAGAGATCAGTGTCTGTCCCTTCTCCCCTCATGAGGAATTTGTAACTGCACTGAGGTCTCCCCTCAGTTTCCTCCAGGCTGAACAGGCCAAGTGCCCTCAGCCTCTCCTCACAAGGCTTCTCCTCAAGGCCCTTCTCCATCTTTGTTGCTCCCCCCTCCTTGAAAACTCTCTAATAGTTTAATGTTTTTGTTTTATTGTGGCACCCCAAGCTCCCCCAGCACTCGAGGTGAGGCTGCCCAGCCCAGAGCAGACTGGGACAATCCCCTCCCTTGCCCAGCTGGTGATGCTGGGCCTGATATTCCCAGGACAGGGATGTCTCTCCTGGTTGCCAGGGCACTGCTGGCTCATGTTCAACTTTCCACTGACCAGGACCCCCAGGTCCCTTTCCCTGGCACTGCTCTCCAGCCCCTCATTCCCCATCTGTCTGTTCATCCAGGGTTGCTCCATCCCAGGTGCAGAATCCAGCGCTTTCCCTGGTTGGACCTCACATGGTCGGTTATTGCCCAGCCCTCTCATTTGTGGAAGTCTCTCTGCAGGGCCTCCCTGCCTTTGAGGGAGTCAACAGCTCCTCCCAGTTCTGTATCATCTGTGAATTTCCTCAGTATCCCTTCCAGTCTTGTGTCCAGGTCATCTATGAAGATGCTGAAGAGAGGATGGCTGAGGATGGAGGCCTGTGGGACCCCACTAGTGACAGGCCACCAGTGTGACATTACCCTTTCTTTAGGACTTGCAGCCACCCATAGAAACACACACTGTCAAATGCAATATGTTGATGTGACCTTGTGTGTTCCATGAAACTGGAAATGGACTTTTGAATATGAAAATTTGCAACTCATTAGCACAGACAATCTCCTACAATCTGTACTAATAGAGCACACAATTATCAGCAAAAAATGAGATAGAGCAAGCCATGGTGGGATTTTGGGGTCCTGTGTTGTTTTCTTTCCCTTCCTTTTTTTCTTGCCACAATTTCTCTTCTCTTGGCAAAATGGGAAAGAAAAATGTAAAGGAGAAACAGAAGCCAAGGAAATAATATTTACTGATACAACATGTAGTGGTTTTTGAAGCTGAATTCAGGTAATTTTTGCTTAGCATTTTTACATATAAAAATTGAGGGTTTATATTTTGAAAAGGACTTAAAAATACTCAGTTATAATATGTCACTATCTATAAGCACAATACTGTTTTTTCATTTTTCTTCCTCATGGGATCTAGACCCTCATAGTCATATCAGCTGCTGCAAACACTTCACTTTTACGCAGATCTTTGCATCACATTTAAAACATTGTAGATATGACACAGGATGAATTGCCTGTCTTAATTCTCTAGCAAAGGACAATGGTTTTAATTTAAGGATCAAATTCACCCATACTTTTATGAAATTAGCTCTGAAATTATATGTCTGCAAATAGAATTCTGCCCTTACTGTGTCATAGTGCTACTGAGCACATTAATAAATTATTGGTGTCTCCTATGATTACAATAAAATATTTTAGAATGAAATCCAGAGATGCAATTAAATTAATGGACTCAAGGAGAAATATAAAGCTATAGGATGTAACAGTGTAAAAGGCTATTTCATTGTTGTGTGAGCCTTTTGAGTATCAGATAGATTTTCATTATCAAGAGATCTGAATTCTTTTAGATCCTATTTTGACATTAAAGGCAGGATAGCATGACAGTAATGCTTAATATTAAAGTACATATATATTCCACAGCTAAGAGAGGATTCTCATTCTTGGATGAGCATTCCAAGCTCAGAGAGCTCACCCCCATTTTTCAGTGTATTCCTCTCTGCTCGCCTCATTTTATGAAGTTCACCCACTGATTTTGCCTTTCCAGAGTCCTCAGTGAAGCATTAGAAGTTTCTTCAAGAGCTGCTGTGAAGGGATATGAATAATTCTTACTCCTGGAGTTCACATTGTTATAAAGTAGAGACATTGGGAACAACAAAGACGAGGGGATAAGTCTAAGGGAGGTACCCTGTATTGCTGTATTTAGGTTTAAGAGTGTTCAGATACAAAGGCATAAGAACCTTTCTCAGTACCAGCACCATTGGTTATCCTTCCTTGGAATCTCTTCCCTTGAAGAAAACTGGATTTTTCTATTGTTTGCAATACAAATACAAATACCTTATTGCAATGAGGATATGAGCACAAGTATAGGACAACAAATAATGTTTTCTATTTTTATTTTAACTTTAATTGTTGAAAGTCTCTGTGTTTGAGGGGCTGAGAATTTGGTAGGGGAAGGATATCAGGTTGTCAAATTGATCTCATGCTTACTGCTTGTGGTTTTTTATGGTAGTGTCTTCCTGGCAAATTAATCTCATAATGGTCAGTGTTGATTGTGGTCAAATGTTGTTCAGTTGTTCTATTTTTCCTGAAGAATAGGAAGAATTTTTACAGGCCCTGTATTCCTTAAATAGTTTTTCAGTGCCCTCTGAAATATTTCGGTGTATTATACAAGTGATCATACATGAAGTATCTATGAAGTAAATCAGCTGCAGTGGTTCAATACCATTTTAATTGAATTGTCTTTGTATTTAAATTGAAATAGTCAATTGCAGAGGTATATTTGCCCAGGAAACCCAGTTTGCAAACCAAATTTATTCTGTATCTAAGAGAAAGAGACCTGCATAAAATTACAGAGGCAGGAGCCCCAAGAATTAGCTGTGCATCTTTCCCACAGCAGACTGCCCCTTTAAATTGGTCTCAGAGAAAGAACAGTGCATTTATAATTTAGCTTGTCCTGAAGGAGAACTCTTCTCCGTGGGAGGATCCTCTTTAATTACAACTTCACAGTAATAAGATGAGAAATGAGCAAGCAAGAAAGTACTGCTGGAATGAGACATGATAAATCAGTTTGTCCAGGAAGCACGTTTATACCAGATCTATCACCACATTCAGCACGGCACTATCTTTCTTATTTCAATAAGGAAATCTCATGAAGAAATTTTAATTGCATACTATTAGGTGAAAGTCAATGTCCCATAATGAGCAAAGTGAAACCCGCATTTTTTCTTCCTTTATCTTCATGCTTTGAGTTCCCAAGGATTAACGCAAAATGATTTGCCCTTAAATTGCACCCTTTTTTTTTCCCCTGTTCATTTGTCTGAAGGATGTAGATTTTAGGTAATTTAAAAGGCACCAAGCTTTTGCTGTATGCTTCATGCTTGCAAGTTGGGAGTCAGATGGGAAAAAAATTTCCAATTTTCAAAGTCTCCTATTGTTAAGGGTGACTGAATGGCAGCCTGCAATTATATGATTTCAATGTAATTCATTCAGTAGGGAAGAGCTTGGTTCATAGATGCCTGGCTTAAAAGATTGGCATTGCTGTGTGATTAATTTCCAAAGTTTGGAGGTATTTTCAACAGCATACAAAGGAAGCATGTGACGGTGACATTTTCTGGATTTGTGCTAGGATTGCTTTATAATTGAAGTGCTGGGCTAGTGGGGATCACATTATCATTGGAGGTTTATTTTTCTTAGGGTGAGTATATGTTTGCATGTGTAAACATATAAAATATAGAAATATGCATCCATAAATGCACATGTGCATATATGTATATATGAGTACACAGGCATGTGATATGGGGAAGTTTACCAGGGGTTTTTATTGTGTAGATGTCTTGCACTTGTTCCTTAAATGCAGATTTTCAAGAGTTACTTTTTTTCTCTTTCACATAAGAAAGCTAATGATGAGGTTCATTCCTGAAAGAGCTGTAATTTAATGCTTGATTTAGGATATTTAAGCTAAGAAAAAAGGTATTTGTTTTTTGAGTGAATTATATTTGTGGATTATAATTACAGGCAAAAATTGCTATAATGAGCAACTGGGAAGCACTTTCTCTACAACAGTTTTATTTTTTTGGTCCATTGTTTGTTATGGTCAATGGATTCCCTAATTACTTATATTTAAAGCTGTGCCAAATCTTCATTATCAAACATCAAACCACATGAACCTTGCCTACATAGAAAAGAGCTGAAATGAATCAGGAATGAAAACAGAGTGCTTTCAGCTTCCTACCCAGAAGGAAGATGAACTACATTTCTACCTCAAAGGACAGAGAAATTGAGGGCGACATTCTCTAAAATTTAAATCACAAAGTAGTACATGCCATTTCCATGTCTCTTAACTGACTTCTTAATTCTGAACCTATAGGTTTTATATTGCAAGTTTTCGACATAACTGTACCAATCAGAATCATCCTTTAAATACACAGGCTCCTGTTTTTGCTGTGTTTTTGTGACTTTGGGAGGTCAGCTTGAGGAAGGAAGCTATGCTATGGGGGACACCTGGAAGTAAAGTAAAGCTGGCAGTACTGGCTGGAGCTGATTCTTGAAGATTTTCTGGTGGTGGTTTTTTGTTTTGTTTTTTTTTGTTTTTGGTTTTTTTTTTTAAATTTTTTTTTCCCAGAAAAAGCAGGTTGGCTATTGTTATTGCTCGAAAACACACCAATTTCAGGAGAAAAGCTTCTTAAGATGAAGATCCCAGGGTCAGGTCCATATTCTTTGGAGTCTTGAAACACTGTGAAAAGTTAAGGATTCAGAAATACTTTTGAAGTCATGGCAGAGGAATACCACTCTATAAATACAGATGTTCCTCTCTTTGAGCCCAGTCTGAACTTCATACCAGTACGTATGTCTTGATGGATGGTCTAAATGAAAAAGAAAGGAATAAAAAGGCAAGATATGAAAGAAATACTTTGAATATTTCTCCTGTGGAAAAAATTGTTGAATGCTTGAAGGTTATGGGTTTTTAAACTCTATCCAGCACCAGTCTGATGGTCTGTATGGCTTAGAAAGGAAAAAATTAAACTTGGAAAAACAGATAATCCCAGTCAGTAAATTTTTCCCCAAAAGCTGGGAAAAAAGACACTACAGTGCCAAGAGCCTTATGCATTGCCCAGCACCCAAATTTTCGTGGTGATCAGAAGCCCTGGGGGTGATTTTGTCTGGGGCAAGGCAGCCCATTTCTGCCTTCTCATTCTTACCTGGTTTTGACTTGTGCTGAGGGGTGGTGAGGTTCCTTGTTTAGCTCAAGTACACAGGATCTCACCAAGGGTAGTGACATCTCTATTCATCTGGGTCTCACTGCATTTTCAGAGTAACCCTCTCCTCAGGATGGGGTCTTTAGGAGGCCAAGATATCACAGGGCTGGAGATTGCTTTTGGCATTTCAGTATGCTGGGGTTGTCTTTTGAGTGAACCCAGCATCGCTGCAGAAAAGTGCAGGGAAACGTGAAACAGCTGGGAGCTGGGGTTATGAAAAGATAAAAGCTGTTAAAAATGTCAGATTGCCTGCCTGGTGCTGGTGGCCACAGGCAGCAGAGCAGAGAGAAGGGGATGCAGAGGTAGGGATGGGAAGGCTCACTGGGGTTGTTTCCCTCCCTTGGTGCAAGGTGGGTCTGTGTGATGGACACACACCATGTGGGGCAAATTCTCCTCTCAGTATGAAATGATTGTCTATTTGTTCTGCTTGTGGAGCTGCCATTAATGCCAGTGGGACTCGTGGAAAGAGTTCTGAATGAGAAGCCAAGAGCCACTGTGTTTCAGAGATGAGCAATTTGCCCCATAATGTGAAGGCAGTTTTATGAGCTGTTTATTCAACTTGCCCTGCTCTGAAATTGAAACTCCTCAAAAATGGCCCATTTGTACAGTCACCTGGTCCCACTGTACACACAAACATCACTGCTTTGATTTTTTATTCTACACCTTCTGGGATGTCAGGGACACAGGGCTTAAAAAGTCCTGACCACTGAGATCAGAATAAATGAAATGTTTATTCACAGAGCATAATTCTCTTCTCACAACCATTTAATTTCTAGAGTTTCAAATTCAATTCCAGAGTTCAGCAGTAATTATTACAAAAAAAATTTCAATTTTGATGAACATATACCAAGAACAGGACCATAATATAAAATAAGTGGTGACAAGTGCCTGTGATTTTTCTCATAATAGGGAAGAAAGGGACAACAAACAGGTTAACACTCTGTCCTGTGGTACTAACTTCACAGTAAATAATATCTAATTGCCATTGATATCAGGTGTTTCTGCATGGTTTTGTGTCGGATTTAGTGTCTTTTCAAGTATTAACATGGAAAGTCCAGATTTTGTCCTTTTTTTTCTTAGAGATGAATTCACAAAATAATATACAGGCAAGTTGAGACAAGCAACTAAAAGTTGGTCTTATAACGATCATAGAATCATTAAGGTTGGAAAAGACCTCTAATATAATCAAGTCCAACAATTAACCTAACACTGATGATAGTTACTCTCAGTTGTTTTACAGTCATTGGCATGAAAAAAAGAAAAAAATCTGAAACTGCTCATTCTCCAGGATAAGATGGAAAAAAAATGTTGGAGCATGTCAAAAGTGAAACAAAACAGAAAGATAGCTCAGATATCTTATCCCACATATTGGTGATAGCTCATCACCAATATGTGGGATAAAGTAGAGGAATTTTACCCAACCTTCATGCATGAAACACAGAATACACAGCTCTAGATTCAGGCATTTGCATCCCTTGGTAATGAGGAAAGGAGAGATGGTGTTCAGAATGATTCCTGACTGGAGGATAAATGTGCTGAGCTATTATTACATGATATTTAATGTACTTATTTATGTTGCAGTGATGCAAATGGAGAATTTTCATTTCAAATGAATGAGGCTGGTGGAATTTGTTACTATGTGGCGGCAGTGGAGTGGCCTTGGTGTCACAGCCTCTGAGGGCACCTGGATTCAATCCAGTTCCTGTTCTGCGCCAGTGGCTGAAAAGACCTGTCTGTCCTATGCCACCACTTATTTCCAGAGTGTCACGGGCATGTGAGGGTTTGGCTCTCTCTCTCTCCCTGTCTCTCTGATCCAAAGAACATCCTAATTCCAACACAGAGCAGAAAGGAGACTTGTTTTAGCTGTAGCTGTGTTTTCAAATGCCCTGTCGAGTGGAGCTGACGTTGTAGGAAGCTTAGTAGAGGTTTGCCAGGATGTGGGGTTTAGGTTAATGCAGCTGCTTGGAAGAATTCTCCCTTTGAAATGTATACTGGGATTTTATTGACTTGGAAACCCACCTCAAATATCTAAGCACCTTTGTAATCTACTCTAGCCCCTTAACTATATAAAGGCTACTTCTTAGTTATTTTGATCTCTGATTCCAACATTTATAGTTAAAACTTAGTGTGGGCAAGAACTAATCTATTTCAAGTATTTCTGCTTTTCTAGACAGTACAATTTCCTGGTTTTAGGAAATACACTTCTTGTTGTAGATGACTTTTACTTACATGGAGAAGTGAAGGTGGGGATTACATACACCAGTTTACACACTAATATAGAAATGCTTTAATTTTTCCCTATCTCAGTAAATGGCTTTCCCTTAAGTCTTAATGTTCCTCTGATTCCTCTATTTTAAAAGTTTTGAATTTGTTAAAATTACTGCTAATTTGAATGTGCAATTCTCTCATACTCTCTCTGAAACCTAATGAAAGACTGTGCATTAGCAAAGCTCTTTTCCAGTAATAAGTTCATTTTGTCTTCTTGCAGCAATATTGAAGAAAAAATTGCTGCTATGTGATACTGTGGTGCAAAGTTTGTGCAGAACATTGTTAACACCTGTATGGAAGATATAAAGTCTCATATTTTCAACCCACATTTGGTGTTTTCCTGTACGTGGGAGCACCTGCTGACTCCAGGAGGTACTTTTCTCTGGGGGAAATCACCTGGTTTGCATGTGTGACAATTTTGGTGAACAAGTAATCTGACTATCTTGGAGCAAATTAGTTCTTTCAATTTCAAAGCAATCTCATAAAATTCCTGCACCTACTATGCTTTCAATGTGCTTTGGAGGACTCATAGAACAACATGAAAAGATATTTTTTCCCTAAAAGGATCCTTTCAGAATCAGAAACATGAGGACAATGAAATCCGCAAGAATCAAAATTTTTCCTTTCCCCAGATTCAGAGCTTTTAGTGTTTTTTGCAACACCTGTCTATATTGGATGGAAGTACATTTACAACCTAGAGAAGTAGAACAAGGCACTAGCAGATAAGTGTCCTTAATTCTGTAATTAAAGACATCAAGTCCTGGCTGTAAGGGTACTATGGAAATACCCAAACAGCTAAAATACCTGATTTTAGCAGTGGAAAAAGACCTTTATTGAACCTGAAGAATTCATTCAAGTCTTGATCATGGTGAGACCTTCAAGGGTGAGCTAACCTCTCCAAGGTGGAAGGAAGTTTCCTCCCTGAAGATTCTTTGACTCAGCAACCCATCCACACACCTTGTATACCCACTTTCTCAGCCCACTGAATGCAGTGATGAAAACTTGGTGTTATTTGACCTTTTCATCTGATTAAAATGCTTGGTGCTGGGATTAGCTGAGTTTGGACACCACCGTGGCATTTTGAATTCAGGGTGACTATGTAATATCAATTAAAATGACAGTGACAGGGCTTTTCTTGTACAACTCTTTAATACAAGCTGTAAGACACAGAGGGCCTTGGTGGTTTCTTTGTGGCTCGTTTCTTTCCTACTCTCTGTATTTTCAACTAAGGGGACACGGTCCCCTGCCAGTAGATGCAGGCTATTTAAATGCTCCATTGGAGAGGGATTAAAGTTTATGCAAGGTCACTGGGGATGTGATAATTATAATCACAGGTTTTTGGCTCCACAATGACAGCCATTTGTTATTTTCGCTCGAGTAATTCCTGCAGCTTGGAGCTGTTGACAAGCGTGCACTGATTTACTGGCCCCCCCAGGTCCCAAGGCAGTGTCCGCTCTGAAGTCTGACACCTCTGCCTGGCTCCTGCTGCTTTCAGTATCTTTTCTGCTGTGAGCTGCAATACCGACTGAAAATTGGAGAAAAATATTGTGTTAGTTTATAATGGGATCAGAGAGAGAGAGAGTCGTAGGGTTGCTGAGTTTGTTACTACTCTGCAGCTTCCCTGCTCTCTTTCCAGGGCTGAGCATTTGTTTCTGTTTTGTGAGGGGATTAATAAACTACTGATGTGATTTACAGTGTGAGACCATTGGAGTATTTTTGTGGTGGAGAGGCCTTGAGAGCTTGGATGCAAAGATCAAGAGCAAAAAATCCATTCTTTTGAGCAGCAGATCTCCCTTCTGTCCCTTCAGCCTCCTCATCTCTCTTTCCCTTTCTTTTTGATTTATGTTGCCTTATTTTGTTTGTTTTTGCAATCAGAGGTAAGAGCATTTTAATATATATTAAATGGTGATAAATTGAGAATAGCTGATGGGCTAGGGCCGATACGACATTTGTCTTTATGGGTGGAGAGATTGATAACTCATGAGTGGCATGAAAAAAATCAAGCAAAATAACTTAATAGGGAATCCATTTTTTGGAAGAGCATTTTTCTTTTATGCAGGCGCATGACTGCCACGATAGCTCTTTATATTATCTTTATTCTGCTTATCTGTGCTTTCCCCAAGCCTCCAATTTCCTTGTTCTTTTCCCTCTCTAAAACATCCTCATGTTCCCAATTTACATTTCATGCGTTTAATTCATGACCTTTCTACCTCCCCTGCTGAACCTTCAACACCATTTGGTTCCTTGTCTACAGCTCAAACTCACTCCCCTTTGCTCCTCATGAATATATTTCAAAGTCTTGTACATCTGGTCCACCATCTGTGTTCTCACTTCTGAGCACAAACCAGGTAGGTCCAGGACACTTCCAGATGTCCCCAGAAGAAATGATGGTAGAGGAACAACTGGGAACTCAGTTTAATGCCAGATGAGTATACAGATGTTATAATTTTCACAAGATGCCTGAGAGTTTTTTCTAACAAGCTGTCCATGCCTAGACCTGGAAGTTTCCCAGCCTAGCACTGTAGCTCTCTTTCTTCCTACTCTAATGAGCTGCTTTTGGATTTGTGTCTGTTTTTTCCTTGACACTATTAATTCTCAGGCTTTTTGCTTCTGCCAATTTCTCAGTACCTGGCCCTCTAAGGCTTTTTATAAGATTTACCCACTCTTCTACAAGGATTCTTGGTACTGGTGGTTGGTAAAAATATTCCTTTCTTATCAGCCACCTGAAATTTTGCAAAGCTACCTTGCTTTCATTTGCTCAGAATGACATTATCCCAGGGAACTAGGCAGAGAGGAAAGTCTGGCTGTCCCTGAATAACCAATATTCTATCTCCAAGCCTCAGTTTTACTCCCACTCAAATGTCTTCTTGCTGGCTTTCTGCTCGGTTTCCATTCAGTGCTCCTCCTCAAAGCAGCAAATAACTTCCTTATTTCTGCTGTGAGGAAATAATAATTCTTTTCCAGCCAGTTGTACCTCTGGAGAGGTTCTGGCATCTCTAATAAGTGCTATATTCCTCTTGACTCTGTTCTCACTCTAGGGTGAAGTAGTTTTAAATTTCTAATGGAGATTTTAAGACAGCTTGCTCCCTTTTCAAACCTCCCTCCCTTGACATCCACTCAGTTTCTTCTTTTGCCTCTTCTTCCTAGTAGTTCTTGGAGTCAGAGTTCTTGGAGTCAAACAGGCATCCAGAGAAATATTGAAGTCACCATTCCCGGCAGTATTTAAAAGACACGTGTCTGTTGTGCTCCGGGACATGGCTTAGTGGTGCCCTTGGGTTAATGGTTGGACCTGATGATCTTAAGTATCTTTTCCAACCTAAATTATTCTGTGAGTATGGATTACGTATGCTCAACAGAATTCTTCATATTCTTCATTCCTTTAACCCTCTGCTCTTTGTCTGTTGACTGTTTTTGCTTAATATTGCACTATAGTTTCCAAAATTTGATTTCTATACACATGGATTTTCCTCTTCCGGATATATTTTCTCAAAATGAGTATGTTACCCCAACATTTTGTATCTCAGGCCATGAGTCTGCTCTCAAGGTGAAAAACATTTGATTTACCCTTGAAGTTTAATGTAACATTTTTCTCCCATCTCTGGTTTCACCTCCAGAGCAACAGTAACATATTTACTTATTTAAATCCTGCATCAGCAAAGATCCTTATTTGTATTATTACTTTCTGAGCTACTGTAATCTTCTATGTTTATCTCTGCCTGCAAACCTGGCCCCATTTCACTATGAGCTAATTGAAAGCACTTGCAAAGTTACGGAAAGTTCAGGAGAAAGGAAGGTTTGCTGTCTCCTTTTTTTTCCAGTAAAATTGAGTGAATTCCTTGGTATCATGTAGAGCTGTCTTTGGCAGAGGCATCAGAACCCACCTGTAATGTATGTCAAATATGAGGCCAGGTGGGAAGTCACTGGTCTTCTCTGAGCTTGTTTTTGCTATAAGATAAAATGTGAACTTTTAGGAATTTAAATCAAGAAACTCTTCTTAAAAAGTGGAAATTTATCACCTGAAGCAAAGTATTTATCACTCAAGCAAAACTGTCTTCTTCTCCAATGCTACATTACACATAGAAGTTAATGTCGAGGACAAGGACCTGCCATTGTTATGCAAAATGACTATATTAAGAACATTATCATGGTAAAATGAATCTTTATGTGTTTTAAGCCTATTAAAAATTGTGAATTAATTAGTACCTGTGAATTAGTAGTGTTTTCATCTGGGTAAAAGGAACCACAAGAAAGGTGTTTAATTGCACAGTTCCTCACCAGCCTGTTCATGGGCTGCAGCCTGAAATGCTTCGCTGCCTTTGCTTGCAGAGCTGAAATCATGAGAGACAGGATGCCCATCACCACCATCAAGAAAATAGACATATCAGAAATGTTCCAGCTCACAAAAACCCGTCCCTTTGGAGATGAGTGCTCAGTGGGGACAGTAGCCTGAGCTGTCTTGTAAGTTGGAGGCTGAAAGGGAGCCTGCACCTCAACCCTGAAAGCCAAAGGAAAGGGATGGTCAGGGAATGGGTGTCAGGAAATCACTGTGGTAGGTGAGAGGGGAGAACGGGAGAAGGAAATGCAGGAGAAAGTGCCTTGAAAACATGCATGTCTGCATGTCCAATTCTTGTGGGATTTGGCTTTCAGCATGTAGCAGATGTGGGATGATATGTCTTGTGGGAGTTATGCAACTTGCTTTTTTAACCTTTATTTGGTCAGCTAAAAATGTCACCACATAAAAACCCCACAATTCATTTTTGCAGCATTGTGGACCGTTTTAAAATCTCACCGTTTTGGGGCTGAGTTGTATGAGTTTTAGTGCAAGGAAAGGACAAAGTTCTGCTGTGTGTACATGTCAGAAATACTGGTCAAGCTGTTTCCCAAATAATCCGAAAATTCAGAACAAATTGGAAAAATGCAATGTGCTCTGTATTCATGTGTTCTGTCGCATTTGGAAGAATGACTTTATTGAGCAATGAATCATGCAGGAATTCAACCAACTCTTTATTGCACCAGCCAGTGGTAGCAATGCAACAGTCAGCTTGTCTTACCTTGTGGATGCTCTTTTGCTGCTTTTAAGGCATTTAATTTTTAGGAGGAAAATGGTCAAAAAAACGATATTTGTGGCAGCATCAGCATGAGACGGCTTGGGATTTGCCAGAGGAGATGGATGAAAGAATAGCTTGGAGGTGAGCTTCCCTCTAGGACCCTGGAAGATGAATTAAGTAAATAACTTGTGAGTTCCACAGGTATGTAAATGTCATTTTGGCAAACTCTCCTTGTGCACAAGGAGGTCACTGTGTGTACAGGAGCAATTGCTAGCTGGTCTCCCAAACATCCAACATACAATTGCCTACATGAATCAAACATGTGGAAAAGATCTCAGTTTAGACTCTGAAAGAGTGGTGTATTCTGGTATTTTATTAGTACCATTAATATGTAGGAAAAATGAGGGTCAGATCATCAGAGATAAGTGCTGAGCCACACTTTAGCTGTACCATGGACCAACAGGAGCATAATTCCAGTTTTCAGTATATAAAAAGCTGTTATCAAGAGCACTGTGATCGATTTCTTCTGTTGAACCTCATGCTCAGCAAGAATTGATTAGGAAGTAATAGACTTAAATGAACTGAAGAATATTTAAGATTTACTTTAGAAGAACTTTCTAACTGTAAGGACTGGTAACAATGGAACAGCTGAGTTATTGAATCCCCATATCTGCAGCCTTTCACTGTCTTAGAGTGAGAAATGGTAGGATACCTGTTTCTGGATTGGAACAGACAAAAGGGTTAGATTATTTATTTTTTCTTTGCTTTGTTGCATTCCTGCAATCATGATCTAAACTTAAAAATAATATTCAGTACCTTTCTCAGCTCCTAACCTTCCATGCATGATGTTCTCTACTTTTTGTTCCCTGACTGCCACCCTTTTTAGTCTTTACACATGTTCTTTGCCCTTCTCCACTGTTTTTGTAGGTTTGGTTCTGGGAAAATGATGTTTGGTCCAATTCTACTTCATTCCCCAGTGCAGCTGTGCTGGCAAAGTAAGCCTTCCACCAACTCCTTAGTCCTGAGTGATACAGTGTAGATGAACGGTGCTATATAAATGTAAATTTCAATTCATTCCCTTCGTTTATTCAACAAGCTATCAACACAACCTTGTCATTTCAATTTTTCACACTTTTTTGTGGGGGTCCTCTGTCTCAGTGAAGTCTCATTTCCTCAGCCCAGTGCCAAAGGTGACTAGACTGTATTAGAATTTACAGTCACTTTCTTTTTTAAGTGGTCAGATGTAATGAGAAGCAGGAGGAAGCCAGTTACAGCCTTTTCCAACCTTTCCCTTAGATTCATTAACCAGACCCCAGAAGAACAGGTAGTGCTGCCACTTCCACCACTGTACAGCTACAAGTATGTGCCCTGTTAGCTGTATTTTCAAACTTTGGTAAGTGATGTACTTTAATACTGTTCAATGTAAATACTGAAAAAATATTCACATAGGAAATACCAAGAATTAAAACCCCACATGCTGGGGAGGGAAATGCGTTACAGGAGAATAAACTTTCACACCACCACCTCTTTCCTATTACTGCCAGGAAGAAAAGATACTTTTGCTTTTGCCACTCTGCCCAGGACTTTTCCTCCCACATATAGTTGGAATATGGATTTTGCAGGTGAAAGTATCCTTGTATGTACTTACACAGACTCTTGCTAAAAGATACCTGTTCTTACATTAGCAGCAGCTTCCCAAAAAGTTAATATTAACACATTCAAGAAGGCAAGGATGAAAAAGGTCCTTCCACAGTCCCCCATTGTATTCTGGCCATTTCATAATTCTACATTGTTGTCTAAGGGCAAAAGAGCCCTCTGGCAGTTAAAATATCATTTTCACTGATACGACTGGCCATTATTTAGAATGTTTTTTGAGTCTTTTTGCCCTATCTGGCCTGTTTGCACCTTGTCTCTTGACATCCTTCCAAACACTTTAAGCTACCCCACTAAATGTGGTATCACACCAAATGAATTTTATCCATTTGTCCTTACAAAGGACAACAAATATATATATACGTGGGTTGGTCAATTTGCGGCCCTTTGTGGAAGCTGCACAATTTTTCCCAAGGTGTGTATGTTAATACCACAAGAATCCACATAATGTGGATTTAGAAATACTTGATTTTGATCTGCTTTACCACAGTGTCTGCTTTTCAGATAGAATTTCTCTACATTCTCCTAGAGACACTTTTCCGACATCTTACTTCTGAGCCCTATGGAGTTGAAAATTATCTTCTTATTTGTCTTAACCTCTCATGCAATCTCCCCTTCTGTCTCTGCCTCTTGTATTAATTTTTTTCTTTACACTCTCTTAACTTCCTTCTGCAATCTTTCTAGTCCTCCTCTCTATCTAATGTTTTATAGCTTGCATATGCCTCTTTCTTAAGCTTAATTACTTTTTGCACTTCCTACTCCTAGTGTATTTATTGCTTGATAGCACACATAAGCCTTGGCGTATATTCATTTATCTTTGAACACTTCTCATTTGCCTTTGGTTCATTTGGTAGCAGTTCTGTACCTCAGCTAGAAGGCTGTGGGTTCAAGATTTACCCCAATATTAGGAGTGTTTCTTGGGGGTTCATCCTGCAGTGGATTTATAGCTCTTTTGGATATCATACTGGTGATTTCAGGCAGAACCTTCTATAGACATTTCTTCTGCACAGCTCTGTTGCTTGCCAAATTACCCAGGCAGGTAAAAGTTAAAGACTCTACTGCATTTTATGGCAAGAGTAAGATAACTAGTTGTCTTGGTTAGTACTTTGTAAACAAAATGTTTCCAAGGCCATCACTGCACATGTGAGTTATTGTTAGCTTCTGCATTGGGTGATTTTCATTATTAGAACCCTGTGGCATTTAATCAGGACAATTAAACAGCTTTCTTATGTAGAGATATTGCAAAGAAATCAGTAATTTATTGAACCCTGTTTAAAAGGCACCAACCTGGGGATAAGAGCCTCATATGTTAATCTTTTGGACCAGCTACCCCTTCTGGTGTTTATTAAAAATAAACCTTGATTCAAATGACAGTGTAGGTATTCGACTCACCATATTTTTATTTGCTAATACAACCGATGGATGCTCTGCCTTCTTACAGCAACTTCAAATTCATACCTCTATTAAAATTTTCAGACTTATCTGAGTTTACCTACCTCAGTGGTTTTACATCAATGCAGTCAGAACCATAAGCAGTTTTACTTCACACTAGTTTGTAATAATAGACAAGATGGAGGACCTGAAATGGTCTCATTCTCTGTGGTTTCTGTTATTTATAGCTGCCTCTGACCTACCAGGCTTTTTTTTCCCTCTCCTGTGCCAGCAAGTAACATTGCTAAGTTCTATACTTTAATGATGAGGTTGGTTTATAATAATATTATGACTTTAAAAAAAAAAAAAGTACCTTTGGGTTCTTTTCTGAAGAATTCATCTTTGTGCAATTCATTGTCACATTTGCACGCTAACCTCTACCTCTGGTTGGAATGGGTGTCACTGGAGAAAAGCTGCATTACAGAAAATTGCACCATAAAATAGCCATCCATACCCTGGTCAGATCCATGTCTGACAAAATGGTATGTAATGTTCATGGCAGGTGGATGTTAACTAAGATTTGCTACGCAGTTTTGGATATGTCTGCTCTGGATTTTAAACTGACTTCTGTGGGAGAAGAAGCATGGATTTAAAGTCACAAAATTAGCAGATAGAGAAGGTCAATTGCTATTCCTCATTATGCTGCTGCTGTTCACTGTCCTTGTAGAAAGCCACAGGAAATCTGATGAATATATTTTTAATTATGTTTTGTTATAGTAAATGACACCAAAACTGCTTCTGATGATGTTACCCATCAATTTGGGGGAAGATAACCCACAGAAACAAAAATAAAAACCAAGTTGGAAATCTACAGCTGATTTATAAATTGTCTGCTAAAGGCAATTTGCTCTCTTTGTGTGCTGCATTTACCCAATTGCTGCTGAAACTAATTGCTCTTTTCTGGGCATCCTTTAAAGAAAAAAAAAAAACAAAAAACCAATGCCACACAGCAAAATAAACAAAAATGTGTGCCAATGTACAATGTGCAAATTGTAATCAGAGCTCCCTGCTAATTATCGGCTGCTTATCGGAGAATCGTGTCCAACACACAAATGTAATTGCAAATGACAACAGGAACACGGCTATGACAAGCACAGGGTGGAACATTTTCAAGCGCATAGAGAGCTCTGGCAGTGTCAAGGTCTTTTTCAGGTCAGATCCCCAGCAGCTGATCTAGTTCTGTGCTGAGGGTGATTCAAAGGTTAAGTCTTATACCAAAGGGCTGTTCTGGTCAGACACATAATTGGAATAACAAAGTCAATATATGTTGCTGGTTGTGGGACACAATCTTCATTTGATCTCTCACACGGCAGATTAATTAAGTGTTATCAATTAATGGCCAGGTAAAAGTGAACACCCTGTTAGTCAGTTTTCCAAGTAGTGTCAAGCATATGCAAGCCCTGGAGGGGAAGGGGAGGGTGGGGGGAATCACCCCTGAACAGCAGCACTGCTTTCCAAGAGCTGGAGAACAAAAATACCAAGAATATAGATTGCAAATGTAAAACTACATAACTATAGATGTTTGTCATTGGTTCTCTTTTTACAGTGATGCTGAGCTTTGAGTGGAACTGTGTTTGATTCAACCAGGCTCTCACCAAATCCTTTTGTGACAAATACGTTATCCTACACCAGTACACATCAAGCAACATGAGGGGCTGGGAGATGCGATACCTTTGAGCACCGAGGGGCAGTACCTGGAGGAAACATATGATGACCTTCCTTCACCCTGCTGTGACTGCTCAGGTGGGCAAGTATTCATTAGTGTCAATAATTGATGGTGCCAATGCATAGATTTGCCATGTCTAGGGTGCTCACCAGAGAGAAGTAGCAAATGTGTTTCTAAGCTTGGTGTAAAGAATAGCTCTCTGTGTGGTGTTTCTTTGGGGTTTTTTTAACCTATCTTATAAATTTTGCATTTCTAAGATTTTAGGAGTTGATTTGCAAAAATAACTCAAGCACATGAAAGCATCTAATCTGAATTGCATTTATTGGAGAAGTGTTTTGGGCAAAAAAGCAATGACTCATCAGCCCACCCAGCAACAACTAGTAGAGCTGGAATTCAAGCAGTCTTTGCTGCTCTTCCTTATTAAAAACCTGTTTAATTTTGCAAGTGCACCCCCAGAACTTGCTCAGGTGTGAAAAGGCATTCAAGTTGCCTACAAATACAAACTGGAGAGATCCATTACTTAGAGAGAGTTTGTCTTAAAGGTGTTTGTTAAATATTATTGATGGCTCTTAATGTAAATTTCCCTGATAGTATTAATGCTTTTTGGGAATTTGGGGTTTTTTTAGTCCATGCAACAACAGCAACAACAAAAAAGATAGGGTTTGTCTCCATGTATTTCAAGTACTGGTGCTGTTAGAGATATCTGAGTAGCTGCACAAATAGATGGACTTGGCTTAGAATAAAGCTCTTTCTCTTGTAAGGTGAAACACAGATACCTTTTTATCTCAAGGTGGTTTCACACACTGCACAGCGATGTTCCAGTTACAGCTATCCTACATTTTTGTGCAAATATTTGGGGAGAGGAAAAAGCAGATGCCAGTTCAGACCAGAGGGAACCAGATGTGATGTAGCCTGCAGAGGGTTGGGCTGAAGAATGGGGAGATTTTAGGTTTGGGGTTTTGGGTTTGTTTTTTTTTTTGCTTTTCAGTATTTGCATTTGTTGTTCATGTTTTTTTGACCAATGAGTGGATATAATTGTAGACCAAAAGAGGTTCTAGTTTTCAGATGATAAAAAGGATGTAGTATCTAACTGTTCTTAAGACAGTTTTCAGCACCCTGTTTATCTGTCCTTTTCCTTCCTCTGAATTTTACCTGTTTCACTCTCATTAAATTGTGTTGTTTTCTCTGCATCCTTGTGGGTTTGAATTTTGCCTGCCTTGGTTCTTGATTTTGCAGATTTTCCAAGATTTTGTGATTCCCCAAAAGCCCCATCCATGTAGGATGTCTTTTCAGAGTTTCTGGAGGTCTGTATTTTGGATCATGGGTGCTTAGCACATTTTGTAGGATCTGGCTATTAGTACCTGCTCAGCTGAATGGGTTTCACAGAGTCTTCACTGCACACTCCAAAGAGAACAAAAAGTTTGAAACATTCCCTGCACCCAAAGAGCAGAGACCCAATGACCCATGGCAGGCCTGGTACAATTATCCATACTCCTCCATGGGCAAAGAGAAATCTTTGGGTCTACCAAGACAGCACAGTTAGAACATTCTAAAATATCTAATTTAAGGGTCTGGGTTTTCTGATGGCCTGAAGGAGATCATATCCTCCCACAACACAGTGGCTGCTGTGAGTGATTGATGGCCAAGCAATGGTAGGAGAATGGTTTCATCACAACTTTCCTTTGTAAGACAATGCAATTCTTGCTAAATTGCTTACCTTTACAGACTCTCTATACCCATTTTGGTCACTGAGTAATGTACATGTTTCATCATAATTTTCATTATATTTCTTGATAGGACAATTTGTAATAAAATCACTTCTAAAAGTGTACTTCCAAGTTGCAGCTCTATTTTTAAGGCAGAATAATCTTCCACAGTTTTGTCTCCATGATTAAGCATCTCAGTTTATTTCATGTATTTTTTCATCCTTTTGCTTTAACATATGCGAAAGAAACAGTTCACCAAACCTTCACTTTTCAAAAATATTTTGACATGTGATTTACTGAAGTTATCTGATGAATTTCAGAAGAAATATATGTCTTCTTGCCTTCCTATAATACTATGTGTAATAGCTGTGACTGTCTGTATTTTTCCACATTGATAAGATGAAGAATGTAGAATTTCTGCAGTCTCCATTTGTTATTTGGAACAAAAGGGATAATACCTTTTTCTGTAGCATTTGCCACTTTCCTGTGCTGTTTACAGCTTACTCCTTCTCCCTGCTGTTGGCTTGTTTCATTGCCCACATCCACAATGCAGAATCTGTCAGTACTCAGATAATGTTGTCACCTCTGCAAACATGTTTCCTACTGACATTTCAGTATTGATAGAGAGAATAGCTGGAGCATCAGTGCACAAATTCCTGCCACATTGCTGTCAGGTTGTCCAAGTTGGAATGAAAATCAGATGGCGGCGATGTGGGTAGGGGTCTTCTCCTTGCTTTGCAAAATGGGTTAAATTGCAGGTGGATGCATTTCCAGTACTGGCAGAGCAAAGCCAGATTCTCAAGTGTTTGCAGCTGGTTGAGGTAAGAAAATACTGAAGACACATTATTAACAATTGCAGAGTCCTGAAGACACTGAACTTTGCTGCTGCTGAGTCCCTGGAAAAGGCTTTGCAGTCAGTCAGCAAAAAAACCCCAGGCAGCAGTACTAAAACCCTTGTGTTGGAATGTATTGAGGGTCTTTAATTTATGGTGTCATGGTGGGTTTTTTTGCCAAGAACTTCCACGTATTAGGATAGAAAACTTTCTGCTAAGCTTCTCTCGGCAACCTTGTCTGATGAGATCCTGAGCTCCAGCTGAAAAAATACTCCACTGTCATATTTTCTGTACAGTTTGAGGGATGCCTTTTGGCACATAGGAAATAGTTGGTGCCTTTGAGTGAAGCCCTTGACCCTTGCTGCAAGCAACTGCTGAGTGCAGAGTATGTCATTCCCCCTTCTCAAGCCACTTCATGGGTGAGGGTGCTCCTTCAGCATCTGAAGTGCTCCTTTGAAAATGGCACTGAACCCACAAATAAACCTACCTTTTCCAGTGACATGAGACAGAAGCACTGTTGTCCATGGCAAAGAATATCACAAAAGGAGGATTTATATACTGTTTAAGCAAGAGATCCTTAGGATTCTTACTGTCTGTCACACCTTCTCTGTTTTCTACTCTACCACATCACAGCCTTTACTACAGACATTTTTCTATGAAAGTAAACTCAGTGTTTTTATTTTTGCCTGAAGCAAATGGATTGGCAATGCGAACAACAGAGAAGTTCATCTTCATGCCAACAGCACAAGGACCTCCCCTGTCAGAGCAATGCAAACCTCTGAGTTATATACATACAGCAAAAAGGTGGACAAAAAGAGAGATAAGGTCTTATGATGTGAAGCAACATCTCCTATTTTCTGTTTATCTGAAAATTTTTTTGATTGCTTCAGCAAGGTCACATCCCGCTGCCAAATTAGAAACAGGCAGTTTCAATTCATTTTCTAGCAAGAATGCTGGATTTTTCATAGGAAATTAATTATTTTTGAAAGAAAGCATTAAACATGCTAGCCACAAGTTCTGAAAGTAAATGGTGAATATTTTTTTTCCAGTACTAAAAGAATGTCTAACTATACTCTGACAAAACCTAAGTTGGTTCAAAGAAGCTCTCCTACCTGCAGGCATTTATTTCAGTGGTGGTAGCTGACTGCTTGTCTGAATATGTAAAACTCCATAGGAGACAGGCTCTGGAGAGTAATTGTTCCCCCTAGTGAACTGGCACATATTTGTGTTGCAAAAAATTATAGCATTTTAATAGAAAAAACAACCAAACATCTCACATTCCTCTTTATTCCTAGAAGTACCCTCTATACTAAGAGTTTCACTGATGTCACTGCAGCTCTTCTTGCAGTAAGATGCTATTTCATCCTAGAAGTACTGGGAGAATCCCAGTTAACCTCTGATAACCACTCAGCTGTGCTTTGGCAGAATGAGGCTGCATGACTCAATAGCCACTCTACATCATCTTATTCTTGATGTAAGGATGTAGAGACATCCCTCAGCTCCAATTTTGGGATGAAAACCTGAATTTAAGCTTAAAAACAATTTTTTGCTGGGAATGAAACTACTGTACCATTAAGAAGGAAAATTTCTCTGGTATCCTTAAAACTACATTGGAAGTGCAGAGCTATGGTGTTTCTGTGCTGTTGAAGTGCTCTAAATGTTGACAGAACCTGAAGTTACTTCCCAAGCTGATTTGCTTAAACTATTGCAAATGCCTTTGTGCAAACTCTTACACAATTGTAAACCTTGCATATATTGCTTCAGCTTAAATGGATTCCTTTCTGAATTAAGCCAAATTGAAATAAGCTGGGTTCAAATTGATTTAATATTGTCCATGTGGATTTGCAGTGGTGTGACTAAATTGATTTAAGAGTCTTCCTTCAGTTAAATGAATGCAACTTTTCTAACAGTAGGTTCTAAGTGTCTTGAGATCTAAAATTCAGTTTTCCACCGTATGTTCAAAGAATCCCACTTGGCCTGTCTTCTGAGTAAAAAGAAGAGCTTGCCCTCCAATGGCCTGAAGACTTACATCAATACAAAACATTAGTGTCCTTTTACATGATCATGTATTTTTTGTTCTGATTGATAGAGAAAGACAGTATTGTACAAGTAACTAGAAAAAAAAAAAGAAAATTTAATCTTAGGGTTTGGACTGTGGCACCTTTTAATTAATGATCAAGTCACAATGACCCAACATAACAGAGAGGATGCATAACTTCAAAGTAAAATAGATGTGGTCACACTGATGATACAAACTACTTCTTGAATTCTGTATTCCGAATACACACAAATCATTTAGATATCTTATACTTTGTTGTACTGTAAGGGGAGATGCATCCAGTTTAATTGTGTCCCATTGATTTTTTTTGCCTTTTGTGAAATAAGCCTTGTTTGGCATAATGAAACTTTTGTTTTCTGCAGCTCTTCTACATTGTCTCTTTTAAAAAATTCACCATTTACTCCTCTGCACTGAGCAAAAATCTTTCCTTAAAAATGAGGAAAGCACAATACCCTCTATTTCTGAAATCATTAGAATTGACTTTTAGACAATCAATGTGTTAAATGATGTAATTATCCAATGGTCCTTTCCCCACTTAAACCAGTTTGAAAGTTAAAGGTTTGTTTTAGATCAATTCCAACCACTTTGTGTGCAAATTGCACAACTGCTTTTTCCTTAACGTATCTCACAAATCCAATAGTGGCATGCCCATGTAAAATGGTTCTCTGATGAGTAATTCTGAGTGGGAATATGAACTTGTCTAACAATGGAGAAAAGCTCCAACTCCTGAACATAATATTTTTAAGCCAGACCCAGGTGAGGCAGAAATTACTGGCAATGATTTAGGATCCACTGATTTAGGAGCTGTAAGTTTTTTTTGTCGGTGTATAACACAGAGCATTTTTGGGACGGTCCTAGACTCCAGGGCACACTTTGTAGTGCAGATACAATGCCTGCGTTCAACATCAAGACACAGTGTGATAAACGTCACCCTCAGAGTCATCAGCCTTCTTGGCAGAAGGTCACTGGTTTCTTCAGGAAGTTGCTTGGGACACAACCCAGCCATCCCCAAGGATTGGGACTGTTTCAGGCATCCTGAGAGAAGCTGCTGGTGGCTGTCAGCTCTGGCACCAGACCCATGAGGCACCTGAAGCCATCTGGAGCAGCATCAGGAAGACATGTGGGACTCATGTCTGCATTTTGGCTGGAGAAGGTGAACCTTTGCTGAGGGCTCTGGCTGTTCTGTTCTGCTGCAGACGCTCAGGTGTGAGGTGCTAGGCTGCTGGTATAGGATGAGTGCAAGAAACTATGATGAAGGCCATCAAAATGACATTTGTGGCACAAGGTGAGTCCACAAGGAGTGTGTCTAGGTCAGGTGTGTCCCAGCCAGCTGAATTTCCCTGGTGTAGCTCCCTGGAGAACAACAGAGAAGTGGCCCCTTTACCACCAGGTCTCTTCTCTCCCACCTCTCCACTGACAGGTTCCTCTTTTCTGCTGCAATGTGAGCTCTTAGTGCAAAAACTGCTCTGGCTTGAGCAGGTTCCTATCTAGTGTTGGGTGCCACTCAAGTGCAAGTGACAACAGGACTGCTGAGTGGTGACAGCCCACATTTCATGGTGGGCTCACACATGCAGAGTTCTTAGTGCAGATCAAAGCTTCGTCTGAAAAGAGAATGTCTCCACCTTAACAGCTGAGACAATGCAGGGATCTGTGTGCCTGAAATTGCTTTATATGACAGGAAGCTGTCAGTTAATTAGACATTAAGGACTAGGTGCAAACGAGGGAAAAGTATTCTTGAGTTTACAATATATGGTGCTCATTGTGTATGTTTTTATTTATTTAGATTTTGTTATTGAAACATGAGCTGTCAATTATCTAGCATGTGTCTTATTGACTGAGAGGAATAACCTTCACATTGTGTTTGATGCATTGTAAAGCATATGCATAAAAGTAAATAATGTGGAAACAAAGATTTTCATGGCTTCATTAGCATAGACTAACAAAGGCCCAGGCCTGCATAATGCAACCCTTGGCTTCACAGAGCTGTGTATAAAATTAGACCCCAGCCTACCAGGCACATCTTACAGAGCTATGTCTGAGCTTGAATTTGTTGCACACTGAAAACTCATATCCTTTGTATATGTTACCACAAGTGAAGTATGAAGAAAATCTCAACTTTTGTATTTCTTCCTCAGTTTTATGTGGACACTTACTGCATATTCCTAAAATTGCAATAATATCCTGCCCCTCTTTAATAGATATATTAATTATATTTCTCCCCCTTAATGGGCTGCTCACTTTATGGTTTGGGGACACAAAAGTAAATTTTAAAATCAATTATACAATTACATATGTAGTAATAACAGAGCACAGAGCTAATCGTCTTTGGGTCAGGACTATAACCTTCTTATAATGCAGGTTTCATTAGGGTAAGGTCTATTATTGCAAAGAATTACAGAAATAATGGGAGTGGGTGTATTCAGCAAGAAATAACAAATGAGGGTCTTTCCTAGATAAGAGAAGCTGTTTGCTGGCTGCAGTGTGATAGCAGGCCCCTATAGTGTATGTAAATTGATAGGGTCAACTTCCTTTGGTGTATGCAATGCACAGTGTACAAGAATTAATTTCTGTATCGTCCTGGAGAATGGCAGGAGGAGGGCTTCCAATTATCACTCATCACTGGATACAACTGAGCTGAACCACAGAGCCAGGAGTATGAAAAAGGCTGCAAGGAGACATGTGAGATGGGCTAAACAGTCATAGAACAGCACTCTTGAGACATTATGTGCTTAATGCTTTCTGTTATCTCCAGGGTTTGCAGCAGAAGTGATAGTTGCCTTTGTATATTGTCTTAGGTGTGCCTTTGAACAATTTGCTTTCAAATATTATTTGCAAAAAAAAAAATTTTTTTTGCTCAACTTGCAAATATTCACCATTCCAGTAAACATGTGTGAGCTTAGTTTTACAATAGCTGGTAAGATGAGCTTAAACACTTAAACTCTGCCTTTGTTTCACAGTGGGAAGGTGATTTTTATGCCAGGTAAAGGACGTTCTCTTCAAAAGCATGTAAACATCAAATCCTTGAACATTTTTGTTCTAGATATGATGAGGCTGATGGGAGGCTGATGTTCTTATGTCCTCGAGGTTCTGGAAGCACACAGTTAATTCAGCATTAATGATCTTATAACCCATAGATGCCCTGCAGCTTGCTCAGCTCCTGACCAACCAGCCCAGGTCCTGGCAACCATCAGAGAATAGAGCTTCCCTTCAAAGTGAAGCACTTCCTTCTCCTGGTGCATTGGGATGACAAATCCTCTCCCTTTTGCAGGTAAAAAATGCCATTGCAAGGGGCTGGTAGAGAACGCAAAATCTCCCCTTCAGAGTGTATGCCATGCTCCAGCTCCTCATGGTATCTGTGTGGGGTGAAGGTGCCACACTGGTGGTGTGACATCAGGGCTACTTAGCCCTGTTTACAGCATGGAATCTGTGACAGTCACAAATTTCAGAAACCTCAGCACATGGGTTACAGGCTGTTGTTAAAATACCAAGAGTGTAAACAAGGGTAAATTTAATTAAATTTTAATAGTGCTTGCTATTAAATTCCTTGCATTGCCTCTCTGTGTTGTCTTGATGGAATGTAACTGCTTAGTAATTACCTGTGGTATTTGTTAATGCTGCCTCTGAGCAGTGTGTATGGCAAAAATTTGATTTCATATTTAAAGAATTAGTTTTTAAACAATCTGTCTGGGATTCCTAGCCAACACTGAGTTGCTGAAAAGTGATGATATAAAATAATATTTCCAGGAGTGAATTCACTATCACATTGTAAGGCTATTATTATCTTTAAGTGGTTAATTAATGAGAATAAAAGAGGCCCTGTGGCAGTTTTTTTGGAATTTCTGGCAAACTTCCCCTCACCATGAAATGATCAAACTGATGCTTTGGCCAAAGAACCACAGCCTTCTCTGCTGCATCACAATCCATCTAAATGGATTCCATCCAGCTAAAAGTCAGGTCTCTCATTTGATCTCTGGTGCATTACAGCACCTTGGTGAATCAGCTGAAAGGATGCTCTTAATCTGACAAAACAAGGTGTTCTCCCCATCTTGGAAACAGCTGAAGTTTAAAAGATGCAACGTGAATAAATGGATTTTTGCAAAGCAAAGTGGCTTAAGGACTTAGAAATGTTAAGTTCAGCAGATAAAAATACCTTTCTGTAACAGAGCTTTATGCAGCAACACCTGGACATGACACTATCTATATTAATATTCATAACACAGTTGTAATGATATATAAAATTTAGCTTCCCCACCAATGCAGGTATGTAATTTACACAACTGTGGTTTGTTGCAATAGATAAAAAAGATGACTCATAAAAAATTTCTTATTGGAGGCTAAATTTAACAAGATTTAAACCAAGCAACATTTAAATATATACTTAATTTTGAATGCATTTCACTGCTCTGTCACTTCAGTGAAATTATTCCCATGGTTAAAATTAGAAATTAGATATCCACTTGAATTTGGGACTAAGTTGTTAATTTTCCAATCAATTGATTTTCATTTTCAGTATTAGGCCATAACAAACAGACTTTTTCTCATCGAATGTGAAAAATTAAATAAAATTTAAAGCTGTGATCCTAGTGGCTTGGAGCAGTAAAATTCAGAGTTTTTCAAAAAGCAAAATTAAAGATACACCCAACATTTGCAGGTCTTTTCAATTGATAGCTATCTGCAAGTCACTTACTAATCCCACCTTACCTATAAATGCAGCAAAAATAGCTAAATACACCTGTTTAGAGAGCTCAGTATAACTTAATCCCAGCATCTTTTTATAGCGTCCCAAAATACTTTGTAACACGGAGTCAAGGTTTTCTTTTCTTAAGATCTTATTATGGAGAAAGTTAATTTCACTTTGAAGTCGGAGGCCTTACCTCCCTGGCTGCATTTGCAGCCCTCTGACAGCCCCATTCAGCTGGGCCTGCTGATATGTTGTAGAGATTTGAAAGTAAAGAATTGCAAGGAGTGCAATTTAATCCCAAAGTCATTACCTAAATGCTGAGATAGGATGGGGATTACCACCAATGTAAATGAGATATGAGACAGCCAATGGATTAGGGGACCCTTTCTTTAGGATGACTTCAGCAAATAGGCTAAGATAAGGAAATCTTTGTAATTACATGGAGCTACACTGGTCAATTCTGACTTTTAAATACCGAGGCACTGGAGAAAAGGAGAAAAACCCTACATATGTTATTCTGTGCAATATTAAGTAATTCCTTTCTGATTCTACAGAATCAATAGAAGAACATCACACCAAATGAAAAGATGAGGGCTGCCTACATGTCCTTTTGTGACTGGTATCGTTCCATCATTTTTGGTAATATCATTTCCAAATTAAATTTTATGGTCCATTACATACTAGCTCAAACACTTTTCTAATGGAATCTTAAATGGAACTGACTTGCTTTGCGTGGGGTTTGTCTCTCAGTTAAGATGTTATTTAGTTCTAATTATTAGATAATGAACTCAGGAAATTTAATTTTTAATATTTATATGTCAAAAGTCCATTGTACTTTGGTTAAAGGCTTTAAATTAAAAATTAACATGGACAGAATACTAATTGAATATTTTTCCTATCTGTAAGAGTGAGAAATGAGTTACATAGTTCCCAGATTAGCTTGTTACACTGCAACTGTTTACTTAAAAACTTAATTTAATCTTCAGAAATAAATCACAAATAAGGAGATCAGGGAAAATGAGCCTGAGAAGCTTTAAGTATACAAGCTTAAAGTGAATGTCTTTATATGCATTATCTCAATTTCATATCTGCAAGGTATCAGAGCATATGCAAATGTCTGCGCATAAACAGTTTCCAAGTCATGGTGGTTGTTTTTACGGGTGCTCTCTCCATCATCACTTTCTTTGCTCACTTCTCATTTTGCTTTCAATAAAGAACATAAACCTGACTTTTCCAATATTCTTTCACATTTCAGAGCAAGAGGTATAAAATTACTTCAGAAACGGGAAAATTATATTTCTTTGGACTTGAAAGCTTCATGAAGTGTCTCTCCATTTTTATGTCTGTCCTCTGTTGACGCGGTGCCGGATTCACCCACCAGCCCCCGACAACGCATTGAGAGTGGGCTGTTCTCAGAAGTGATCTGAGGTACAGCTGGGCATAGGCTCTGTGGCACTATGATGTACTGAGGCACAGGTAGAAGCGTGGACGAGGGAGAGGTCTTTCATATGGTTTTCAAGGACATTTACTTCCAAAGACGACCCAGGGACAAAAGACCCTGAACCCTGGTGTGCAGGGACTTTTATTTAGGAGAGATTCTAGGGGGGGGCATGTACAAATTTTTGACCAATAGGGAGAGGACTGAGGAGGAGCACAAGGTGGGGTTTACAATGAGACAAATGAGAAGGCATAGGGCGAGGAGAACAGTTCAATCAAACCAATGGGGCTTCCAGGAACAAGGGATTTCCAGGGGAGTTCCAAAACAAGGAGTTGGGACAAGGCAGGGTTGACAACTCCTTAGGAGGAGGGACAAGGAGCATTCTGTAGCAAGGGGCATGGTCTTAAGTCAAGATGGACAACTAGGTAGGAAGATACAACTTGGACTGATTTAACAATACCATTTTATTCCCGATGCATAAAACAACACTCTATGGTCTCTGTGTTATGGTTACTGAGCTGTGCTGTAACTGAGGCAAAACTGAGTTCTATTCTGTCTGCTGCTGTCTGTTTGGGTGACTTGGGGCAAGTCTTGTAAGGTGTAGGAAACAAGAAAGGTTGGTTTCTATATCTTGCTGTTGTAACAGACCCTGATAACTGAGCTAAAGCCTCTCCAAATCATATATAACATATATGGAAAGAGACCTTCTTCAGAACACAGTCACATCAGAGAGCACACAGCCCATGTTGGATGGCAGAAAGCACTGAGACTGAAGGTGAGTGTTGATCTTGTCCACATTAGTGTTTGTCCACTTTTATTCTCTTTTCTAAAGAGAGACTCATCTGGAGTTGACTTTCCCCTAGGGACTTTTCTTCCTAAGAAAGGGAATAAGGGAAACACACTTTTAAAACTGTCTTTGTTTTTCAGGAAGTCTGTAGGGTATCCATTCTTGGAAACACTCAAAACTGTCCTGGACAGGGCCCTGAACAAACCACCCAAACTTCAAAGCCAGCCTCACTTTGAGTAAGAGTTAGACCAGGGGGCTTCCAAATGTCCCTTTCCAGTTATTTTACAATTCAGTTATCTAGGTCCTAAAAACTGTCTGACCTTCTAATGTGTGGGATGTAGACCTGTATCAGAAAAGATCCTTTTTTAAAACTCACTTTCCAGAAAACTGGATGTGGAGGATGTCTTCCAATGATATTTACCTGGATATATGTATCAGGTATTGTTGGTATGACATGATATATGAGTGCAGATGATGTATCACTTTGCTTTAAAGAGACTGCAGTCTATGTGTCAATCATGATTAAATTCCTATCTGACTTCTCTGTACTCTTGATTTACCAAACCAGTCTTGGGAGCTTCTGTCAAAGAAAAAAACGCAAACAATTCTTCTTCACTTCCTCCTGTGAAAATAAAAGCAGAAAGAATCTGCTCAGTCAAACTTTGCTGGCAGATACTCTAGATGTGATTACTCTGGGCACTTTACTAGAGTTAGATTTGATTCACAGCCCTGGAACTGAGACCAAAGGTTTTGCCCACAAGTGCTTTGAAAATTAATTGTGGTTGGAAAAAGTAGTTATGCAAACAGGTGATTTCAACTGGTGGAATCTAGAATTTATTTCTTAATGTGGTCTTGGATCATGCCAAACTTCAAACTCCATTAATGATGTCAGACCTTTATCCACTCTGTCCCTTTATTGTTCTTTCTCAGACCCCACAGCCTGCATGATTTCCTCTCCCTCTTCTATCAGTAAAAGCAGGAGGAGAGCAGGCAAACTGAAGAAGTGACAGCCTTGGGTTTGCATGAAGCTCGACACATACAAATATCCTGTGTCTCACAGGTGTTGGGCTGGGTTTTGTGGAAACTACATGGTGCATTATCAGCTGACAAACAAGGACAAAACCTTTTAGTAAAGTAACCATTATATTCTTGATGGAAAACTGTGTTCAAGGTTATACACATACACTGCAATAAGCTGGGATCATAGTGGGGGTCAGATAGTGTGTGCTGTCAAAAAAGCAGGGATTCCATCATGGTTGAGAAGAAGAGGCTGATGATTCTCTCCCATCAGCAGAACAGTGTTCCACTGGTTCCTGGGAAATCATGTTTTGGAGAATGTTTTTCCCAAAACAGCAGCTGCAGCAGGAAGGATGAAGGGATTCTAGTTGATGTCTAAGCAGCAGAACATGTTTCCCTCAGTGGGTCTGCTGCTGTCTTCAGCATAGCTCTGGCTCCACAAAGTCATGGCACATGATTTCGTTCCCACCAGCCCATGGTAATCCTCTCAGAAACTTACCCAGGATTTTCAAGGTGTGGAGATGGAAGGAGTTACTCATTTTAAATCAGTTTTGGGTATTATCATCAGCTGCTGAAAAAAAGTGTAACAATGGGAGGAGCCATGAGGAAATAAATGTAGCATGTGTTGATTATGTTTAGGTGGCTTGTGCTCACTGCTCAGCAGCACATCATCCCGAATCAGTTGGTACCAGAAAAATGTAGAAGCATGGAAAAGGCACAGCCAAGGTATCTGCTCTTGACTGTTGCTGTCTGATTCTCTCTCATTCCTCCAGCAAGCAAATTTTTTACATTTAATTTCTTTCCAAAGTAAATCCAGAAAATTTCTGCAGACATATGTTACCTATGGACAGATAGTTAATTGTTTTTAAAATTGATTGTATATGCATATATGGGCATGTGTGTTTCTGATGTAGGTGGTATAATAGAGCTTTCATATTTATTTTTGCTTTTTAATTGAATAGTAAATTAATTTGATTAATAAAAATCCTCAGTAGCTCCTAAATTAGTTGTGGGCTAAGCATTTAATATAAATAGTAAATATAATAAATATAATATTTTTCAAACTGGTCATTTAAAAAATCTTCTAAATTTTCTTTTCCTTATGTTTCCTTGGGGCTGTAGTGGTAAGACTAGAGTGGATATATGCTGTTCTTAAATGTTTACTTCTCTTGTCTGTCAATGGTTAGTTGAATCATTGTCAGCAGGGATGTCTTATATTTTGTGGTATTTCTTAGTCTCTTTTATATTATACTGCACTCTGAGTGTGTCTAATATTACATGACTGAAATGATGAATCTGTAAGTAATGCCTGAAAAATACCAGATACCTGAATGGAACAGCTTAGCCATGTATGACTTATTTTTTTCCCACCATTGGAAAGACCTGTTCCTTTTACTTCTGTGCTATTTTCCTTTTCTTTTAATATGTGCATTGTCTTGACTCCTCAACGTCCTACTGAACCTGGGAAAAGTTTCAAGATTCTGGAGTAGAATCCAGATGGAGGCCTTTTTTTGGTGACAGGTAAGTAAGACATTTTATTCTCCTCAAAAGCTTAGTCTGGGAGGACTAATGAGAGAATACAGCAATGAGACAGGAAACCCAAAATAAGAATAGAAAAATGAGGATTGATTGGGATCTCAAGTTGAGACACATACATGGCATATGCTTAGATCTTTGTCTGTGATAATACCTATGCAAAACCTTGTTTCTCTATTTGCTGTTTTAATATAAAGCATTATTGATCCTTTGCACATCAGTCTTTTGATCTAGTATCTCTTAAAATTTCACCTATCTGATTTGTGGTGTACACTGGAAAATCTGCATTTCTGTGAGAGCCCTTCTGTGTGAAGCCAAATGCTCCAGTCACTACAAGGCCAAGACATGTTCCTTGCTCCCTCTTGGAACATGATTCATGTTTTAACAAACCAGCAAATGATCTTTCCATTTTTAACTGATTTGAAAACAATTGCCTTACTGTTGCTCCAGAGAAGGGTGGGTCTTTCACTGTCATGAGGTCACTTTGCAAGTTTTAATTGCTGGGTGCTGTTCTGTCCTTTCATGGCTTTTGGAGTGATAAATAGCTCATCAGTTCAAAAGCTAGTCTATATAAACAAGCTTATCTCTGCCCATAGTCTTTAATGAAAAATGAGTTGTGAGTATCATTGTTAATCATGGTAATTGTTAATGTTAAGAGGGCTGGTATTATGAGTTTTCCTATTAGGCTTTCAATTCGTTATATAAAATGAGTAATCTAGGAGCCATCTAAAGCATTCTAATTTTAATTATCTAGTGGCTGCATTTCAGACCACCCTATCTTTATTGAGATTAACAAAACCCTTAGTGTAGTGACCAGTGTCTTTGGATGTAATTGGGCAAAGTTACTTGAAATGTTCCATATGTAATTGCATCATCAAAGATCAACCCATTACACTATGATGTGCTTCCTTCTGGGAATCTCTTTCTATTAATTTTGATTTATCTTTGCTGGCTTACACTGGAAATTTTATCCACAGTTTTTTAGCTCAGTATTAAAAAAACTCCCACATTTTATGTGTGAAAAATACAGGGCATGTAAGGAAAGGCAGCAAGGGTGGATTTCAGGGCTCATCAAGGCTAGAGTTTGAGAAGAGGTTAATGTATGGAAAACAAAAGGACAGATGAAACCCAGGTTTAAGACCCATGCTAAAATTTAATACAACTCCTTTGACAGGTAGCAGCAGTGTTGAAAATAATTATGGAATACAGTATCCAGACAGAAAGTCCTAAAAATTTACCACTCTTCAAGCATGACTGCTTCAGCTTTGTAGGATGTGAATGTGTCTTCTCACCATCGTTTGAGGTCCAAGTACTCATTACAACAGCATTGTGCCCATTAAATCTTTTGAGAGAATGAACTGCTTTTAATAAACCTGTGTGAGTCAGGGATGCAGGCCAAAGTAGCTGGCACCTCCCATTTTCTTGGTTATATTTACATTATATACTATGACCTAATAAAGTTCTACTTAAGGAAATGCAGAAGATGCAGAAGGTGACATTTACAGATGTTTATTTTAGAGATAAAATAATTTATTTTATCTCTAAAATAAATACAAGATTTCTGCTGGAAAAGAGGATGGAAAGATTAAAAAGAGTACAGAAGGGAATAGGTTTAGGATTTCCCAAAAGGAATTATACATTTTTAAGAAATTCTTCTACACAAGCACACAAGGATCCGTTTATCATGTCAGGAAACAGAAAGACATGTGGGAGCTGAACATCACGCCAAAGGCAGTGGCACTGGGGCGACAAGATATTTATCAACATACCCTGCTGAACAAACCACCTGGAAGGGCTGCCAGATATGAATGTACTTAAATAGCTTTTCCAATCACATTAAATATTCCAGTACAGGTGAGCTGTTAACTGTCGTTGTAATTTATATAATTCAAATTATCATCGACTCAGTCACCAAAAGGCTGGCTTGACTTTGGTGTTTGCAAAATGTTGAAAGTTGAATGACATTCTTTTTTCTTGCGGTGATATAAGATGTTTAACTCAGGGCTGCAAATCCTTTAATTTCTTTGCAACATTTAGCCATAGAATATGTCTATCCTTTGTTCTCAATGGGAAGTAGTTTTTTAGGTGATAGGATAAAGAATCTCAAACCCTGACTTAAGATCCTTTGGGGTTGCATTAATAACCATTTAGTCGTGGCAAAATCATCTTAATGAATTGTGAGTGAGATTCAAGCAGTGATCCAGAGATTTAAAGATGCTCTGGATATTCACCTGTCCCTTTCTTGGTGTATTCTGAGTTTTACATCCTGCAGGGTGAGCTGAGTCCTGTTTGTACTCATGAGGATATGGCTGTGTATGGTGTGAGGCCAGCAGTGACTGCAGCTGATGGTAAAGGATCTGGTTCTTCCAGTGCTCTCACTTTCTACCAGCTCTGGAGAAAGTCTGAAGAAGACAGTTGGATCAGTCCTGGCTTATTACAGTGCAAATAAATTTGCTGTTGTTGGTAGATGTTCAGTATATCTGTTTAATACTCCGAGCATGACCTCTGGTGAGAGGCTCGTTGGCTGCAGACTGAAGTAAGACCTGGCCCAGGCAGAATGGAAAGGGACTTGGTGTTCTGCATCTCCTGTCAGTCCCAGAGTGCTTGTCAAGGTTATGAGTTAAAGATTGATGGAGCAGTGACTGCATAAGCATTTATATGAGCAGGGGGAAGTCACAAACAGGCTCTGGGTGTTAGAGCCTCTGTTACAAAGAGAATATTGGCCAGAATGCAAGAGTAGTTGTCCTCCTCTTTTCAAGACATGTTATGGAAATCTGTCTACTGTAACATGTGTTCCCTCTTGGAACATGATTCAAACTCTTAATGAACTTATTTATCTATCTCCAGGTATAACTTCTGCTGCTCTACAGGTGCAGATGGAGCTATACAAGTAGTTATTTAAATGGTGACAGTTCTGTGTATTGCAGGAAGGCCATATACAGAAAGGCCTAGGAGTGAACTCATGATGTGCTCACCACGTCCCAGGCATAACCACCAACCTGTTCTTCTACCAGCCTGCACCTGAACACTTCTTATTGCAAACAGCCAACTGGACAAAAGTGGAATGCACTACATGTTCTTAACATGCAGTGAATTTGGGTGCCAAAAGGAATTTTTACAAATCACCATAACTCTTTCAGAGCACTCTCTTTAAAAGACTAAATGGGTCTAACACTGGTGAGCTTATTTTATTTTAAGTGAATTGTAGCTCTTTCAAAACTACTCTGTTTCAAGCTCTCAGACAATTTAAAAAGAGCAATTTAAATTTACAGATGATCAAAATTCAATATCTTTTGATCAAGGAAATGTAACTTTGCACATTTTGTGTTATGTTTCTGTTTATCTCCAAGAAGATCAGTTGTGACACATAATATTAAAAAAAAAAAAAAAGCGCCAGATTTCCTGTGCATGATTCAGCTCAATGTACTCCAGTGCCAATGGTTTTTCCTCACTTGGTGATAATGGTAGCTTTCAGTTCAAATTCTCCCTGGGCATTTTGCAGGGTCATTATTTTCCCCGCATGCTTTCCTAGTTTTGGGTTGGGTTTTGACTTTTGTTTTGTTAGTTTGTTTCTTTCTTTTTAATGTGGGACAAATCAGGAAAAAACACCAACTTTAGTAAACCGATTGCCTGCACCTTTCTCTCATTTGATTTAAAGGAGGTTTTGTAAGGTTATATTGATAGGCTCTTTTCTCAAGGGTAAAATTTCAGAAGCTCATGATTATAGGACAGATATTTTTGGACACAAAGTACTGTAATGTTTTTCCAGTGGGGCAAGTGGGCATGTAAAATTGTTCCTGGCTGTTTGACAGAATGGAGACAATAGAAAACCTCTTAGTTTATTCTGTCCTGGATCAGTTTGACCAGAACTGTACAAAATGCTTCTGTTTAAGTGGTGTGCCATCCTCCAGACCACTATAGGGACTGTCAGTGTTCCTGCTTCAAGCCGCACAACTTGTGATGGAGGAAGAGCATTTTTCATAGAAGACATCAAACAAAAGGATCTGCAGAATGACCTTCAGAAGAGCTGAAAGTCATGACATTCAACAGGGGAGTGCAAGTATGATAGGTAACATTCACACATTCTTCTTCCTGGAGATCTGCTTGGGACTTAGATCATCATCATGATCACGTACCCTCATTTGGACAGGTCTGGAGCACAAGCCTTGTGAGCAGCAGCTGAGGGAGTTGAGGTGTTTAGTCTTGAGAACAAAAAAAAGGCTTAGGAACCTTCTTGCTCTTTATAATTCCCTGAAATGGGGTTATAGCCAGGTGGGGGTCAGGCTTTTCTCACAGGTAACAAATAGCAGGATGAGAGGAAATGGGCTCAAGGAGCACCAGGGGAGGTTTAAATTGGATACTAGGAAAAACGTGTGCACTGAAAGCATTGTCAGGTGCTCTAACAGGCTGCCCGGGGAAATTGTGGAATCACCTCCTAAATGGAGGTATTTAGAGGGTGTGTAACGTGGAACTTGGGGATGTGGTTTATATATAATGGTGGACTTGGCAGTGCCAGGTTGATGGTTGGACTCAATGATCTTGGAGGTTGTTTCCAACAGTAGTGATTCTATGGTTCTATTCTCTGATTCCATGTGATTTAATATATTTTCCAAGTATTTTCTTAATTTCTTTTGGGAGAAATTGTTGACAGTTTAACTCTCCTAGCCACGCACTCACCGCAAGTCTAACTCTTCCTGGATCATGCTTGAACATCTCGTGTCAAGACAGAAGAAATCTTTGTCTGAACTGACTCCCTACTGGCTCTTTGTCCTATCACCAGCCTGTCCTCTCACAGTCTTTCAAAATAAAGTCAAAACCACATCACCTGGGACTCTGGACACAACCAAGCTTTGCAGTTCAAGCCTCTAAGTTACAGAATGTGCTGGATAGGTAATAGAATGGAAATGAAGTAATATTTCAATATTTTCATGCTGCCTGCATTACAATTATGATGTTAATTAATTATCTGCCTGGCAGTTAACACCATGCAGAGGCATGGTTTTGGTCGACTTCCTGCTGTTCTGCTAGCAATGAGTAATTAACCTCTCCTCTTCCCTGGGATTCTCTACAAGATGATCAGCGTGTTGATGATATAATTATTATTAATTCAGTTTCTGTGTTTCGTTGACATTGTTAATTACTTGTCGGTAATCAGCTAATGTTTAATCTTCCTTGCTGGATAGCTTCTTGAAAGGCTGCTTGAAATGGTTCAGAGAGGCTTCCCAGCACATTCCCACTCATTGCATCAAGTGGTGGTCGGACCACAATTCAGAAGAAATTATTATCTATATACTACAGAGTCTACTGAAACTGAGGAATTTGGAGATCAAATTAAATTGCTGTTTTCACTGTTATAAGCCAGAATATGTAAAGTGGTTGTCAATAAATCAGGGAAACAAGTGGGATATCTCTTTGTGCCAACTTTAAAAATTGATCTCACTCTAGAGAATTGTCAATATCATTTAAAGAGTAAAATTCAATTTAGTGCTGGTTTTTGTTTTTTGAGGATTAACTGCAAATAACTGTCCATGGCATTTTTATTTTCAGTAAAAGTGAGAAATCTCTTTCCTAGAATCTTCCCTGACTCTGGAAGCATATGGGTATTGCATGCTATGTAAATATTCTCCAAGCAAAAGTAGTTTTAGCACAGATTTTAAAGGTAATGCCAAAAGCTGTTATTTTCTTTTTTTTTCTGAAAGTGTTACTTAAATCCATATGTCTTTAAGTCAGCTTAGACTGATCCTGTTTCTCACTTCTGTAAACAGAGTGAACATTTAAAAAATATTATCATAAAATAACAGAGCCAGTGTTTTTTCCACATGGGGTTATACACACCAACAGTACTAGTTAATTTTCCTTAAATTCCTAAATTAACGTTTATCAGAATATCAAAAAGACATCAGATTATTGGGGTGGAACAGTAAACAATGATATTCAGGGTACTCTTCTTTTGAGACTGGGATTCCATTGTGTTTCTAGCAAAAATGTTTAGCTAACAACTACAATTGCCTGAAGAGACCAGAAATTCTGGTATCTGGTGCAACTGGGCTTGAAGTGATTTAGGGGATAGAAAGACTTTGAGAAAAAACAGACCAAGATCTTGAATCGAAAGAAGGAGGTACTTGATTAGAGGGAAATCATACATTTTTCTCTGCCTGGTACTGATAAGGTCTCGGTGGTGAAATGTTATTCAGAGTGCAGTATTTTATTTCAAGAAATGGACTGAAATTTCAGAGAACAAGAATGATGTGAGAATACATGGTCCATAAGGAAAGAGTGAATTAATTAGGATTTTCAGCCTGAAGCAGAGAAGGCTGCAGTTCTGTTCATAGTAACAGTCTCATATTTACTTCTCAAAGGTAGCGTTCTTCCATCGCTATGTCTGTGAAAGCTAAAATAAAAAGAAATAGAATAACACTGTACCAGACATTAGGATTGGATGTTAGGAAAGTTTCCCAGAGTAAGAACAGGTAGAGAAGCCCAGCCAGGAGATGTCAAGAGGTAAATTGGTTCAAGAAAATGGAAGCAGAGGAGCTGAGGAATAAGGAAGGATTAAAAAGATGAAGGAAGAAACACCAAACTGGGCAGAATTATGACAAGTAAAGGGAGATGTGTCTGAGATGATGAGGGGATACTGAAGCAGAAGGGGTGGTGCAATGAGGAGAAGTAGTAAAGAGAATTCTGTAAGAGCAGCAGGAGATGAGGAAAGCACTAGCACAGGCAAGCAGGTTGAGAATAAGAAGAAATTTGCGAAATGTTAAAGGAGTTAGAGAAGAAGGACAAATGCAAGCTAGGAATAAGGGACTTGGTTATATTTCAGCTGGAGTCTCACAGAAGATGCTGTAAGCAGTTCAATAGAGATCCTTCCAATACCATTTTCATTCTGAGTCCTAATTGTGTTGCTCTGCAAGATTTTAATGCCAGAAATCTGGTTTTGACTGAGATTATGCTCAATTTTTGGTTTGAACCTTGAGCTTGGGAAAATTGGAGTAAAACTCACCTGATTCCCCTACTTCATACTTTACCCTGAAGCCCTGCAAAAAACTTACACATTTTGCTAAAGGTTTCTTTAGAACCACAGTCTCTCCCATGTCAACTAGAAAATTTTATATTTGTACCAATCCCAAACCAGCTGAAAGTCATAGAAAATTTGGGACCAAGAAACGTCATAAATTTCAGAAAGGGTAATAATCTCTTCTCTTACTGGAAGTTTCAGTTCCACTTTTAAACTCAAAGGGTAAATGTCCGCTCCTCGTTTGCAAAGCTCATGTCAAAGCCTGGTCCCACCAAGATAACTTAGCTGACTTGTGTTACACAGAGTGCTATGCTTGAAGGGGAAACAGAACATTTTTTATTTCCTAAGTTTCGCATATAGGTAATATAAATGAGTATGCAGATTGTGGAATGGTTCATATTTTACGTATTCAAGCTCTGGTAATAGGTGGGAACAATATGAATTGTGCTCGTGTACCCAACGAAGCCTGGTTACAAAGCCTGTCCTTGATAACACTCCTCATTTTGTAAGCTGTATGACATGTCAATTTACTGGTTTTGTTTTGGAGACTGAGCATGTTGGATTGAAGCTTCAAGATCAAAAGAAAGGTTAAAACAGAAGAAATGTTGATTTCTTTCTTCCCCAGGTGTAAATATCCTCATGTAGCAGAGGGTGACACCCTGTATTATCTGGAAATAGAGATTCCTGTTGTACATTCCTTTCACAGAGGATGGCTCGGTTGTTATGGTATTTGTCTGCAATGTGGACGGCATGGCTTTAAACATTGCCACACTGCTACAAACATTGTGGATGACCTTGGGAAAATTGTTCAGACCCAGATCAACATTACTTTGATGCCTTTTTTCTGCAGGGCTGACATGACCTGGCAAAGTCTAAATTTCAAATGTTTTCTGTTTATTGAACTGTTGGCAAACACCTTCATGCAGGCAAAGCACAAGCTATTAGGTAATCCTATCTCTGTTCTTCAACTACATTTTTGGATACTTATTCAGTGCTTGATGTGGTTGGTGTCTAACAAGTAATTTCCACAGTATGAAATGACCTGAGTAACATGCAAACAATAAAATTTGACATTACATTTATACCTGTGTAGTGAATTCAAGGTCAGTATGAGCTATTGTCTGTTACTACCTGAGTATATTATTTAAATAATGGTATTAAAAGTCCAATAAAATAGATTTCCTACAAATCTAGGAAAATTTTGTCTTTAGACAAAATTCAGCTCCTTCTAATCAAACAAAGAACTCTCCATGAATTTAAAAGCCATATTAACTCATTTACACAATACAATGGCAGATGGTAATAAAAACCCTGTCAATAAAATATATATTGAAGATTCAGCTGAGAAGACTTTTTTTTTTTTTTAATCTAGTTGTGATATAGTCTTTGTTTTGGCTGCACAAGAAGAATCTCCTACAAGTAGGAACTGGCAGTTTTCAAAGGTTTTAAAAATGTCTCTTGTTCTAAGTTATAACCTTAGGAATGAGACTCTGAGAGTCAGGCTGTGCATTTGACCCTCCATTACTGCAGCCAGAGCCACATCACCCAGTTTTTTCTCGGGGTCTCTGTCACTCTGTCTTCAGCACAGTCTACACTACAAGAAGATTTCTGCTCTATTTATGTAGCTTGTACCAGCATAGCTCAGGGTGCACCCCAGGGAATGTACAGTCCTTTGTCAGTATAACTGCATCTACACTGGGGCTTTGGGTACAGAAGCAGGGACTTGTTTCAGATCCTCAGAAGAATTATTTCACATAATTTCATAATTTCTAATTTCCTGTTACCAACACCCTTAATAAAACACACCTACCAGAGGGGTATTCCTGAACTTCGTAATTTCACTAATTTAGAAACATTCTTATAATTTTCAGATAAAAATTATTGTTGATTGCTTATATCCATAAACTGAGCCCAAGCAGTTTTGTTTGCTCTGTGGTGTGACCCTAATGAAATTTGCCTGTGCTGTTCCTTTAGGATTTGTCTTTCCAATTTTTTCAAAGCAATAAAAATTAGAGACTTCAGTTCTTCATTTGTGGGATTTTTTGTATGGTAAATAGTCTGACTGTGATGGCTTTTAGAGCATTAAATGTCATATAAGTATCACAAATACAAATGAGATCAGGGTGAAAACTTAGAAAATTAAGTGGTTGAAGAGAAAATCTAGCTCAGCCTTGCTAGTTCTGGATACAAAATGTGGAAAAGCAGAAAAAAACAGAACATTTCAGCTGACAAGGCAATAGTTCACACTTGCTACCTGTTTCTATAGTGGCCCAGGTTTAAAGGTGTGACAGCAGAATTCCTTTTGAATGAAGATTTGATGGAAAATCTTCATCTTTTTCCTTCAGTCTCACCTTCACAGTATCAAGAGTGAGGGAAAAGCATGATGTTTTTGGAGGAGAAGCTGATAATGGCTTAGAATGGCAGCTGAGAAAAACCAAAGGATTTTATTGCAGCAGGGAACTGGACATCCTTGACAGAAATGCTCCAGTCCTTCATCATCTTTGTCACCCTCTGCTGGACCCACCCCAGGAGCTCTGTGTCCCTCTTGTCCGAGGACCCTAAAACTGGACACAGCGCTCCAGATGTGGCCTCAGCAGGGCTGTAATTACTCATCCTGACAATTTAAATTCAACATGTAGAAATTAGCCTTGAAATACCAAGGTAGTAAAGGCACATCTGTATGTTCAGGTGTATGGTCAGGCCAGTTCTTTCTGGTGGAACCATTTAATTCACACAATTCACATTGTCCCACTGAGCTGAAGACACAATGGAGAGAAAAATAGCTTTTTCTGTGACTGTTCAGCTGAATTAATAACTCAATAAATGCTGTTCTTGATTAAAAAAAAAATTACATACACACCTAGTATTATTTGAAGTAGTCAACACTAATTAAACAATAAAATCATTAGGAATAAATTAATTGTGTTCGTGCATCAGGTCTTCCTAATGGGTGGTGGCCAAGATGAAGGGGAAAAGAACATGGAATAGTCCAGTGAAGAGACAATTATGTTTGGATGAGAGTTTTAGCTGGATGGAAAGTCTAAAATATGTTGTTATGTACATGGGGAAATTAGCAAATGTTCAGATACTTCCTCAGCACCTGTATGCAAGAACATGGGCTGAATCTATGGTCTGACCTTGCTTTTGTGGCTAAAAGGGTGACTGAACTGGGTCCACTTCTGCTTTCCCATCTACAAATGCAATGGGCTGAGTGTGGCTTGTTGTCAGGGCAGGGAAACATTATAGAAAAGTTTAACACTTATTTAATTCCCATGACAAAATAAGAAAAACAATGAAGTGTAAGGTGCATTAATTATTGTCTGCAGGCATCTAAAGAGAGCACTCAGAGGTTTCATTTGATCAGCTGCAAAATAGGTTAAGATTATTTAACCCCATCTCACAAGTGGGGTCTGAACCTCAAGGTCACACAGTATGTTAGTAACAGAGTCAAATAAAAACATCCAGCAAACTCTTGCTCTGACCATGAGCCAGTACTGCCACACTCATTACAGTGTATAGATAACATACTGTAAATTCCTGTGAGAAGAAACTGTGGCTTTATTACTTCAATAATCTCAAAATCTAATTCTGATTTTGCTAGTGTGGTGTCAGTGCTATGAATCTATCTCATCCAAGTTGGTTTCTCTTCAATTTTTCAATCTGGCTTGTCTAGGGCGACGGGGTGACATTTCTCCTTGTTTTGTTTTGGTTTTTTTTAAACTTCTTTTTCCTCTGTCACAACCCTCTGAAACAATACTTTAGAAAGTGACAGAGAAGCAGCATTTGTAAAATGTCATGATCACAATCAATCAGAGTGATTGCATGCTACATTTATCGTACATCAATGTCCCTGCCATCAGCTGCCTTTTGAAACTTCACAAGTCCATGAAGTGAAGCAGGACTTGCTCTTAAAGTGAGTTGTCTAAACTTTTTGCAGCCCCTTGTTTTTGCAGTAGAGCTAGAGCTGAGCTAATTATTCAAATCCTGCATTAGGAACTCTCACTTTTTATTTCAGTGAATTGTTTGTAGTTGTTTGCAATAATTTGCCAAACATTTTTGTCTGGTCTTAATCCCTTCTTTGGCAATTCATTACTGAGGTTGTCTGAGCCTTCTGATGTGATTTTCTTCCTGCTTCTAGACTGGGTGTACTGGCTTTTAAAAGAAGGGCACAGTAAAGAATTGCCAAAATTTAAGCCAAAACATCAGCTAACTTGCTATTACTTTCACGAATTAGCTGTGTCAGTCAGAGTCTGTGGGTATAACAAGCAACAAATCTCCCAAATCAAAGTAAATCACACTGCTTGCTTTCACAAAAATACAAACAAATCCATCAGAAATGCCATCTGTTCAAGCATTTTAGCACAGCTGGTGCCTTTAATCCATGATTTTTTTTTTTACATTATCTAAAACACTCAAGAGTCAGAACAGCCATAAGTCTTTCCTAAGATTTCCAATGCATTTTTAAACCAAAGAATCAAGGAATGAAGAAATTGGCATCTTAAATTCATGGCAGTGTTTCTCTTTGTGGCATCTTAAAGATGTGGTACTGCTTCTTGTGGCACCTTGAACACATGGTAATCCTTCTCCCTGTGGCACAATTTACTTGTAGTCTTTATACTGCCCCCCAGGCACATGTGATTTCAGAAGTAAATGAGAAGGATGGTTGTGATCTAGCCAGCTCACTGCAATTTAGCCCCAGCTCTCTTGGAGGTGAGTTCCCCTCCCTGTAAGCTCAGCACCCCAAAGCAGTGGGGACACAGCTGATGGAATTGTTGGGCTGATCCTTGGCATGGGAAAATTTCCAGTGATGGTTCCATTATGTACTAATATGCTTCTGCTTCTGGAAGGATTAATGCAGGAAAATGGAAATTTTTGCACAAAAATCCAGAACTGTGTCTCACAGTTGTGTTACAAAAATCCCAGTAGCTGCATTTCTATAATTATTTTCCAGGAACGACTAACATGGTAATGACTTCAACTTGAAATTTGCATCTGTCCTGTGATAGATACTTTGAGAAAAGCCTTATCTTTGTATTCATATTTGTGCCCTTAATTGCAATCAATATGGTGTGAAACAATTTGATTCCTGCATATACTGCATTATCTACTATAAGAATAAACTACAGTGCAGATTATGCAAATGTTGTTATATAAGGGCAGCAGTTACTGCAGTGTCTACCCTGGTATATATCAGTGTACTGTTGCAATTAAACAGTATAGTGAAGCCATAGCAATTACCATTCTAAATTATAATAAGCAATTCAATATACACTATAGGATAAATCATTTCCTTGTAGCAACCACTGTATATGTGCTTCAGTTTTTATTCTAAATCCCTTATTACTTGTCATCTGAACACTATGCCACATGATTTATACTGTATGCTTGTACTTTCAATGCATATTTATTATATGACTTCTGCAAAAAATGCCTATAATGATTGTAACCATGTTAACTTATTATCAGTTTGCAGTGATGTCCTAAAAAAGAAATCCGTGGTCTAGTGGGAAGGAGAGGTACCCTGTGAATTATTTTTTATATTTAAACCCACCCAGAACTAGACATAACCTTCACATAATCTGAATCTTAATAAAGCTAGCTCCCCATAATTTTAGGGGATTTCATTCTGAATCAAACCCATGAACTACTAAGCTAAATTCTATTCCATTTTAGAATCAGCTTTCTTTCTAGCTAGTAAACAGATTCCCACTAAAACTTGTGCATGATTTTAATTACAGATAAGTTTCTCTTTAAAGGCCACAGCATTCATGCTCAGGTTGCTAAGCTGAATTCAATACATCTATATGTTAAAGGTAGCAAGCTAATGTGTAAACAGGGAAAATATTGGAACCAATTGCTGTTAATTTGGTTTTGATCAATTCACATTGACTGGACTTTACATGCAAATGAGAAGTGTGTTGGATCATTCTGTCTGAAAATAGCTGAGATAATGAACTCTTTTTTAAAATAAATAAAAATAAAGAATAAATGAAACTACAAAAAGAGAAGGTGGAAAGGTCTGTGTTCAAAGAGAAGCAAAGAATTATTGAACAATTACAACTTAGTACAGCTTAGTGTAGTACAGATTTATGATGCTGTTGTGTAGGGGCTCAGGATGGAAAACTCTAGATCTTATTTAGACTATCATCATTTCTTATGTGTTAGGACTACTAAAAATAGATTGTCAAATATAAGATAAATTTGAAAACTTTGCATAGACCAGGTAAATGTGGAAAGCAAGTACAAAGCAAGTATAATGTAAAAACAGACAAAAAGAAAAAAGAATAAACATGGAAGCTACCATTTGGTAACATCAAATCTCCACAAAAAAATGTTCTATGACTGGATACCAGGCCAAAAATATGTCCTCTTCATTAACTTTACATGCCTGTAGTCCCACCAAAGTAGGTAAAATATTTGCATTCATGGAAGTTGAGCTTTTAGGAGAACAAGGGAGCTTTTAACATCCTATTGACTCGAACAGCACTGCAAAACACATGAAGACACTTTTTTGAACATTAATTTTTTCCTCAGTACTAACATTGCCTTAAATGATGCAGAAAGGGACATAACCAAAATTGTGAGGAGTTGTGGAAACAAGAAGGACATAGGTGTACTTAGCTGGTTAAGTTAGAAACATGACAGGAAATTAGCAAATGAGATGAAGCCTTGAAAAATGCAGAATTGGACACTAATCCAGAAGGAAAATATCCAAAGCAGATCTCAGATCTGGAGAGAAAAAAGCTGGAAAGCAATAATTACCCTGAAATATATTACACATGAAATAATGTTCTTAGAAGTACCTGGGTTTCAGCATGATATTTCAGGTCATGGTGAAATGGGGGAGTTACACTTAAAAACCTGTGAAAAGGAAACAGGTGTTGGGGGTATGAGAAATTTGGCAGGTTGTATGGCTCAGTCTGCAGCTTCAGCATCATCTCATTTGGAGCAGGACTGATATGGTAGTTGTAATCCATAAACAACTAATTCAGCTGGTTTGTGTGCCAAATTAATATATTTCAGCTATATATTTCAGCTATTATTGCTAACTTCCAAAATGCCAACCACTCCCTCAAAAGATCAGAGATGTATAAAAAAGGTGTGGCCTCTTATCATCATAGCCTTTTCTTCAACAGCTTGTGAGGCAAGATTCAGTTATGAGAGCAATATAGGATCATTTTGTCAAAAAATGTCCAAGTCAGTTCAAATATTCTTGAAACACTTGGTTAAAAAAGTTTAGAGAATTGACCTTTTAAGTTATTTTTGATTGTCCCTCTATTTTTTACTTAAAAGTCCTATTGGAATTTTGCTTTGTTCTTGCTGACAGTCTGCAGTCTCATAAACTTCTTGGTGATTTTTCTGGGTGTGGATTCAGGTGACGTACAGCAATGAAAATTTTGTGGATAACTCTGAGCACTAAATTCCATTTAGCTAGAAAATAGGCATAGTTTAAATAAAGCAAACTGAAGGATTGGATCAAGGCTGTGCGTGTCGACTCTGATATACAGTTTCTATCTTTTTGCATGAGAGGAAGAATTCATCTCTGTCATCTTGAGCACTTTGCTAAGGCTGCTGGCAAGGCATCTGTGGAGTTTGTGTTATGGTGCAGGTTTTTGTCTGCCTAGACCATAACCCTCAAAATTCACAGGCAGGTCTATTAAGGCTTCTCTTGGGATACGTGTGACAGAGCAGTAACTCTGTTTTATGATTACCACACTGAATGCTTTCAGAATGGCTTTCAAATTTGAGGCAAAATGACCAATATCTAGGACACAGGAGAGTTTGTATAACTTCTAAAAAATATTTCCATGAAACACCTAATTGATGGGTCTATGTGGTGTTGCATCCAGCTCTGGAGACTTCCTTGACTCCTTTTCAGTTGCCTCATGTGTACATTGAATTTCTTGGGTGTAAATGCTCTCTCCTGAGGCTTTGTAGGTTTCCATAGGGTCTACAAAGTAGAGGACAAGAACAGAAGAAAAAGGACTGTCTGGTTGGATTCCTATTTATTCCATTGCTTCAGAGAAAGGGTCCGTGTGGTGGCTGTCCATGCAGGTCTGAGGAGTTATTATTGTGATCATGCAGCCAGGGAGGGATCTGTTTCTCTAGTGTTATTCCTAACTGAATGCTGTTGTGGAATATGAACCTCCTTACAACATAAAAAATTATGTCCTGATCATTCTGGAACTTTCTTAAGATATAAGTCATAATATCTTCTTCTACAAGATGTTATGGTAGTAACACTGAAAAATCATTGCTGATATATATATACCCCAGAAAATTCTTTATAAAGAGTTTCCCCAGAATGTCCTGCATGTGGACCTCCAGACTCCTTTGGCAGTGTGTCCTGTTTGTCACTTTTGTGCTGTGTCATGGATACCAGTTCTCCAAGCTTGCTGAACTTGCTGTCTGTTTTAGACAACCTCTTTGGTCCAATTAGTGCCTGACCCTACACAATGAGTTCTGGAAAAACTGTTAGCTAATCCATCCTCAACTGAATTTAATTGGAATGATAACTTGTGGGCTGTCCTATGAACCTCCTCTGTCTCTTTGGATGGCATTTCTTTCCATCAAAAGTGATCACATTCACTCGTTTTCCTTGTTTGTATGTTTGGTCCCAAAACACTTCTGGACTAGGTGATATCTTTTGGTGGAGAAATTCTCATTCTTTTGTCTAAGAGCAATTTTAGTTTTATGCTATAACTGGTTGTAGTGCCTTGTGTCCTTTTGCCATGGAGCCATATCCCACCTTGATTTTCTTGTCTGGGATGACTTGCCTTGCATGACTTAATTTTTTGCCTTAAAATCAATTAGATATTTTTATCTTTCCTGGTTTGTTTTGTTTGTTTCTGTTTGTTTGTTTGTTTGTTTTGTTCCATTATTTTTAGATTCTCTCAAAAATATTCCATTTTCACTCACTGCAAAACTACTAAAAATAGAGAGCCAGGAGCTGAATCAGCAATTGATAACTCCCTCTCTTTTCCTAGTATTTTGTGCTTACAGATGATCTGTTAGCCTACACCTTTTTCCCCCCAAAGGCTCATCTTTAACCATTGTCATTGTTCCATTATTACTACTTGGTTTTGGTTTTTTTTTTTAAGTTGACTTTGCTATTTTTGGGTGCAGTTTTCCTTCACACAAAAACCTTCTTCCAATGACTGCAGTTTATAGGGGGATTTATTTATAATTATTTTATTTCTAGATGGATTGGGGGAGTAGATTGTCTTATACTGCCAGCGTCATTTAAAATAGCAATAGTATAAAGCAAAATAAGGTCTTTTAATTTTTAGTGACGTTTATTGTATTTTTGAATGCATTATGCCTTTGGTGAAACTCTTGTTCTGTTAATAGAATGTTTTCTTATTTCTTCCCCCCTCCCATAAAAGTTTACTTATAATAATTTTGTGAACCTGCAGGAAAATATAGATGCCAGGCCTTGCAAGTCTTTTACAGAGGTTTTTTAACAATGTACACATTGTAGGTGTGTGATTTTTCACTGGTAAATGAAAATGCCAGGAACTTACTATAGGTTACTACAACTTTGCCTGTAATAACTTTAAATCCCATTATGATCATCTCATTTTGCAGCATGCTGTGTTTCTAAGAGCAATATATCAAGGGAATAGCATGCCAGTTACTATCCTTGGGAGTAAAGATTTCAGAGCAAATACAGCAGTTTTACACAGAAGGGAAAAGGCAGCAGAGGATGAGTGTTTAAGCCCTGGGTCATCTACTGGGAGTCCCTGGCTTTCCCTGTATTGTGTGATATATAATTTACATTTATTTACACTGAATCCTTTCATAATGCTTTACCTGTGGTTGTACCAAGGCAGAAGAAGAGGAGGAGCCACATGAGGAAGTCACAGCTTCTCTGGGGGTAGATGTGTTATCCAGGGCCTGGATATGCTTCAGCATGTTCCATATTTTATATAAAGTAGTATCCCCTCCATGGGAATTCAGAAGAGTGCATGAGATTTTCTCCAGCACTAAAGGTGGTGTAAAATGCAGATAAAGAGAACAATAAGCAATAGAGCTATGGAAGGTCAACTATCATACTTATTCTCCATAAACGTGGTATTTTACATGTCTTATGGCCTTGACTCTCTCTCCATCTTTTATGTTTTTGAGCTGATAAAGGAGTGAATTCCAGAACTAAAATCCTGCTTGAATTTCAGACTCTCTAACATGGAAACCCCTAGATACCTATCTGCTCTTGTTCCAAAATGAAATACATTCAAACCACTCTGGGCTCTTCAATACATAAGGATTTATCTGGTTTGGGAACTGACTGTGGTTTACTTTCCTCATGATGAAAACATTACAGAGCAGGGTATTTTGGTCACTTTAATGGGCAGAATCAGGATAACATCATGAAAGGCTGCTCTGAAGCACCAGGATAGTTTTCCATGCATAGAATTAACACTGGCAAAAGTAGGCAAAAATGATTACTAGAATGAACTTGAACCTGCAGTGCCTTCTTGAGGGTTATCAGTGTGGTAGGTTTGTTTGCTTGTGTTTCGATGCTGTTTCCAAACCTCATATTGGTTCAAGAGATTGAGGTGAATAAATTATTCATAAGGTTTCCTTAATTTAACTTTTTGGTTCCATTCCAACAGGGCATAAGTATGCAGCTGGTGAAAATATATCTGCATTAAAAATCTGGAATGCTATAAAAAGAAAAGAGAATACAGTGAAAGTGAAATGGTCAGCAAAACTAAAGCTGACGTTATGGATGTCTTGTCTTTGCCAAAACTGAGGGACTTGCATGAAGTGATGGGGAGATTTGAAAGAATGCAATGCCATATACAGGCTTTTCATAATTTAGAATAAATTAGTCAAATACATTTTTTAATATCTCTTTAAAGGAAAGAAAGAGCATAGAGCGTCTTTAAGAGTTTAACCCCAATTATGGGGAATAATGGACTGTGTTTGAGAATAAAGGAATCCAGCTCCTCTTTCTTAGGTGGCCTGCAGACTACCTGCTGCTGGAAGCTTGTGACCAGCTTTGTTTCTGGCTTCTGAGAGGAATTATTCCTTCCACACTGTAGGTAAGCTTCTGGTACAGGACTGCTTTTTCCTCAAAGACTGACTCAAGATTCACAACTTTTTGGATTGGCTTTGTTACCCCATCACAGACTTATTAGTATTAAAATCTTAATTACATGATATAGGGAGTATTGCTGTGAAAGCTGTATGAAGTATTCAAAGTTAAAAGCAAAGTCAAAACCTTGGTAAGACTTCCCAGGTAAGACCCTTGATTGCAAATTGCTGTTGATGGAAGAACAGCCACTGCAAAAAACCAGATATCTCATCTTTGTCTCTGTATCTCCCAGAGCTTCATCTTTGAAGCTGATACTTCAGCCCAGAGTCCCTGGGGATGATGTCTACAAAATGGTCCCAACTTCACCTGTCTGTCTCATCTCATTGCTCATCTGCTGGGGAACATGAGCTGAATCAGGACAGCAAAATGACCCACAATTTATACCATGTTTCTTTTGGCTTCCCAGAGGAACTGGCTTTAACATTTGACAAAATCAGTGTAGCAGCTTGTTGTATGAAGCAGAAACACCAAGATCAATTTTAGACTATAATGATGAGGTTTAAATGTCCTCAAAATACCATTAAATGTTTATTTTTTCCTAATATTCTATAAAAAAATATAGACTTGAACATTGTTGTTAGTTGATATGGTGAAACTGATAGCAATAATCCATTGAAGGATGTCTCCATGCTAAATCCTTTTGTGGAGAATTTTCACTTTTTTTTTTCCCAATTACATATTTTCATTCTTTTAATACATTAAGAAAAGCTTGGATTCCTTAATAGGAGTCTGCACAGCATGTGGTCTTGACAGAGCTAGGAACAGCAATTGCTATGTTTTTAAAATGGAATGCTTTGTAAATTGTTAGCTTAACCACCATTTTAATATAATTTTTTTTGTAAGTATTGGTTTGATAGTTCACAATAACGTGTAAATGTTAAATTAAGCTAACCTATTTGTTTTTGTCCTGGCACAATTTCACAAAATATAAAACCATTTTTATAACAGCATGTGGCTAATACACTGATTATCTTTTCATGTAGAGCCAGAAAAAGGCAAATTGGGAAAGTAGTCTGTGAAGATTTTTGTAATGGAATAAGCTTAAAAGTAAAATTTCATGCCAAGCAATTTGCACTGTATTTTTCAGTCTTGTGCTGTAGTTGTAAATGAAACTTATTTTCAAGTCTTTTTATAGAATAATAGAATCATAGAACAGTTTCAGGTTCATCTCGTTCCAACCCCCTGCCTTGGGCAGGGACCCCTTTCACTGGGCCAGGTTGCTCAGAGCCCCATCCAGCTTGGCCTTGGATGCTTCCCAGGAGAGGGAACAATCAACACACAACTGATCTGTTCTCACATGTCCCCGCAGACATAGATGGACACATACCATTGTGTCACTTCATGTATATTTTATTTTTCTGCATCATTTTAAAGAAAAGCTTTATCCAGAAGAAACAGTGATGTGGAGGACCTTCAGAACTTCAGGAACTTCTAGTCTTCTTGCTCTGGGCAAATCTTATAGCTTTTGTCTTCTTTTTAAAATTATTTTACTGTGTTCACACAGGATTGAGTACCCTCTGAAGCAACTGCTGGTGGCTTCTTTTTGTTTCTTAAATATCAAGTTATGACTCCCATTTCAGGCAAACCTTACAGGTGCAAGTAATCCTCAAGTGCTAGTTTTGAGTAATCAGGGCCAGTTTGTATCCCATGAATGTGGCAGAATTAGTTTTTCAGCTGAGTAGTGCATCAGTGAATCTCACCTTCATCTACCCTCAGACAGATCTAATAATAGACCTATAGCTAGCCATGGTACTGTTCAGCTTCAGAAAATACATTATTTTTATTGTCACTGCACACCTGCAGGCTCAGTTCAAGTCAGCTATAGGTGAAACAGTAATAGAAGGATACAATAGGGGAGAGTGCCTGAGGGCACAGACTCTTTGATTTTGCCAGAGGAGGCTTAGGTAGAGCTGACGTTGTCCCAGACATCATAGGGAGGTTTCTTTACAGGTTTCAGTGGATTCACCCATAAAAGAGAGGTGTACAGGCAGATAGTGTCAACTGTTTAGTTTGTAACTGACCTCTTCTTTAAGCATGATAGACTTTGTGTTTATCCTTCCCAAAAGAGACTGCTGATATCAGGGACTCCTCAGCTTTGCTGGCCAGGGCTTGGTGAAGTCCAGTGACTGGGAACTGAGGTTAGAGAAATTTAGTATGCAATGCCCAATCTGGGAAAGCATAAATGCAGGGGAAACCAGTATGGCATCAGCATGGCTGCTGCACCTTGAGGTTAAACAGCTGCCTGCATCTGGCTTTTTAATAATTTGGCCTGTGAGCATACAGAAGCAGCAAGTCCAGTCATGCAATTACAGTCAGCCCTTCTGGCCCTTGTCTTGAGGGCCTCTGGTCTCAATCATAACTCCTGCAATTCCCCAGAGAGATCTTGCCAGTTGACCTTCACACTGTGACCGCACTGATGAATTTACTCAAGGCACAACTGACCTTCTGTGATGGTATTATTGTATTTATCTATCACCCAAAACACCAGAGACTTGCTGTTGAAGAGTCATGACACCAAGCAGGTGGACCCCACACTCAGGTGGCACAGGTGATTCTGTCAACTGTTGGGTAGAAGTCACTTTGGCTGAAAAATTTCCTTGCAGACCTAGTTGGAAGAAATGCCTGAAGATCTGTTGTCTTTCTTTGCAGCATGGAAAATGGTTTGGCCACTGGACACATCAAATAACTCCTGCATCATTTTTGGACTCTTGACTGGGTTCCTGCTTGTTGCATGCATTCCTGTTTCAGAGGAATAGAGACAAAAGAATCTAACACTTTTGTGGTGTAACAGTGTGTCTGAATGACACATTTGCCACCAGGGACATGAGAAGAGCTAGAGTCACTTCTCTCCTAAACTTCTATGAAGCTCATTAAAAAATTTTCTTACTTTCTATCACATGCTGACCACCAGTTAGTGAAGGATGCAGTGGTGTGCTCTGCATTTGACTAGAACTCAGATTTATTAAAACTGTAATAAATTTTACATCAGCATTTCTTAGTAGTAGTGGCAGATCATGAAGCACTGTATTTTCCTCATGTTCAGGGAATGGTTTTGGATTACTTTGCTTCAGGAGGCATAGTGGAAGTGTTGCACTAAATGCTAGAGGAAACTTTGATCCATCAGACCCTATGATGTAGTTTGTTCTGTAGCTTGATCTGTGTCCTGTTATCATGAAGAACCCTATCCAGTGCCAGTTCACAAGAGAACATGATGGTTTTGACTCATCACAGGAAACCAGGAGTTAAAAGCATTGGATACTTTCTTGAACCTGGTGCTTTCCTGGTCTTCTATTTGTTCTCTTTACAGGGACATTAGCTGATGACAGATTGATGAGGAAACCACGTTTATTTTATCATTTGCAATTCTTAATGCCATCAGCAAGTTCTGGGGCATACTATGGGCTAAGAGTATGGTTAGAAAAGAGTCTGGGGTGGTTTATGGGGAACATCATGATTTTTATCTTTTCCATGCTACAGCTCACAGGTTTGCTCATCAGTAAATTGATTAATTGGACATATTTGAGTCTGTTTTCACAAAAATGTTTGAGCTATCTGATGCCCCCCACCCCGCCACTTTTTTTTCCTGCAAACTGCCATCATCAGTGATTTGGAAGTGTAGAAAATAGTATTATAAGGGAACAGATGCGAACAAAAGGGGTGAAATTGAATGTATTAGTATTCAGCGGTCTGCTTTTGATTACCTCTGACTGGAAAATATTTGGAAGCCACCAGGGTCCCCTCAAGTGTTATGATTTCGTAAATTCAGCCCTCGTGTGTTGGGATTCAGGCTCCCTTATTGAAATTGAATTGATATTTTGTAAACTTCATTTGTGAATAATGTGATCTGACAGGGACAAATGCGAGTGAGAATTGTTTTCAAACCTTCTCCAAATGAAACTTATTATTGGGTAAATACGGATTTCTTTGTCTCTTTTCCTCTCTTTCTATCCTGAGCGTCTTCATGGCCTGAATATGTATCAACTTTTCCAAGGTAATTGAATTGATTCAGTCATGTGTGGGCAACAGAAATGGGCAATAGAATATATTCCTGATGGGGAAAAATTGAAAAGTAGAAAGATTTCTACTCAGGTGCAGGGCTGGGAGGGTCACAGTGCTATCAGAGGAGAGAGACACGCAGGAGCTTCTTTCTGATTATCTCAGCTTTGGCCATTCTCTCCCTCAATAATCGCCCTCTGATATAACGCCGGCTTTCCAATTTTGCTGGCCAGCACCAAGCCTCAGATGTGTTACATATTAATTTCCCTTTGCAGAAAATTTGCCAAGCTTTAGCTCAAATTCAGTTAGTCGGATTGATGAAAGTGGCAAAAGGATACGACATTTACTGATTCTCCCTTTTCACCTTTGATTAACTCAACCTGTGAATTATTCTTGCCCTGTCAGTGTGCCATTAAACGAGCTGGGGCCAAGGTTGCAAGTTCATACTTTCTGATGTAACTGAGACAAAATGCGTTGAGCCATGATTTGTCTGACAGAGACCTAGGATCATTTCAATGCTGTGTTGCCATTATTTTAACAGGTCAACCCTTGGTGAAATAAAGAAACAAAAATAAACACTCCATCTTCCTCCCCATAATCTTAATTTCTAGCTCATATCTCTGGCACCTGCTGGTTCCCAGTAGTTCTCTCATGGAAGAAGTCATTGTCCTTGCTCCAGATGGACTGGAAAAGTCCATCCCTCCCTCTATTGCTTGATATTTTTGAATGAAATCTTGCTAGTCTGTAGTGTTTGTATCCCATAGGGATTACTGCCACAGGCTGGAATCTATGTACTTAACTTTCCCCCCCTTTTTTGTTTTTGTTCTGCCACCACATTTCAGGTTTGATCTCTTCTGGAAGTGCCAACCCCTGGTGCTTCATATTGCTATAGCATTTCACTCTATCAATGGAGCTGAAGGGAGAGAAGTTTCTTTCCGTGTCTTCCTTTGTTACTGCACTGCTTTGACAAATCATGTCCAGGTTTTGGCTGTTCTTTTAACTTCATGAGAGTCTTAATTTGTTTCTTGTAAAGTTCAGGGGTTTTTAGATGGTGCAATGAAAACTTTAATGTTGCCATTACAGCATGTCTATTGGGGAAATTGTCAGTTTTGATTGTCAAGTTAGGCAACATGTTTAAAAGACATTTTCCATAATGATGTTGGGCATGTATAGAGACTTCAAGATTGCAGATGTGCTTCAATCTGTGCAGCATTGGTGACTGTGGCCTTGACCAGAGGGGAAAGATTTGGGTGAAAGTGGCAGGAGGCAATGAATTAATAACTTTTCCCCCTATGTTTTCCAGCAAAAAGTGTGCCATGAATAATTTGCCCTCTGGACCTTGCAGTAAGGATACAGTTCTGGCAAACCCATCCAGATTTGTCTATCTCACAGTGTCCTCATGCTGTCAGGAACTCATGGAAAACACCTCCATACACTTCTCATGGCTTTTGAGTAGTCTCAAAAAGAGTGGTGCAACACAGTGAGAGTGTCTGCTGTCATTAGCTGATCTTTCCATGCTAATTCTGGTAAATCATTACTAAACACAGGCGAGATGTGGATTTGGTTCCTTCTGCGCATGACTCAATAGAATTTTTACCAGAAATGCTTTCTAAGAGATTTAACATAAAAATATTCCTGTTTCCTTTTTTATTCCTCTCATAAACTACATTTCTGTTTATATCCAAAGGCACAATTTGGAGCACATCTAACAAGAATTTTCCTATCCTTTCTTAGGTGCATAACAGCCATTTGAAAATGATGCACTTCAAGACATCTATCACAGCCCTGAAATACCTAGTTTTAAAGTATCTCCTTCCTAGGAGAACTGGAGTTGTGTTCAGAGCTGCAGCCTTGTCTGCCTCAGTCTTTTCTGTGTAATATATATATCAGCTTACAGCTGTTGAGTAGAAAGAATTGTTGAAAGTAGAGAGCAGTGAGGAGAGGAATTGGTGTGCTGAACTCTGTGGGAAGGGTTTCCAGCTGACATGCAGGAAATATTGCTCGTGGCTCTTCCATCACTCCGTGAGCACAATTGGCTTTCTGTAATTTTCCACAACCAAACTGGGCTTCCCCAGGTCAATAGCCCGGATGTACAGAGTCGTCAAGACAAAGCATAAAACCCCCTCGCAATAACCCATGTGACTGAAAGTGTAATGTAGACACACTCCTAACAGCCATTCCTTGTAGAAAGTCACCTTTGGAAAGTACTAAAATCACTGACCATTAATAATGAGGCCTACATTGCAAATTAGGTTATTTTAAATACATCAAACAACTTTCTCAAATAGAAAAAAAAGAAAAGAAATTATATATGTCATGGTAATGTTTTCTATCTTTATATAAGTTATTAATTAGTATACTTTAAAAAAATTGAGTTTGCTCATAGGAACACTTTATATTCTCTCAGGCTTAAAAGTGCTCTAGCTATGGCTTGCTAACTCTTATGGCCATGAAGAATGCATGTCTTGGTTATAAATGGTATCCACTTTAGCTTCATAGCTTAGAGCTGAATAAACACAGAATCACTGAATTGTACTCAATGGCTCTGTTTATACTGTATTTTGTTAGCATCTGACATAAATCAAGCGTGATTTGATTGACTATACCCAAAGTAGAGCTGGAATAAAATAATGAGGGTGTTTGTTAGCTGAGCTGCCAGTCTTTAGTAGTAATGACATTTAACGTAATAGGTAGCTGGTAGGTTAAAATGTGCTTTTTATTTGTTGTACATACATTTTATAAAAGAAAGATGTAGTAAAGCCCAGGGTGCAATTTTTCACACCACCCCTCCAGATAGGAAGCTAATTAAAAACAAGGCAAAAAACTGATCATGAATGAATGCATTGGCCATTGTTTAGTGTTATACAGAACTGTACAAAAAAGATCATTAAATTCCATTCATCACTTTGGCTTTAAATTGATGCAAAAGACTTGTGCTTCTGTGCATAAGGTGGAGGCTAAGTAGGAAGGGTATTAAATCAGTTTGAGAGTCTTGGGGAAGAAAATATTCAGCAAGAGAAATAATAAAGGACAGAATATGATAACATTGCTGTAAGGAGTGTTAGCTCGTTTGTTTTGAATGCAATTGTGAAAGGTCAAGATGGAGGTAATATAAATGTTAATACTAAAATCCAGAGGGTTTGAAGTTTTCAGTTGAAGTACTTGGTGTCATTGCAATAACCAAATAAATTTTTATTATCTTCAGGTTTAAAAGTCTGTTTTAAAAAAGCCTATTGCTATAAATTTTAGAATTAATGACTTAAGAAATTGTAAAATACTGTTTTAAAGTGGAATTTAGACTAGAACTTTACATTTTAGATTTTGACTGGTTAATAATTTTTTTTTTAGTGTATTAAACCTCTTTTGAATGTTTCTCCAAGTATTGGCTGGAACAGCTGAACAGTCTGTGAGCAAGTGCACTTGGATGCTAATTAACTGATTTGCGTAAAGCTATTTTCTACAGGCATTGAGAGCGTACAATCATTATGGCCATAAAAATTGACTTCTGTTTGTTACACACACTTCTACTGGAGTCATAAAAATTATTCTTGGCTCTCATGTGTGCATGTAGCTACAAACTGCGATTAACGCTGCCACTTGCACTTTGTCATAAAATGCTAATTGCTTATTGACCAGGTCACAGAATTTGGGCAAAAAGTATATCTAATACAAATAATGAAGTCTGGAAACCATCCTGCCTTCTCTAACACCTCAGAGTGTGGTTCAAACCCTGAAAACAGATCCTGTGACCTGGACATATATTCCACAAAAGGGTGTGGGTCACAGAGGGGACTGTTTTGCACAGTTTCATACTTGACCTTTTCTTTGCAGCATCAGATCAATCCTTGGGGAAACATGGTTTCCTAAGCCTCAGTGCAGCCCTACAGAATAGAGAACAGACCTGGCAAGGTATTTGGATTCAAATAGCCAAGCAAGCTGAATCCATACTCCTCCTGCTGACCTTCATCCTGTGTTATTAAATGTTGCTTACGTTCCTGACTACGGCCTCAGTGCAAAGGTGCTGAAAACTACAGAAACTTCAAGGCATGAGGAGGTATTAGGAGCTGGACTGCCAGTGAATTAATGCACAGGAGTTCACTTTCTGCTGCATCTTGATACTGAGCAAAACCAAGCTGTGCCCAAAAGAAGGAAGTGCTTCCCCAGCAATGTAAGTGAAGGTGAAAGGCAAGATGATGAAGAGTAGGAAGGATAAAAGAAAGGAGAGTGAAACTTTCCAAACACCATCTTTGCAATGTATTTGTCTGTGCTGCCATATACCCACCTGGGCTTTATTCACTGTTGTGCTTGGGTGGGCTGGCAGATGTGTGGTGACAGGTGTGCAAGTGAGTCTGCTCAAGTCCCCATGCAGACAGGAGGGCTGGGGAGAAAGATGCAGCCAGAAATCCCTGTTCAAAGGAATGAAACCCACTCAATGACAGTTTTGCTCATTTGAGAACTGTGGTGAAAACTTACTCTGTCCTGCAGTTGGTATAAAGTCTTACACCCACATTGGTCCCCATATTGGGGATGTTCAATATCAAAATGTCATTAGTTTGTCATGATAAGCATCAGCCTCAGTGCAGCACGCTGGGGTAATCAGACTGTCTCAGTATTTGGAGGGCAAAAAGGCAAGGGTTCTGTTCTATCCCTGGTGCCCTTCGGTTGATGGTGCTCCAGGAGACATCCAACAGATGAGAACACACAAGAGACAGTGACAGCCCTGGGGCTGTGGTCTGCAAGATGTTTTTAATGAAAACTTCACAACTTGATCCATTTCAGTTAATAAATAAATGAGTTTTGAGGCAATTTAATGAGTCAGCTGAGGAAAACTTTACCAATGCCCAAAGATGGCTCTAACTCTGTCAGAGGCAGAGATCTCCCCCACTTCAGGGAGGTGATGGAAGGACAGGAGCTTTGGTCTCCTTCATTCTGTTGCTTCTAAAGCTGCTCTGCATTTTGTACAGCCCTTTACTACAACTGGGGAGGAGGTGATGTTATTTCTAAGTGTCTAACAAACAATTTTTGTCACATCCATCAATGAATTACACAGCAGTACCTGACCACTGAAAGCAAGAAAAAAACCAGAAACCTATTGCTATGCTGTTCATTACTTTGGTTATGAGAGCTTCTCAAAGTAATTTGAAAGACTTTGGCAATAGAAGTACCAAGTGGAAAACAAACAGCTCTGGATTGAATCCCTTCATAAAGATGCTATTTATTCATGATAGCAATCTCATTTCTCACACACAGCCACTGTAGGGGCAGCTTTATTGTCTCTAAGAGGTTAAAAATTAAAGTGATGCAAAAATACTCGCTGCTAAAGATTAAGGCATCAAGTGACATATTTAGTGCTGGGCTTTTTTTGGGGTGATATCGATTCTGAAGTTTATAGCTTAAACTGATCCTTTGGTATCTCCATTTAGCTGCTAACTCAAGAGAGTGTCTCAGAGCTGTCTATAGACCAGACAGTGCTACGTCATCTGTACAACAGTCCTAAAACCCCATGATTTCAAAAATGAATTCTGAATAATATCTATTTCAAGCCATGATTGACATAAGCTAACTTCTATGGGCTGACTATTCTCCTTGTTTTCCTGAAGCTAACTGTTGCATCAGGATGTGATGAGCACCAGGAAAATCTGATCACTGGAAACAATGGAAGGGACCATGAAACACAGCTTGGTGGAGTAAGTCCAGATGTGTGACCAATTGTCTTAGTGATTATGGTGAGGAAGTGGAAATTAATGCCTCTCACACTTCATATTTTGAAAGATGAGCTAAATGGTTTGTACTGCGTATCTTGCCCAGGGTGCAGGAGGTGGGAAGGTACAATTCCAGGTCACTCTTCATAGTGTCACAGCTGGTTACACACAGCAGATCTTTCCAAGATACCTCATCATTAGAAACCCTGAGAAGTTGTTTTTTCTTTTAGAAAAAAAAAAAAAAGAAAGAAAAAAAAAAGAGAAAGAAAAAAAAAAAAAACCACCATCCAAAAAACAAAACAAAAAAACCCCACAAAAAAAAACCCACCAAAATTCATTTCTGCATTTGAATGGAAAGGGCTTATGCCAATGACTCAGGGTTCAGGCAAGATCTTGGTCCCAGGAGGATTTACTACATGGTTCTTACAATTTTATTGCTGTGTTTCACTGTCCTGTTTGTTTTTCTAAAGTCTAAGTTTTTGTATCAGAATTTTGATTTGAAGATGGTGTTCTCTTTTCTCCTGGCTAATTTTCTCCTGCATTTAGAAAGCCTGTTTGTTCAGGCCACTGTTCCATGAAAATCCATTCTCTATTAAGACATCTACTGAGTATTTTTTAAACTTCAGATGTGGATCTAAAATGCTTTTGAAATACAGTGTGCCATAGGTTGACCATGATCATAATGATCTGTCAGCTGCTGTTTAAAAAAAAAGATTCAAATTTTCAATTGATTTAATTTAAGACAAAATTTGCAAAGCCTTGTAGAGTTATGTGTGTTTAACACACACACATTTTATTGAAAATTGGGTATTTTACTCTTTTAGGTAATTCTGAAAATCTAAGCCTAAATTTTGTTTAGAATTATGTATTTCCTTCAAGGAAACCTACCCACCACCCTTTTATGGGGAAAATCCTTCTCAGATCTGTGTGGTAGAATTCATCGTTTATACTATGTTCCCCCCACCTGCATGCAAAGCAGAGCTCTTTCTCCTTGCTTTATTTTCCCTGTTCTCTTTTGCTCTTTGCTCTGCATTTACCTCAGTGACTATTACCATGGTGCTGCAATCAATAGAATGTCCAGTGCCCTGTATAATATAGTCCTGGTTTTTTTCACCCACAGGCTTTGATTTTGATGTGGACGCTTTCACCCTAAACCTAGACCTAATAATTAAAATCTTCATATTTTTTGCACAAGTTTTCCTATTGTTCTTTCTGATGCATTCAGGCACTGTGAATTGTTCCCTGAAGCCAAATCTATACTTTTTATTGTTATGTGAATATTCTGCTTATACTAGATATTACACTTTTACTTCCTATTCAATGAATATCTATGACATTCAGCTCAGCAATGAGTATTAGTCTGTCAGAACACTAATTTATGTTGGGAATAGTGTACTATCAAAAGGTTTATGGATCAGAAATGTGTAAATATGAAGTTCAATCAGTGGCTCTTCCATGAATTAAATTCCAAACAAACATTCCTTTCTAAAATTTCTTCATGCATTTTTTATCTGTTGTTTCAAAACTGATCTGAAATGTTGGGGGATTTATGAACTTAGGAGCCTCTTATTTGATATTTTTCCTTCTGCATTTTGTGACAATATATAAGCCATCAGGTTGTTGAGGATGAGAATACATTTTAGTTACTTCATTGGGATATAGCTCAATATTAACTTTCTGGTCTGCTGTCTTACTGAACAATGCCTGTTCCTCTGACAGTTCATTTAGATATTGTCATGGTGTTGGAAGCTTTAAAGGGGTTAATGAGGTATTTATTCCATTATTGTTATTGGAAATTACAGTGTCTAGAACACTTATACAAGAAGATTAAAGATAGATGCTTTAGACCACTTTCTATAGTCTGATAGGCCATTATTTTCTGGTTCATAACACAAAATAGTACTTTTCATCAAGGAGCTCATATTCTCTAGATGATTCAAAAATTCACAGACCAAAACCAATGTGAAATATTAAGTTCCTAATACTTTTTTAACCCCAAACAAGTTTGAATGCAAATGTTTTAATCAAACAAGGTGAAGGTGTCACACACATTTCTCTTTTGTGAAGACTGATGATGAAAAGGATGCCTTGACACATTGAAATAGACGTCTCCTAGCCTGGCTTCTGCTTGGCTTAGCAAATATGGCACTCTGCTGCTGCTGATGGTTTGAGTTGTTTTGCACAGGATTTAAATGTTGTTTCCCTGATTTCCAGAAGGGAGTCATTGAGTCAAATTTTGCTATTTTAGTGTCCTTCCTTGGGGTGATGAGAAACTATTTCACATTGAAAGAACAACACTCACAGTGTGAGTTGTATGGTGTGTTTGAGATATTTGGGGTCTTGCCCCTGTGTGCCTTATTATAAGCATGAAAGTTCCTACTCTACTTTATCAATCCTGAGGGCCAGGAAACCATTCCATATGTCTCCAATCTGTTCTGGTTGTGCAACATAGTGATGAAGCTATCAGATATCTGGAAGGGTTTTCTTCATGATTTAGAATTAATACAGCCAATTTTTGCAATCTTTCATGCTCACACTATATAAGAAATTATGCAACCAGTTGTTTTATTGGGTGATAGATATCTCCTGGTAGCTAGATCTGGAACACATCTAACAGCAGATGAAGAAAGAGACAGCTGGGGAGAAACGGATTTCCATCCTTTCAGAAAATCAAAAGCCATATGGAATGGTCTTGGGACATTTGTTCTGGGTGATCCAGCTTGAACTGGTGACCCTTCTTCAGCTGCTTGACCATGCTTGGACAGGGGAGTTGGACAGGATCATCTCCATAGATCCCTTCCAAACTCAACCTGTAATTCTGGGAGGCACCCTTAGAGGCTCACATGCTCCTTTGCACCCCTGGGTGCACAGGATGGGCAAGAGGCACAGCAGGATGTGCACCAGGAATCTCTGCTTCTTACAGCTCCTTCCACAGGACAGCACCTGTGGGTCTGCCCAGATCTGTTAAAAAACATGTGGCCCTTCTGATGACAGTAGGATTTATTCCCCACACTTATTTGTTGTGAAGCAGTTTGGTGCTGTTTAATTCCTTACTGTCTCTCTGCTTGGAGAGGTTTAAGGGCTGTACAGTCCATGGTGATTGCCATCTGTACGGTGCTGCCTGAGGTGCAGCCCTTCAGTGTCACCTCAGATGTCTCTGACAGGATCTAGGACTCTTCACACTCAGTTTGGTGTCTTCTCCTTTAAAGCATCCCTCCCTCTTTGCTTCCATCTTTGCCTCCTCATTTTCCTCCTCAACACTCACCTGCATTATCCTATGGTCAATTGCAAGAATCAACCTGTTAGAAAGAAACTTTGGTTTATCAGCATTTAGAAAATGGACTTTTTTCTGGAGGAGGGATTTAGTCAGCATTTAGTTTATGTGCCAAGCCTTACAGTAATCCTCGAGAAAGGCAACCAGATAATAGGCTGCAAAACAATATGGTCTAGAGCCGAGATGTATTGGGAGATATTCATGTAGCAGAAAACAACTTCATTGTAACAGAAATGAGCTTTATTTTCACACAGGAATACAATGCATAATCCGATACATTCTCAAAAATAACTTTATCATCCTGAATATTATTTTGGAAAAGTAAGCATCAACTGAGAAAGTTTCTTCCTATAAACAGAAAAACCCAAACCATTTCTGGATTTGGGGATGCTTGGGTTTTTGTTTTTTTTTTTCCATTTGTGAAGTGGAGATAGGTTATAAACCAGAAAAAAAAGTATTTGTATATGATACACAGCTAGCAATGCCCATTCTACTGGCCAGTATGCCTGCATGACTATTTCATCTTCCATGGTAACTTAAGCACAAGAAAAAAACCTTTACAGTTCAGGGCACTGCTGCCTGGCCAGAGGTTTGTAATAATTCATAGACTTTTCACTTTCATTTTTCTAGAGCTGAGGAATTACATTCTGCTATTAAAATGGCTTTGTGAGTTCCCTGGTAGAGTGTATATATTCTTTCTGCTCAAAGAGATAAATAGAGCATTGTGGAGAGCAGGGACTTTTTAATAGCAGGGGCTCTAAAGAATCCATAGGCTTTGAAAGAGAATATCATTGTGCTTCCCTTCACTTATCAGCTGTTTTTTACATAGGATCCCTTAAAAGATGTGGGATAGCAAGAACCATTTATCCTCCTTGGGCAGGAGCCACGTGTGTTTGTCCTTTTGTGCAAATTAAGGTCAAGACAACCTTGTGCGTGGGGTGTGGATCTGACATCCTTTAAAGGTTGCAAGGTGGGGCAAAGTGTTGGGTACCAGCTGCCAGATCGGCCTGTGGAAGGCTTGAGGATGTCCCAGGCAGCAGCAGGTGGGCACAGTTTGTGGGCAGCTCAGGTGAGATTGAGATCTACTCAGTGATTCATTGGGGTTGGTTTTAACAGCCTTGGTCACAGTGGCAGTATCTGAAGCACAACCCTGATGTGCAGAGCTGGGTAGAGCTCATGGAATTTTTATAGTGCTCCTTCCTTTCCAGAGTCAGAACCCTATCCAGTGTTTTTCTTTTTTTATTTTCAGGATTTATTGATTTCCCTGCTTGACTGACAAAGGCCTGGAGGAGAAAATGAGAGTTTCTGCTGGGAATTTCTTTCTTAATGGTAGACAATGCTTGTCTAAGTCTTCCAGCTATAGTAGAAAATGCTTCCATTAAAACTAACTGGAAGAACTCAGTCTGGGGAGGTTCCTGGGAGGAGGTGATGTGTGTCTACTGGTTTCCCTGCAATATATGGGCTTCCAATGGTTTGCATGTATTTAATTGCAGTAAATTGTAGACCCAGCTCATGGGTCTTGAAACAGAGCGTTGTAGACTCAACAACCAGTAATAGTCAGGATCAGGTCATGACAAAATTTAGCTTTTTACTGACTTTCCATACTACTTCCAAAAAAATGTCATGGCTCCCATTCCCCAGTTTAAACTGCTGTTCTCAAGATAAAAGAAAAAGCCAAAAGGTAGTAGCATGTCTCTAAGCTGTGTTGGGACCAGGTGAAAAAAGATATCAAAAATAATTTCCTTGGTATTTGTGTCTTCAGACTCCAGTTTCCCCATCAGTGAGCACAGCCTTATATTACCAGTGCTTCATAGGGGGTTATATTATGTTGACTTGAACTTTCATAAAAATCACAATAGCAAAGGTTTTTGCAGAATGGGGAATGTAATTCACTGGTGCCCACAGCATAAGCTGAGATTTGTGCATGCCAATAGCCGTGTGTGTTCCCAATAACAGTGTCATGCTCATCCTGGCATCCTTATAAACCTTCAGACAAATCTGCAAAAATATTTTTTCATTCAGTATTCTACTTTTTTCTGTTCCTTTTTATTTAAGAAGCCTTAAATCTTGGTCTTGCATTTTACAAATTGATAAGGTTCCTGACATTGCAAAACCTGGGGTAGATTGTATCAACCTTCATTCCTACCTTTGCAGGTGTAGCCTTGCCAAATGTGACATGCCATTCATAACACAAACAGGATTTTACAATACAGAATACCAGGGTTTAGTTACTGGATAGAAAAGGAAGCTCAATTTTTTCAAGTGGTTTTGGGAGAGGGAGGGAAGAGGAGAAGTGGGTATTTATTAATTTCTGCTCTTTTTTTCTAAAAGAAAAAAACTTTTAGTTTCAAATTCATAGAAGGGCCTATCTTTAGCACTCAGGCTCAGTGTCTGTCTCCAGCCAGTGGAGCTGCACTGGTTCCTGCAAGTAATGACTCAGCCCTCCAGGTGACTTTATAATTATAAATTCTTGCAAAAAGAATATAGAATAAATATTGCTCTGTGGGTTAGCAGCTTATGCATAATGCCTGTTTCTCTGTTCATGTTATCTCATGTCCTTCAGAAAAAACTCTGATGAACTCAACATAATTAGACCAAGTTAAAAACATTTTGAAAGGAAGTCTTGGCTTGATTCTGATGTATTAAATTTGTGCAGATGAAATTATCCCACCCTATGTCTTTACAGTTGCTATAATGTGTACAGACACCACTAGTATTTTAACAAATACTGCAGTGCTGATTTATAAATTTTACGTATTTGATCATCATAAATCAAGAGTTACACCTTTAAAATCAATGGTTACACCTTTAAAATCAAAAAGTCTCAGGCTGCAGTAAATGAAGGAAGGCCCATGAGCAGTTCAGCCTAACAGAAAATGAATGGTGCTGGTTACAAAGTTATTTCAATACCATTTGGGTTTGGCTTGATCTGTGTGGTATGTGGGAAATGTTTGACTACACCACTCTAGTTTTACTGGACAAGTTATACAATTTTTGTATAATTTTGGCTTTCTGATTGCATATGTATGATTTTAAGTCAACCTTGTCTCTGGATTATCTGTTGATTTTTGCATGTTTAGCCACTTTGCATATATAGCTGCTACATTTGCACTTGCTAATTAAACTTGGCCAGTTAGGTTTATTGGAAGAGATGTCTTGGCTGAAGTAGTTCTCCATACAAAGATGTGATGGAATGATCAATGCTGAAATTCTGTGACTGGGAATGCTACATTCTGGGAGAACTGGAAAACAGTTTTATTTCCATAACATGCAGAAAAATATGCCATAAAAATATTAATCATTAAGAAAACAATTTAAGCAATGGTTTTGCTAGGATGTAGAGCTATGTGCATGGTGTAGAAAAAAATCAGCCCATGATTTTTTCTTTTAGATTAAATAGTACTATTTCTATATTGACCAGTATTTTTCAGACAATACAAGTTCTAAATTATTTTTAATTTGTTTTTCATTTTCAGATATTTGGATATGGAATATTTTGTAACAGAGCTCTATACTCGAAACAGTTTCATTTTACCAATGATTACTTTGCTCACTTTTTTGGCATTTTTATTGACTAGTAAATATCTGAAAAGGAAAGGAACTCTCTAGAGAAGCTGTGCGCAGAAGAGCATTCTTTAAGGCAAGAGTGGTATCATGCTGTATTGTGTGGATCTTGTGAAACTATTTGCAGTTTTTAAAAAATCTTCACAATTTACACTTGAAGGCATTGTGCTATTGTGAGTGCTGGGTCATGGCCAGTTTTCCACAGCTGGCAAGTCAGGTGTCTCAAGAATTCAGTATTGAACATTTTGCTTCAAAAGGATCAGCTTAAGAGCAGCCAAGGGTGGTTACTGCTCTGCTCACTGTCTTGTGTCGTGGTTGTTTGATTGTGAATCTGGAAAGAAATTCAGTAATTTCAATACTAGTCCCATGCTCTGTTGTTTACATCACATATTTCACCCCAAACAACCCCTGTGACTTTCACAGAAGAAACAAAACTGAAATACCCTGTCATTTCCTTAGACTTGAGGCCATGGCTGAAGCTTGTGAGTGTGATGATGGGAATTTCATGACTGATAACTGTATCATTAAAAGCTCAAAATTAATCACTGGGTATCACTATACTCGAAGTAGTCTTGCTTGTTTAAAAAATTGATTAAACCCATCTTTAGGCAGAATATCTATTGCAAAGGAAAAATGTGAAAGAAAATTGATTTTGATTCCTTGTAACATAAGAAGTGAGGATCATTTCTTTCCCTCCTACCAGTATGTAATCAACATGAGCTATAAGATCAGTAACAAAATTATTCTGCTTTAAGCTGCTAATGTTCTTCACTCAAAACAGAGCTTATAAGGCAAGCACTCTTGACCTGTTTTCTGTGGTTTGCTAGGTTTTCAAGGAAGAAAGACAGGAGTCAGAGTGGCTGCACCGAAAAGCCCATGGAAAGCAGTAAGTGATCTCGATCTGCTCTGTGCAGCAGAGTCAGCTGTGAACAACTTCAAGGCACCCTTGACTCCAAGCTATGCATGATTTATGGGGGTATCTAACCCTAAGAGCAATGTGGACAGACCACTGCAGTGATTAAATCCTATTTGAATGTTTTGTTAGGATAGTTCCTGACAGGACAAAGGGCTCCTTATTCCCTTGTGACAACATCTCACACACAGCCTTCCTCCCTTGGCTTTCTCTGTACTAATCACCCCTAAAAGCTAAATAACAGGTTTCTAAAAGAGCCTGAAGGAGGAGTCCTAAGGCAAATGGTTAATGCCTGATTGCCCAGACACAGGTCTAATTAACTGAATCTTTAAAACATCATGATGAAGATTTTCTGCATGCAGGTATTATCAATTATCCCATGAATTCAAGAGCTGCAATTCCCGGTAATTAACACCACGTATTCTTTGCAGAGGACAGGACTGTACAAGGGGAAATAGCTGCTGTAATGTGAAATCCCTAAGTTAAATTGTACCTGTGAATAAATCCATAGATTGAGGATCAAAAACAAAGAAGTAAAACATACTCTGTGCGTGATACACAAAGATAGCAAGGCTAAACCAGCCAGATAAATCACACTGTCAGTACTCAGGTATTTGCACACTTGTGCACACATTTGCACATGCAGTTTTCTCTCTTGGAGCATATGGGTAATTACCAGTGTTATTAACTGCCAGCTTCACAGGTGGTGGGGCAAATCTGTTATGCTTTTATCACCCTAAATTTTAGTTTAACTCAGAATGAGTCCAGGTACTGCTGAAGGCAGCCACAGCTGGAAAAGACAGGTTAGCTGTACTTGTGTGGTGCTGACAGCTAACACACATCCTCAGCCATGGGGCACTGGGCAGCCAAACTAATCCTGAGGCTCAATTTTCAGACCTAGGGAGCTTAAAGTGAAATATTTGAGTGTGTGGATAAGGCACATTAACGCTACCCTGATGTCAGTCTGGTTACCAAATTAGCACTGGGCTGCACAAAATGAGTATTTTGGTGACTGTGGATTTAGATGGTTATAAGCAATCGATGGTAAAGATTAAACTCTGGTCTCAAACATGAAGACAAGTTATTCAGCATGGGCTTTGTTGATTGTCCAAAAGTGTAACAAGGTCTCTCTCCTTCACATCTCCTGTTGGATATGCTGAAAATGAGACCTGGGGCACTGATTTTTCAATGTTGATGACCAAAGGGATCATTCCTGTGCATCACCTGTACAACAGGGGTAAGAAACAAATTAGTACTTTTTTGTAACTGTCATGATGCAAAAAGAAGAAAGGTGGATCATTTTAAAAGCGCAGGATATGCAAAGCTTGCACACCCAGCAATAAAATGACATAGAAATTTTCATGAGAAATTTCACATCTGAGTTTATGTGAGAGAGTCAGGGCAGACTAATCCTGGTTCTGGGACTGACTTATTTATATCAGATCTCTGGTTTGGCCCTTTTCCTTCTTACTCTATGTGAAGGCACTTGTTCTAATACAAGTGGGATGGTAATTTTAGCTCATCTTAAAAGGTTTCTAAAGCTGTGTGTTATAAATTATTTGTGATGTGATTGTAGATAGGGTTTGGTTTGGGGGAAAATCCTTATAAATCCTTATCACCAGCTGTGGTGGTGTTGCTCTTGAAAGCAAGAAGTGTTGCTTCTAAATTATTCACCCAGTAGAATATTAAGTAAGGAGTCCACACACACATACACAAAAAAAAAAAGAAGAGCAAAACCCACGCCATGATATTAAAGAACTGAAAGCACAAAGTGGTCAATCTGCATGCATGGACAACTGCCCTGCAGAAGTTTGGATGATGACATGGTTGTCAGTTTTGCTATCCAGAAACATCTATCTTGGGCAGGCTTAGCACAGCCTCAAGCTGCACCATGCAGCCCTTTTGAATGATGTCTTATTATTGACCTGAACTGATTATTCAGAGATTCTTACTGTGCTTAAACTCCAAGACCTAGCACCACTGGGCAGGCAGTGTTTTAAATCTTAACAGGTGTTGCAGTTTAGACCAGACAAAAAGAATATTTTTGAAATCAGTTCTCTAGAAACATTCACAAATTTATGATTCAATGAATCTGTTTTCCCATCAGACCCTCTTACTTATCTTAGCATCCATGACATTTAAGTTGCACCCCTGATGCAAATGTTACCCAGAACCTGTAACTTGGGTAGAATTTTGCTAGAAGTGAAGTCAGTAAATTGTTCTTACATTTGAGTTAGTATGTTAGCTTTCAGAGTGTGGGTTGTGCCAGTTCTGGAAATGATAAAAGTAAGAAATTTTTCCAATGTGGCAGATCCTAAAGACACTATCCACTACCTGGGATTGGATCCTTGTTGCTCTATGGACCATAAAAATAGAGAAAAGACTTAAGTATTGAAAATCAGAAATGTGTTTAACTAGTGTTTTGAATTGGTTACCTAGAGATTTTTCTTTCATTTTCTCGTACTCTGTTCTTTCTTTCCTTCTGTGCTTTGTTTTGTTGTTGTATTTTTTTTTAAATAGGCAGAAACATGCACTGTGATACACATATTTGTCCACATGAAATCACAGGTGAACACCACAATGGTGACAGAAATCTCTGTCTCTTGAGACAGATATATTAAAAGTTTTTCTGGTGTTTTCCTTCAACATGTTTTTCTCTGTCATTTCTCTCTACAAAGCAAGGGGGAGGGAAGTGGGTTTTTTGTATTTTTTTTTCCCTTAAATCTGCTTGGCCTATTTTTGGTGTTTATTTCTGTGAATATGGGTATGATCAGCATATCCCTAATAAACCCGTTAGCTCTCCTTATGTGCAATTTTAGCTCCTTGCACCCTGTTAACATAGGCTCTTAGTGCAGCTGGTGAGTTTTAAAATCATCTTGGAGTGCTTCACTGGACTGAAGAAATAATTAATTGAAGGCTCTCAGCACGTGCTAAGTAGCTCCGTTGAGTCTGAAGATCTGAACAATTGCTTTGTTTTTTCCTTTCCTTATCACCATTAGCCATTTTCAGTGGATAGAGATACAAAATAACTAGCCTTTACAGTGAGCCATTAAACTGTCATTTGGGCAACTGTGCATGAAGAGGCATCAGATAACGGTCAGTGCTGGAGTAGAACAGGGTTTGTGAATCATAGCTGTCTCCACTGTACTTAAATCACATTCACCACTGGAGCAGTCAAGGGTTTCATTAAAGGGAGAAGCATTCATCTAGAGAAATATATCCAAAAAATGAGAGTAAATAAAAGCCTTACATTTTTCTCTATTTCTCTTCATGTTTTATTTACCACAGTGGGGGCTTAACAAGGTAGCAAATATAAAGAGCAGTGAGATAACCATGCAGAAGAGGATTCTGAAAATAAACATGGTGACATTTTAAAAGAGATGTTCCACACTGGGGCAGATTTAGTTTTTATTTTTTATTTTCACAGCACTTAGGGGGATAGTGGAGGGAAAGCTGTGAATATATTTCAGTGAGGAAAGTGTAAAAAGGACTTAAAAGCAAAAAATCTTCCTCTGCAGAGATGCACATCTAGAAAGAGAAAATAATATCTGTTGAGAAATAAGATTCCTCCTTTGCCAGTTATAAAGTGCAGAATAAAAAAGAGACACTTTCATATTATTGGTGTTAATTAATTTTGTGCTAATTACTGCATTCACAAGAATTGCAGTCTTTGCTCCCTAAGAGCTTGCAGTTCAAATAATGAAGGTATCTGGAAGTGAACAAAACCCAGAAGGCACTGAGGGGCTTGGGGAGAGGGGAAGGGGCAAAGGGCCAGGAGGCTACAGCAGCATGACCATGTGTCTCCTCCATCGTCTCTCTGGTACTGACAGTCTGAATCCTTTAATAATGTACAAAAAAAGGGGGAGGAAGGGGTTGAAATGGGTTTCACATGCAGAGGGTGAGGGGAAAAGGGCCTGGGTCTGCTTTATGTGATGGTGCAAGTGCAAAGAGCCTGGGGTAAGGAGCAAAGCAGAAATGGCTGTGCAGAGTGCAGGAGATCCAGACCTGCCTGAAATCTGCCTTGCAGAATGCAAGTGTGGTGTTCACTCCTCTGCCACCTTCCTTCTTCATTTCCTTGGCAAGGTTGTTTTGGTTGTCCCCAGCAAACAGCACCTTTCACCCCTGGGAGCAGGCACAGACTCCCCAGAGGGAAATCCAGGAGCCAGTCTTGCTTTGGTGCAAAAAGGTAGCTCTTAAGAAATGACAGGCTGAAACTTCCCTTGTTGCTGCCAGAAAAGAGGAGGGTGTTAATCCATCCAGTACCTCCTCCTCAGAGCTGTTGGCCCAACATTGACCAAATGTTGCTCTTTTCTAGTTTGAACTAGACATCAGCTGCCCCTTATCTGCTTGACAGGGTAAGGGATCCTCTCTTCCCCCTGCAGCAGCCCATCATTTCAGCTCTTCAGGGAACCCAGGCCAGCCACCACTGCTCTGCCAGGGCAGGGAAGATGCTCTGCAGCTCCTCCCTCCTTCTGCAAGCACAACAGGCAGCAAGATTTATTCTTCAGGCCTCACATTCAGCCCTCTCTAATCTAATTACCAGATGCTGGGCTTTATACAGCCGTTTCTTAAGTACCTATAAAATGAAGGCCAGAAATCACATCACAAGCCTTCTCCAAGCCACTTGGACCACATTTTTTGTTGGTGTGCGCTGTACACATTCAGTGGTGTGAGATGGTTGCAAAATGATGCTGACTTCAAGGTGGCAGAGCTTTGCATGGCTTTGAATGAGGCAAACTCACATGAAAATCCTGACCCTGTGGCTTACTGGCATCTCAGTCACTTTGGGGCCTGGCTCTCCAAGCTCCATGGACCTACAAGTTTGGTCTAATTTTCCACTGTAGAACAACTAAAAATACTGAACCCTTGGGATTTGCAAAAATGATTTGGTTCAAATCTGTTACTTTTATTAGCTAGTTCTGTTTCTACATGTCAGCCTTGGTGTTCAACATATAAACTTGGCACTCATCTTTAAAGGCTTTTGCAGTGGGAGCACAGGCACGTGCCTGGCTGCCTGCTTGCACTCCCTCTGGGCTGTGGGACACCCGTCTTATTACATCCCCTCCTGAGCACATCTCTGCTCCTGCTGTGTTTATCATCAGCTTGTGGGATGATCAATGTGCTCAGAAAGAAGCTGCAGATGCGCTCAGGTCAGAGGAAATCCTGGTGAAGGTTCTGGTCCTGCTGCAGATCTGTTGCACAGGGGTTTGCCAACAAAGCCTGGCTGAAAAGTGGACAGTGGTGCAAATGTGCTCACAGACCCACTTACAGGGTCTGGGTCTGGTATTGGTTAAGGGAAGATGCAATAATCATGGCATCCTCTGAGATGGAAAGCATGGCCATGTCTGGGGTGGCTGAAGAATAGGGCAGAATCAAGCTCAAGAGTAAAACTAGGGAGGCCAGAGGCTTCCTCTGAGGTGTAACTTTGCTTTGAAACAAAAGAAAAAAAAAATCCCTGAGGTCTTTTTCTACTTAAGAAGTAAGGGCACTCAAGGCTATGCTTTCTTAAAATTTAATGGTGGGGGCAATGTAAGCAGTAGTTTAATCAGGAAAAAATTGTGGTGCACTTGGAGCTGAAATTCCCTGGAATTGAGGACAAAACCCCAGTGGCTGTGAGGTGAGCCAGAAATTTTGCCCTGGAACTAGGATTTCTTGATGTCTCATCTTCTTGCATCAAATGTTTTCAGGTAGCCCATTTCTTTCTGTTTCAGTGCACAGCCCTAATTCTACTTTGCAGCATTTCAGGACTCTAACATTGTAAAATGTGGGTTCAAACATGATCTTTTTCCATAGGAATGTGTTAAACAGGGCATGAAAAGCCAGCATGATCAAAAGATGTTCTACAAACTATTGATATTTCACTGCTTCTTACCTTGAGCTTCTCCAGTAATTCACCATATCAGAAATACAATATTTGTAAGTTCTTTTTCATAAAGGTTTTTATGGGTTTGGAAATTTAAACACCGCGAAGCTGAAGTTGAATTGGAAACCAAAAGTCTCTAAGCTTGTACATCTTAGGAAAAAAAAAATTCAATTAAGTGGGATTTTAGCCGTTTCAATAAAATTGGACTCTCCCTTTTCAAGATAAGGGTCCTATAGAGCTGCAGCAACCTTTATGTGGCAGGAATATCCACTTCTACTAAATGTATAATCCTAGCTCAGGATACAATACACACAACAGGAAATCAATGTATAGTAGAATCAATTTGAAAATATAAAATAAACTAATATATAAGTGGAAAATTGACTTCCTATGGATTAAAAGCAGCACAAATGGTAGAAAAATCTGGCTTTTTAACAGGAGGAGGTGGGTGGTAATAATAATGCAACTGATTAACTAGCTGGACTCAAGGTGCTGTGTGTGCACATAGATTTTTTTCCCTTAGTAAAAGGATTCAAAGAGGAAATAATTTATTGCTGCACTTTGCTCAGTGTTTGTCATTGAAAGGATGCCAAGTGTGTACAGCACCATGAAAAAAGGGGAAAAGTGAAAGATACGGAATGCATTATTTAAATTATCAGCACCATAAACAGTGTAGGATTACTGCGGGAATCCCATTATAGCTGTAGGGACATAGAAATGTTTCCATTACCATTATCATGGAGGAGTTTATAACAGACACTGAGATTTTTATTTTTTAAGGAAATTTAATGTTTGTGTAATGTGCTGTACTGACAATCTGGAAACTGGATGTCTCTTATTTTCTGTCAGAAGAGATACAAGCAGACATACAGGGAAATCTGCCTCCAGATTACCCAGTGCCATCCTCAGTACTGCCCCCAGCAGGTCTTTCAGTATCTGATTCTTCAGGCCATTTTCAGTCATTGATACCTCCCTGGTGATTGCTCTCAGGGACAATGAATTAGGGACAAAATAGATTGAGAGTAAATTTTTTTTTTTTTAAATTTCTAGTCTCTCAGAAAGGACTTGTGAGAAACATAAAGTGGAGGTGGAGGAGAGAGGAAAACAGATTATTAGCACTGGACCAATTCATTGGGATGCAACTTCATGAGTTAAACTTCAATAATGTATGCACATGGAACTTTGCTGCCTGATTTCAGGATCTGAATTCAGTCATCAAAGGGTGTATTTGTGCAGATGAAGTCACAGACCCAGCAGACTACAGAGCTCTTATGGACTCAATGCAGTTGTGTAGTGAGTAGATTTTTTCTTTAATCTTTGTGTGTGGAAAATCTGCTGGAGTGGAGGGATATTATTTTAGATTAATATCTAATATAATTTAACTAGATTCATTCCACTCCAGAGTTTGTCACTTTTGACCTGAATTCAGTGTGTTGAGATCCATAGAAAATGATAGAGAGTGCATGAGTCTTGCCATCCAGAAGGGGTGTTATTGGGTAAGAGTACTTCAGGATGTTGGAATGGTTATTCTTTAGTGCTAGATTTATTCTGTTCCCTACACCTCATGTAACAAACAGCTTTTCTTTTAAATGGACCCCGGCATAAAGGAGAAAGTAGTCCAGCTTTTTTTTGTTTGTAGGATTGTAACATAAACATCTGCAGCTGTCAATTATCAGGGAAGTTCCTGGCAATCTGTATTTGCTGCAACTGGCATATCATTTTGTACTCAGTAATTCCCCTGCACTTTTCACTTTGCTTTATAAGGGTGGAGGAACCTCTGAAAAAAATGCATACCCACAGAATATATATGTTTTTAACAAAACCTAAATCTGCTAAACCTTCCAATTGAGAAGTGATGAAAACCCAGCTTGGTATCTTAAACAAGTCAGATAACCAAAAAAACTGTAGGGACTTTTAACACCTTATTAGCTGCATTAAGAATTGTTACTGCAATTGATGTTACCAGGATCTGTGATGTATTCACGTAATGAACTGCTTTTCAGCCATCCTGAGATGTCTCATATGTCAGTCTGGAAGCTGTGATCCTCCAAACAGATAGGAGTAATGAAGGTGTGTCTAGCACTAACTGAGCATGGAGTGCATTTAAAAAATGAAAACAATAATCATGCTAAATAGGACTGTTGCTGGAAGCCATTAGTATCTATCAGATGAGCTGTGGAGGCATTGACAGAAATAGTTTAATATATTGTCAGGGGTGGTTTTAAAAGTGTTTCAATGTTATAGTGTCTGAGACACTTCAGGAAGCTGGCTGAGCATTTTATTATTCTCAGGAGGTCCAGTCCTTTCTCAGGGACAGCAAAGTTTAGGATATGGGACTGCCACCCAAGTAGCTCTGAATGGGCTGAGGACTTTGTTGTTCCAGCTCTTAGGAGATGAACAGATCTTCCACATCCTCTTGATCCTCTTGCACACCCTGCACTGGCCATGCTGTCCTGTGCCATCTGCAGCCTGTATGCAATTCTGCTTGTCTGCCTGGATTGCCTCAGCTAAAGGGGGAAAAGAGCAGGGAAAACATGGAAACAGCATCACAGGGAAAACTGGGAGATATTCTTCAGTGTTGAGGATTGCTTCCAGCAGTACTAAGACCTTCCTGCTCCCTTCAGAGCAGTGACAATTTATGCCTACGTTCTCCCTGGTTTTTCATAAGAGATGGGTAATTAAATTTATTATCAACAACAAGCTGTGTTAAAGAACATACACTTCATTGTTGCAAGGAAGGTTTGTGGTGGGAATTTATTTTATAGGCACACTGCTAAAACTCACTATTTCAAGTGTTGATACTGAGCTGGAATGAATGTTTTGAAGAGCCACATACATCCAAGGAAGCCTTCCAACCATGAATATTAATAAAGTCTGAGCTGAGATCCTGTCTGACAGATGACCAGCTCCATGCCATCCATTGCACTGCAACATGTTCTTGAGCCTCAATTTGTCAGCAATAAAAGTCAGCTTGCCTAAACCTTCTGTTAGGATAAGTTGCAGCATTGTATGCATGAGGCATATGATAGTGCAGCCCCTGAAAATCACAGAGCTATACTGAGGATGAGTTTTGGTGCGTGGCTCCCCACATGCTTCCCACTCATCAAATGACTCTCCAAAACCACCTGTGTTACATGGTAAAAATGTTGCTACAGGCCCTGCTGCTTCTGCCTGAAAGGAGGCTGTAATGAGGTGGAGGTTGCTCTCTTCTCCCAGGTAACAAGGGATAGACAAAAGGAAATGGCCTTAAGTTGCATGAGAGAAGGTTTAAATTATATATTAGGAAAAATTTCTTCATGGAAAGGGTGGTCAAGCAGTGAAACCGGGGAAGTGGTGGAATTACTATCCCTGGAAGAGTTCAAAAAACACGTAAATGTGGCACCTGGGGACATGGTTTAGTGGTGGGCAAGCAGTGCTGGGTTAATTCTTGAAGTCAACAATCTTTGAGGTCTTGTCCAACCTAAGCAATTCTCTGATTCCTATATTCCAGACATTGTGATGGTGGTAGAGACAAGATCTTGGCAAGGAGATGGATATTTGACAGTGGAGTGTCCTTCAGGGTTTAATCATCACAGCCCAAGTGGTGCAGTAACTGCTTTAGAGGCAAATAGATCAACAACTTTCTCGCCTTAAATACAGCAGGGGAATGTTCCCTGGTCACTGGTGTGAATGCCAGTGTCTGGGGTCCTGCCTGGAGGAATGGGCACAATTTGAGAAGAGCTTGGATCAGATCAACACATTCCAGAGAGGGATTACTGAAGGATTTTTGGAGGATGGATAGCTAGAATAAAAGGCCATCACACACATTTTAAGTGTTAGCCCATTACACCTGCATTATACTTAAGTGGTTAAATACACAGGAATTATAAATACACAGGGATTATAGGGTGTTGTACCAGGGAATTAAATATGAATGTAAATAAAATCTTGTTTGGCTCATAGGAGTCTCTGAACAGTGTCTGTTGGGACCTGCTGACCGGAAGCCCTTAAAGGGTATTTTAAAACTCAGTCCAATCCAGAAGCTGTGTTAAATACATTGTGGAAGTGTTTCTGAAGGGAACACATTATGCAGGTTGGCTCTCAAATGAGTGGGAGCAGAGGAATGTTACCACTATATTTATTCCAGCCTTTATAGGATTGTACACTAATGTATGCACATTATTAGTATTTATTTGTATTGCAGTAGCCAAGAGCTACTTCTGCACTACATTTCTATTTTGCCAGCCACTGTATAAGCCTATAATTAAAAAAAATTTCTTGCTTTATAGAGTTTATATGGTCTCAGCAGATGATTTGTAAATATATTGTTGCTATCAGTTGTTTCTAGTTCTGCAGTATGGCTATAAGCACTTATGGAAATGTCTGTGAAGTAAAGAAATAAGTCTTAGTACAAGTTGGCATTCATCCATGAAGATTTAGATACCTAATTTATAAACATTTAGTAAATATGAATTAATCTTGACATGCTGGATTTTGTGCTGAATTAAATAATCATACTTACAGTCTATAATGCGCTTGGACAATAGGTAAATTAGTCCTTCATTAAAAAATCATGAAGGAAAATGCATAATCTGCAGCAATACCCAGAGGAAAAATTACAGTTATTTGAAATAAAACCACTATTGTTAGCAAATTTGTGGAGGTTGATTTTTAGTTTGGCTTCTGGGTTTTTGTTGTTGTTGGGTTTTTTTAAATGGTGTTATAGATCTTCCTGTGTATTGCCTCTATCATGAGACTTCCAGCTGAGAGTATTAACTAAATACCCGAGGTTTAATTGGAAATCTGAGGTAGAAAAACTGTAAATCTCCTTTCAGTCATTTGTCTCTGCACTGCCAGCTTCTCAGCAGCAGACAAAACAGTGTGTGCTTTTACATCTGATTAATGCAAACGAAAGCTGTGGTTAAAACATCCTTGAATTCTTCTGTCATACAGCACAATTTAAAATTGTGAATTATCCTTCAAAACAGCACAAGAGGTGCAACTGCACATTAGCATAACAGCAAACCTTATTTACACAAGCACAAATGTTGTGTAAATTGGCCTTTAAGTGGGTTTTAAATGGCAATCACTGGGTAGGTGTTTTCAGAACTGCTAAATAAAAAAAAAAATAGCTATAGTGCAATATTTTACAAATGAATACTTTTAATGGGCCTATTTTCAATTGAATTGACTATGAGAACAATGAAGGCAGAAAATGACAACAGTTATTTAATCTGGGATGCAATATAAATACTGGAACATTTTTAAATTGTTCAGCATCTTGTAGCAGAAAGTATTTGTGAAAGTCAAGTGGTTATTAAGCTTATGAACTCCTAGCCTTATGTGCAGCCATAAGCTCGGGGACATACACAGATAAGGGGCAAGAGAAATTCAAACCAAGAGTGTCTATTTTTATAATTTTCACAAGGCATGGACAGGACTGATTATTGCTCCTCGTGGTGAAAAATTGCTCTCAACAGCTTCAGGGGGAAAGGGCTCCAAATCAGAAATAATCCCCATGATCCCAAGGGAAATGGTCAGCAACCAGGGCACAAGTCTGTGGACGGGGCCCACCCAAGGGTACTGAAGGTGCTGGTGGAAGTGCTCACAGAGCCACTCTCCATCATTTACTGGCAGTCTGGGCTCACTGAGGAGGTTCTGGGTGACTGGAGGTCACCAAACGTGATACCATCTATCAAGGGCCAGAAGAAGGATCAGGGCAGTGATTGTCCCTCTGTACTCAGCACTGGTGAGGCCACACCGCAAAAACCTTGTTCGGTGTTGGGTCCCTCACAAAAAGAAGGACATTGAGGGACTGGAGTGAGTCCAGAGAAGGTCACAGAGCTCTGGAAGGGTCTGGAGCACAAGTCTGATGAGGAGCATCTGAGGGAGCTGGGGTGGGTCAGTCTGGAGAAGAAGAGGCTCGAGGGGGATCTTCTTGTTCTGTACAATCCCCTGACAGGAGAAGCTAGTGAGGGTTGGTCCCTTCTTCCCAAGTAAAAAGTGATACGATGACAGGAGCATCCTCAAGTTGTGGTAGGGGAGGTTTAGATGGGATATTAGGAAAAAACTCTTCACTGAAGAAATGTGGAGTGAAGAGCATTGGAACTGACTGCCCAAGGATGTGGGGCAGTCAGAATTCCTGGAGGGGCTTAAAAGATGTGGAGATATTGCACTCAGTGTTTGTGTGCCTCTTGGATGTTTCTCCTGGGTTAGAATGGGGCTTAGCTCACTCAAAACTGAGATTTGGTTTTTTCCCTCTGATTTTGAACCAAAATCTGTAGGTAACAGGTGATTAGCTATAGCGTGTGTTGAAGTGTGCTCATTCACGGGCTGAAGAAGTCCACAACAAAGAGCACGGCCAAACAGCTCAGGATGGAGAGCTCTGTTCATGGGACAGAGGTCAGCACTGGATGCTGTCCTGTTGTACCTGAAACAGAAAATTGAAATTGGATCCCTTTGAATTCACCTGATTAAGGAAACCTTCCAAAGCTGCTGTCAAACAGTGGTATCAAATGCAAGGCACAAGATGATGAAACAAGAACATTTTAACAGAGGAGATGTCATTTGCTCTTCTTTTTCCAACAGCAATTATTCTATTTGTGTACTCTGGATCAGCCATTGGAATTACACAAGCCTAAAACTTGCGTGAAATCAGAAACACAGTTGTCTAAGGCTTCATTCTCTGCACCATATGAGCAGGCAGCTTGCAATCAGCCCTGGTATATAAAGCCTGTTTACCAGAGTGATGTTTAGAGGTTTTACGCTGTTGTATTCAAGCTAATATTTCAACTGATTCTAATCTCCTTGAATTCATATCCCCAGTGGTTTCTCACAGATAAAGGATTTGAATGAATTAGGCACTAATCAGCCCCTGATAAGGTTTGGTGATATTTGTCCTATGTTTGGCATTATGCCTCCTTTTTGTTTGTAATATGTGCTTTTTATACTCAGTAGTCTCTATTTTTAAGGTTTATTTACAGATTTTGCTTTCTCTTCTGTTTATCCCTTAGTGACATCAAGATTTGCACTAATAGTTATTTAGATTCATTTACTCCTGGGACATAGGTACATGCTAATTTCTGGTGTAGTGCTTTCAGACTTACTGTCTTTCATCTGATCAGTTCTCCCTCTGCTCCAAGAAGTTTTCACTTGGTATGCCAGTGCCCCTGCAGTATTTCAGTGCAAAGTGAACCACCACAGACTACCTTTATCCTACCTGTGTTCTTGTGGCTGTAATACTCATTTGCCCTTCATTACCCCCTCCCTAAGGTGCTACTTGATTGTAATTTTGTGCCAGCCTGAAAGCAACTGGGACTCTCACCTGGTTCAAACCCACAGAAGGAGAAACTGAGGACACAAAAGCACTGATGACACGTAAGACAATATTACCTTAAATTACCTAAATTATCCCGTAAGAAAATGCAGGAAAAAGGAAGAACCCAAATTGTTTTCTTGTACTACATGTAATTTTGTTTTGAAATGTAAGTGGCTTGAAGTTTTAGCTGCCCTCCCTGACTTCGAGGCCAAACAGAGCAGATCCCTTTGGTTTAGGGTTTTCAATGCCTGCACAGGCACATGGCAAACCTCACCCAGATGCCATGAGCAGCAAGCTCAGCCTCCAGGCAAGGAAAGGGGATCCTCTCTGAGGCATATCAAAGTCAAGAAGATCCTATACTCTTTATCATAACCGGTCATAAATAACTGTGCCTTATGAAATCCTTTAGATTCCTTTCTCTTGTTTTTCCCTCTTGAAGGCTTTGCCCGAATCTCAGAGCTCTGATGGTAAATTTCTTTTAATTTTCAGTCTAAATTTATAGGCAATTTGAATTTTATCATTTGAATATTATTTATTCATATGCATTTGCTGTTGTGCCAACTTCATCCTTTTGCCTAAATAGATGTTCTACCTGCTGGAGAAGATGTTCCTTTGATATATTTATAGGCAGAACTATATCACATATCTGCCTTCATTTTGCTAGGCTAAGCAAAGCTCTCTTAAAAAGAAAGGCCTCCATTTCTCAAGACACCTTCATAACTTTTCTTTGCCTCAGTTTAGTGTGAACTTATCTTTCCTGGATGTGATTTCAGGAATCATATTCCTTGCTTTAATGTTAAGTCTGGTGCTGGGTTGATACATACAGTATTTTATTAGTTCAGCTTAAAATATATATTATCTGATGCAGTCTAGTGCAGTGAAAAGACAAATTGCAATGTTGGACATGGACACACCGAGTTGTCTTCTCAGTCTTTTATCAGCCCCCTTTTTGGAGCTGTTTGGAAAATAATAAAAAGATGTGGTCCCAAAGCCAAAGCAAAAATTTTATGTCCCTCCATTTATCAAGAATGAACTCCAGTCTAATCTGCTGTCCAAAACATCACCCAGAGGCCTGCCAAGAATCCTCAGCACAGTACTAGCAAGCTGACCAAGCTCCATGGTTTAATACTATTGCTAATAGCAATCATAATAATAACAGCAGTAATAGATCCTTGAAAGAATACAATCCAACTTGCTCCATTTTTTAATTGTCTCCTCAGTGAAATCTCCTGAGCTTTTCTTCCAAGCTCACCCCAGTGGAAAGATCATGAGTTCAGTCTTCCAGCAAAGCAGCTCATCCACACTTAAGCTCACGTAGGCAGCAATCTCACTTTACAACTGAGGTTAATCGGTCATGGCTGATGAGCTTTGTTTAATGAAAGACCATTTATATAGTACCCTTTGGATAAAGGCTCTGTATTTCAGCATTCCAGAAAAGGTAAATGGGGGAAATAAAGAGACATGAGAGGGGTTAATACCAAGGGGTTTGTTTTTTCTGTTGCTCTTTTCCCAAATATATACTATGAAATTAAGATTTGCTTCTCGAGGATTTATTATTACTATCTTTCCTTCATGTGTTTACTTCCTCAGACCCCAGGTATGAAAAGGGACTTCCATGCACTGCCCAGAAACTTGCAGCTGTCTGCATTTAATCTGAGCAGCAGAGACTGCTTGAGATGAACATATTAAAAATTAACTGTATGGGTTGTACATCTTCAATCTGAACCCATCTCTAAAATCTCCAATACTGTTCCACTGTTTTATCCTCTGAAATAATGTCAGGTCAGAGTGTTAATCACTCATTTTTACTATGCTGCTAATGCAGCTTTTAAATTTCAGCCCTGTTTGTTTGGGTTTTTTCCCTGTTATGCTGAGAGCAATATAAAAATAATTAAAAAGAAACTTTGCTTCCACTGTTCTGCACTGGTACCCAGCGCTACCTGGCAGACCCTTAAAGTGTCGATTCTGCATGACTAATTGATTGCTTCATCTGGGGTTAATTAATTAATTAGTAGCAGAGCTGCATTAAAGATTGGAGGCATTCAGAACTCCCATAATGGACGGGAGCTTTATTAGTACATAAAATGAGTGTTTAAAATCCACACAGCAACTAATATGCTCTTGAGGCTTTCATTAAACAAACCTATAAAATTACTTGCTTCATTATGTATTTTAGTTACTTTCTTCACATTGTACGGTATCTCTTCACCTTTTTCTTTTGCCAGCCAGTTTTAAGTGCCTATTTGAAATCAATTTCTCTAATAATGGGCTTAATGAGCTCATCAATTAGGGCTGCCATAATGGAATGTAACTGTGTGGTTTCAGTTATCAGTTAAACTCTGGAACTAATTTCCATGCTTCATCTATCAAAAATGATTGGCTAATATTGTTTAGCTTCTGCTTTAGGATGATAGGGAGACCTCGGGCCCTTCTTCACTAATGTCCGAGGGGCTGAATTTCTTCTTGGAGAAGCAGAGAGGGAGGGAGGCGAGGTGGGATGGAAAGAACAATGAATGGAGAGATTTGGGCCTCTATCTGGATCTGGAGTAAGTGTGATCCTGTATTTCAATGCCAGCATGGTAATTAGTAGTAATGGATTACATTTTCAGACGTATTAGATAAAATGATCGTTCCACATGAAAAATCCCATTATGAGTTTCTTACCTCTCGCTCCCTCTGTCTCTCTCCTGCTTTGACTTGCTCTCTCCATTTTAATAACCACTGCCCTTTTCTGTGACCCCTTTAAATAATGGCATAAACGGTCAATAGACCTAAACATATAAATATTTCCTTAAAACAATGCCCTCACATTTATAGCAGCCAAACCTGAATGTTGGGAAGTGCTTTCTCTGTACAGGAAGAAATAAATACCTCACCAAACACCAACATCTATCTATCTATATTTTTTTTTAGGAAATATTGTTAAAAAGCAGAAAAAAACCAGAAAAATCACAGTTTTTAATTACTGTCTGTTTAATTTATGAATACTAGGAATGTTTATCTGTTCTTGCTGTTAAGATTAGATGTGTCCAGGTAAGCAAGTTCTACAGTTTCTAGCTGCTGGTGGGATTTTACTGATTTTCTTATATAATAGATACTTCCCAGGTTAACACTAACAAAACTGGACTCATAAGCCTCATGTTGACTGAAATGTTAGAAACTCCTTAGCTGTCAGAAAGGTTATGTGAACTCTGTTGTGAATGTATTTACTTCTCTTACAATGGCATCTGTGCTCTTCTAGACATTTTGCATGTGTTTGTAAGGGATGAAGGAAGGAGATATTTCAGGAGGAGAATGGCAGGCTGGGGGTTGGCTGGAGAGGAACAGTAGGGATTTTTTTAATATAGACCCTTTAGATTCAATGTAATGGGCTACTTTTCAAGTAAGTGACTTCAAACCAATGGCACCATGTGAGGGAGAAGATTGCATTTAGGTGTCAGAACCTGGCTGCTACTTTTATTTTTGAGACATGAAAGTTCTGTGTTAGTGGACTATTACCCAGTAAAAGTCAAAACTGGAAAAGTGCGTAGGTACCAAAAAATGCTACCCCAGAAACAGTCCAGCTGAGAATTATTCCTCAAACTTTGTTTTAGAGAGCCCAGGAGAGGAGATGACTTTCAGCAGGTCATCAACTGGAGCAAACCAAAGGGGGTCTTTGAAGGTACAGGAAGATTTTGTGAAGATTTCCTTCTCTAAGGGAGCGATTAGTATCTGGCTGTTGCTCTGACAGTCGTTTTGTAATTGATTGTGCATTAATTTTCTGGCTCTGATCTTGCACCAGCGCTTACAGTTGACTTATGTGAACTGTGTTATTTTTATCAAGTAAACTTTCCTTGCATGAATAAAATTAATACCACAAAGATTCTTCTTGTGGAGCAGCAGAAATTGTAGTAAGGAAAAAAAAATTAATTTTCAAACTTCTTTATAATAACCATTCAAAATAATCAAGCTCTACAGTACAACAGTGAGCTCTGTCATACAGGTAGAAAGCATTTTATTTTCAAATAAACAATATTACCAAACACTTTAAAGATAGTCTTTGGTACAAAAATTTCATATGCTTTGTGTATTTTCCTTCAAGTTAGATTTTATAGTCAACTATAGAAATAGGGTGTTGACAAAGGAAATTTCGAGTGAAAAAACTCCAAACAGGTCCTATAATTTTCTTGTGCATTTTTAACTATTTTCATGATTCATAACTTTTCCAAGAAAAATGTAAAGTATTGGTGCAGGTTGTACCTAACTGAAAATTTAATGCCTCCTCACTTTCAGTTTGGGACGACAAAGCTTAGGAAGCCCAAAGTTTCTCAAGATGCTTAAAAAATTGCTTAACCTAAAAACTTAAACAGGCATCCTTTAGTTACATGTTATATATCATAGAGGAACTAAGTCTTAAGCTCAATTTTCTTTTTCAACTGAGATGATTTTAATGTCTCTGATGTAATGTACTTGTAACACTTGTAAAGCCAATGTTATTCTAGTGCTGCAATTTATAAAATCACAAAGAGAAATGCCAGTGATAGGCATAAGGTCGTACAGTTAAATCCCATGCTCTGAACTCTGATTCGGCTCCCAATTCTTTTGCAGATTCCTCTGATCATTCAATCTTTTAAAATCCCTCTCTGCCTGACTAGTTAGTGGGGATGGGGAGAGCCTGTGCCCACACTTTGTCTGTCATTGATCTTTAATTCTGCTCTTGTTAGCATTTTTCTATCTCTCCGGTTTTACATTTGCAAGCAGGCTGAAAACTCTCTTGCCCAAGGACTGCCTCCATCACAACCTCCATCATGTCCTTGCCTTCCCCACAACCACTGCAAGGAGCTTCTGTGGGCTGTGGTTTGCCACTTTTCCGTCTTGCAGGACACCAGGTCATGAACAAAGTGGGCAAGGATCTGACAGTGGGATCAGCTCTTTTTACAAGTCAAGAACCATAGGCAGCAGTATATCCTCAAAAGGAGAGATCTTCTTTGGCAAATCCTAGAGTAGGAGAGGACTCAGCGAACTCCAGTTGTTTGCTGCTGATTTGTGACCTTAAGGGCAGAAAAGCATCATTTTCATACCTTGTCTTAGGATCTGCATTGGCCTTTGTTCTGCTTCATCCATCCCATACTCTTCAGCTTTCATTTTTTTTTTAAAGACAAGGTGAGTTGTAACCAATTCCAAAGAAGATAGCAGGTTAATTGTGAATCCTTGATGGCTTCTCCCCCCTACATCCTTCCCTTTAAAATAATATTGCTATTATTAGAAGGCGTTCAAAACAGGGAGACAGTGTCACTGTCCACCAAGGTTTCTTTCTCTGTCCTTAGATATGGGCTATACCTTTGTCACAGGATAGGAGACAGGGAGCATGGCAGGCCTCAAAGCTGTGCATGAAAGAGCTCTAAATAATAGTAATAATAGGTATTTTTAAAAGTCTGTCTTTAAGGGTTGAGTGGGCTCTGTGTGCCCCATTTACGCCTTTTTAATTCTTGAACAATAGCTGTGGGGTTTCTTTCACTGCAGCACAGGAGTGAGGTTAAACATTATTTCTGTAACAGCCTTTTGTTTCCAGCTCCCATGGAGAGAGGGGGAAAAAATTGAGATAAAGAAGTGTTATTAAAATTGTGACACACGGCTCTGGGAGTACGTTAAAGATAGAAGGAGCCAGGACGTCAGGAAAGAAATAATGAAATGCAAAAATCACCCAGACTGACAATTGGGAGCCTATGTAGCAGCTTAGCCTGTTGGTCCAAGGCTATTTGTCATAATCAGCAGCACTTTTCTCATTAGCAAAAAGCCATTACCAGTGGACTTTATCAGCAGCTGTGAGTTATCAAGGGGCACACAGCAATCCTGGCGTGTAGTCGTGGGGTTCAGCCGGGGTCCGGCTGCTTTAATAAGCCGCCAACTCTTTCCCCAAGTTCCCAGTCAGGTGTCACTGCCATTCCTGGTGAGGCAGCCGAGTGCGCTCTATTAACCACCTCACTCCAGCACCTTCCCGCTTCCCAGCACAAGGGCAAAGCCTCTGGCCCTCCTCCTTCCTTTCCCTTCCCTCCCAACCAGCTCAGGGACCAACTGGGCCACGTCTTCCCCACTTACCTGGGCCAACCCTTCTCTTCTCCTCCCCTGCTCTTTCACAGTCTCTGCCTGCTGCTCAGTCTCCTTGCAGCCACCAAACTGTTCTTCTCTTTCTTGCTCCTTCTATTCCATTTTCTTTCCCTACCTACTCCTTTCTCTTTGGCCTCTAGTACCAATTGCTTGGAGGTGCCATCCTATTCCTGCACATGAGCAGTACGGGTTGGATTTTGGAGGAATGCCTCCAAACCTGCTCTAACTGTTGTGAGTCATCTAAAGTAACATGATGACCTGTCTGTGTCTGAGCTCAGAGGGAGATTTTCCCTCTCTGCTCTGTGTTCTGTGTGTCCTGTGAGATGGATAGTCCTATCACACCCTCTTAGGGCATATTTAGACTTTTCTTTTCTTTAAATATTCTCCGTGATCTTTTCCAGAGGTCATGTCTTGTCTCCAACAGGCAAGTAGAGTAAAAAATTGCCCTTTTTCTGTCCAGGCTGTGCTGTCATTATGCAAGGTGGCATTGACCATGGCAGGTCCTGGGTCTAGAGCAGGGGTAGGAAAAGCTTCCAGGCTGGGAAAACTGGAGCTCAGCACCAGCTTGACCTACAAGTATCCTTTCAGTGCTGCTTGGATAGAGACATCCAGGGAGTGAAAAAAATGTATTCAACTTCATGACGAACATCCAAAATGTCCTTTTATCCCAAGGAAGGAAAATGTGCTTCCTCTTCTCTCCTTTTCTTCAAATAGTAGTAAAATAAATAGCTGTTGTAAGGAACTCCTTTGAATAGAAGGAAATTCAAACCAATTCAGTGCCAACTTCACTTTTTTCACTGAGACTGGAGTGGAACATTTGAGATATTTTAAGAAAATAGCAAATAGTAGCTTGGGCAATGCACTGGGAGGTGAACATGTCCATCTGTATATGGACAGGGTGCTCAGTGCACTGTTCCACCAGAGCCAACTGGAATTATTACAAGTCATGAACTGAAGGATTTGAGTGGACCTAAAATCTAATGAAGTCAGTGAAAAGCCTCTCATTGACTTCAGGAGACTTTGACAGAGGTACTAATTGAGGGGAAAAAATATATTCTTGCACAAAGCTAAAAATTACACTGGTAAAAACAAATCTGTGTACTTGAAAGAGGTATGAAAATGTGAGATTTTCTAGGTTGATTTAAGTACATCGCTATTTTCTATCCTGTGTATAAATTGGCTCTAAACACACCCTTATCTATACTAATTTAAATTGATACACAATCAAAAACTTGATGCTGTCAGGGATTTGAAAACATCTGCAGAGACCATGGGTAGCAGTAATTTCACCTTGCATTGGAATTTGCCATTTGGATACCAGCACTGGAAGTGGCTCCCCTGCAGAGGCATGGATCCAGGGCATGGATTATCAAACCTCCTCTAGGCAGTCTGCTGGTTGCCCTCCTTGGAGTATAACAGGAGCAGATGAATGAGTTTGTCATGGACTTCAATTATATAGAGAGGTCAGATCATCTTGGCCTGCCTGATTCCACTGTCACCTCTCCTGCATCAACATCAGAAATAAAATCTCAGAAAAAAACCTGGATCTTGAGTTGGCAAAACGCTTGTTTAGCCTTAAAAATATTAACAATATTCTGATTTTATATGACAAAGTTAAACCATTTAAAGGTTTTACTGAGCCAAGGCAGTCCCAACATATGATGCTTTGAGTATTTGTAAATAAGAGATTTTTAACAGTATCGAGAAGAAGGGTGAAAGAGGTATCCAAAGAGGGTCCACAGGTGGCTCCAAATATATTAAGGAGGAGATTTTTTCCATCCCTCTTTTCTGGTATCTTAACCATACATCTAAAATGAAAACCTAACTGCTGAGATTTTATATATATGATCTATACCACAGAGGATACCCACTCCTTTGCAAGCATTACTGCTTGGAAACATCTGCCAAGGGCTTGTTCTCCCAGGAAATCCACACCAAACCACTGGCTAGGTGACTACTGGGTTAGTAAGAAAGGGAGCTCAGGGACCAGATTTTGTACATATTACTTTCCCTAAAATTAACTGTACAGGCAAAAAAACTTCACTATGTTTTTACCTTTTCCCTCCACACTTTTGGGATTTCTTTTTGTTTTCAACAAGTAAGGTGCTGATAACAGGCAGCTGAATTTAATGATCATTGTAGGTCACTTCCAACTCAATTATTCTATTCTGTAATATGCATATTTCACATACATACATTGTATTATCTGAGATTACAGGGGGAAAGCAGGTTGTTCATAGTTTGGAAAAGTTGTCAATTTATTTGCACTGTGAAGAGCATCTGAAACACAAGCAAATCAATTCTTCCTCAGCAAGGAACACCGAACACCCATTGACTTCTCCAGCAGGGGTGAGTGGTTAAGGAGGGAGGGAGGGAACTGGGCCCCCAAGTGTATAATGCAAATTCCAGCAGATTGTCTCCATTCAAGGGAAAATCAAGGACAAAAATTTTTTTTCTTCTGCTTCCTATTGTGTTTATCCTTAGTGGTTTTTGGTAAAAGCACAGTGGAGTTGACCTTTGAATACTTTTACCTCTAGTAAATTTTAGGATTTGCTGTGGGAGAGTGAATGCAATGTGGTGCTTTTAATGTAAGATGTTTTACTCCTCATTTGGGGTGTTTTGTCTAATTGTCTCTGTGTTTTGGATCTGTGCAGCTCTATACCTCAGGATATCATTTAATGCAGATTTTCATATCCTAGAAAAGATAAGAAGAATCTGCAGGGAAAATGCCACAATTTCAATGAAATAGTAAGCATCTTACTTTTGAGATGTTTATAAGAAAGGATCTGATCAGTAAATGGCATTTATGTAAACTTGAGCTTTTTTTTGTAATTGAGCTTAGAAAATAAATAATCTTATTATTTATCTTGCACATTGGTCCACTTTAAGACAGACAGATGCATCTTGTAAATGGGACTGTAATCTCAGCCACGAGAATCAGCAAAGGATTTGTTCTCAAGAGACAGAAGCAGAAGGAAAGAACTGGAGGGGAAAAATCACTCATTTTCCTTGATCAGTACTAGTCCAAAAGAAAGAAAAAAAAAAGAGGATGATCATATCACATCTATTCTTTTGGACAGAACTATAACCAAAGACTTGTGATACTAGGGTTTTTAAATATTTCAGATAATACACATTGACCCTGCAACCCATTTGATTCTCTTCTTATGTCTGTTCCTCCATGTTTTCCCCCCAAAGATTACAAGAATTCTCCGTAGAGTAGAAAACCAGCTCACCTTTTGTTCAGACTTAAGAACAGCAATCACTAATATCTTTATTATTATTATTATTTTGCATAGACAGCTTGTGCAAAACAATGCTTAACTTGGATATATAAGAAATGTATGATAATCTTAGATATTGCTATAGAACAAGATGAAAGGGTCTGAGCAATGCTAAGAAAAATATAGAAGTATGAATGGAATTTCAACAGAATATGTTGGAATATATATATGTTGTATATATAACATATATATATGTTATATAACACTGCTGAAAATATAAAAGTCTCCTTCTTATATTAGAAAAATACCTAATACCTCATAGAGAAGCAGCACTTGGCTCAGTTCCCAATTCAGCAATTAACTTTTTTACTTAAACTTGTACTTCAGTGTTTGTCTGCTTTGGATTCTTGCAATACTCTCCAGAAGTGAATATTCACAGCTGTTCATGGAAGCTGTTCTGAGGGCAGAACCATATCTGTGAGTCAGCAGCACAGTGCCAGGAGTGCTGCAGCCATTGCTCTGCCCATGCTGGAGGTAAATAATAGCCTCTGTGTGAAGGTAAGGGATGTCAATTAAAGAGGCCTATGTTAATTGTGTGGCTATAGGCAGCTCAGTTTCATCTGTGGGAAGAATAGAGTTAGCATAGCAACTTCTGCATTAAAAAGTGCAACAGGTTGAATGAATTAACCTGGTGTCAAAACCATAATCCTAAAAAAGTACAATGTAAATTAAGATAGAATTTAGATTTGGTAATTTAGCCCGTGTCCAGAAGAGGCACTGGTTTATAGACCTTTATGCCAACTGCAGACAAGCCTGGAGAACCCCAGCTCTCCTTATGCCATACAAACACTCAAGTAGCAATTTCCCCAAGCTTTTATGGAAAGATGCAGGTGCTTTTTGGAAGTGCTGAAGATTTTGAAGGCTCTGTGTGTGTGTGTGATTGTGTCTGTGTGTCAGCTTACATGCTACCAGCATCTCCAAGCAGCAATGTTCCTTCTGAAAGAGAATCATTCGTGGATAAACATGGTATTTGTAATTTATTCTGCACATCTTGAATATTGAGAAATTTTGAGTGGCTTGACTTTCCTGGCAGAGCTGATGCCATATGAGATCCCCTTTTATAAGGATGACTGAGTGATGCAGAGAGTTTAAGTGACAGTTCATTCTCTTCTAAGCTTCCCCTCAGCCAGTCTCAATTTACAGAAGGAGATGGAAAGGGAAACAGGGAGTGAGGTACTTTATAAAGACAAAAATCACAGATATGAGGTGGAGAAGACCCATTAGAAAATCTAGTCCACAGACTTCCAGGAAGAGGATATACTTTATGTAATCTGCCAGGAGAATCTCAAGAGTGAAGATGACAGTGGGGTGAAGAATCACTAATAGAGAAAAAAAGTGGTGATGCAAGAGGGAAAAGCCCAGATATAATGGGAATCTGTCCCTCCTTTCCATTATTCTCACCTTGCTCTACCTCCCTGTGCCACATCAGAAAGCTGGAAGTACCTGGAAGAAGAGGTGGTGCCAGACAGTTTGTAGGGAAGTGTTCTCAGTAACTTTTGCCAATGTTTGTGCAATCATTGTGTCTATTTTTATTAGAAATATTACCGAACACTGTCCCCTTGGCAGTCTCCATGGATATCAGTTCTTTGAACCTGGTTGGATTCTCTTCCAAGTTGCTTTTCAGGGAGTCCTAGATTACTGCCCTTGATTTCAGAATGTATCTCTTTTTAGAATGGGTATTGAAATATCGACCATGAAATAAGAATATTAAGGAGGGAAATAACCAGTAACACCCACACTGATATGATCTATAGTTAAGCCTATGTAAAATTTTTTGGTGCAGTGAATAAAATATGTCTCTGATGCCCCCCTTTCAGTTTCTTTTTATCAGCTGAATTCCCTTATTTCCACTTTCAGCTTCACCTCCATGAAGTTTGGTCCAATATATCACTGCTTCTCCATGATTTTGTCATGTTTTTTTGGACAATCTTCACTGAACTGATAAGATCAGAGAAATTTCTGGCTAGTTTTGTGAAAACAGGCAGTAGGGAAGGGGGTAACCCTTTGTGGGAAGGGGTTATTTCTTCTGAAAAGTGTCTTTTATGAGTTCCATGGAAATCAGTGTTGAATTTTATGTCTAAACTCATCTTCCAGCATGATGTAAGAGGCCTTGCTGCTATGTGATACCTTCAAGCCTTAAATACCCTGCATATTACCATACTTTCTTTCCTAAGGTCTCTTAAAATTTCAGCTTATTTTCCAATTCATATTCTCGTTCAGATTTGTATCATCAGAAAATAATCTCTAAATAAGAAGAAGAATTTTAATATTTCAAAGCTTTCTGCTTTATCCCAAACTTTAGTTTCACAAGTGGCATACTTTCCCCTCCTGCCCCCAGGGGTATGCCAATGAGAAAAGGCTGCAGCCTTAATCTTTATTATTGCACCTTATTAGGCTCAGGTTTCCTTATTTATTTCCCGCAGGATTGAAAAATCTTGAGGGAAAAATCACGAAACTGCTTAATCAGTCATGAGTGAACAAGTGCAGCATCCTGAAAGAAACAGAAGTGCCTGGGGTGCAGCAAGTTCATGATGGCATATTTCTCTTGCCAGAAAAAGCAAGGAGACTTCAGCAAGTTGCAGTTCAGGACCACGAGAAATAGATAAGCTTTGCACCATTCCCAGAAGGTTAATGGGCTTTGGCACTCACAGCCCACTTGGGAACACCAGAATAAAACCTGGTTTCTCTGAAAATCCTCAGGGCTGCTCTACAGGCAGTCAGAGGATGTGGCAGCATTCATGTGTGTTCCCATCTCCCACCCTGCCACAACAGCACACAGAAACTTGTCTCTTAGGTATGGAGATCTTAAACTATTATAAAAAACACCTTGCCTAGGCCAAATATCTTGGGCAGGGGTTTTGCCAGGCACAACTGGCCTGGGGGAGATGATTGTCATAAAATCATAGGATGGTTTGGGTTGGAAGGGACCTTAAAGGTCTTCCCACTCCAACCCCCAGCCATGGGCAGGGTCACCTTCCACTATACCAGGTTGCTCCAAGCCCTGTCCAAGCTGGTCTTGAACATTTGCAGGAATGGGGCATCTGCAACTCCTCTGGGCAAGCTGTGCCAGTGCCTGACCAACCTCACAGTAAACAATTTCTTCCTAACATCTGATCTATACCTATTCTCAGTTTAAAGCCTTTCTCCCTTGTCCCTTTACATCCCCTTGTAAAAAGTCCTTGTAAAAGATGTGGCACATGCTGCAGCCAGGATAATGTCAGGCTGCCCTTGGGTTATATGTGCATATGCAAGTTTGAATTTCTTGCAAGGAAACAGATTCCATCCCTTGAAAAACTTTGCCTCAGAGCAGTACAGTCAGTTGGAGCAGAGGAGTTACCACCCTGAGCCAAATGAATGCCAGCACCCAGTTCCTGCTGATGACCCAGACCAGCTGCCTACAGGGGCAGCTGAGATCCTTGTAGGACACTAGTCTTTGTTACGGTAATGTGGGTAAGGATAAACCTCATTCTGACCTTTAACAATTAGAATTGTTTTCAAACCTAAAAAAATTCAACACACCTTTCTGGTTTTGTGCCTGTAATTCCAGCTGTGCTCTGAATGCTTTTTATAAGCAATATAAATATGCAATACTGCATAAAGCTGGTTTAAAAGAAATTTGTGTGGATTTAAGTGCTGTTGTCTTCATTGCATGGAAAGAAAAAAGCCCCCCCACCTCCCTTCTTCCTAGGCAGTGAGATAGCAATCAGACACATACATCTTATGGTAAATTAAGAAGTACAGGGACAAAAATAGTAAAGAAACTCCCTCAAAATGGCTACTGGAGCCTTACCCCACTGAAGCTGACAGGAATCTGTCCATGTATGTCCAGATGTCCATGCATTTCAGGCTCTATGAGACTAGTCAAATGTTTTACTAATATTCCAATGTTGAATAGTTTAATTATTTTACTTCTGTTCATGTTAAATTTGAGAGTCTAACAGAAATGAAGCAAACCAATAAAAAGGCAAGTCTGGATTCTTACTGGTTATTTCCCTTTCCCAATGGAGCTATCATTTCAAAGAGAAAACAGGGGAATAAAGCCTGTGGCTGTGACAGGGTTAATAGTAAAGACTTTTTTTTTCCTTTTGAAATGGCTCCATGGTTCGAGAATGACTCTTTGCTTCCCCTCTTAATCTGTATTTTACGAGTGAGAAGCTTTGCATTATGCAAATCGTTAGATAGGAACAGGTGACATTTCAGCAAAGAACATGATCAGCGGCCCGGGCCTGGATTGGGCTGCTGATTTATACATTAGTATTTGTCACAAGGATCGCAAGTACTTCAGACTACACTCTGCAATTTGCTTTTCTATTTTTTCCTCCCCACAATCCTTAAGGTGGAAACTTCATCAAAGTATTTAAAACACACTGGTTGGACCAAAGGGAACAGATTTTGTTCTGGAATAGGGCTGAAACAGCACAGTCTTGTTTTGATGGCTGTTTGCTGGTGTTAATTGTCACGCTGTGGTTTAGGCTTGCTGGAGCTCCTGCACATCTGCACAGCTCCAGATCCAGATGCTCTGCAGCAGGGAAAACGCCCTGGCAGTCCACTGGCCCTACTGCAAAATGGGGAACTCTGAAGGACAACCCGGACTTTTATTTAAACTTTATGAACAACAAAAACAACAGACATCTTCAAAATGAAAAATGTGTCAGAATGCAACTATTTATTGTTCATTTTTATTTTTTCTCTTCTGGACCTTCTCTAATGGCAGGCAGGCTCAATAGAGATTGATTTGTATGCCATGAGATACGTTTTGGACTGTAAATTATTTCTGAAAAAAAAACTACACTGGAAAAAAGAAGGGGATTTACTGCCATTATATTTAACATCAGGAACAGCTGTTTTTGTTCCTTTCATCTTTTAGTTCTCTGCAGCATTTTGGTTTTTACTTTTACAGTGGCTTTGCTCCAGCCCTGCTAAAGCTTTAAATTATAATAGTAGCTTAAATGAGGGAACAGGAGAGGTTATTAGGTGGTTGGAGTGTCATTCAACAGCAAGTTAAAACAATGCTGCTCCCAGCAGTGTGTCTGTGCTCCTCAGCATGGACAGAAGAAGCATGTTTGGTGTTTAGGACATGCTGGCTGTGTGCTGTGAGCAGCACAGCACCACGGCAATTACAAACACTGCATTTGCCAAGGGCAACATGGCAACAACTATACCCAAATGCAGCTTACTGACTGGATTTCAGAGGAGTCTTTAGTGTCAATGTAAACTGTTGGTCTTCTTTGAACCTGCCTGGCTGCCCAAAGGCACTGGGACAAGGCTGTACCTGCTTCTATGGCACAGCCCTCACTCCAACGCTGCAAGGACAGGGGCTCACGGGAGTGTCACCAGTAACATTTACTGCAAATCAGGGGAGACAGGAAGGCAGAGGCATCTCTTTCCTCATTTGGTGATTCTGGCAGTGTTTGTTTCTCCCTGTCACTGCCTGTGCCCAGGCAGGGCCCCTCCTTGACTGTACACTCCTTAATGTGACAATTTTTTTTGTTCTCAGCGCTCAGCGGAGGCTCTGTGAATGGCTCCTCTAAAGGTAATAAATAACTGGGCTGTGGGAGCATCTGCTCCACTCTATGTACAAAGATTTCTCTGTCTTGGGTCCCTGATCTAGGCAGGAGCCAGGCAATGAGAGCTGCTGTAGCTTCTCATCATTCTAAATCAAAGTTAAATCTTGGGGAAAAACAATCTCTCAGTTTTCTTAAGGCTTCTCCTAAGGGCTGTGCTACTTCCAAAATTGGTATATGTTTTTGCCCTCCTCTTTCTTAGGCTGGTCTTTTGGCTCTTTCTTTGATGCATGCAAACACAAAACCAATTCTTCTCATTAATGCTGTAGGGCCTGGACATCTTACATCTGTTGCAAAGGAAGAATATTATGTCATGTGAATAATTTTGGTTTATACCTTGCCTTATGCTTGTGACATTAATGATTCTTTGGGATTGAACTTGAATGAGAAGCTACCTTCATAGCTGTATTTTCTAATTTCTCCTGCTTTCATCTCTATGGATTGTAAAATGACATAGAAATAACTCATTCCAGATGGTCCTCTTTTCCCTAAGCCTCTCAGGTATGTTGACAATTCACTGTCCTTGAAAGCCATGTTTCCCTGGCCTTTGAAAACACTTCTACTTGCAAATGTCTCATTTTAAGACAAGTGTAGAGAAACAGCCTCTGTTGGGTATAGCATTCAGAATATGGTTCATACCTACCTACAATCATGTCCACAAATCCTCCAATGGATCATAGCTTACCTTGAGTTTCTTGGTTTTTACCTTAAGTTCCTTCTTAATTTGTTTTCTTATCCCCTGAAGGTAACTTCAGCAGAGATAAGAATGTTCTGCTGAGCATGGCACCAGCCCATAATTAATCCATGTCAGAAATCATTACCATTTCTTAATATCATCCCAAATAAACTTTAGTTCAATCCAGGTGTTCTCAGCTGTGGTCACAAGACAACATGTGGACAAGCCTTTGACATGAGACTGTGCTATGGGTGATCCTCCCAGTGCTGGGCCCAATTGTGTGAAGGCTCCTGGTGCTGAGAGGAGGAGGGGCTGCACTGGCCTCCTCAAATGTGCTCCAGGTCCGTGGCACTGCTGTCTGGAAGGATGGGCAGCACAGCCTGTGAAGCCATGATGGGCCACTCAGGTGAGGTTTGCTGTGGGCATTGGGTTAGAAGTTTGGGACTTTACACCCAGTCACTACATGCCAAAGCTATAAAATGACTTATTGGTGGAATTAACATAGTGAGCAGTCCAGACATAGATAGAATCAATCTCATAACACTGGCACAAATCACATTGTGGTCATATTTAATGACTTCTATGATGAACAACTATGGCTGTTTTTATAGTGATGTTTTATCTCAGATACATTTTTGATTGCCATATCAAATACTCACTGAGTTTCCACAGGCTTCACATTCCACTGTGTTTTGAGGATGGGGTATCTTGCTTCTATCTCACTAACTTCCTCTGCTTCATTATTTGTGTATCATCTTTCTGTTCATATTTTCTGCTACTGCAACACAAACCCTTAAAAAGCTCTGATGGCATTTCTTGAAGGCTGGGTAATGTCTCTCCATGCCAATGAGATCATTATGATTATCCTCATTTTACAGGATGGGAAGCTGAAAAAGTGATGTGGCAAAATGCCTTGTCTGGAAGAAAGATGCTTGTGTGGATGCAAAGTTATCACTCACGGTTTTGTACTTCCTCTTATATTGATACATCCAACAGTTTGCTGAGGCCAGAAGGTGTGTGCATGTCTCTGGGTGGAATCCTTTCCTAAAGGAGGTGTGAGCAGCAGCTCTCCACATGTGTCCTCTCAAAAAAGGCAGCATTATGAGCTACAACATTTGTCATTTCATTGTTAATAAGACCCAACCACCGAAACCTCTGTATAGAGAGGCAAGGCTGGTTTTATTGGTGTTTAAACACAGTTATTTCTCTGATGAGATTAAAATTGAGAGAATATATGATACATTATTAGACTTGAAGAACTGAGGTGTCCCAGCCAACAGAACCAGAACTTTACCACAGTTCTTAAGCATCTTTCTGTAACCACAGTGGGGAATCCTCTTTGGAGTCTCGTGAAGAGGGACTGGAAGTTAAAGAATTTATGCCATCTGTGGATTTTTAAAGTAACAGGTAAACCCCTATCTTGGATCTATTTGTATTCTTTCAGATGAGTAAAAGTAAGACCAAATTAGTAAGAGCTTTTTTCATCGGTATAAATTGAACCACTGTAGATGTCCCCAGTATTGTATTCTTTTAAAGACTCCTTTTAATTCACTCTCTAATTTCCTAAGAAAAGATGCTAAGGAACATTAAGATGTGCCCAGCAAAGTGCAGTGACCTATTTGATAGTTGTTTTTTTTTCTTGTATACTGCCATATAATTGTAAAACCAGTGGCACATGTCTGTGCCAAGGACAAGCACCTTGCCATATCCCTGCCTCTGGTCAGCACTGCTGACTGTGTTGGAGGCAAGGATCATCTATCCCCATCTGTTTAAGACCACAGGGGAGTTGTCTTTCCGTGGATGAATGCAAGAAAATTGTTTATGACTGTTACCTATAGGATACTGGTAATACAAGGCAGAGTGAAAAGTTGTCATTTGTCAATATTAATCTGAAGTGTTGTATAGTGGAAAGTACTGTCTGTTTGGGGTTGTATTGTCTGTGCAAAGGAATGATGTTGACTTAATTGAAATCATCAATTTCTATCACAAAACCTTGGATTTCTTGTTATCATAAAGCAAAATATCATATCAAGCCTGTTTTTCTGTTCAGAAAACCTATGAACTGTAAAAAATAGGTAATAAATTTGGTTCAAATACCAAATCTGTGACAGAGCTTGAAATAAGGAGAAAATATGAGATTAGTAATAACAAGGATCTGTTGGTCTCCTTGAATTTATCCAGTGATGAGAGAGCTCAGTTCTTCTCATTGAGGCTGGCTGTGAACTTCATGTGGCTGTTGTGCTACTGTTGGTTTTCCATTCACCTGTCTGTTAAACAGGTGTAAAGTCAATCATTGCTTCTGCATGCTTCATTTATCTAGGTTTAGGCTGTATTATGTTTTTTTGTACCTTGCCATCTTTGAGTTGGCCATAAAACTTTTGGTTCACTATATATTGACTACCATGATGTCTACTGAGTTGTTTGGACTTATACTTTGAAATAAAACGTTGGTGATATCAATATGTAATATACGAATATATAATATATAATTTATAACTACAGGAGCAAGAAATTACATATATGGCCAGGTCATCACAGGGAGTTGTTATTGTCTCTTTACTTATCTACAGAAGTATGTATTAATCAACTGTTTCCTCAGCATACCAAAAAAAAAAACCAAAAGAAAAGTTTTTCCAATTAACTGAGCTAGTTCATCATAATAAAAGCAGAAGAAGAACAAAAGAGTTGCTGTCTTGTGGCTGTGTTGTGTGTGCTGGTTTAACAGGTGTGAAGTGTGCTCCTGAAGTGAATAACCACAGAGGACCAGCTGCTGAGTCGCCTTGTGTAGGGCTGGGAGACTTGTAGAGGCCTTGTGGGATTTCCACATGCAGAGAGGGATGTGGGTTGGGTCATGGACATTGTTTAGAGAAAACTTGTCAGAGTGAGCTTTCAGAATGAATTGGAACAAGACCAAATCCAGTGAGACTTTGATTGATGCTTTCAGGACCACTCATAATCCAGAGGAACAGTAAATTACATAAATATTCTAAGTAAACAAATACCTTTGTCTTGAAACAGGACAGAATTGATTTGGCATCTGGAAGTGAAGATAGACCCCAACCCATTCAGCCTTTTATGATTAATCTCAGAATCATGGCATCTCCTAAAAAATCTCCATGGCATTTTGATCTCCTAAAAAATCTGTCTCTCAGAAGACTTTTTTGCTAGTCAAAAATATAGAGATAACTTGGCTATAATGTATTCATATACCATTTACAACTCTGGATGCTGATCTTAATCCCCAGATCACAGTTTATCTGTGACAACTCCTTCCTTCAACCATGGCAGAAAAGAGGAGAAAATGTGCTTGGACCTTCAGCTGGGAAATTGGGCTGGCTCCCAAGAGCCTGGAACTGCAGAATGAAAATGTACATCTCCTGTCCTCCCATTTTTAGGCAATCCCAGCATCCACAGTGGTGATGGATAGCAGGGTTCAGGTGCCCTTCCCTCTGTAATTTTGCTGTTATCTGCTGCTGTAATCTGCTGCTGTAATGAAAAACAGCAAGACTTGTGCTCCCAGAAAGACATGTGAGCCCCCAACCCCACTAAGGCATATTTGAAAATGAAGCAGGACAATGTTTATTACCAAAGTCTCAGCTTCCCAGTCGAAGCTGTTCAAATTTCCCTGTAATACACTTTACTGGCCTTTATCTGATAGTATTTCTAGGAGACCTTTGATGGCAAAGGACTTGTAAGCCATGGACTTGTAACACTGTTCTTTCTGCAGGCTGGAGAAGAGGTGAGAGAAACCCTGTAAGGGAAACAGGAGTGTGAGGCAGGTGGAAAGCCTGTAGCCAAAGTGGGGAAACTTTGCCAGACAACCTCTAAAACTTGGGTGGATCAGGTACGGCTTGGATTTTTTGGTTTGCCCAAACAGAGCTTAGAACAATGGCAATTTAAGGGGTGATATGAGTACAAAGGATTTAAACCTGTGGTTCTAGGTTCTAGGTTGATAAATCACAGAATTATATAGTAATTATTAATTGAGTATTGCCACAGAAAGTAGGGGATTATAATGGTAAAATGACTTATTTTGCCTTTGCTGAGGTTGCATCTTACAGGAGAAGTTCTTATAACTCATGAATTGTTATACAGATTCCACCTTAAATGGATTTTATCAGACTGTGCACCGGTAAGCCCATGCTAATATTGGCTCCAATAAAGAACAAATCAGTGCCCAACTCGACTCGTCTTATCGCACAGTCAAAACTGATGGCTGAAGAAGTCATAAAGATCCCATTTAATCTCTCGCCTATCTATCACTGTGAATGTCTTTATCCTCTTTGTGCAGTGGTAATATCTGCTCATTATGAAAGCAAAATAGATCTGGCATGAATAAAAGCGGAATGAAGTGCTCACTTTGATTTTGACAGCATGATCAGTGGAAGCAGTAATCTGTGAGAATCAAAAGGGCTAAATTATTCCATAACAGTAATTTGAGGGAACAGCTCAGAGCATACACATCTGCTTTCATATATTGTGACGTGCACTGATAAAACATCCTTCCCAATTTTCTCTCTCTGTGCTTGACTAATCTGCAACAGCTCTCACAATGTCTAATCATGCCATCAAAAAGGAGAAGAAGTTCAATGGAGACTCAAATGAAAGAAGATTGGAAAACTATCCTCAATTGAAATTACATTTGTAAATGAGCCATAGTTTTTCTGTTCAGAGTGCATTATGGCAAATCTGCCTGAAGAAGTAGTTATGCTGAAGAACAGCAACATGTATCTAGATTGTATTTATTCCATTACTGCTCAAGTAAAATTATGGGAGCTTGGAAGCCCTGGGGCATCTTTTCAAAACTGATATGCCAAATTCATAGTCAGATTCCTGTGGTATAATTACAGCATCTCTGGCCAGCTGAAAGATTCCCAATACATATAAATTACAGTTACAGTGTAAAAGGGTTTTTTTCTATTAAACATTCCTGTTATGGGAGATTTCTTCCTGTATTTGCAGGCTGGGCCATGGCCATACCTTTTTCACTTTCTTCCTTCGCTTGTGGTATTTTTGGAGCAAATTAACCAGGCCTATAATATACTTGAATCACTAAAACTGAGGTCATTTTGAAGGTTATTTAAGGATGCATACAGCTGATCCCCATGGACAAAACTATAACTTGAAGCATGTGTGGACTGGTGTGAAATATGTACCACGCAGATCAGAAGTGAAATAGTCACATTAAAGCTCCTCTACTGAATATTCACATTGTGATTGTTGACATGCTTTTTGACACATGGTAAAAAACCTTTCCTTCCTAAAACATGGGCCTCATTTCTGGTCTTTGTTAATTGAAGTCTGTCCTCTAGCACTCCATCCTCTGAGGACACATTGTCACCTCTTCAGGGCCTTTGAGAAGTGTTATTCTTCCCTTCAAGCATCTGCTCCCAGAGCTGCATGATTTGTCAGCCAAGGTATTGTACCTCTCTATCATTTTGATTGGACTCACATGCTATTAAACTCCTTAAAGCTGGCTGTACTGGTTAAACCCTCACTGGAAATACCAGTAATGAGCCTCTCCATTATGCCTTTTTTCCTGGTATAGCCAAAAAAATTTGTGAGTGCCTCCTTTGTAAACCTGTCATGGGGTTCAGTGATGCAGCTCCCTGTGATACATGTTTCTATGATGAGGATGAACCTATAGATCTGAAAGGGCACAGGTAAGCAAATGGTTCTGCTGTCGGCTGCTGACATTGCTTGCTGGTCTGTTACCTGTTTGGGAATATTTGAAAAGATGAGCCAAGAGGGTGCATTCACCCTAGGAAACTATGTCTGGCCACCACTCTGCAAATGTTTAGGTCTTGGTGAAGCCTATGTAGGTCTTCCTTGCCTAAGAAAGATGTGAGTGAGCAGCTGCTCCTGCTCTTGATACTGTTGCTAAAGCAATATTAACTACAATATTCAATATTCAGTTCAGGTTTTAATAATCTTTTTTCCACTCATTTTTAGCTCATTTTCTGCAAACACATGAGTTCTTATCTAGTGATCACTTTGCCAGAACAACCTTGCCTGGTCAGGATTTTTTCAATCTGCCTGACAGAAACTTAAGTCTCTGCAGAACTGAAGCAGGAATTTTTGAGATTACTGGGATCTGTTTTCTATCAGAAAAAATTCAAATCAAAATGGCTTTATTTTACAGTATTTATAATAATGTAAAATATTGTGAGATTTTGAGCTGAATTGACACATTTTCTTAGGAGTTGTCTTTGTACAGATGACATCTTAATGGTCTCTGGAAATTATATTTCAGCCCTTTCTTGTTCCCATTATTGCCATTAACCTTAATTCATATCCCATAATACAAGGTAATGTCTTTTCACCTTAAACCTCTGGGATGCATCATAGTCTTGTGGCCATGGCAAATGTTAGGGAATGTGACTGAGTGGGAGCATATGTGAGATACCAAAAGAACTTTTCCAATGACTTGGAAACTCTGGTCACTTGTTCATTCTCATGTATTTGTTACACCTACTATTAAACTTACAACCCTTGGACATGGATCTGGATGTTTTATTGGACAAATTATTTAGCAGAATTTTCATGCTGGCTAAGTAATACAGCCTGCAATTTTTTGTGCAAGAAAAATATCAGTTAAAATTTATTTTCAAGCACACACACTTGACCAGTTGTTTTGGGAACATGCACTTACTAAATCAGTGAACAGACAAAATTTCCTGTGACAAAAAAGCCCCCACATAGCTCACATCGTCTGCCCAATCATTACTTAGCAATAAGGTTTGATGAATAAAGAAATAAAGGCTATTCTAGAATTTTGCATAAATAATGGAATTCTATAATTTTTAAAATAATCGAAACAACTGCCTGGGTATTACTTTACTTTTGAGTATTCTGGCTTTAGTCATTGTAGTAATTTTTTTGCAGGATGAATTTCTATCTGTCTATGTGAAATATACAATAGGACATGAAAAACATTATAGGTATTTTGATTCATTGAAATCTTCATGTTATAAAATCAAGGTTATTAGACGAATGTAATTTTTTTTCTACTTTCATCTGGAGTAAAAAGCTGTTTTTAAGGTTCCATTGTCAGGACAGGTGTGTAAATGCACTATTTAAGGATACAGTTGTTCATGCAGCAGCCAATAGTCTCAGCAGAGATTAAGAAATTTGCTTTACAGGTCGGTATGTTTTGTGACAAAATTTATGCATAATTAATTTTAATTCCCCAAGCACTTCTGCCCATGCCCAACTTCGCCTCTATGATTAACCACATTAGGTTCAATAGAAGTAATTACACCCTAATTTAGGTTTGTGCTTCAGCATTTGCGGGATCAGAACCTAAAATGTCAAGATCTCTAAGGAAATGTCATATCTTTTTTCTTCTTCCTTTTCCAGCCCTAACACATTCTGAGATACTAAAGCAATATGTAACAAGTGGTGATTTTAATCTGTATACACAAATTCTCCAGGTTGTCAACATCTCTGTTTCTGGACTGGTTCACTACATAATTTTCTATGGCCTGTTTACATCCAATCCATTCCAAAACAACATATATATCAAGAATTAGCTTAGCACGTTGTTTTTCTCTGCCAAAGACCCACAAAGAGACTGTAGGGATAAATGAGCCTCTTGTGGTGATTAACAGTACAGTGATGCATCGCAGACAACTGACTACAGACTGCCTTAGTTACAGTACTCATGTTCATTCCTAATTTTCTCTGTGGAGGGTCAGACTCAGGGCCAGCTTCAGTGGGCTAAACAGGTTTAAGGCTATTGGCTTGGAGAAAAAGGAAAGAAAACCAAACATATGCTGATAAAAACCTGGCTACCTCTTCTGTCAGTGGTACCATTCAACTTCAGAATTTTAGACCCCCAGTCTCAGGCTCTTTTGCTGGCTGAGGATGGCTACTGGTCTCATGACTAAAAATTACCTTTTTCTGCTTGTTTGACAAACACCCTTCCACAACAGCCTCGTGAAGTGGTTTTGACATTGCTGTGGCAGCAACTGGGGAGCATAGGCTTTATAAAAATCTCCTAAATGCGATTGTGCTCTTTTCCTGCCTTGCACATCGCCACACACATTGAGAAAAAATATGACTCTGATGAGCAGTGCAATGAATTCATTTTAGCATGACAGCATCCAGCCTCTAATTGTCTCAGTGCAGTGTACAACTGCAGGCAGAGGGCAGACTGGGTAATAAGTGGCAACAGTGGCACAATTAAACTATGAAGAAACCTACATGTTTGTGTTCTGTAGTTTTCTGAAATGCCTCCTACTGTTTCTGTAGACTTGCTTGTGACACATGGTTACTATAACTGAGATTCTTCTAATTTGCCCTTTCTCATGTAACTATAACTGCACATTTTTGGTTTTGCACATAGTGCCTAATCAGTATCTTTATCTCTTCAAGTAATAATAAGTCACGATGGCAATGAACATGGTGGAGAAGATAGTTTGCACCAAAATAATTTCTAGCTTTCCTTCAACAAGCCTGAGGAGCGTGAGGTTGCCAATGTCAGTATTGTTTATCCAGTTTTTAGGGGAACCTCGCCTCCCCAAACATAATATTTCACATTTTTGTGTGAACTGCATCTGAGTTTGGGCCGTTTCTACATCCTATAATGCAACTGTTTTCCAGCCACTGAGAATATGCAGTCTGAGGGTAAAAATCCGTGGAACTGCAGCGAGGCAGTGAGAATTCTCAGAAGTTTGCTTCAGGTGGCTTCACAGAGTGGTTTTGGCACTGGGATTTTGGCACATTGACTGTCTAGGACACATCAGTAGTGATGTCTGAACATACTGACACATCTGAGTAGAGCCTTTGCTCCAAGTCCTAGACCTTTACTGAAGGTGATTACAAACATCCAGTACACAGAGGTAAAGGATGCTGTGCTATCTATCTGCTGGTTTAATGGCATAGACTAGCATATTAGTTTAGTGGTTAGAGACCTTAAGCAGACCATGGGAGATTTGGCCATTCCTTGGCCTGAAAAAATTCAGACCAATATCTTCAGGCCTCTGGGCTATGCTGGGTAAAGGGGAGAGGGAGGAGACTGTGCCTGAGCCTGGCAATTCGCTGGCAGAGGGAGAGCAGAGGGAAAGGAAGGATATCGCTCTGCAGGCAAAACAAGAAAAATCGTCATCCTCCGGGTGCAAATGGAACCCCGGGCTCCAGCTTACTCCCAGGGCTTTTCTTAGGGATTTGCTTCGGCCACCCTGGGCAAGACCTCAGCGAAAACGTCCAGCCAGGCTGCGGGTGCTCTCGCTGTGCTGGTAGAGCCCCTGGTGGAGAGTCCAGATGTGGTAACTGAGGGAGATTTTCTGCCCAGGCAGCTGAGCTCCCAGCTCACGCTGCTCTAAGGAACAGCACATCCACAGCTGGGGCACAGCAGCATCCACAGCCAGGACAGATGTAATTCTGCATAGGGTGGGGATCATGAGTCTGCCAGAACTCTGCCAGCAGAATGCAACAAGGTCTCAAAAATCAGCCATAACCCATGCTTAGGTCTGAAACTAGCTTGAATTCCAGCTTGTTTCCTACCTTTGTCACACTTCTAAATGCCACCATGCCATACAATTCGTGTTTGCCATAGGATTTGTGCAGTACTCTGCTTCACTTTATAAACATATTTTATGTAAATCAAGTGTTAATTACCCCTGCTCTGTATTTTGTGTTGAATATCATTTTTTTAATTACAGGCTCCATCCCAGGTTAAGCCTGCATGCCTGTTGTTGAGCCAATTATCATAAATTCCCCTGTAACAATTAACAATATTGGTACAGAGCTGCATGTATTTTAAATGTTATAATTATGCTCAGCTCTTTTGTTAATTGGCCTATCTGACTCTTTACTTTTTATGCTGCTCATCTGCTCATTACCACAGCCATTTAATTCAATTAGCACCTTAATTAGAAGAACAGCCATGTCCAATGTCGTAGGACTTGTCAGAGTACGCGGCTTGATTAGCAAAGACAAACACACCATGCAAATCAGGCTGTAACATTTGGGGGCGGCAGGAATGGAAGGCAGCCAGCTGGTGAAGTGGAAAAGGAGCGTGTCTTCATCCCCCAAAGCTTTGCCAGGAGAGAGAAAATAAAGAAGGCATCAGACTGAGGAAGGAATAAAATAATTTACAGTTCCACGAGTTAAGGCATCACTTAACATGAATGGTGTGTAACTCCTGAGGACGGTGTCATTACTAAATTATCTCCTACCCCCAGTGCTCTTAAAAAAAAGACAGAAAATTAGAGAGATGTGTAAAAATAATGCAGTAATTTCCTACCATATCATATGTCCTTTTCAGAGTACGAGTCAAAGCCCAAAGTCTAGATTCAAAGGGAGAGAGAGGAGTAAAGAGAAGCACTCTGATCCCAGGTGTATATCCACACAGCTCCACTCATCAATGCCAAGTGAGGAGTGGGTCCAGTGTATTCTAAAATCACCCATTTGACCTAGACCCCCTCATTAAAGATAGCAGCATTGCTGAGGAGAGACATGAGGAGCTGTAGAATTCTATTAAAAAAAAAAAAGCTGCATTTTTCAAGAGCAGTTTAAGTCCCAGTTTTGTTTTGTGCCAGTCTATTTAAATCTTTATTCCCTGCCTATTAATTCTCCTAATTAGAATTAAATGAAGCATGCTAAATTGCTAGATTAACCAATAATTAAGCAGGCAAAGCACTAACGTTTAATACACACAGGCAGCTCTTTCTCTTCTGTGATAGCACCATGTCATGCCTGCTCATTTTATTTGGAAGGAATTAAGGGGCTTGTCTTCAGTGATCAACACCCCCTCCCATATTAACTTACATGAAATAAAGACTTTCCCCAAAGGGGATCAGCTTCCAGCTAGTTATCAAGGAACCTTTGATTTTATTTTTTAATTCCTTATCTGTGAACCCTTGTGAAACCTATTTGAATCAGTTGGCTCGAGAAATCCAACAGCTGTACATATATTTAGCAGATAGTAGATTTTAATTAAAATGATATATAGTTTGTGTGGTGCTCCTTTTATTGTGTTATTTCTTTATTTCTGCTCACGTAATGAAGTCCTACACTTATTTCCAGAGGATGGCAGTCCCTATCCCTTCCTCTCACCTCCCCCCTGTGTCATGCCTTGCTCCTTCAATATTCATTTTACATATTTACACATAATTTTGTCTTTATGGCGTGAACCTGCCTGTGGGATCTCTCAGTACCACAAAGTCCTCTCTCTGTGTAAGTAAGAGGCTGTGCAGACCCATCATGGGCAGTCTTGGTGATTTTCAAGGTTATCCCTTGGGTGTATAAGTGCTGGAAAAGCTGGGTCAGGAGTACGTTTGGAAGGGGATTTGTGCCTCTTAGGAAGGTGCTGGTTGTGCCTTGAGCATGTAACTTGTTCATGTACAGAGGGCAGCAAAGGCTCGTGACAGGGTTTTCATAAAGCTGCTCAGTCCCATGGCAACTGAACACATATGTTCTTGTCTTTTATTCTTTGGGGTTAAGCTGTTAGCAAAAATTTGGGATATTTCTCATTGTTCCCTCCATAAGCAGAAAAAATCTGATGGAGTCAGATGTTTCTCTTGGGATGTCTATCCAGTATTTTTCAGGCAGGTCCAGATTTATTTTGCCTGTGGCTTGAGCAATCTGCCTTTGAAGAGGAAGCTGTGTGGCTGTATTCAGGAGCCATGGCTTCTGTTTTGAAACCACTTTGCAGCTGTTTGGCTGCACGACAGGCAGGGTAACAGCCTTTGATGAAATCCCATAACAAGAAAGGCTGGCCCAGAGAGGCTGTGTGTCTGCTCACAGTCCCATCTCTCTTGTGGTAGCATTTTTCCCCAGAAGAAATCTCCCAAAGTGGGTGTTTAAACAATATAGTTAAAATTATACAATATCACCCTGCAGGTGAAAGGGGACAATCTCTGTCTTGTTTCTTCCCTCTCTGGGTTATCCTGTGCCTTTTGGTACTTGCATGAGCATCTTATGAAATAATTTTCTTGGCCAGTCTGGAGGAAAACAATGCAAGAAAATACACTTTTTCCACTGGCTTAAGCAAGCTGGATCTGCACACTGTAAGGCCAAATTAATATGGAGGCATCATGAGGGCCAGAGTAGGATTTACAACTGCTAAAATCTGGCAGTGATACCTCTTCTTATGGTTGAAAATCAGTAGCTTAACCCAGATATCATCAAATTGCAGTTTATGTTTGTAGACACATAGGTATATCCTGGAGTAAAATCATGGATAATGAAATACAACAGATTTTATTTTATTTTATTTCTTCTCCTCAAGTGAGCAGTCCTGCTGCATGTAGGGAAAACTAAGTGTTGGTGCTGAAGAAAATTGCCTTATTTCAGAGGGTTATTTTTTAGAGAATTTCAAATAATTTCAAAGCTCTTGATCTCAGTTCAGGCAGTTTTCTGAGCAGCAGCTTTCCTGTAGCTCCTGTTCTACACGCATCTCTAACCAACCTAAGCAATACTAAGTGCTGTTGATTTGGATTTGTTGATATGCAAATACTGTGGCTGTGTTTTTTTCTCTGTCTCTCTCACATCCTCCCCAGCTTAAGGTTATCTAAATGAGCATGCACTTGAATGCTTTGGCATAAAATTCTTTCAATATGAACAGTTGCTCCAGGGCTTGCCAAGGGCAATTCGTAGAGTCATGACCCAAGAGAGTTTTGAATCCAGACATGTTCAATTTGAAAATAAAATTATGACAACAGCTCAGAAGCATTAAGAATAACCATTCCCACCAAGAATTTGGCCTGGTTTTGCAGTTGCTTGTACAGACCTGCAGGTTAACATTGAGAACAAAAAGTGCCCCCTGAATCCTTAATGTCAAAAAATAATGGTGAGATGATGGGGCCTTGGAAGTCAAGGTAAATCAAGATGTGAGTGAATGGCTTCGTTTCTGTGGGGGGCCAGACTGAGCAAGCTGGATTCTAATTTCTCAGCTGTCCTGTGGTATGAACTGTGTGGCCCCTGCAGTACATGCTGAGGACAGCAGAGTCTGCCTTCCCTTTTCGGCTGGCTGCCTGATTGATTCATTCCTCTTCTTTTTTTCAAACCAGGCTTCTTACATGCTTTGGTGAACCTCTTAGTCAGTCTCTGGTACCTCTGTCGATTCAGTGTGTGTGTCTCTGTGTGTGTGTGTGTGTGTGTGTGTGCATGCACATGCATTGCACTTCATCTGCTTGACGCAATAATATCCTGAGGCAATGTGCAGGCTGTAAACTTCTTCATAACATCCTGTTCCTGCAACTTGGAGATATTGACTCTGAAGGGAAACAATGGCATGAATAAAATAAAAATAAAAAAAGTTAATTATCCTTTGTGTTTGTAATTTAATTAAAGATGCAGTAAAGTTTTACTGTTTTTCCAGGTGATGATGTTTAGGGCTCTGAAAAGCTATTTGTGCTGGTGAGATTAAAGTGCATTTTAAAATGTTCCCCGAGCACTTTCACATTTGTTGATAGATTTTTAAATTAAACTTTAAATTGTAATCTAAATTACCTCCAACAATTCATGGTCCCTGTAATGAACTCCCACCATTCCTGCTGTCATCTGACTATGATATACTGTAAATGGTAACTGCTCAGGGTTTTACTGAATAGTGCTTTAGTATTACTGCACTATATTAGTTGTGTACAACCCTCAAACAGAAATCAAAGCACAACATAGGTTTGGTTTAGCATAGTAACTTTATTATTTGCTGGTGTTTAGTCTTAGCGAACACTACCACTGCTAATCATTTGGGACTTCATAGAATATACTTCCAAATAATTTTTTAGGCATTCCTGTCAAGGTAGAAGTATTTGCATTTTACCAGCCAGTGAGCTTTTGGACATTAATCCTTAATAGGTAAAATAAAACTAATTGGGGAATATGAGTTCAAGTGCTCATTCGTAAAGTGACCATGGCTCATCGGCCCCTGAGGCACAATTAGAAGAAAATACTTTCCTAAGTGATTGATGTAGACTCAAAGAGGAAAAGGAGATTGCACAGGGATAGTGTAAATAATTCACCATGGACTGCTCTAGCATACGATGTAGGTTTGGTGAGACCAAGTGGTTTCCAAGAGCAGAGCAGAGCCTGACTTGCAAATCACTGCCTGACCCTGGGACATTATATTGCCCAAGGCTCATGGACCTGTCCCTGGGATGAAATGAAAAACTCCAAATGTAAGCTGGTCTAACGTTCATGGGAAGCTCTCGAGGACCTCAAGAACATTTACACGTATGGAAAATTAGAAGGAAAATTTATTTTCACGAAATTAATTAAATTTTAAAAACACAAACCCAACCAACCAAACAAAAAAAACTCTACATAACCTGAGAGTAAGGTCCTAGGGGAGAGCAGATGGAGAAAATAAGCAGATCCAGGAGTTCTTTGCTGCAGAAGGGTGCTTTGTTATGTTCCAGCCGCCTGTTACACAGAGGCTTTTTGACATGGGATTTTATCTTTCTGCTGGAAAGTTCTTGGTGGACTTTTCCTCTACACAGCTACTCATGCTGTGCAGGTCTCAGCTTTTGGTTTCCATGAGTTCCCTATTTTAATTACTTATTATGTGAAATGAAAACTGGCTTGTTTGGTTACATTTGATTTCTTACCTCTCCTGCTATGAGGAAAATGAACACTCTTTGTGTTTCCTGGTCACCTTTGCCATTTGTGATGTGTTGGCAGCCATGCTGGAAAACCTTGTCATTAATTAGACTCATTGCTTTTTCTTATTCCAACCCACCCCCTCATTTTGGATCAGTACTATTGCACTCTTCTTCAATCCCTCTTTTTCTTAATCCCCTCTGCTACTGAAGGAGGATGACAATGTCTATGGTGCCACAGTCCCTGCCTGCTGGGCTGAGCAGCTCCCTGTATGGGTTTCCTTTTTTTTTTTCCTATGGTTTTCCTTTTGTTCCCACCCCATCTGTCTCCTGCCTCCCAAAGGTAAATTGTGCCAAATTATCCCAACAGCTTCCTCTGATAAGGCAGATGATTTTCTAGTCAAAGGAAATGCATTAGATACTGTCTACCTGGACTTCAGTAATGCATTTCATACTGGATAATGATCACTTGAACTGGGGGAGAGGGGAATGAGCAAAAAGATTAGAGGGAGGGTCGGGAGCCCACTCAAGTGGGACGAAACTGAGAAGTCTTTAGATGGGAAGTGCTGACCTGAAACACCATCACTCAACAATCACTTATGGACTGGATATTTGGATATTTTCACCTGTGACTTTGCCAGAAGAAAGGAAGGAAGGAGGAGGGTTGATGGTTATATTTGCTTGTAAACCAAAACTAGGGGCTAGGTATAGTCTGCAGGAGGATCAGAGTGTCATAGAGAAAGATCTTGATAACTTTTTAACTGGAGGTAGCTGTGAAATTGTACAAAACACAAAATCATGGTGAGGGACTGCAAATGAAGAATGAAGACTGAATTATCCTACTGATAAATAAACCTATTAGGTTAAACATCTGTCTACTGAGGGCCTCTGTATTTATCAGTGTGCATTTCCATTTTTATTTCCATTTCTCTTTCAATCCAGAAGTTTAAATGAGCATGGCTTTCAGACTGTGCTCAATTTCAACTGGAGACAGAGGCATCAGTAAGCATTCCACAGCTCTGAAAGCAGAGCCCATGCTAAGCTACACACAGAGCTCATGCCCTCTGCAAGAGACAGGGAGCAGGATGCTTCTTTTGTGAAGAAAGTGAGACTGCAGTGAGAAGAAAAACCGGTTTGTAGTTCTATAAAAAAAATTTTAAATAAGTAAAATTCAAGCTAATATATGTCTTCAGCTTTTGTGGTGTTTGAAAGGTAAATGCTGGTATTTCAGCTCTGTGTGGCTGATGATGAGCAATTGATGAGTTCATTGCCTTCCTGGTCCCACTGAATTGGATAGGAGTGCTGCTGGAAATACTGGGTCAGCCATGTGAACAAAGCTGACAGAATCCCTGTGCTGTGATAGTAAACATTGTTTTCTCCCAAGATGAAAGCAGACAACTCCAGTTTTTCTGTTTCACTGGGAAAAGCTACCTTTTTTAAAAAGCAAAATTGGTATGAAAGCCAAAAAGACAGTGGGAGTGGGGGGGATGGATTTATTCACCCATTTCTCCAATTTGTGAAGCTGAAGTTCCATGATCTTAATGCTATGTGCAGACAGGCATTTTTCCAATATAACTTTATCCACAATTTGTAAGGTAAATATTTGTTCTCTGCATACTGGGTTATAACAATGACAGAGCACTGTTGAACGTTCCTCATAAAGGACATTGTTTCTTTTATCCCATTTCAAAGTGATTGAGAAATGCCCTGCAGTGAACCTGATGAATGAATATATATAGCAGTTTTACATATTGCTACCTATAGACAGCCAGTCCTAATTTAAGGTGGGAAGCAGATAACAAACTTCACAGTGCAAAGCAGGATATCATCTCTCACTAATAGAAATTCATATTCCATATTGTACATTGAGCTCTGGGCGTTTAAAATGCTACAGCAGTGCTAACATTAGAATTCAGAGATATTTGTTGGCACTTCTCTTGAGACTGTTCATACACACACCCTCTCAAAGAGATAGCAGGAACCTCAAAGTGAATTTGTCAGTGAGGCTTTGGAGCCCTGCTCTATTCATATATGGTTTCATTTTTCTCAACGTGACCTTTGGTTCACGCAGCGATGGCTTTGGTTTGCTGCTGGTTTCGAGGCAGGAGCTTCAAGGGAAAATGAGTCCATGTCTTTTTTAGCTCTTAACAAAACTGTGGTCTTGTAGTGAACAGAGATGGTATCACCCTCACCATGTGATACATGCAGGTTAAAGGATGTCTGCCCCGTTTCCTGGGGATGCGGGTCTCTCGGACTGCTGCCTGATTTCAATAAAAATGAATGGGAAAGTATGGAAATGTGCACTGACCGAGCAACTTCATGGATAAGAGACCTTTACTGGGTTTATGATAAAGAAAGAAAGAAAAGAAAGAGCTCAGAAAAATGAGTGTTTGGATACTTCTGAGTTGCTTTTGCTGAAAGGTACTATAAATATGAAAAGTTGTTTTTTTATAAATGTGGTTAGCACAGAATGATGATAATTAAAAATACTGCTGGTAACACTCCCACATCAATAACTGTATGCTTTGGGTTTTTGAGTCTTGTTTTATTTGAACTGCTGCTGATAGTGGCTACTATAGCTCAGATGTCGAATCTTTCTATCCTAATTCTATCCTCATCATGTTCTTGAGTATAAGATATTTGTAATGCTCCCAGATTATATATTTATATGCATTTCAATACATATAGGAAATATAAACCTCCTGTAATAACATATAGGGATGTTAATAAAAATATGGTGTTAAGAAGTTGCCTAAGTGTATGCTAAATTATTTTAATTAGTTTATATTATTTGCTATCTTGGCTGTTGCCAAGTCATGAAAGGCTGAAAAGAATCCATAGTTATTAAGTTAAAATTTTCTGCAACACTCCTAAATAGAGGATAGCAAAAATGGTAAAAGTTTAAATGACATCATAATTTTAAATTCCTTTAGAAAATGGAACACAAGACCAAAAATAAACTTACTCCAAAAATGTTAACACTGAGGAGTGCTCAGAGTATATGAGAGCTCCTGGGGTAATTAGAGTAATAAATGTATCCTATATTTAAGATAAAATACAAAGCATATGTTTGTGAAATGGATAGTTATGGAAGAAATGGAGGGTTGGGAAATGATATTTTTCATGTGGGGATGTCATAGGGACACAGTAATGAGCTTCACAACTTCATAAATATATATGGATAAAGAAGAACTGTGAAACAGGGCTGCAAGGAAGCTGAACAAGGGAAGCCAACATGAGTCCCAGCAATAAAACTTAAAAAAATGATAGTTGAAAGCTATCTACTGGACATTGTGTTAAACACATGCAGATGACAAAGCCAAAACGTGCCTTTCTCCATCAACTAGAATAGCTGTGGCAGAGGAAATTATACAGAAGAAAGTCCCTAAATCAGTATCAACAGCACTTAATGTAGCCCAATGCCTTCAAAATTGTTTGTTATTTATTTCTTTTGCTTAGTCCCAGCAAGAAGATGAGTCAAATGATAAACTTGCATCTGTGTTTCCAGATCCAGGTTTGCACCCAGCAGGAAATAGGCTCTGTACTGTGGGACACTGTGGCTGAAAACATTCAGTGCCTAGATTGGAGGTTTGGTCAGAGGTATGAGAATTTGTCTTTGATGTTACTTGGAAAGAAGACAGAAAAAAAAAAGGCAAAAAGATGACTGACAAGGATGGACTCATGTACACAGAAAGATGCCCAGTCAGAAATCAAAATGATGTTCCAGCATGTAGATGCTGCAAAGAAGTTTAAAGATGGTGGCTTGTGGTTGGTGGGCTCTTCAAAAATTTACCACAGGCACTTGCTAAAGTTACCAATAGACTTCCCATGTATTTTGACAAAAGTGAAGTTCTTTCTTCTAAAAACAGACACATTTGCCCCAGTTCACATGCTTATGGCAAATATAATTTTAATAAGACAGCAGTTTGACCACTTGACCTTTTGGTCCACTATCACTTTGGCCTGTCCAGGAACATTCATCTTTTGCATATACACTTATCCATTCCAAAATCCAATTTTCCTTTGCAGAAAAA
>JBBMKD010000170.1:64765524-64778024 GCA_037834095.1 Argya squamiceps | reverse complement strand
CTCCTAACACACTTCATTTAAAACTCTGTAGCACAGAAGAGCTGATTCACTCTTTTTTCTTTTTTTCTGATATTTTTGTAGCTGGATTTGTGCACAGTGATTGATTTTGGCTGGATTTTGTTTTGCTTCCTGCTATTTGTGCTCCCTGTCATGGGAAGATTGTGTTCTAATCCTTGGTGCTTCTGTCTCAGAGCCCTAATGAACATGAAGTGCTACTGCAGATAGAAGTCAGCCTGAGACTTGTTCAAGGGATTTGGCCAGCACAAGCAGAGCCAGGTTTAGAAAGTAGGAATTGTTAACCCCCCAGCCAGCACTCTGTCCTCTGATCCCACTGACCTTTTTCTGTGCAATAAGTAGCACTTCCTACAGGTGTTTTCCAGCAAATTGCTTTACCTTTTCCACTGTGTTCATTGCACAGGGCCAGTTCATTAAAGAGGGTAAACTCCAGCACAGCAGTGCTTTGCTCAGCCAGCACCTGGGGACTGCTTACCTGGTCTCACTTTACCAATAGCACTTAATATGGTGTTTGGAAGGATGCTAAAAGGCTAACTTTGTCAGGCACCTTTTAATGAATTTTGTGAAAAAGACTAGACTCAGGGGATTACCACGGCTGTGGTATTTGTTTCTACTTTTACAATGTTAATTTTGGTTTGCCACAGTCTTGACACTACTGTTACTTTCACACAGTGTGACTTCATTCAGTGCAGTAGGGGATAACATCAAGTACAGATGTGGAAGAAATACAACACTGTTAAACCTCTAAAGCAATTGTAAAAACAGCTTTAGCCCAGTAAATCAATGATTTGATAATTACTGTGAGCTAGCTGACCTCTGTTTAAAATACAGGAATAGCAGGGAACAAGTCCCTAATAGCAATAAATTCAATAGTTTGATATAGTTTTTTACCTGATGTGTGACATGAACACTGGGATGGCAAGCCAAAATATGGAACAATAAACAAAATTGAGGGGACAAGTTTAAAAAAATCCACTTCCTTTTTCTTTGGCTCAATGGCTTGTTTGTCCAATGAAAATGTAAATCTTCTCTAAGCTTTCAGAATTGTAGAACATTATGGTCTTTGCTGTAATGGCAAAGGTAGCCCTGCCAGGACATCACTTTAAAATAGATGACTCTTGTAAAACCTCTGGTGCAAATACAATTCAGATCAAATTTAGTACACAAGCCTGGAAGTCACTACTAAATCTCATAAACCTTTACCCAATAATAGTGACATTTTCATACTTTATCTTTGTATCTCAGTTAAAAACTTAAATTATAATGAAATACCTTTGCTATTTTGTTTGTATATTATTTTGCTATTTTATTTGTATATTATTTAAAGTTTGGTAGTCATCACTGGAAATCTTGAGGGCATAAACATATCCATGGAAGTGATTGCAGGAGACCTTACTGGTTGGTTCCTGGACAGTGCTGCACTTGTAAAAGGCAGCAAAGAAGGCAAAGAGAAGAGAAACATGGAAAAAGTAGTGAGGGATGGAGGTTTTTTTGGGTCAAGAAACCATTAGCAGAATAGTGGGGCCTTATTTCTGAGCTGCTCAAAGATCTTGATTTTGTCTCACAGGTAAAAGAAATCACTTGAGTTATTGGTGGTCTGAGTAGCACTTCCAAAAGTTAGAGCAGAAATCCTATCACTGGTCTTCTTTTTGTCATTGATTTAATTTGTGTCTGCAACCCTACATAATTTCTTAAAACATCAGTGATGATCTGCAGAGATCTGTGGACATCATGGTCCTTCACCAGACATCACCCTGGCTCTGCATACCCAAAATATCACCCTGGCTCTGCACACCCAAAATATCACCCTGGCTCTGCACACCCAGCATATCATCCCAGCTCAATGTTCCCAGCAGTGTAGGTGGCTGCTGGCAGGGACAATGTATGATGAACAGAAATGTATGTTGTTAACACGCAAGAATAAAAGTTAGGAGGCACAATTCTTCTTTCATTTCCTTACACCTACATTTCCTCTATACCCTCTATACTCTCTATACCTGCTTTCTGGAACCAGGTCTGGACATCCCTGAGATGTATAAAATAGCACTGTGCACCAGTATTACTTCCTTGCAGCATAGAGCAACTATAGTGTGGTTATAAAATATTTCTATTCTCAAATGTCTTCATTTTTCTTTGAACTAATTTTACACTGCTCAATAGCAATATGTAAGGCAATAGAGAATCACATAGATTCCTATTTGCCAGTATCTTTGCAATCTTTCAGCTATGGATGTTATGTTTTAAGGGCATTTTGGTAAAAGAAAACATAGGACTTAAAGTAAATATAGAATTTTAAGCTAAAGCCTCTATAAGAAGTTATTCAAACCATGTAATCTCTTACTTTTCATATTTTCAGCACCATTTCAAATATCTTTTGATCTCACAGGATGTTTGTTTGCAGGAACAAAAGTCATAATAAAAGGTACATAAAATGTGTCAGACTTTAGAGAAACTAGGTTTGAAAATATTCATTTTGCTTTTGCAACCTTGTCTATAAATCCTGCATGATTTTCTTTTTTTTGTAGATACTTGATCTATCACAGCATGAAGTACTGAATAGGGAAAAATATACTCCCAAAACAAATTATGAAAGAAACTTGGCTCTTTTGCCCTTACAGGCTATTTTTAAATATGAAAAATTGCAGCAGCTAGACTCTTCTAGAATCTACTATGTCTCCTGTATTTGATGCCTTTTCTCTGCATAGTAATGTGTCTTTAAAAAAAAACCCACTGATATATGTTACAAGGAGTGTATCTCTTCCACTGAGACAGAACATTTTAATTTCCCGACACCTTTTAGTGATTGCTTCAATTTCCGAAGATTTTGATAAAAATCATGTGGTTTTAGAGTATCAGGATTGAATACCCTGCTCCGGCAGCAATTTAATGAAATGTTGTAGTTTCACAGCGTTTCATTTGACATAACCTAGCTCAGAGGTCTAATAAATGCAGTGTGATAAATGTTGGAGCTACGATTGTAAAAATATACTAGTAATTGGGTTAATATGCCTTAAAATACTGCCCATCAGTTATCTTTCTTCTCGCCGTTATGTGGCTTGTGCTGTAAAGACTAAGCAATGCAGTTTACCCTTTTCTCTCCTGCTATCTCCTTTTCTTTCCTGCTTTGGTAAGTGTTCCCTTTTTCTAAGCATTTGATTACAGCAAGCTGTAGGTATTATCCTACAAGTGACAAATTCTTCTTACCCTGGAACCTTTTTCTGAGCTCCTCACATGGTTTTCAGAGTTATCTGGAAGGAATTTAAGAATATAAGACTGATGTTTCAGAATGAAAAGCAAGTGCAAATAAGCATGCAGAATATATCAGGAGATGCAAAGGTAGGTTTTGACAAGTGTTATTTTCCTTTAGTATATCAGATGTGTTTTAGTAATAAATAATAGAGGTGTCAGTGTTATGAGATTAGAACCAGCAAAACATTTTGACCTTCTAATTAGCACTAGTGTGTGTGTATGTGTGTGTGTGTGCTATATCACTACAATGCCATAGGACAGAAACACTTCTGCTGTAAACTGGCACTTTTCATGCTGTGCCATGGGAGACAGAGTCAGAACTTCTTTTCAGCTAAATTCTGATGTTTGTTTGTTTCCCCAGACTGAAAATAGTCCTGCTAATTTTCAACACACAGATTAGAATTTCAATGATGAGCAATTAACTTACAGTGATTATTTCAAGCAACAGGCCATACCAACAATCCATATCTCCTGCTGGACTCTGAAATCCTTTGTTAGTCTTTGAAAATAGTTGTCTGAAGATATGCAGCTGTAGCTGAAATATCACCAGGTGGAACTTCTGCCTCTGGGGATGTGTGTATGTGTCATTACTCATTGGCCCCACAGAACTGATATGAATAATACTGTACATAAAATTTTGCTGTATATTCATTGCATATGACTATGGATGCATGTGACTTTGGGTGCAGCGTGCTCTGCAAATAGTGCATGAGACAGGGCTATATGGAGGAGCATTTTGTTCTTTCTGTAACATCCAGACTGAAAGGAAGAGTGAAGATGAGGGAGCAGAGCCAGGACTGAGACAGCGCCTGCCACACTCTCTATGATAGCACAGGCTGGGGAAAGGAGAGGCTTCTGAGGCCATAAGAAGACAGTGGGGAGCCATTTGACAAGCTAACCATGAGCTCTGACAAGGGCAGAAGAAATTCTGACTGCACTCTGCACACCCTGGGGGCTCCCATCTAATGGCCAAAGATTAAGGAGCCATGAAATAGCTGTAAGGATGGGACTCAGTCCCTGTGTTCAAGCAATACAAGTTCACACATTTCTTTCCTCTGCTGCCTTAACTGAGTCTCAGTGGCCAGTGACCTCCCATGGTCTAACACCAAGTAATAAGAATAACTTAGTGTAGGGCATGCAGTTGAAATACTTTATGGCCACATGAGAATAGCCACATAAATCCATCTTTCCCCTGATTTACATAGCTTACAGGGGGCAGTAAATGGCTTTTAAAGTTCCCTCTTCTTACATACCCATGCCAAAATGTACCATCACTGTCATATGAAAATGGACAAGATCCAATACTGGATGGTAGCTCAGCATGTGCACAATGCAATAGTACAGCTTCAAATGCAGGGTACAGGAGAAGTTTGTCGTTGAGAATTTCCCCACCAGCTGTCTTTCTACATTAATGAGAAAATACCTTCTCATCCTTTAAAGCAGACTTTAATAGCTAGATAGAGCAATATTGCTATTCCCTCTATTAAGAATTTGCAACTGGGCATTTGGACCAATGTAGTTAAATTGGTGGACAGTCCAGAAAGTCCAAAACCAAAACAAATTAATCAAATTCCAGAGTTAGTCAGAAACTCTAAGTAGTCAATGTGAGAGAGAGCTCATCCATGGCTGTGGAGTTATGCCTGATCTTTTTCTAGTAAGAATTATAGAAATTACACACTTGAATGCTTAAAATGAGTCTTTTCATTTACACTGTGCCACATCTATCTTCAGGGAAGGCTTTTTTCCTCACTTAACTCCAGCTATTTGCCTGAGACTCTTCTCTTTACTCGGCAGCCATACCCTCAGTATGGTCTACATTCCCAAATGCAGTTTATTTTGCTCTGCAACAGGCAGGAGGAATCATAGAATTACTTCAATTGGAAAAACCATCAAATATCATCAGGTCCTACTGTTAACCCAGCACTGCCAAGTCCATCACTAAGCCACGTCCCCAAGTACCACATTTACATGTCTTTTAAATACCTCCAGGGATGGTGACTACACCACTGCCCTGGACAGCCTGTCCCAATGCTTGACAACCCCTTCATTGGTGATTTTTTTCCCTCCTAACCAATCTATACCTCCCCTGGTGCAACTTGAGGCCATTTTCTCTTGTTCTAGAATTTGCTGATTTGGAGATTAACATCTGTGGTCCGCAGATATAACCTTTACAAAGTAAAAATTGGGAGAGATGAACCTAACCGTGCTTTGTCAGAGTAGTCACTGATATACTGCACCAGCACGGAGCTTTTTGCAGACACATGATTTATCATTAACTGGAAGTGATTTCAGAACCATTATGGAGGTTCCTTGGGCAGAGGAGCCTCTGAGGACATCCCTGCATTAAGCAGTTGTGACAGGGACTTTTTCTGGGATGGTTGTGCAGGTCATTCCCAGCCCCTGCCTGCCCCATCATTTCAGCAGGAGTGTCTCGTTGCTCAGGTGAAAACATTGAGTATTTGTGTGATAAGGTAAGGCAGCCCATGGAATGAGAGCTGGAAGAGGCTTCCTAGATCTTCTCCAGCCTGGCTGCCTGTTGGGCATCTGCAGCTGAAGCATCAGGAGATGGAAGCATGGCTTTTCCCCAGGGGTCCAAGTCTGTCCATGTCAAGTCAAACCGTGCCACGCCACGTCACTTCAAACCCTTCCCTACCCATTTCCTACTTTACTCCTTGTGTGTAGCCATGATGGGCTGGAACCTGTCTCTTCCAGCTCTCATTCCATGCTTTCCTTGAGCTTTGGAGCTGGTGGCCTGCTTTCCTCTGCTGTCAGTAGCCTGGAAGCACATTTACATTTTCTGCATAGGGCAATTAGTGCACACTCCTTTCCCTTGTCTCCTGGTCTCTGACATCCGTGCCTCATCAGCACTAACGGCCCAGCCATTAGTGGTTATTCCTGGTCATTGTTTCTGTCCCACTGACCCCCCGTGAGTGGCAGAAGCACCCTTTGACCTCTCCCCCAGCACCGAGTTCGATGTTAATAGCCCAGTTTAATACCAGAACCTCTGAGCACATAAATAAAACCAGACAGGCCCTACCTGTATTTTATATGGCTAGTGAGAGATGAATACATGCTTTTGTGATTATGATTAATGTTGCTGTTTATTATTTTTATTGCAGTAGTGGTTTAAATATCACCATCCTGTCCTAAGTGCAGTAAAAATTCATCGGAAAAAGATGGTTTCTGTTTCAGACAGATGATACCCCAGACCATCGGAGCATTGAAGATCTGGAACAGCTTTCTTCCTGGGCAAATAAGTATCAAGAAAACCTAAGGAGTTTTAAGGGTGAGTTCCAGAAGCTTGTGAGATTATATAGCAGGCCTACATGGCTTGGTTATGGTGACTCCAGAGAACACTTTTAGCTTTATGTGCTTATGTTCCTCTGGGCAGGAATCACTACATTTTCTGCTCATCATGTGATAGAACCCTTGTGTCTGCTGTATTACAGAAGAATGTGCTGTGTTAAATAGTTTTGGTATTATACCTCATTCACTCTGCTGTCCTGCTCTGGCCAGACAGTGTGATCCCTGATGGGATAAGATCCAGGCACATGTGAGGAAGAACAGCAGGAATTCACCTAAGTTTTGCACTGTCATTTATTTTAGTGCATGTAAGAGGTAAAAACTCACCTGTAAATTTTCTTTCGGCCTCAACCCAATTGTCAAGCAGATTTTTAGCCAAGTTCAGCTGAAAACAACTTTATTCTTCCCAACTGCATTTGGTCTTCTTTACCAGTGCATCTGGAAAATTTGCTCCTGGCAAGCCTGCTCCTCCTGTGCTGTCCACTACTGTGAATGTGGGGCCACAGGAGGAGTCCAGCCCTCTAAGGCTGCTGAAATGCCATGAATGAAGCTGGTTAAGCAGCTAATCTTCTCAAGGCCTTTCTGGAAGGGACCTGCCTTTCCTGAAATTTATGCTGCTGTTAATGTAAATTATCCAACCTCATTGTCCATTGTCCAAGGTCCAGCTCACTGCCCCACCCGCTGCTCCAGAGACAATTAAGCCCTATGTTAAGGGGTTTTTTAAGACTTTCCACTAAACTGCATCCCAGGATTTGTGGATGGCCCTTATGTTGATTTGGATTTTACCTTGAATGAGTAATGTTATCTGTATTATAGCTGTCACAGATGAAAAAACAACTTCTACAGATGAGTGAATCCATTTGTTGGTTTATGGATCCCAAATCCTCCAGGGCAACAAATCCATCTGTCATCTGGGAATGCTTGTGTTTTATTTGGTGCTGTGAGTCAGCTGACAGGTATTAAAATGCACATGGAAGTGGACAGATTTTTGCTGACTTCCCTGCAGAGGAGGCCCATGGGTGTTTTTATTCCAGCACATGCAATGAAATAACATAAAGTCAGGAAATCCATTCCTAGGGGTTAGTACAAATTGTCTGAGCTAGAAAGACATCGATATTTGGTCCGTGGGCTTTTGACCTAACCATCTGCCTAGGTCACCTTAGCCCACTGCTTGCTTCCTTTTCCTTACTGCTCTATTCTTTCCAGATGGATACAGCTCAGGAAAGCTGCATTTTGTGGGCCAGTCTCTTTTGTTCCCCTTCTCTCCTTTCTTGTTCTTTGTATTTACTGCTCCATTCTCAGCTCCTTGTTTATGCTCGAATACCTCAGGAGGAGCCAAACAAAAAGTTGCTGGTTAAAAACTAACTAGGGAAAAACAGTTTTAGTAACGTGGGAATTTCTTTCTTGGTGTTTTCAACCAAGAGGAGTCCAATTTCTAGCATCCATTTAACCAAAATGTGCTTATTGAGAATTAAACTCTGCCCTTTACCTGAGTAGAAGTGAAGTTGCTTCCATGGGGCTTATTAGTTGCCATTCCAGAACGCTTCCTGTGATATCTCCAAATGCTGAGTCAAAGCAATTTAACTTGCTTCTTGCTCTACATCACTGTCAGAGGAGTCTGTTTCCCTCCACTGACTAAAAAGAAAGCCCAGTAAACTAGAGTGAAGTATCTAAATTTGGGGTGAATTATCTGTATTTGATTAGCCCACACACAAAAAACAGCTCACCTCAGTTGCACTGCCTACAGTGAAAGCAAACTAAAGCACTGTCAGAAAAAAGAGCCCAGGGTGGCCAAAGTTTGAGGAAAAATCTGCAAGACTTTACCATTTTTTATAAATCTCTGCTGAATCATGACCACTTGGGTATTACCTCAGATCAGTACCTGCTGTACTGCAGAAACAGATGGACAGAGCATTGCCTTCCTACGGAGAGAAGTTAACCCAGAAGTCAGGCAGAGAGACTGTGCATGCCCTTAATAAATCCAGTTGCCACAAAGACTGGCCTTTTCAGACCTTATGTTTGTATTATTTTACCAGTTACTGTCCTTTGATGACTGAATTTTGAGAAGGAGAAAGGCCCAAATGACCCATTCAGAGATTTGCCCTTATTTGCTGACCTTTAAACCCAAACCTGATACCCCCATCTTAAGAAAAAAAGTTCTCCCTCCTGTTGTAGAATCTATCTCATCCCAACAATCCCAGCATTTACAGCCTCCTTATTACTGCTGGTCATTGTTTAAATAAAGCATGCATTTTGGTAAATAGCAATTGCTCAAACATCAGCGACTTTAAAGGCAAGAAGTAACCCTTCCAGTCTCTAGATGAAGGATGATTTGAAATGAATTGATGTGTTCTGACTGGTGAGTCAAAATAATTCAGTTCCCCTCCCCTACCCCTGCAGTGTTAAACCAAGTCAATTTTTTCAAACCATATTTGATATCTTATTGTTTATTTTCGGTCAGCAGACAGCAATTTTCAAGAACTGCTCTTGATATACAGCTCAGATATCTTACAGGTCACATGTCATTCAAGAAAGGTCAATGATTCATTTAAAGTTTCATCATTCTTCACATAAACAGGCAAACAGCATTTCATTCACAGTGCAGAATTTGTGGGGGTGATAGGCCCCTGTAGTAACAAAGTCTGTGGAGTCTTTTTCCCTGCCTAAGAAAGAGTGAATTCACATTATTAGCATTACTTTATCATATATCTTGGAGGCACTCCCAATGAAAGCAAGTACACCTAAACAGATTTTCATTTAAGGTCAATTCAAAGGAGTTTTTTAGCTGTGTTCCTTGCCCTGATTTTTCTATGCCATTTGTGGGGGAAAAAAAAAAAAAAAAAGAAAAAAAAAAGAAAAAAAAAAAGAGAAGAAAATAGAGACTATTAACTGATTATACCTTCTGGCTTGTTCCGTCAGAATACCTAGAGAGAAATATTACAACTGAGCAAGACGTATACATCATCAACAATGTTAGAATTTAATCAAGATTTTTGCTGTTGTTGATTCCTTTAGAAACTGTACTTTCAGTAGAAAATGCACGTTTAAAAAACAACTTTCTTATATCCAAGAAATAATACCTGATTTAATTAAACCTGAAAGACTTTTAAGAAATAAGATGTAGTTTTCATAGGGTGATCTATTTTCTATTTCCTGTCCGTGCTGTCCTCAGTATAGCATTTCAAGCTAGTAAATTCACTGAGTACCCTTCATGAAATAAATAATAATGCCAGCTTCTCTGTCTGGGTCCAAATGAACCTGCCTAACCATCACCTTAAAGCATTTTAATTGGTATTTTAGAAGCAAGTTTCTTATCAGGAGTGAAAAAGCAGATCTAAAAAAAAAAAAGTAATAAAATTAAAGATAGTTTTAAAAAACATTGCTGACTACTGATGTCATTCCAGTACCATTAAAGATCTCCAGATGCAGAATTGGAGCATGACATTCATCTGCTTTATCTGGGGCTTTTGGCATCAATGAGACTTTACAGTGAGTGTAATTCTTGCACATCAGTGTGTTGGTAGCCACCCACTGCATCTTCTGGAGTCTAAGTACTTCTCAACTTCTTGCTCCCCATCACCTGTGATCCTTCACACCAATACAATCACTTGAAGGCAAGATAGGAACCGAGAAAGTGAAAGTTTTGAAAACTACATCCTCTCTCTCCTTAGCTGTTAAATGTCTCCACAAATCTGGTGGTTAGTGCCTACAAACTAGTGAGAGTGCCTGGTTAGTGCCTACAAATTTGTCTCAACTGCAGAAGTTTTCACTGTGTTCTGCACCGACTGATTACAAAGCAGAAGTGTGAACAACAGAAGTTACAGAGGTGTTCAGTCAAAGACCTTGGCCCTGAACAATTCACACTGACAGTATATAAGAGGAATTAGCAGTAGCAGTTGAATTTTCCAAATTGTTTAGTAAGCAATGCCTTCCAGTGAAAATAAGGGGCCCTTCTCATTGATACATGCTGTGGTGCAAAAACTTGAGTTGATATTTTTATTCTTGCCTGTGTTTACATTATGGAACCAGATTATTGCTTAAAACTCTCCACATCTCAGTTTTTCAAGCAATGTGTGCAAGGGAATACTATCAGATCACAAAGTTGCTGTTTTAGTGTTGGATTCCTTAATCTACTTAGAAGCCAGACATTTCTGAGGTATCATTTGATTTTGCCATCACATGCACGTGTTCATGACAAGGCAGTTGCAGAAACTAATACTTAGGTCTTGTCGCTGGAAGATTGCTGAATAAGCTGCCAACATCTAAAGGGGAATAATTAGAGAATCTTTCCATTGACTCATTGTGATGGGTTTCATCCCTAGGGAGTGGGGCTGACATATCTCCCATGGCAGCCCTGGGACAAGCCTGATGGGGGCTCATTTCTTGGTTATTTGGGTTCCTCAGTTTGTCATTGTACCTCTGTGCTCCTTTTTGTGTGTGTGGAGATGAGCCTTTCACGTAACAGAGCACACAGATGCAGTGCAATTCTTGCAACAGAGGTAACACTTATCTCCCTGCATATGCTCCACAAATTGTTTAATTCAGAAGGAGATAAAGCTTACCTACACTTTGGCAATTATCTGGCTCAACCCATGTGTGAACTTCATTTGTGGAGGAAGGAACTTCTCCATTCATACTGGAAAGTGTTGGCAGGATAGGCCCTTCAGTGAGAGGGAGAGAAAGCTGTTTGCATTTTGCAACCTGACAGTGAAAATGACTTTACTAACTAGGAGCAGAATGAATTTGATAGATTGAACATAACACAGCACAACGTTTACATTCATGAAAATGAAATTAATTAAAATGCTTTGAAATAAGGCTTCTGTTTTTCAAATAGTTCTTTTTAATTTTCGAAGCCAAAGCAAATTCTTCTTTGACATTCCTATTATCTGGGAAGGAAGACAGCTTGTTGGGCAACTTGTTTTGAGGTAGAAAACCTCCTTCTTGACCTGTCATGGCTCTTTGCTAGATCTCTCAGTGCACCACTCAGTGTCTTACGGGGAGAATTTTCTAACTGAAGGATTACAGATATATGTGCATGAATGATTTACAACAAATTCTGCAAAATTTGATTGTTGACATTTTCCCACTGTTCAGTTTTACAGCAATATTAAGGATGCACTACAGACTGCATTAAGGAGGTTGTTATCTAGTAGAGCGTGGAAATACATGAAACTTTTGGCAGGTGAAAAGCAAATAATGCAGCATTCGTTCATCAGGAAAAAGCCCTCCCAAACCAAAACACAACAAAATAAACCTGACAAAAAAGTCAAAATAATGTTGGGGACTTTGATGTAGGAAGAAGTTTTCTGAGCACTAAATAACTTCAAACCCTCTGAGATTGTAGTTGTGTTTTTGAACTTGGATTTTTCTTTTACCTCTTCCTTTATTCTGACTTGTGAGTGAGTGAGTGAGTGAGTGAGTGATGCCAAAGGGAAGCCACATGTTAATCATTCCCACAAACATCAGCAAGGACAAGGCCATTCACCCATCCCAGGGTGGAGTATGGAACCTCACTGGAACCCTGCCTGCCTGTCCAAAGAAAATGGAGCATAACATTGGCTTAGCAACTTTCTGAAGGAGTTGCCCTCAATACCATGAAGGTATTTGTAGGGGTGCGTGCCCCTTGGCCAGCCTGCTGTATTGCTGGCTTCCCGGCTGCTTTTGGGGTATGCCTCTACATTCACGATTTGTGGTTTCTTCTGCTACAGCACCTCGACTATTGCTGTCATGGCCATGGTGCGATGAAAGAGGAGACCCTCGGAGACTTGAGAAATCAGAGGTTTATTGGATGGGGAGGGTGGCAGAGATTCCCCCAGACGGCCTCAGAGGTCTCAGGAGGGACCCTGGGGTGCATCTGCAGGGGATTTTTAACTGTTACAAACCCGAGGGGTGGATACATTGTATTAACCAATTACACAAAGTAGAGTAAC
>JBBMKD010000170.1:64692615-64765424 GCA_037834095.1 Argya squamiceps | reverse complement strand
ACAAAGAGACTATTCTAGCTTATAATAAAACCTATAAAAACCTAAAGCATGCAAAAATAAATTCAGCAATCCCACAGGTATTCCCTCTGAATGGGGATTTAGCTGCTTTTTAGCATTTACAGTTAAAAATAAAAAACCAGAACACATATTTGAGTGTATTAAGGTGTTTTTCTCCAAGTTTGACCATTCTAGGTGGTCTCAGTAGGACTCTGCCCTCTGTCTTCTGCCTCAGCAAAACAAGCAGACCCTGAGTGAAGTTAGAATATTCACTGCTAGAACTATTTCCTTGTAACTCTTTTTAGAATTCAAACTAAACAGAAACCAGTAGTTGCAATCCTTAATTTGATGCCATATTGTAGCACTCCCTCTCTATTCTTTCACTCTCCTTTTACTTCTCTATATCCTATAATCCAGAGAGCCTAGGGACAAAACCAGCATCAGGAAACCCAAAGAGCATTTGCTGCCAACTACAGCTCTTGTCTGGGATGAAAAATTGAAACTGTCTTGCTCTTGAGGGAGCTTCTTTTAGTATCTTCTCTATTAAAAAGATTTCTCAGGAAGTAGTGCTCATTATCCATTGGAATGGAGATAATGGAGATAAGGGCATGTGTTCATGCCCAGCTGCAACATCAGAGTAACCAAGAACGTGACCTAATCCAGCAAAAACATCTTGGTGAACGTAAGAGAAAAGTCAAACAGGGCATCACCACCTGACCTCTGTGTTCAGAGGGTGGATTTATCACTCCCACAAAATTTTAATAAAGCAATAAATTACAGCCCTCTTAGATAAGCACTTAGAGCCTGGATTTGAAATGACAATACAGGATTGAAGGTCTTTCTGGGCCTTATCATCGATCCATGTGCTGGCCAGTCAGTTAAGAGTCATTTTCAGGACCCGGTTCGTTAAGCTTTGAATTTGCATCTGCACCCTGAACCTATGTGTGTATTTCTGTTTGTACAAATTGAGCAACAATGCAAATGATCACATACTGCACTTAAAAATCAGGTTTAATAGGCTTTTAAAATAATTCAAGTGTTCACTTGAATTTTGCACTAAGGACAGTGCACGGAACACGAGACTGTTGTGCACCATCATTAGAAGGATGCACTTGATTAGTGAGAAATTTCAATTAAATTTATGATTCACATCAGATGGCATTTAATGAAGCCTACAAACAACACATGAAAGAATGCGTGTGTGTTAACAAACTCCTCCTGGTTTCTGATGGAGTTATTTTGAGTGTATCACTAATAGAGTTTAAATTGGTTTTTATTGCCAACTTGGCTTTATTTTTTGCTGTTCAGATCCAACTGAAAAGCAAAGGAAAAAGTGATCTTGAGTTTCTTCATTTGCCATCAACCTGAAGTGAGGTGAGAGAAAATAGAAGGGGCACTGTGCAAGCTAAAGTCTAATGCAAGATTTTCTTAACTTTGTTCTCTCTTCTTTTCAGTTTAGGGCTTAATAATAACAGAAATATGACCAAATATTTCCACTATTCACTGGTGTTATTCCTCCAATGATGGATTATTTTTTGGCAACCATCCGGAGGGTAGCAGTATGTGTAATTTGGAATTGTTGAAACATATTATACTCACACAAAGCAAACTCTTATAATTAGCAGAGTTCTTAAGAATAGTGGTGGTGTAAAAGAGAGCGGAATTTGGTCCATAATAGGTCAAATGTGTACCCTGTCAGCACAGGTGAATAAGGGTGAAGCTAGACTTTCTTGTCAGGTTCGTGTTTTAGATCAGGTGGACTACAGAGCTCTGGGCCTTTACTAACATATTTATGGTGTGTGTAACTACAGGCAACACACAAACAGTGAACAACACCTATATTTAACTTCCTTGGCTCTGAGAGTCTCTGAAAGTTCTTATTACAAGACTTTGCTTTATATTGCTCATAATTTTTTTGAATGTGACACAGTCTAAGGGAAAATTTCCATGCTAGATGTTTCTGCTGGCTGTACATTTTGGGAACATTTCAGCTAAAATAGTTGAAGTGCTTCTGAGTGTGAAATGATGGGAAAATATGCTGTGTTGCATGTAGGAAAATGTTCCTTTTTAGTAGTTTAGCAGGGAAATGTACCCCTACTATGATTTAAAGCACAGGACTGAAAATTAAGTCGAGGTCTGCTCTGCCTTCAACAGAAAAGTCTTAAATATGGCTAGATTAAAAGAATTTTTGTGAGCCAGTAGAAATTCCACTGATAAGGATAGCCAGTAATTTCTACTACAAAGGACAAGGTCATTTCTGAAACTGTAGGATAGGATCAGGACCTTCCTAGCAATTTCTTTCAGCTCTGCTGGAATAAGAACTGATGGATTTTTCCTCCAGTATAACACATGGACTCAAGTCAATTGACTTGAGGATGTTGAGGGAAGTGAGTGTCCTGTAAGGAAAGCTGGAAGTTGTTCAGAGAAAGTGTATTTGAGTAGGGAAAAAAACTGGGAATAGATCAAGGGAAATCGTGAATGAGGTAAGGAGCTGAGGGAGCTCCTCTGAAAAAAAAGCTCTGAGAAAAAGAAGATTTTCCAGGCAAGACAACTAGAAAAAGGATGGTGGTGCACAGCTGTGGACATGATCTTTCTTTCCCAGCTGGAGGGTTAATGTGCCAGCAAATCCCCATGAGTCAGGAAAGACTTTCTCAAAAAGGGAAGCTGTCCACCATTGTATCACAGAAGGTATTTTAGGTTCTTACGAGGGGAAGGTCCCATCTCCTGCCTGATCTCAGCAAAGGTCTCACAAATCCTTCTAAGACACTGCAGTTCCCAACGCTGAAAGCAGCTCCTAGAAATGTCTTGGCATGCTACTTTTACCTTCCACTATACAAAAGCACATTGAATTGAAACCTGTGTTCTTGTGTCTACTAACACTTGGGCCTTCAGCAAGTATTCATGAAGCTATAGTGCAAAAAGCACTTCCCAGCTCACACAATTGTTAATTTTTGCTGTGATCATCATGAACTGTAGCTACTATGAGCATTCATGGTTGTGATTGACACCGTGTCTCACTGATGGCACCGTAATTCCTTCTGACAAATTCTTGCTTGGAATGAAAGGCATTTGAAATAGCATTTGATGCCTAAGTTGTGTTTTAAAAATCTGCTAAGGCTGAAAAGTTGAATACCAGTGAAGAAAACATGAGTATTAATTCCATCCCTCCCTAGGAGACAAACTCCTGGGATGAATTGCTATATCTAGGAACCATTCTGATGATTTATTTCCACAGAATCTGGAAAGCACACAGGGTGGTGTCAGGGCTTCAAGAAGGGAAGCAGAGTCGTGTGCCAAGCTGGAAGATTCTCTTGCCACCTTGGGATTGCATGTTGATGTGATGCTGCCCAGTAGCATCTGTGCCAGGCACTAAAACACCTACACGAAGTATGGCAGCCACCACCTCTGCTCCACAGCACCTGGAGGATCTTTGCTAATGTCAAGGCCTGTGTTGAAGTCCTGGGGAGCTAAGAATAGGTTTTGACACCTGTAAGTAGGAGGGTGACAGAAGTCCTCAAGCTGGCTCTTGCTTTAGGCAAGTGGAGATGAGAAATTGGTAAGGCAAACAGAGTAGAAGGACACCCTTTTATATTCTTTTCCAGGTCAAATACGCCTCAAACTTCCTCTGCAGCAGGCAGAAGAATTTCAGGTCTTGTATATATTCAAACAACCCTAAATAGAGGCAAGCAGGGTGATAATTCTTTCCTAAGGATGGGATGAGGATAATGTGTAGTAAACTAATCACAGAGTCACCCACAGAATGATGACAATAAAACACAATATTGACCAGCTGCTCCCTTTGTGCTGAATGAGGTAGGGCTGCTGGGGAAGAAATTAGATCATTACCACAGACAGTGTCATGATGTGCTGGTGACCAGAACATGTTGGCTTTGGCATTTCCTAAATTTCAAGTGCAATTTTTCAGACTCTTTCATAGTGTACACAGGCAGACACAAGTATGAAGTCATGTGTGTTCACCTGCAGAAACTGACATATTAGAGAATTAATTCTAATTGTACCTATACAGATAAAATGACACTTCATTCATGCTACCAGCACTGCCCAGTAAAAGACAGTTCTATAAGGAATTTCAAAGTTTGCCTTTAGGTTCAAAGATGTTTTCCTGTATGCAAAACAACAAGATATTGTTTTGCATTCAGTAAATCCCTGAATTGCTAATAACCACAAGCAGAAATGTGTGTGGCTGCAGCACATTTACCTCAGTGCTTTCAAATACAGCACCCATGACCACAGATTGGTGCTGAACCAATGCCCACCTCTCATAGCAGAGCTTCTGATCTCTGTGTTACATTTGGATGCCCACATAGCTCCATTTGCCTAAATTTTTGGGCTGGTGGCTGAAAGATAATTAGTCTATGATCACTGTTGCTCTATTGAAGAAAAGGTGCTTGAACATGCTTTGCTCCTGAATCACATATTTTCTCCCAATGATTCCAGAAAGCTGACTGGACTCCAGCAAAAAAAGAGAGGGGATACTAATCCAAAAGAATGAAGATATTAAATATAGTTAAAGGTCATTCTGTTCCCATTTTATAAGGATGCTATTCTGAAGCAAAAGTTTTAATTTAAAAAGAAAAAATTCAATTCAATTAAAGCAGCTGCTTTCTTGTTTTAGTTCTGAGTTGCTTGAGCTCTTCACCAAATATATTGAAACCTACATATAAACCTACATATGCACTCACAGGGAAAGTTTTCAACAGTGTATTACACACAAGAGCAAGCAGCAGATTGCTTAAGATTACCCCGACATCCTGGACCAGTCTTGGAGCAGTAATATCTTCATGTTTGCTGTCAAGGCCCGTCACCCCAGCTGACCAGCAGGGACGCTGAGGCAACCCACATTACTCAATCAACTTTAAGTGTTATAAATACTGAGGTCCATAAAAAAGTACAATGTAATGATGACTTAAACAAACCCAATTCATCATCCCAGCTGCACACATATCATTTCCCTCAGGGTGACCAACCAAGCAGCAGTGAATTCAACCCAGGCCAGATTCTGATTCCATTTCTCTTCATCAATTTGACTTTTGGGTTTACCTCCCTCCAAAGGAAAAGAAAAAATATCCCCTTAAAAATGAATAAAAATCCCTCAAATCAAATACAGCTCAGCTGCTTGAGTCCCCTTTTTGTTGTTGTTGTACTCGTGTCCATGCATTTTGCCTCTAGTGATATAAAAGGAAACCCTTCAATTTAAAGGTCAAATGGGGGCCGTTTGTTTTAACCCAGTGAACCATGGCAATGGTATTCACATATATTATCTTTTGTCCTTCAACAGTTGTTAGACTTGTAGCCAGAGGGGAGGCTTGGCAGATTTGCTTGCACCATTTTTTTTATGATATAAAAAAATACAAAATTTCTGCAGTTAAGTGTGCTTGATTGAGTAATATTCTGAAAATCAAATCAATACCAAATCTGATTTTCAGTCAATGGTAAGGCACATTCACCAGCACTATTAAAGTTTATTGGTTTCATTTATTTAGACAGGAAAAGTAGAGATTCACAATTCAGTGCAGTCTGTTCCCTTTCCTACCTCCATCCTCTTCAATGCCTCCCCTTGATTTTATGTTTTCCCCTTTGTTAATCACAGAAATGTCATGTAAAAACACAGCTAATTATTGCTCCACTTTTCAATTCCCATGGCATCACCCCAAATTCCCTCTTCTTTTATTAAAAGTTTGCAATTACAGGATGGGCAACTCAGCAAAACTAGATTAAACTAGATTAAAGAGAACTAGTACCATGTGCTGGTTAAGGCAAAGTTTCAGCTGCTTTTCATTTCCACACAACTGTGGGAGCAAACCAGTTTGAACAGTCTGAGATTAGTAATTTTTTGTCAGGAATTAATGTGCATGCCTTTTCTGCTGTTGAATTTGATGCTATTTTCTCCAAAGGTGGCTGTGTTTAAAATCAGACTCTTTTTTGCTGCAATAGGTACAGAAGAGCAGTTTGCAAAGTTTAGATCTTTTTCCATCCTGTTGAAATTGGATGAAAGGAATATGGTAATCTTGGGGCTAGAAATCTGTAACTGGCATCAAAATTTGGCTGTGGCCTCTGCTTGTAATAAAATCAAAATGATTGGGATATTTCAGTACAAAGCTCCTTGTCCTGGAATTTGCTGCAGCATTTTTCTGTAGGCAAAATTTTGACCTGAGCTGAAGTGGAACTGTTCCTGTGAAAATTTGTAATGAACTGATACTTTCTGGCAAAAAAACCCCCCAGTTTGTTAAAATATTTATTTGTTAATGAACCTGAAAAAAATGCTGTTGACACATTTTTCCCCAAGAATCATACAAACAAAACGATATAATGATACAAAAATAAACATAAAACTAGGGACAAAACTTAGCTATTCAAGTTTGTCATTAGAAATGCAGGAGGGAAATGCTATTTTTTTCTGTTTATTTTGTGGAGGTACAACACTCTATTCCCTCTGCTTAGATGAAATGCTTCATAGCTAACCTGTTCTTTACTCTGCATCTACACAGTCTTTAACACAAGACCAGATCTTGGCTCTGTCATCATTCTTTCACTGAAAATAATGTATATTTGGAGTGATATTGCAAATTGTTGCACTGTTCAGTTTTGTCAATGAGCTCTGTCTATAAGATGGGTGAGACATAGTTTGGGGATAAGTTTTCAAGGGCAGGAATTTAAATAGAATTTAAATGAGATGTTCCCTCAGAGCCTGTACACTCCACTGACTTGTTTAGTTGTATTTTTAATTTCTCTCTTTTGATCCAAATGGATGAAAATCAAAGCACTTGCTAGGAGATTTTTGGATACTATATGACTTCAAAAACTATTACTCTGTTTACTTTTAACTGGTTAGAAAATAAAAACAGACAGAAATTTTATCAGTGTAGTAGAGTGATGATAGAGGCCTGAGTTGTCCCTAAGCCTGAGGGGACCACAGAAATGATAATTTCTGAACTGGGGGAGGAAAAAGGATAAACTTCTCAGGCAGGGCAGAGTTGCAAGTCATGATGGACACACAGAACTGCCCAAAAGTGCAGACATGGACTGCCATCCTTTTCTTTCCAGGAGAGCTGAGCAGTTTGTAAATATGTCCATCACTTTATAATCCTGTCTCACCAGTTCTCTCACTCTTGGCTTGGTACAATGGTGGGTTTATTAAGAAAGCAGGGGATAAGATTATACAACTGATTTTTAATAGAGAGCCAACATGGGCCAATTTAAATGAATGAGGAAAGTGACACTGCAAAAAATTTAATGCCAGTGTGATATCTTACCTGCCTCATGGGATGCATGCAGCACTTCACAAGCTACATCTTGTAGCAAATACTCTTAAATTAATTTTTGCACTTTATGTAAACACTGCTATTTACTCCATTTCAGATCGAAGTTCAATGTCTTTGTTGTTCTGGCTAATAATTATCATAATGCCAAATTCTGATGGGCATTGTTCCCGTATCTCTTATTAAGACCTAGCACCAATTTTTTGGATCCAACTGTCAGGCTGAAAAAATTTTCAGAAGAATAGTCAGATTTTATCTCATGGAGGCCAAAATTTCTAGCTGTTGAATAAGTTTGTGGGGCCTTCTTAATTGACCTTGGAATAAAAAATAAACTAAGAGAGATGAGATGTGCTTAGACAGGGTTTGTGTCATTTGTGTATTTTTCTTTCATGCCATTTATTTTTCACTTTATCTAGATTTTCTCATTCCCTGAGTATCAGGTAACTCTCAGTGATTCTGTACGATCTGGGCAGCTGCAGCTGATATATTCTCCCTTGAGGTGTGCACACTGCAGTTTGTTCCAATACAACATTTTTAAGTATTGCAAAAACGGGTGAGCTAATCTGGCAGCCTACTCACTATCTGACATCTCTAGTTCTGCTATATGACCCAGCCTCTGTATCATTTGCACAATTCCCTAACTGATCTCCTCCTCAGGATTTTGCCCATCCATTCCTTTTGGTTATCAACCTCTGCTCCTGCAAGGAGACAGATACACGGGAAAAATACTTTAAAAAGTCAAATTTCCTGAGGCACTATCTCAAATGGGGCCATTATTTGTTGTATTGCTGTACTCTTCACTCTGTTTCACCCTCTTAGAAGAGCGAGTTTGCATGGGAAATTATTGTCTTGCAACCAGATTGTCCTTTACATTCTTTAATCCTCTATTATTTTTCATTTGCTGGGATACTGCAAAACTCTTCTTGCTGTACAGCTGATATGTTTATTCTTTAAGAATGCTGATCTTCCCCAGATGTATACAGTACAAGCATTACCATTTCGTCCTTCATCAGTTCTTGGACTCATAGCCAGAGGCAAAGATGTTAGGTTTTGCTTGAGCTGAACAATACAATATTTTTGTTCAGCTGTGAAGTTGATTAATAATTTGGAAATTAAATCAATATTTTCTTTGATTTTCATTACAGTGAGGTTTGCATATAAACCTTCTGTACTGGCATTCCCAGCCTGGTAGGGAAACACGGTAAAACTAATGTAACAGATTTGGTGTTATTTTCTTCATGACATGGCAAAAATTAAGTGAAACTCTAAGGAGAAGCAGATGGATGATAATTTTTGCTGTTTAACTTCCTTTATAATTCTTGATTGTCAAAGCAGAAAAGGTTTGAAACGCTTGCAGTTTGTAGTGGCATGTATGAGGTAATTTACACAGTACAAAATTACCGATCCCCCTTTTATCATCAGACTGTTTTGATCCTTTAGACAGTCATATGAAAAATAAAGCTCCAAAATTCTGTGTCTTTTGATGGATAATGAAAGCTGATTTTCAGAGTCAATGAGTGCCCCAATTTTTCAGCAACACTGAAAAAACCCACCATGTAACTTTACCCTGGGAAAAAAATGTTTTAAGAAGTGAGAATCAAACTTCATTGAAATTGATGGGAAGACTGAAAATTTCAAGGCCTTGTAGTAAAGTCCTATGTACTTAATTCAAGTTAAATATGATTGGAAGTTTTGCCTTGAAATCCTTGCTGCTGTAATTTACACAGTAAACTTTCTCCAATGGGAAGGTCTTTCTGACTTTGAATCTGACAATAGTGCCCCAACACCAGCCCAAGCTGGGACAGTCAACATGGAAAATTTCTGTTGTTGAAAGTGTTGGATTTTTGTTCCTGTTGGCATTTGGTGTCTTCAGAAATATGCTTTTTCTGGGTTCATCACAATAAGCATTAGAGAAGCATTGCCATGTACCTTATGTAGTTGACAAAGAGTTGAAGGCACTCATTAAATCTCTCTGAAGGAGCCATGATTAGCATGCAAGATGTACAGTCAGCCTCTGACACAATTGACAATATTAGTGTCCAACTCTGATCTTATTTGACTTCTGTTTATTTGGCATTCAGTGTAATTTAAGTGTATATTCAGGCTGTAAATGTATCAGATTACCAGAAATCTATTAAAAACAGTAGCCAGTCTTTTGATTTTTCAGTCTGAACCTTAATGAATGTCCTACTTCCTCACTCACCAGTTTTCTCAAGTAGGAGATGGAGTTCAGGAATTAAACCTTCAGCTTAAAAAAAATGGAGGTGTATTTGGAGAAATAAGACTAGAGCTGCCTCTACACCATGATGTTATTCCCTTCCACTTCCCACCCACTTCTGTAAAACTGCATTTAAATGTAGGATTTTTATGACTTAGTTTTACGACTACCTACATGTTTCAGCTGTACTCCAGATACATGTTGGAACTGAATCTAAGGGATTAATTGAAGCTACACTATACTTCCTCCAGAAGACTTTGATTTGGAAGACTAGATCTCTGTGCCTGTTGTTTATACAACATATGTGATTTTATGAAAATTGCCCTTGTAGCTCAAAAGATGTTTAAAAAACTGAGGGAGTCCAGAGCAATCAAAAAAACTCAGAGTGGTCCTGAACCCAGCCATGAACAACATCATCATATGGATCAGCATCACCTGGTCAACTGATAAAACCTTTCAAGGAACAGAATTTAAACTAAGCTTATCAGACTTGGGCTGAAGTAATTCAGCAGCCCAAGATGCTCAATTGTACTTGTTTTAGTGAAATCACAACCTGCTGAAATGAATACTCACCTGTCTCCAGACACTTCAGGAGCCAGAGCTAAGGATATAATGGGCAGCATTTCAGATGTTGCTCCGTCATAACACACTGAAATGGAGCTCAGATAAGACCTTGTTTAATAACTTTGTTCTGTAATATTCTACTGGATCCCTAAAATTAGTTCCAACTATCTCCCCATGTTTAACCATCTCTATCTCAGCCAGGAGGCCCACCCATTGTCAGCTGGCCTTTTCTTTTATTTCATTGCCTCTTTTGCTGGACCAGTGACATCAGTCTTACCCACCTGACACTAATTACCTTAAAAGCTGCAGTGTTATGTCCACACTGCCCTTTACTCATCTCTCCAGGAATCTGCTGCACTCTTGAAGGCTCTGGCCATGCAGTAAATGAGTTCAGTTGATGGTTAAATGAGTTTAGTTATACCAGCTGCAAGTAGACTTCACCAGAAGCCCACCCCAGGGTTCTAGGTATAGTCTTAAAACTTAGGCAGAATAACAAATGAAAGTAGATGTTGTCTGCTTCTTTTTTTCAGGCTCTGATCCTGCAAAATGTCTGTTGAGACCATCCAAAAGGGTAACTGCACAAAGCATAAAGATTAACCTTGATAAGGTCACTGCTGTGTTGGGTCCTTTTTGGTTTTTTGCCTTGTCCAGAGGAGATTTGACGGTCAGAATTCTTGGACCTTCTCTGGTTCAAGTAGCAGCAGCTGAGACAGCTCCTCCTTGTAATCCCCATGTTCATGTGAGATGATGGCTCACACCAAAAGCAGCCAGAGGATTGAGGATATTCATTTTTAGGGGCAAAGGTGGCACCTTCACACAGGTTTATGCAGAATCGAGCACTTGAGGGCTCTAGTCTCGAATGAGATTTCCAAGTTATGTTGTAGTACAAACAAACAATAACAACAGAGAATGGGTGAAGGCAGGGGGAGGAGGGGGAAGTTATGATTAATTTTTATCAGAATTTCTTCTCCTTTCCACAGAGCAGTTCAATGTGAAGTCAAAGTTCATTGACACATTCTCTGTAGTCGGTGGGATGATTGTTTTATATTAGCCATTGACTTGGCCTACATTGATCCTTGAGAATGTATCGCACAAATCATTTTGCACTAAACTGCTGAATCGATGAAGAAATCTCCTGGAAAATTTATATTAAAAGTCGCTGTTTGCCTAAATGAGTTCCCTGTGCCCCATATTGAATATTTTGCTGATGAATTGAATGAGTTTAAATTTGAACATTGCAGACCCATTAAAGAATGAATTCTTAAATCAACTTCTGCCATTTATGATTGAAATGAGATTTCCCCTGCAATAGACTAGCTGTTATATAAATCAGTTGTGCATTTTATACTGTTCCATAAACAAGATATAATTCTTTTAAATACACAACAGGTGCCTTAAATCTCTTGATGCATCTTGTATTTATCTGATGTTGATATTAGTATATTTACACCAGGTAACGAACATGGGTTTATAATAGCATGTGGTTTCTGAAGGTTAAAGAAGCCATAATCTTCGTTCTTAAATGCAACTGAGTTTTCAGGGGTTATACTCTACATCACTGCTTACAGCTGAGATCTAAATTTAATCTAAAATAAATAATTGTCCCTTGCACTATAAAAAAGCAAACCATCTTGAGTAAGGTTATGATTAGAGCAAATTTGATTTTTAGTATGACATAGAGGAACATTTTTCTTGCTATCTGGTTTTAATATTGCAGTGAATAGTTGAATTTCTTTCCTTTCTATTCAGACTTTCTGCACCTTAGGTGGCCTCTATCTACTGGCTCAGGTAAATGATTTAAGCTGGTACCAAAATTACCTCATGCACTGGTCCAGTTTTGGAGTTGCCCCAGATACAAGATTTCCACTGACAGTTTGCTGAAGCAACTGGTGTCAGAGAAGTGCTTCCTCACTTTTTCCACAAACATCAGCTTTTTCACATAAATCATGTCCATCTTGAAATATGGTTGTTTCTTCTCAAGCCATATGAAAAGGTGACTGCTGGAGTCAGACTTGATCTTTGATGTCACAGGATGTTCCCTGTGTTTCAGAGTTTGGGTCAGGTGGAATCCAGTGGGGCAGTAGAGCAACAAATTACTGTCCTCTTCCTCAGAGAACACATTGAAGTGGTCATAAACCAAGACTATGAGGGCCAAACCAGGAACTGGAGCAAATCAATGCATTTTATATGATATCTAGAATGGTGTCAGTGTGGTCTCTATGTACTCAGCAGCTTCTGAATAGACAAAAATTCCTGAGACATCCCCCAGTAAATTTGAGAGCTTCAATGAGCTACAAGAGAGGACCAGCAGCTGCATTGTGGATTAGCAGATAGGCAGGTCTGGAGGTTAATTCAACATTGCACTGTTCTTATCTGAGATAATGTGGCATTCAGAAATGTTCACAATGTAACATATGAAAAAGAATTCAGTCCCGGAGAAGGAACCATAATGGGTATTGGAAATTCAATAAAATCTGGAAGCCTAATGAGAAATGCATATTTTTGCCATTTCTTCACTTCACTTGAACACACCCTACAAGGTGATTCAGAGCTCTGATGCACAGAGGAGGGGCCTACAGTCAACCCTTCTTCCATGCCCATCCTTCAGCGCTCATCCTCATCTTCCTCTGCCCTACAGCCGAGCACACACTGGATTTGCCCTGTGGGCTCACTCAGATATCACATCCCTGACGACAAGACAAAATCAAACTTTAGGGTGTGCTGCAGCCACTTCTCTTCAGTTTGGATTTGACTCTTTTCCTGCAAGCAAGATGCTTTCCTTAGCCTAGCATGAAGGGATGGTACAAAGTACTGTGACTATCCTTTGAGAAACAAAACCTTCCTTTTTTTCATCCCATTCCTGACAGTAGCAGTGATGCTTTAAGTTTTAGCTTTCATATTTTTCAGATTCTATTCTGCCTAGGGGTGTAGTTCTGAGCCTTATATTAAGTGTTAGTCAACTCTCTTCACAGGTAGACAAAACAAATGCTTTCCCTGCTGGAAACCAAGGAAAATGGGTACAAGTTTTCAGGCCCAAAAGCATAAACAAAAGTGGACTGAAGAGACAAAACAAGGATGGGACTTCATAACCTGAAGCTATAATTGGACAATTAAACCCCAATATGCAAATGGACCAAAAATTATGAAAAGTGTGAAACCTCTTGACTGCTCGTCCATTTTGTGACTGTTTTGGGTCCACCCTGGGTGTAGCCCTGGCCAGACTCTTGTCCTGCCCAAGGTGTATCCTTTAAGGCCTTTTAATAAATATATACTTTATTCTCTGAGGTCTGTCAAGTCTCTCTTCCAGGTCAGCCTTCCCAAGGTATTCTGGCACCCCAGCTGGGACAGTGAGGCATCTGGAAAACCCCTCTGGACCAAAGGAACATCCAGCTCCTGCTCCCCACTCCTGCCAGCAATCTGAGGGGGGGCAGCTGTGGCCCAGAAGGTGTCAGAGCCAACAGGATTCAGAAGCAGCTCCCAAGTAAAGAGATCTTTAAATCACAGGTGTTGCAGGAGGGCTGGAATAGCTCACTTTAACCAGGTTGTAAAATCTCACTACTGAGGCTGTAGTATCAGCTTCATCCCATGGCTTCTAATGTTTTCACGGCTCTGTGGGACTCTCTCATCCAAGGACAAGCATCAAGGGTTTTATAACTATCAGTTGATCATTTCTGCTAAAGTAGGGGAGGTGGATTCTCAGTGAGATAACAAAGGTGTTATCTCTATCCAGGGAGGATATAAAGGATATTGGGAAGATAACATCTAATTGAAGATTCAATTTTCCAAGTGCCAAATTGTTTTGATGACTAATTGATTTACATAGACTGAATTCATTCACAGAGCAAGTATTTTTTAGATCTTCGTGCCTTTTTTCTTTTGTGGCAGCACATAGGAATTGCTGTTAACTTTCTTGAAAATAAAAGACATAGGATTGGCATGGGAGATGTTACTGAATTTTAGCTCTTTATCTTCTAGACATAGACACAGTAGGTCGCTAATGTCAGTAAAGATGTGATTCAGGGATCCAAGCCCACAACTAGGTGACAGAAAAGGTCAGGATCTAATTGTTCTGCCTTGGTGCTGAGAGACCAAGGAAAGGAAGAAAATATGATGGCCTCAGGAAAAGCTGTTGCACAAGACCTCCTTGGCTCAGTTTAAAGGAGGGATAATGGTGTTTGCTTGCTATCCTCAGAGGGATTTTGCAAGAATTAATTAGGTAATGTTAACAAAGTTCTGTCAATGTCAAAAATAATATGTAGTGAGAATGCAGGATGAAGTGATATGGAACATTTATTGGGATGCATTTAGAATAGCTTTAAAGGTGAGATGTGACAAAAACATCAGTGAATTCTATTGTAGAGAAGCTTTTTTTGCACCCATCCCAACAAATTTCTGCTTTAGTGACAGCATTTTCAAAGCAATTCCAGCAAAGTCTTTTTAACAGGGATTCACTTTCAAATCCGTCTGCTGGTAACATGAGGCCAATTTCCAAAGGTCTGAGCACAGAGTTACTTCTTCTCTGTCCATGTCCCTCATCTTTATCTTTTAATTCCTGAGGACTGATGGATGACACACTTTTCCAGAAGGACTCAATGCTGAGAGCATTACTGGCGCTACCAGGATTTGGGTCCGGTGCCCTGCTCATCTCCTACCTTGGAAACCAAGAGAGTTCCCAATCTCAAAATGTTTCTCTAAGATGACTGAAACAGACAAATAGTCTCTATAATTAAAGAAATTCTATAATTATGATACTAGGGAAATTTCAAAAGTAAATTCACCAAATTTCAAAGAAATTTCAAAAGGTGCAAAAGTAATTTTTAAATGTTGATTTACTTTTTCACTGAACATGTTGCGACCATATTAATGGTCAGACAGGTAATTTTCATGTATGTGTTTTAGCAGGCAGAAATGGTGTGTTTTAGTTTTTCATATTTTAATTTTCTTCTTCATCTTATTCTCACTAAAATATTCATCTGGGTATCACTGCAGTCAAAAGGATACTTCTACTGTCATCACTGTAAAAGATGTAATTAAAACATTTGTGATTCTTTACAAATTTTAAAAAGTAACTCATCTATTGATAACAATAGACAGCAATTTTGTCTATTAATTTTTATTAGCATGCACAAAAATTTAATTTCTTAGGGTTTAGTTTATCTTCTAAAAACCATATTTCTTCAAAATAATGAAACAAATATTTTCAAATTTTTATTAAAAATTTATAAAAGCTTTTGCCCTGAATTTTTCCAGTCACACTAAATGCAACTGCACACTTAAAAAAAATCCAAGAGAATTTTTATGTTTGGAAAAATAAAAATTATGCCTTTATTAGGAGCCAGACTTGATATAGTTGGACATTATAATGACTTCTTTATGTCTCCATATCTTTTTCCCTAAATTATAATTTATTACATGCCTAATGTCTCGGTCAACATATAATGCCAAGTGCACAAACTTGATGGTTTGGTGGAGATCACCTGAGCCTGGTCTGAGGCCACCACACTCATTTCACATGTCACCAAAGAGCTTCTTCAGCTGCAGTGAGCAAATCGAGGTGCTAGTCCCACTGATGTTTGGAAATAGTTGTTTATACTTCATATTGTGTATTTTAGTACAGATTATGCATTTTCTTTATGGTGGCATTTCTCAATGCTCTTTTATAGTGGATAAAATTCCAGAGGAGGTTAAGCACAATATTGTCTCAGTGTGTCACTGTCCCTTGTCCCACAAAACATAAGTTTGTAAGTATGAAGGAAATTTTCTGTTGCATTTTCACTTTCTGAGTGCTAATGAAGCAAGAGCAAGTCTTTTGAGAGGCGTGGCTGTGCTTTCACAGAATAAACTCAGTATCTTTCCTTTTGCCATCTAACATTTAAAATCATTTTACATATACAGAACATTTGAGTCTAATTGGATGAAGGATCTTAATTTCTGTTACAAAAAAAAAAACCCTGTTAAATTGATATTACTTCATTGATTTTAATAAAGCCTTTGAAGATCTGAGAACAAAGGGTCCTATTGGTTCTTTAATTAGTAAAGGATTTATTCAATAAGTTATCGGACAAGTTAATTTACAGGACTTAATTTTGCTATTGAAAGGTTTAGCCTCCTTCCCTCCAAAATTGGGACGATGGACCATTCCAATACTGTGAAGGTGATGACCTTGTGATAACCCGTGTGTTCATCAGTCAAATTACTGTCCCCAGTAATGATAATGCCAAAGCTCTGGAACACTGGGGCAGCTAATCTGTATTCAAATTACACTCAATGAAACAGCAAGCACAATTCGAGTAATAACTCACTAGCACTGAGAGGTGAAGGGAGATGCTCAGACCCCTTCATGCAGATTGGACATTATCATACATTTCTTAGGTGTTGGACAGGTCTGCATGAGAGGGTTGTTAATGAAAATATCAATCAAAAACTCTGCTGACTTAATGGTCAATTTAAATTAATTAATTGGAAAGGAAAAAGTTGAGAAGGACAGCATTGATTGTTTAGCTCGGAGCAGTGGACAGGCTCGGAGAAAATGGTTGCCCAAATAAGACCATGTTTCCTATGTCAGCAGGTGCTTTGTGTAAAATCCTGTGTTTGAAAAGGTAGGGAAAATAGTAGGATGCTGTAATTTGAACCCTTTGATACTTTGAATCGTGGGTCAGTGGGTTTGGGATGGGGTGCTGAACGTGATGGTACAATACCAGCCTTGGAAGGAAGTCTGCAGGAGAGGTAGAGGTGAGGATATGCACCCAGCTGAGGATTTGACCCTCACTCTACTGATACATGCAGGAATCCTTTCATTCATAGCCTGTTTTTTATCCTCACAGCTCAGAGCATGTTTGTCAGTTGTCCCTAAAAGGCTGACTCTCTGAAAGACAAGGGAAGAATTCCTTTTGATTTAGGCGAGAGAGAATTTCAGCCTCGATCTGCAAGGGGGCTCTTCACAAATAAAATTGTGAATCAATATGTAATGCATGGAAGCATCTATAAGAATTTTCTTATTAATATGGAAGGCAATATGTGTTTTGGGAAAGTGTGTAAAATCTTTGGGATGAATAAAATATTAAACTTATATTTTTATTGTATTTTTTGAAAATATATGCTTTAAATGGAGATATTTTCTATATCTATGTCTATATTTATACCTATCTGTATAATTAAATATCAGCAAATTTTTTGAAGATAAAAATGTCCATAGTGTTTTAAAACGCATTTTACTTCTTACATAAGCAGACTATAGTGAAATTAGTGTGGGAATAGGCTAAGGCTTGAAATTAAATCAAATTCTTATACCAAATTCCTGTGTTTCAAACCCAAAGCTCAACTTTGGTTTTGAATTCAGTGGTAAGAAAACACAGCAAGATTTGCTAAATTCATGGTATTTTATCTCTCTGAAATACAATCCGAAATTCTTGCCAGCTGCATTGGATTGTGTTGTAGGTGCAGTCTAAAATCTGAGCATCCAAAATATTTTTGGAGACCGTGTAAAATTCAAAACTGTTACTCCAGAACATTTTAATCCTTACACTCTCTCTTTTTGTTGTTGTTGTTGTTTTGTTTTGTTTTGCTTTTTGTTCAGACAGCTATTTTGTTTTGGTTTTAATTTGTTTCCTAATTCTGCTCTTTCTAAATCGCACATTGTCATTTAAATCAGAGCAGAATACGAACATCAATCCTGTGTATAATGCAGGGGGAAGTAAATATGAGGTGTAAAATGAAATGCAGATGCAGCAGCTTTACTGTGGAAAGCATCTGACAGGCAGCACTAGGGTTGGTTCTAATGTTGTTTTTATAATTCTTTTTATTATCATACAGACTATGGGAGCAGAAAATTGGCTTAATGAGACACAAAGAAACCCAAATAAAACAATTAGCCCCATAAAAACAATATGGTAATTATACATTTAAGTAAATGATAACGAGTAGAAAGTATGTGGCACATTAGGGAAATTAAGTTATTGCACTGACTTTCTATTCCTTCTTTTCCTTCTCCACACATCCTTCCCTCAAAGCAGTGTTAAAATGATAATAAGGAACTCAAATTAACATATTAGTAATTAAATGTAACTTGGTCATTAGTAGCCTTCGGGGGGGAGGTCTCCAACCACATTTCATACCTGACTTCTGGAAAATGCTTTGTATGATGGATACACAGTAGATCAGGGCTGCACTGTTACTAGATATGCTGCAAAAAAAATTTGTAAAGGCTCAAAATGCCCAAACAACCCATGGCTGTGTTAGGACGATGTCCCAAAGTAAATCTTGCTCAACTTCAGGAGCTGAGTCATGTTTTCAGTTCACTCCAGCAAGTATCACTCACCTTTTCAGAGCTGTGTCAGAGAATATTTCACCCAGGTCCCAAGGGGAAGTAGGTGAAAAGAGCAGTGACACAGGAAGGGCAAACAGCACACCAGGCAAAGCCCACGGTGGCACAGCCTTTTCAGCAGCCCAGACCTGATGATTCTGCAGTTCAAAGATGTGCCTGGCTGAACTGACTTCTTTCTTGCTGGACTGTGTTAATATAATGGCTGTACAGCTCAAATGTAATCTCAATAAATGGTGTTGCTGTTTGCAAACTCTCTGGCTTTGCTTTCAGATCCAATGTCCCACCAAAGTCACCCAGTGTGTCTTTGACTCTTCACCCACCTCACAGCAGCTGAACCACTCTGGGCATGTCTCTATCCCAAAATAGATATCCCAAAATATCCCAAAAATATCCCAAAATTCAACCAGTACAGCCCTTCCACACAACTGTGGCTATATTCCCATGGGATTATCCAGAAGCTATAGGAGATATAAAGGGATATTGAAGTCCTTGCAGCTGTATCTAAGTCTGCCCCCTATTCTGTTATACTGGTTTACTTGGAGGAGAAAATTTTTTAGGGATGTACCCTATGTTAAGGTACATCAATGAAAAGTAGGGCAGAAAATGTGTGAAAATGCAGCTACTGGTGACTTTATCCAAGCCCTGCCTCATTTTTCTGATTTAGGAGGTAAAGATATTAACCAGACATCCAAAAGTTTTATTTCTAATCCTGACACTGATTCCTTCTGTGGTTTTGGACAAGCTACTTAGACTGACCACATTGTTTCATCGTGTCCAGAAGGGAATGGCAACATCCAATGTGTTCTCTCTTTGTGGATGTCCAAACCTCTTCCCAGCACCAACTTTCCTGTGTGCAGCATGAGGATTGGACAAATCTGCCCCAGCATTGCCTGGGTAGTGTCTTGCTTGGGGGAATGGATTCCCAAGCATGTCCCAGGAGCCTTAAGGTTGAATAAATTCTGATTGTCTGTGTAAATGCTGGATTTCCCTCTTGGCCTGAAGGTAATGCAAAAATGTGTGTGAACTATTTTTAGTTGGGCTATAAAGAGAAAATTAAGCTATTGGAGAATATAATTAGAACAGAATCACCATGACAAATTTGGGGATTAGATACATACCTTGTAATTAATCAGGCTGAATAAAGTCATCCTGGAGTAGAATTGCATGAACCATTTTATTCTCCTACTGGCTCTGGGTAACAGGTTCTGAGAGGAGTATTTGTGAAGGGCAAAGGGGTGTTGTGGTTGCACTAAGTCAAGAAATGGCCTTGGGAACTACTGGAGATGCTGAGGGTCCCAGCTTAGCAGGGAATCAGCCTCGTAGCTCTGAGGTCAAACCTGGTTGTGCCAGTCCCAGCCTGTGCCTCAGTGTACTGTGACCAGAGACTTTCACAGCCTTAGAATTTCCCGGCATGGAAAGCAAAGCAGGCACAGAAGTTGTTAAAAAAAGATGGCCTTTGCTATGTAAATGTATCAGGACCTGGGCATGAGCAGAAAGTATTAGTACTATTTTATTTTCTTATGAATAACAATAAAATATTACACTGACTGCAAGCTTGATGTGAGGGCTAGTGATATTATTGCTCTTGTAGCATTTAGTTTGCTTGTATATTCTCTTGACTCCAGATGGATTTTAATTTTGTGTATGGTAGCTACACAGTGCGCACGTAAAAGCTTTAATAAATCTGCTTGTTCAAACTGAAATAGGCATTTTGTATTATGAGATTGTCTTGCTCCAAAACAAATCCACATGATTAGAGTAGTGGATTTAACTAATTGTCCTCCAAGCAGCTCCTTTGGGAAAACAAAATGTTGTCTATGTTAACAGTGCCTCAAAGAGGGATCAGTCAGGATCAGCAAAAACATGGTATCACATGCTGTAGTATTGTGTTGTTTACCAGATGGCAGGAGGATAATTACCATAAAATCATTATCATAAAATCATTACCATAAAGTCATTGCTTTAGGGTAAGTACCATCATAAAAGCTGATATCTGAACTGAAGCCCAAATCCCAATATGTAACTACTGTTGCATTTCTAGAGAAATGCAGAATCCCAGATTTCAAGATGTGGATTTTTCACTCTGGATCAGATTCTGATGTGTGAGGGTTCTGTTTTCCAGAAAACTCCTTATTCAGCTGTTCATGTGAGATACTAAAAGTGATAAATGCTTTTCAGAGACTTCTATTCTATTCTATTCTATTCTATTCTATTCTATTCTATTCTATTCTATTCTATTCTATTCTATTCTATGCTATGCTATGCTATGCTATGCTATGCTATGCTATGCTATGCTATGCTATGCTATGCTATTCCATTCCATTCCATTCCATTCCATTCCATTCCATTCCATTCCATTCCATTCCATTCCATTCTTCTTCTCTAGATCTTGTATTATCCTCCTGTATAATCCTCCTAGTATTATTAGCAGTAATATTAATTGGGTTATTACAATTCGTAATACTATCTACAACATGTTGCTGAAAATCCAAGAACAAATAGTAAAGCATTTCAGACTCTAGAAATGCCTCTCAGGCTGCAAGCTGAGCCTGGGAATAGCTGAGGTGTAGATGTCCATGTGATTTCTGTTTAAAGGCAGGTGATTTAAAGGCATGATTCCAGCCCTCAGTGCTTCAGTTTTTCACCGTAAAACTTTGTGAATCTGAACATGGAGAGACCTGGGTAGGGCAGAAGCTGGGTCATTCCTTCTACCAGTCCAGTGCTTGTTTTTAGGAGGGAGAATGCAGAAGCATAGCTGGAATGATTGCTCCTGAACTGTTGGCTCTGGCAAATGTTGTTTCACCTAGTTTAGAAAGAGTCCAGCCCTTAAATTTACTTTGTTTGGCCCTTCCCATTGAGTGATGCAAGGAAGTGTCAGGGCTGGAAGGCTGGCTTTCATTAATGACATAGTTATAAGAAAGGAAAACAGAGGGAGGCACTGTTAACAAGAAATTCTGGGGCACCACAGTGAGAATTGCCTGACCAATGTCACAGCTCTGTGGCAAGGACGTGTGGGGTTGCACAGACCCCACATAACTGCAAAATCCTGCAAAGAACCACCCAGAAATGTTCAGGGTGGCTTCAGAGATGATTAACAGAGACTTGTGCAGCTTTGACCGTACTGCAGGCTGGCACAGTGTTGTTAAAGCCTGTGGCCTCTGCCCATGGGACCTACACTCAGAACAGTGTGATCCTGCTCCTGAGATGGAAAGGCTAAAAAAAGGTAGGGATAACATTGTCTGCTATGTTTAGTTTGTACATAACTTCAGAATACAGGTCTTCAGGTCTATTAAACTGCCACTTCTGATCACTCTGGTCCTTCAAGGGTGGTTTTATAAAGGATTTGAGTATTTAAATTTCACTGAGATTTGTGAATGTCATGTTGTGATACGCCCTTGAAACTGCCTGCCTTCATCCAACTAAAATTGCAGAGAAAAGCCAAAGTACAAACTTCTCATTTTGCAGATTGATGCTGTTGAGAATTGGCCATTTGCGGGTGACTTTGCATATTCTGGAACAGAGCAGGCAAAGCCAGTGTGCAACACACTCTGGCATTACATGCTCAAAGACCACTGAAGCAGATAGCACTTCTCTAGTAAAATTTTTCCAAATTAGTTTTTTTTGTGTGTTATCACTGTCAGAAGAAAAGCTGACCTTTCTGGTTTTTTTTCCCCTGAGTCAGTCATTACTTACATTTCTTACCATTAAGGCTTGCTCCACCTTGCCTGTCTCCAATGTTACGTTCCTGTGTCATCATTTCTGTGATTTCCTATTGCTCTGCAGTACCCACTGGGGGAGTGATCAGGATGCTGCTGTGCCTGACCTGCATGGCTGAGTGGCTTCACCCAGTTCATATCTGGGGCCACAAGAGGGTGAAGAGCTGTGAATTCAAGTTCCAGGCAGCATGAGTCCAGCCAAAAAGTCCATGCAAAATACTGGAGAGCATCTGAAACACTGTAGGCAAAACCATGGCAAACCCACGCTGGTGTCTGGGGTGACATGGCAATTTATGGACTGGATAGCTGGAATTTGTCTCTCTAGACTCCATTTGTAGTCAGTGGAGAAAGGGATACAATGAGAGCTGATGTTTGCACAGTTGAAGATGGACTTTCCACTGACTAAACACCTGGCAATTCTGGAGTACCTTGCAGGACTAACTCACTCAGCAACCCAGTCCCAGCTACAAACACCTCAGGCAATGTTAGTGATCCTCTCACAGAGACACCTCAATGTCCTGTTTGGGAACTCTCTGTGCACAGAGAAATAATTTGTCCTGCCAATTTTCATCACTGGTAGTTACCAAGTGGGTCATTAATATGCTGTGTAATTCCAACCTAACTATTCTAATGTGCATTGATTTCATCTTATGTGGGAAAAAGAGCTCATTGCTTATTATTGGCTGTAATATATCTCCATGGCAAAGGCAAAAGCTCACCACTGGCCTCTCAAATGGCTGAGAGGAGCTAGCAGCATTTGCTGGAAATGGGGCACTGTCCCTGAACACTTTACAGCAGAGCACTGGGATACCAGAGGCTCCTCTGCTGTGGGGAGAGATGCTCCAGTCCCTTAATCATGTTCACAGACCTTTGTTGGACTCTCTCCAGTTTGTCCATGTCTCTCTTGCATGAGGAGCCCAGAACTGGGCATGGTGCTCCAGATATGGCTTCACCAATGCTGAATAAAGGGGAAGGATCAACTCCCTCCACCTGCTGTCAACACTTTTTCTTTTTCACTGTCCAGTCATGGGTGCAGGTGTTGGGAAGAATTTGTTGGTTTGTCACCAGTGGCATAAACTTTCCAAATACTTTGCCACAGCTCTGAAAAAAGACCCACGCCGCAGTTGGAAAACATCTCTGGGGCAGAGATCAAGGGAGTCATGTATGCAAAATGAACAGCAGAACATCACTTTGTGGCTCATGAATATTTTCTTTCCACCTGGTTACTGTCCCACCATTGTCTTTCCTGTGAAAAAGTCTTATTTTTATTTATTTCATATCACCTGTTGCTGTTGGGAATTTTTTTCCGCTCCCTTCTCTGTGGAGGTCGTTCCTGTCTAAACAGACCCCCAGGTTTTAAAGAGATATTTCATGTTCCTGTCTAACACCTTACATGGACTTTGGGAGCTCACTGAATTTTGTTGAGGGTGAAAAAATCAGTACTGTGGGTCCTGTGAACTTTCCAGCCACATTCAAAGACTGCATGTGTGGCTGTGTTCAGGCCACCCCCACCTGCCACCCCCTGCTCTGCCAGGCTGGGTGAAAGCAGGCAGCCTCCACAGGGACAATTGTTGGGTGGAGAGGTCAGTCCACACAGGTGTGTGTACAGCCTTGGTGGCTTGCCACCCACCTCTTACTGCTCTTCAGACATGCTAAAACGGTCTCCATGTCAAAAATGCCTTTAAACATCCACAGAAAACCACAGAGAAATACAAAATAGAAGTAACTTTGCCAGACTATGTACTGGAAAATAACCAGCACAGCCTTTGCAGGGCTTTTGACCTTGCAGGTCCTTCCATGAGCATGGTCCATGTTGTTTCCCACCCCACATACAGTAGCCAGCATGCCTGCAAGGCTGTTTTTAGACTAATTCCTGCTAATGTCATGCATGGCTAGTTAACCTCCATTTGGTCTGTCTTTTAGAGATTTATTCATCAATAAAGGCGTTATTACTCCTTTGATGATAGTTAGTATCATTTATATGAATTGTCTATTGACGGACACATTTAACAAAGAGTGTTTATGTGCTGAACAATCACATAGTTTATTTATCCAATAATCATATAATCGATTAGAAAAAAAATTCAAGTTGAAGGACTTCTTTGAGATTTAAAGATTTCACAGTTTCCATCTGTGTCCAAGATGTTTAATTTGTGTTAGTTATGTATTACATTTCACTAGTATTGTTCCTACAAGAGGGTCATATAGATCAACCTCTGGCAGCTCTCAGGTAAAGACTGAACCTGGCCAGCTTGTTTAAGATGATGTTTAGGTACTTTTTAAAAGATGTTTAAGTATTTTTTATCATAAATGATGATATAAAAATCTGAAATTTTGGGTAGTGGGAGCCTTGAGGTACTCTCAGGGAAGGATACTACTGATCACACTTGCCTTCCAGACAAAGGCCTTTTTCAGTACTAAGACCATCATCTCTACAGTGGTTACAAATATCTACTAACAACTGAAAGAGGTGGATTTTTGTTTGCCTGATGCTTTTCACTGGCTGATGCCTTTACATTTTCACAAGGCATAACACTATTCTCTAGTACTCAGATAAAAATCCAAATAGAATCAGAAAACCCTTCATGTCTTGCAAGCCCTGTAGAGCTTCTGTTGCTCCTGGATTGAAGCACAGACAGCTCGTGTGCAGCAGAACAATGGAGGTCTCCAGCAGAGCACGTCCAGTGCCCACATCTCCCTGAAACCACCGCAGCTAGCAGCACATTCCCTCTGGGAAGCCTAAGATATTGAATGTCAGATTTCTGTGTTAGGTGACCAACATTAATCCCCCAACTTCCCCAAGCCCCAGATGCCAAGCCATCACCATATCATGTTTGGTTCTTAATAGAGATACTGCAAAAATGCAAGGAGTGCTTGTCAAGGAAACACTCCTTGGTGTGGATGGGAGAGCCCATTGTTTGCCCAGGTTTAAATAGTGGGTGTTTTATATCCTAAGATCCTGACCCTGGCAGTTTCTCCATGTCAATCACATATCCTGCTCTCAGAAAAAGATGACTGCATTGACTTACAGTGACTTCCAGTTTCCTACAGGTAGGAAGTGAGGCTGGGCTTTCATCCTGCAAACACTCACCCAGTTGTGTTTATTTGGAAACATGTGATTGCTTCTGTAGGACTACAGAGAACATCAGAGGAGAACCTGGGCTGCACAGTGCAAGGCCCTGCAGGGACCTCAACATCCAGGGACAAAAGCTTTGTGTGGTACTTACTACAGTAAACAACCTATTCCTTAAGGCAGGGAGTAAAGATTGCAGGAATAAAAGGGAAAATTCCCAAGAATAAGAGCTGAGTCTTTTCAAAACCAGTGTTTTTTTCACCCCTTTGTACCACAGAAAGCAGGAATGGAGTGGTCTAAGTTCATGTTGGGATCTTAGAAAAAGGCAGGCTCAGCCTCTGTGATTAGAGACCAGGTCCCCAGAATCAGTCACAGTTATCAGTTCTGGGATGTCCAGCTGTGGCACAGATTCCCTGTTAAAATACCCTCATGAGCAGGGAGGGTTGAAGTGGGTTGGTTTGCTATTATTAGTCACTGGCCAAAAGCCTTTGTACTCTGGTTTGAAGGAATTTTTGATCTTTTGATTTTACAGGAGACTGGGATTGATAAGCCGGGTGATTTCAAGGGCTGCAGTTTCAATCACACCCCCCTCCCTGCTCCCCACCCGGGAGACTATGACCACAGGGAAGGACAAGTCCTGGGATTTGAAGGTTTAGCCTGAGGCCACCAAGTCCCATAGCTTGAGCATTACCAGTTTTGTAACAGCCTGAGCTAAGCTCTGGGAGCAGCAGCTCAGCTGGCCAATGTCTTTGTTAGATGCACTTGGAAGCGGTAGAGAATAAAACCCTGATCCTGTGAAATTTGGTGGGTGGAGGCAGATGGCTTTCAGTGCTGAAGTGTAAATAGAGTGGTGAACTTGCTACACCCTGAATGAGGGGGAACTTGTCCTTCTGTCCTGAAAAAAAAAATGCTACAGAAAACTTTCCTTAGGAGAAGTGGGACAAGGGGACTGACACACACTAATTCAGATGTTACACTCTGTAGGTCCTTCCCCGCCCTCTTTGCAAGGCTGCTCCTCTGAGATCCCTTCCTTGAAGGTGACACTGCAGGTGTTGATCTCAGACCTCTCAATCTAAAGTGCTTTTACTCTGAAGTCACTGTGGTACAACTGATGTTTGCTTTATTCCATACTCTTCAGTAATTAAGTGTATTTAAAGTTATTCATGTGTTATGTTTGTTATTAACTCTCCCTTCTAAGTGAAAACCAAGACAAGTTGATACTTTTTTTAAACTGTGTACTTTAGAAATAACACTCTAATGTCTTTGCTCAGGGACTCTGGTAAAATTTTCAATTTAATTAAAATGACAATAACAGCAGCAGAGATGTAGTTGCTGAGACCCAAACCTGTGGCAGCCACAATTGCATGGGAGCTGAGACTTGGCAGACACAGCTGCTGCTCTTGTTCCCTTCCCAGGAAATGTGGAAAAACATCACACCTTCTCAGCATGGAGGCTGGCTGGATGAGCAGGGCACATCTGGCACCAGAGACAAACCCACAATTGCATTTATATATATATATATGAATTCATGCATATGTTTATATATATTGGAACATATATTTCTGTATTTGTGTGTATAAGCATGTGCCTATGACTAGCACTGCATGATTTTTCTGCAATACTTGGCAATGCCTCCACAAGAAAGAGCTTTATAAATAGAGCAGTGCAGAAAAAGCATTATTAAATGCATGTGGCTTTGTGATAGCAAACAAAAATACGAATTATCCTATTGGTGTGATGAAGATATAAAAGAGGACAACAGAGAAATAGCTTCAGCTCTTACATGTATGCCTCTTTTCTTGGCTCTGGATCTTCTTCAGCAATGGTGCCACCTTGCTTTGTCTGGGAGTTTTCCAGGTACAATGGGACAACTGAGAGCCTGCTCTTGTCACTTCAGCCACAGGGGAAGAATAAATTTCTTACGTTTGTTATTATTTGAAATGTTTATTCAAAGCTATGACCTGAGACTCCTGCCACAAGCCCTGTGTATAGGACAGCAGGTGTCTGCCCAGGGAGTGGGCATGAGGGAAACACTTCTGCACCTCAGACCTTGTTGTCCCTTCTCTCTTGCTTTTGGGAAGAGCTGTAGGTGTCACAGTGCCACTGCAGCCAAACAGAGCAGCAGCCAAACTGCTCAGGACACACCTGGAAACACCCCTGGACCATGGAGGGGTGCTTGCTGGTACAAGGAGCACAAGCAACAGAAATGCTGATTTATCTGGCTTTTCAAAAGTCTGGTGTCATCACTGGGGCAACATGATGACCCAGGCCCACTTGCAGCTTGTCTTTGTACCTGTGTTTCTTAATTAAAATGTTTGTGCTTTAGAGCCCAGGGGTGAGATCTGTGCCACATGATGCTCAAAAGTGGAGTTGTTTCTTTTCTTCTTCCCCAAAAAGAAATGATAGGCACAAACCATCTGATAGCATCTCCAGCTACCTGGGCCACCCCATGGTGGAGACATGATACCTCAGGTCTAATCTGTAATCCTGTTTCTGGGCTAAAGTGGCCCTGTGTTTCAGGTCTGCTCATATATGTGACAGCTGAGAAATGAACCCAGTCCTTCACACAGAGAACTATGAGGAAAATTGGAAGCTTTTTGACAGGTCAGAAACCCCATTGCTTAATTTGGAGAGAAGAGATGTGAATTAATGCAACAATGATATAGCACAAGTTAAATCCTGGAGAAAAGCTGACAGAGGCCATCGGGGTTGCTCTGCCATGGACCTGAAGCTGAGATATTCAGATTGCTGCCCAGTGTCCTGGGGTGCTGGAAGGGTCCTGTAGGTGGCTGGTCATGGGGGCGGGATTCCATCATTCCGAAGTGATGCTCTTGTCTCCCAACCCCACCTTACAGCCCAAGATTTTCCTTGGACTTTGGTGCCATCCGGTGGCAGCAAAGCCGAAAGGAGGCGAGCAGAATCCTTGGGTTTTGGACGGTTCCTGGGCATGCACGAGAAGCTCACAGACAAGATTTCAGTCTTTCCCCAAATTTCGGAATGGGAGACAGTGCAAGTGCAATGGCCAGAGAGAAAGTTTTGGTGATGTTTGAACCAGGCAGAAAAGTCAAGTTTTAAATAAAACCCCCTCCAAACAGAAGAAAATTGAGAAGCTTGGCTTTTAGAAAATATTAAGAAGATGCCTTAAAGATTGTGTGTGAAAATCACACCAATATTCTCCAGATTTTCAAGTGTTCTGTTACTTAAACAAAAGATCTGGGTCTTCGGCTTGATTAAACTACTGAGACACAAAATCAGTGGATCCAGACTTATTCCACCAGAAATTAGGCTTAAAAATTTTTGTCTAATATGAAATATGTTTTGGAGTTTGATGAATTTTGTTTTATCTTGGTTTTTTATGTTTTTCACATCACATCACTGAATTAACAACAGAAGGGATTCATGGAGTTCATGTTGTCCATATTGAGTGCATCAAATTCTCTGTACTGACAACAGAGTCTGTTTTGACTCAAGATTAGCATGGCCTTGGCTAAAACACGTCTCGCAGTATGTGGACAGCTGAAATTTTAAGGAAATTAGGCTTGGGTTATTCCCATGGGCAGATATTGAACTTTTAGAGATGGGAGTCTTCTTCAAATTTTCCTGTCTAATCCCTCAGACAGTAAATCCTGTTACAACTTTCCCCACAAACCTCTGGTTGATTTGATTTGTGATGTTGTTCCCTCTCTCATGCACTGTTTGAGGAAGACTAAAAATAAGAATTTACATCAATCTCAGGGATTCTCTTTTTGAATCTGTAGAGGGATGGAGACAAAAAAATTTTATTCCTCTCTGCCAATAAAAGTAGCCAGCTCAGAAAAAAACAGCTTGAAATAATGTTAATGGTTGGTGTTTGAGGTGGGCTTTGAAATTATTATTATTTTATTATTCATAATAACAGAATTTCAGAAATACTTAGCTTGCATAACTCCTGCTTAAATTCAAATTAAGGATCTTGGATTTATTTTAGCAAAAAATGTAGTAGGACTGTCAAAATCGTACATAATTTGAATCCCCAATACTTTGCATTGAGGTAGGAAATAGCTGCTTTTGAATCTTCTTGAGTTTAACCTAGCTAAACACAGAATGAAAAAGCAAAACCCAAAATAACATTTAGGCTAAGTTCTCCTGAAAATCCCCAGCACGTTATCATAACCCTGCACCTGTCTGATTTTAAAGCTAAAGGCTGAAAGTTTAGCTTCTGAATTCACTACTTCATAAAATAAAGGGAATGAAACAAGGTTATTACCCTCCTCTTGTGGAGGCAAAATCTCCAGGAAGGGGAGTCCACAACACCTACTATATGGAATGTTTTGGTTTGGATTTATTTGGTGTTAAGCAGTGAAAATTGCAGGAGTAACAGCTGATCCATCCTGCCCTCACCCAACACATGTTTCTGTGTACGTGTGAGTCTTGTGAGATCATGTAGATACAGGAGACACCTCTTTTTTTTGCATTCCCACTTCTCTCCCTGCTCCCATTCTGGCTGTAGCATCCTCCCACCAGAGTAACAGGCTGTAACTCTACAAAGTTACATGTTGGTATAACTTGGCCCTGCCATTATGGGTGTCTGCTGTTTCCCAGCTCTCTTAGTTTATGTTCATCCTTAATACTCTGCTACTGAAGTTATTAAAAGTTAGCAGGGGACTTTTGTCAGAAGACAGCTTTTGTAAAATTGAACTGGCAAGCTGACCACCTCAACTATCAACTGCTTAGGTACTAAAAGCCCTTTAGAGCTTCACAATTTTCACATCAAAGGTGAATCTGTGTAAGACATCCCTCAGTTTTTGCCTCCCGTCCCTATGAGCTGAATATTTTGCATCTCTGTAATTTGGAGAAGCACCAGAAATACAACAAAGGCTGCAGATTTTCCACATCTGGCTTTGAGAGCAGCAGGCACACAACAACCGGGCAGATCGCTCTCTGAATTCCTTCACCTCGCATCCCAGACGAACCGTACAAAGAAGGGAAAACCCTGAAGGACCCTTCCTGAGCAGGATTTTCGGTGCCTGCAGCGAGAGGCTTTCCAAGAGCTCCGCTGACACTCGGTGGTGCCGGGGGGAACTGCACAGCCCCGCTCCCGACGGGAGGCATCCCTCCACCCAGCACTGCTGTTACAGTTCTGCCTGCTTTATCTTGGCCGAGGTCAGGATAAAAGACACAGGAAACGGGGAGTCGAGTTCAGTCTTGGTTGTTTATTATATCTTATCTATTTACAATATGTACAGCGTGAGCTCCAACTTGCCAGTTAAAGAAACGAGACAAAATGTATCGCCTCTAACTCTTACCAAGGCTATTTAAGAGATAATTACCCAATACCAAAGTGACACTTATATTATTTATGCTTTTGACCCAATAATGACCATTCGAGGTCCACAATGCAGACATCTTTGACCCAGTTAAGAAAACCACCCAAATCCATGCAGAAGAAGGAAGAAGAAGTGAAGAAGAACTCAGACAACATCTTCCATCTTGGCCCACATGCATTACTTATACCAAAACCCCAATCCTAAGTTTTCACCCTGTGAGATCACACAACACCATTCCAACTACACACCCACATCCCTGTGCTATCACACAATCTTGGAAGCCTGTTCCAAGGCCTCAGGTCAAATGCAGTGCCTGCCTGAGGGTCACCCCTTACCTCAGAAAGCCTGAAATTTTCAGCCTCCAGGGTTCCAGCACACTGCCTCCTTGCAAACCAAGCCTCATTTATTTACCTTCTCAAGATGGCAAACCAAAGCCCTGGAGCTGGTGACCACTGGGACTCTTCCTCTGCCTGCCTCCATTTCTCCCTGGTGTCTTTAATGTGAAGGGCACTGTTAAATAGTTACATGGGAGTTATTTATAGAAAAATAAAGAACCTGGAGGTAACTTTCTAGAAGTTGGTCAGGACCTTCTTCTGGTTTGCTGGTCTCTAAGCTTTGAAAGATAAAGAAGATCCCTAATTCAGGGAATGCAGTTCTGCCATTGAAGAGATTTAAAGGGTGGTTTGAAAGAAAATCCACCCCATTGGAGACCCACAGGCTGTCCCAGAGGTGTGCATTTATAAAGTCATAGAGTGGTTTGAGTTAGAGTGAACCTTGAAGATCATCTGGTTCCAGCCCCCCTGTCATGAGGGGTTGTACATAACAGCAAGTAGACATCTAAATTTGGTTCCTTAGTTAAATGCCTCAGTTTAGGTAGGGTGACTGCATCTACAGTGGGTAAGGCTCACCCCTTTATATAGAAATTTGTGTGTAAAAGGAAAAAAAAAGTTAGTTCAAATCCTCTGTGTGTGCAGGGTGTTAAGAACTTCTTTACAAGTGCACTCAGAGCTGCAAGTAGTGGGCTAGGGCAGGGACAAAAACAAAGCCAGAGTGGAGTCCCATAGGTACCAACAATTAGGCAAACACTCCTGTGGAAGCAACAGCATCTCACAGGTGAAGGGAGGAAGAAGATTGCCCAGCTGTTACCACAATGCAGGGAACATCCTCTAGGTTGCACGGAAAGATCAGCCTAGATGAAGCTGAGTTTCCTTAGCAGGTGGCTGTGTCACAGACCCTGCCATCCTTATTATTTTCTACTCTTTTCACACTGGCACAGGATTTCAGCAATTATCACTGGCCAAAGTCTGCAGGGGTAGTAAAGAATTGCTTGTCCCTGCCTGTTCCCAGGCTTGGGGAGCCTCTGGGGAGATATGTCAGTATCAAAGTCATTATTGGGCAAGGGGCAGTGGTGTGAAAGTGCACAGGAGGTCAGAACAGATGTTTGGTTCTCTCTCAAAATCATGAATCTCTGTGGATTACTTGAGAGGGATCATGTAAATCTTGACTAATGATGAGGAATATAAAAATTTCTGAGAATTTATGGCTTTCCATAGTTTGTCCACCCCACACAACTGGTGATTTCCCCAGGCAGGTCTGAAACAACAGTAAGTTCTGTACTCATTAGAAATTAAATTGTGAGTCCCCAAGATGAAATGCAGCTAAAATTCCCCCTACATTTATCTGGTGCAAGGCTCACAAGAGGGGAGCACAGTCAGCACAAGGACAGAAGTGGGCACCAGTCTTTGGTTATGGCTCTGAACTGCAAGTAAGCAGTGGTCCAAATTTTCCTTATTTTGCACATTGTATCCTTAACAATACATTAGACCTGTGTTTCCACTACTCAGATGCAAAATGCAGTGCAGGTTTTCTTTTCAGTTTTTGTTCTCTTGCCTATATTTCCCATTTTCAGCACACCCTCTGCATAAGGAGGCCTTTCTTTCAATGAGGTACAAAAGGCCCTTCAGCTGGAGTCTTTCAACATGACAAAAGATACTTTTGACTACCCATAAAACATCTATCTAGTTTTCTGGAGACCTGACTCTCTGCAGGAACAGTTTAACATCATTCAGAAGAGTTGGCTGCACTCATTTCCCTTCTAAAACAAACATGAAACGCCACCTAAGTCTGTTGTATTTCTGCCTATGTGACCATTTCGTGTAGAGTTCAGTGAGATCTCAAAAAGATCAGTGTTGCCTCCATAAAAGTCTTTTGTTTTCTGCATTTTTATGCCTTACGAGCAGTAACTTTGCTCTGTAACCTGGATTTGCTGCAGAAAAGAGACATATTCAGCTGGAATGATTTGCATCAAGGTATTGGGAAGCATCCATGGCTCTTGCTACAGTCAGAGAGGGCAAAAGGCAGATCATGGATAGTGAGTGAGAAGCCACAGCAGGCCTATTATCCTTGTAGGGGAACTTCAGTGCCAATCTGAGTATTTCCAGTGTGTGGGATTCTGGGTGCAAATTCCCAAAAGAAGCAGCTGCAGCCAGTGGAACCCTGGGCAGTGTCTAGAGAGAGAGGGAAAAGGAAAGGCTCTCTACCACTAAAGTAGAGGGATTTTCAGCTCCTCACACTGGAATCAGATGCAAAGAGCTCTTCTGGCAGCTGCCGAAGTGTGGAGTGAGTTTAATGGTCACATGTCTGTTAAACATAAATTTAAACTTTATGTTTACTCAGGAGTGATAAATGATTCAACCACTTCAGTACCATGAATCCTCTAGAGCAGCACCTTTAACCTTGCTCAGGAAAACACTGGTGTTTAACAGTACTGCAAAAACAGGCCATTTGCAGAAGTGTTTCAGTCTGTATAAAGAAGGGAAAAAATAATTTTCCCTTAACCTGAAGCTGTCTGGACAATGTTTCTTGCCTTTGGAAATACTGTCAGAAAACAGCATATGCTATAGTTTCATAGTAGAATAGTGTCTCCTAACTTGCTGGTTTGTAGCTATCTAGCTATCTAAAAAGAAAAAAAACCAAAAAACAGAAAAGAAAGAGAAAAGAAAAAAACCACCCCAGGTGCATATCAGATGTCTCAGTTGAGACATTACTTTCACTATCAAACTGATAAGAATTTAAAAGTTGCATTTAATCCTATAATTAAGACCCTGGTTTCAAACTTGGTTGATCTGGGTCCAAATCCTGTCCCTTGCAATTGGGCAATTGGTTTCTTGTTATGCTTGATCAAATATTTGTAACTGTATTTCTGAAGTGTTAAGTGTTAACTCCTGAACACAGCAGTGACCTGACATTATCTGCTTTGAAGCCCAAAGGATTTTTTCCATCTACATCAGTAAGAGCAGAATTGAGGGGGAAAAATTTTCTTCTAAACCAGTGTGAAATTATCCATAATTTAATAGTTTTTGGAGGGTCTGCCTTTCATCCACTGCTTATTTATTTCATGTTTAATGGTTAGTGCTTGCTGTACTTTCTGTTCTTTTGTACAGGATTGAGTGTGGTGAGCTTTGACACTGATGCTCACGAGATCCAAAACCAAAACAAAAAAACCCCAACAATAACAATAAATGTCCCTGGTCAGGGGTATTCCCCATGACTTGAGAGTCTTTCTATTATCTTCTATACACATTGAGAGCTGCTTTTATAACAAAACATCTTCTTGCATGAAGGAAAACAAAGCTAGAAGTTATCCAGGCCCTGCCTGGGAAGCTGCCTGCAGAGAGCCCTGTGGCAGCAAGTCATGGAGTAAATGGGATGTCCTGGATTGATGTGGAGCAGATAGACCTGGCCTGTGGACGACTGGGAAAACAGCAGGAAATTCTCCAGTTGTGCAAGGCAAAGAGCAGCTCCACCTCTTTGTGCTCCAGGCTCATGGCTATGCCTGACTGCACATGGAAGGAATTTGCATTGCCAACAGGAGCTGATCAATGGGAGCTGTCTGGGAAAGCTGCTTGTTACTTTTAGACAAGCAAGGGGTGGCAGTGAGAGGCGGGTGGCACGTGGTCTGGGTTTGGAGGGAACTGTAATGGGCTGCTTTGTTTTGACATAACTGTAATGGTCTTTCATGTGCAGCTGTATGTAGATAAGACAATGCCAGGATAATACTAGACATTCAGATGCAAATGAATTGTATATGTAACTGTACACTGCGTTATTTTTTCTTATGAGGTGTTTTTGGAAGATTTCTGCCCCTGAGAGCTGCACTGCTCCCTGGGCATGTAACCTAGTCTGCCACTAAACTTTCCCCATAAGAATATTTTTACTTTCAGATTCTCTCATTCCAATTATGAAAGATAAAGTGTAACAATGTGTCTTTATCAAAGAAGACATTTCCAGCTCTCCTTCCCCTTTGTGAAAAGCAAAGACGTGGGGAAAGGAGGATGTTCTGCATGGTGAAGGTGGGTTTTCATGTCTACACAATCCCAATAAGTCCTTTGCTTCACTGAGAGTTTTGGGAGAGAGTATGGTGGGGAGCATGGAGAGTGGGAGTGGTAGACTGATGGATTTAGGAGTATAGTAATATTTCAGATCTGGGGCAAAGAAGCCATAGGCACTGTACGAGGATGAATATATGGGAACAGGCTTAAAAGTAGCATGAGATCAAAGTTATGCCCCAACAGCAGGAGAAACCCAGAAACTCCTCAATATTTCACCTCTGGCTTTGTGTCTAATGATGACTCCTTTCCAGCAGCTCATCTTGCTTGCTGCATTACTTACTGTAAAAGATGACAGGGCTAAAGAATCTTAAAGTTACAGTTTTGCAGGGGTGAAAATTGGTGAGAGTCCCTCCCTTCTGTTTTCCCATCTATTCATAGATGCATACCCTGACAATCTCAGGAATGATTCAAAATTAAGATTTAGTTCTTAGAAAATGACTTGGAAATACTGAGCAAACTCACTGCTCACCTGTGTCTAGATAAATGACACAACACTGTGAAGGAATAACTCAGAGATTGCCTGGTGTTGCTGTGAACCATCAGTAGAGTGGGTAATACCTTAAAATCAGGGCTATAAAATAGATAACTTTTGAGGACTGTGGAAAATACTGCACCAACGTGGCATCAAGGGTGTGAAATAATACACAGAAGTCATTAAAGCTTCTTTTCCTCTATTTCTTTGAGTTCTTGATGCTTTATACTACCCATAACTTTGCCAGTGCTTCCTAGCCATAGTTGAGACAATATGCAAAGCCCAAGTATCTCCAGCAATTATGGTGTGGGTGGCCTCTCTGGTCCCTCACATGCAATACAAAAATAAGCCTGTTCTAGCTGATTGAAAAAGAAAGCAACAACCCAAGTGTATATGGGGTTTCTGGCACTTAGCTTTTTTTCCTTAGAAGATTTCCTACCCCAGAAGCTGTGCCTGTTTTTTGTGGCTGACAGTGCATGTTGTTTCCATCTTCCACAACCCTCCAAGACTTTGAAGATTTCTCTTTCCAGGGTGGTTGCTCCTCTACAGGAAGAAGCAGGCACTGACTATAAATCCAGTTTTTGTTTCAAACAAGAAGACGTGAAATAAAATAAATCTTTCTCACTCTTTCAGTGCCATGAGAACATTACAAGGCTCCATCTGGGAACACATACTTCCAGAGGAGGCATTGCCAAAGCATTATTTTGAAGTATAGAAATAAAATGGTATTTTTGTCAGAATAAGTCTATTCACTCATTATTTCCTAGGCTGCATTTTACATTTGCTTACCTGTGCTGAAGTTGCTGAAGGTACCCAAATCTTCATTCAAACCCAGTGACAACCATTCCTTTTGTTTCAAGGTCACCACTGGTCTGGTCAACATCTCAAACATGTGCAAACCTGAATGACATCTAGATCTGACCTTCTGTTTCTGTTTTGTAGGGCTTTAGGGCTTCTACATCTCAGCAGGGCCTGAAGAAGATGGAGTAAGGCTCCACACAATTCCTTTTACTTCCTTTACTGTTTCCAGTTTTTGCTCTTTTCTTTTGTTTTATTTTTGTTCTGATCATTTCACTTCAGGCTTTATTCTCCCCTCACCAGTAGTGATTCAAAGCAGGAACAATTACTCTGACGTCATCTACCAGATTTTTTCTTTCATTTACCCTGCTTTACTCTAATTGTTTTTGAGAGGCTTGGAGTCTGTTCTTCTAATGTTTAATTCCTAAATACCATGGTGATTTCCTTTATATAAATATTACTAATGAACAATCCAGAGCACAATTTTACATGGAAAATGTTATTTAAAACAAGCTTCTCCTCAAAGCTCTACGTTTCATGTTCCAGACAAGCCTGAGTTCTGTTGACAGTGCTGTACAGTCCTTCCACTTGCTGCGAACAAAGGTCTTCAGAAACGGAATCATGGTTACAACTCTGCTGAGGAGCCCACAAGGCCTGTTGTTCAGCACATAATTGACCCATTTAATTAGACAGGTCAGAGAAGTAATTTCTGAGTCTTCTCTTGCCACGTTTGTTCCCTGTGACAAAGCTTAGACATTGTCGATGTTACAGCCCAGATCACAACCTCCTCTGACAAGAGAGATTTTCAGTGTCCTGCAAACACACTGCATGGTCTCCAGTCTTCCATACAGTCCTGCTGTGGAGGGAATGACTCACAGCTTGCTGTTTGCTCTGGTTTTGGGGCCAGTCCCTTTCTGATAGTGCAGGGGCAGAGAGGCTGATGGCTCTTGCTTTGACACGTGTCAGGCCATAGTGTGCTCCTTGTCTTGTCTCCTGTGGGATGCAGAGACTTGTCAGGTCTCTGGACAGAGAATGTGTGCTCAGCCTCATCTGTCTTGTGTCCTGTCACTCTGCAAATTGAATCACTCAGGTGCCCATGAAAATCCTTCATGGCAACTCCTCCATCCCAGGAATTTCCTACAGTTGTGGTGGCCCAGGAAGCAGGTCTGGGGGATGCAACAAGGAACACATTGTTTGGTGGTTGAAGGGGCTTTCTTAAGGCAGAGGAAGGTGCCAAGGGTCTTCCTCACTTTCACTCCGTGTGCCAGAGTAAGCACAGTGAGAGTCTTACAAGTGTGAGCTTTTTGCCAGTTTATGAGTCAGTTTTCCTGATGTGGCTGGGCAAAATATAAAACAGGGATACAAAGCCCCACTTTACATCATAGTTCATATCCTGAAATGGTGCCTAGAGGGTTAAAAGGAGTAAGGAGATTGCCTAACATGAAAATAGGCCTTAATTCAGGTAATGACAGCACCTGAGCCAAAGTGGAGAGTGAACAGGCACTGCCTGAGTAGTGTTTAGAGTCATGAGAGTTTCATCAATATATTCTGCAAGCTGGCAAATGAAATCTCATGCGAGCTGTAAGAAACAGGATGTTATTCCCCAGTGTGACCATCCTAGCACAGAGATCTGGACTTACTTGGAGGCATCTGTCACAGCAAAAGGTAACCTTCCACTTAAGGAAAACACCTAGAGTTTGCCACCTTCTTCACAGCACCCAGGAACAGTCAGATGAAGCTGCCTGTCTCTAGGAATGACTGAAAGAGGCTAGAGTCTGCTCTGGCCCTGAGGAGAGCAGGCAGCACACACCTCATGTCTGCAAGCCTAGCCTCCAACATAGTCATCTGTAGAACTCATGGGAACAGAGTGTTTGGGAGCAGCTTCACTCACATCCCCTAAACTGTACTGAGGTATGTCTAGGAAGCATCATTCGGGTTAAATAGCAATGAAACACCATGGGTGATTTTAAGGCACTCCTCAGACTCATGGCTTGATCCTGTAAATTTCAGTGCTACATGTAGCTGCTCTGGCCCAGCTAGTCTGAAATGTACATAAAACTGATCTCAGAGTTTGACACAGTACCTGTGTCATAAAAAACATGCAAATCTCTATTATTTCTCCTGAACTGTATTCAGCACTGACATGGATCCTTCACTGTTCCTCTTTGAAATAACCTGCCAAGTATCAAAAGCAACTCACAGACAGGCTCTAACTGTGAATAGAGTCCCCACCAATGCCATGATGCGTGGCTGCCTGCCAAAACCAGGCTAATGTAATTAAAAGAAAATTGCATCTCTGTGGGTTTTCACTTCCTTGGTCATAGCAGGTGCCTGTACTGGGTGGTAAAATGCATCTGCAGCTGCTACAGCTGTTACTCTGGCACCAAAGCAAGAGTCCAGCTAAAACCCAGGAAAAGTATACTATGTTCAGCTTTTAAACCCTAGACAGCAGCTTGCCATCATTTCATTCCAGGGTATTTATTGATATTAGCATGTGGTGGCTGGGGGATTTGCTCGGGTTTACACAAACCTTTTTTTTTTTTTTTTCATGGGTAGAAGGGAATTGTTTTGAGGTTTCTCTTTTAAACCTCTCTCCGAGAAAATTATCCAGGCTAAAGATGCTGCCAACCATGCTCCCATAGAGATGGCTCCTGGTGCAGGGTGAGGTACTGAATGACACATGTGAAGAATACCCGCTTAGCAGATACTGGGCCCACTGACAAGAGTCAGGCATTTGGTGTAATTAGAAACCAGCTTGCTGAGCTAAACGGATCATCTGAGTCACCTTTAGACAGCCGTGTGCCAAAGCACTGTCTGCTGTGTAATTTGCTGGTCAATATTTTCCACAAAAGGTTCCCCCCCAGAGCTGCCTCCAGAGCCTTTGTTTGCTGATTTTAAGTGCCTGCGAGGTGCAGTAGCCTGGCAGCTTCTTTGGCATCCAGTGATTTGCTTTGAGACATTTCTAAATCCATAGCAAAGCTCCTGGTTTTCTTTCAAGTTGTCATTCACTGGGGTGATGAGGGGCAGAAACAGAGCTCTAAAGAAAGAAGCTTCTAAAGACCTTTAATGTTGTAAGTAACTGAGATTATATAGAAAGAGAGTGAAGGAGAGAGACCTGGTCTAGCGACAGTACTGGAATAAAGCCAGTTTTAAAGCATAATTTCCCTTTGAATAAAGAACCTTTTGCCCTCTGCACTTCTACAGCCATTGAATCAACAGTTGCCATTATAAGGCAGCAGGCTTTTTCCTCCATAATCAGTGCAGAGATAGATTATTATACTTAACATCAGAATAATCTCTCGCCTGTGTCATTCAGATGTATTGGTTCAGCTTCCCTGTGAGCTACAGCCTGGGAGATGGAGTGGAATAAAAATAAAGTAATGACAACTCAGATTCTGTGCAAAACCCAACCTGAAATGCAGAAAGACCAGTCAGGAGAACAGCAACAGTAAGTGAGGGCTCTGCTGGCCTCCCTTCTGCTCTTGCACAGAGCTGAAATGTGCAAATCCAAATAACAAAAGACAGCAATGCTGTGCATGAGTAAAGCCAGGGGATAGAGGAGCCTTCAGCAGTTGCAACAGCTGTGTCCATCAGGAGCTGACTTCACCACAGCTCCTTGTTTGTAATTATATGGGAACGATGGCTAGCTCTGAGTTGGGAAGAAGATAATAAAGCTGCTCCAATGGGAATAAGCAGCTCAGATGTTGTCACTGTGGGCATGACACCAACTGCATTGTGGGGGTGGCCTTCACTGGAGGGAGTAGATTGTATCCTCTGAAGAGCAGAATTTTACAGGGTTTTTGCCCCACCTGTGCTCATCAGAATAGCTCTGTTTACTGTAGGGGCTGCCATTGAACCTTACACACTTTCCATGGCTGTGTTCTTCAGTGCGCTTCTTGGAGGCACAAAGTCCTAGATCTTGCTTTGTTCCCCCCAGAGGGTTTCTGGAGAACCATCATTGCCCCTCCAGTGAGAGATTTAGAGTTGAGCCTTTGCCTCCTTCATTTTTTCTCTACAGACAGAAAAATAAGCATAACTCCTCTCCTAATTTTCAAGCCCTTATCAAAACATGTCATCATGAGGAATACTCAACCTGTCCCACAGTGTGCAAGGGTTTCATATAAACCTGGTAAAAAATATTCATACAAAACTGGACTCCAGTGTCATTATTCAACAGTATTTTGGGGCAGGGAAGCCATGTGAAAATGTACTCTGGTTTGATGCATACCACAGACACTGTGGGCTCAACCCAGTTGCCTAAACTAGGTTTATGTATGTCTTGTGCCATCTGAAATCTCCAAGTGCATCCGACACCACAGTTTAAGGCTGACCCAGGACTTCTGGTAAAAGCATGTGGAGGGCACCTGGAGGTCAGATAGGACCCTTGGGACATCTTAAATGGTTGTAAGTTCCTTATGCTCATACAACCTTTAATTAAACCTAATACTTGGGCTTAAAACACAGAAGTTAGGAGAAAGACAAAAAAAGAAACATGATATTATCAATACCTGAGGTCTCAATTAGCATTACATATTTGAATAGTTGCTTCTTGGGCTGCTATTCCCCTGGACAGTTTGGGCAAAATACTGTACCGATTGAACTTGGAAAATGGTTTCTAAATAATTTAGCAGCTGAGTGGTTGGTTTTACTGCTCAGATCAAACCTAAATATCTAGATGTGATCTTGTTTGGAGTCTTCATTTCTGTAAGCTTTAGTCTCTTCTTGAAATTTATTAGGGCACTGCAGGTGGATCTTACAGAGTGTAGAATAAAGTTTACTTAATTTTGGTTTTCAGTTGTCTCAGAAACACTGGCTTTCTGTAGAGGAAAATCCAGTAAATTTTGCTCACTTACTGACAAAATCTGGCATTTACTCTTAATTTACACACTGCTTGCACTATGTGCTGAGCAAAACCTTCAAAAGGAGTAATCCAACAGCACAGAGACCAGGTAAAAATCTACAGGCAAAACAGCTGAGAAACTGAAACAATCTAGAAATTTATGCTGAACTTTCTCTGCTTAAAACACCATTAGGAAACCCTGCAAGCAACCAAAAAATTCTCAAACATTTGTTTTTGACATGGTGCAAGTGAAAATTCAATGCCTACTTAAAACAACCTTTCACATTGGAATATACCTGTATTTATATATTAAAGGTTAAAAATCTTTTGCAGAATGGATTGAATGCTTAATTTCAGATTGTCTTTTTCCTTGTCTTTTTCCCAATGTTTAAGTTCAAGAAGAAAACAAAGAAATTGCTTGTTCAGTCACCCATGTAATTGTTCTTCTAGCCTTTAAAATTCTGAGCGTTTTCAGGTTTTTCATGGCAAAATCAGAGATGTTTTCTGGACCCTTATATATTTTGGTTTTCATGGCTTGAGACAAATGAGAGCTGAATATAAAAACAATCTGATTCTACCCATTTTTGAATAAAACCCAAATCAAAGTTTCTATTTGCACATGAAGAAGAGATTCAAAGATTGCACAGAGAATTAATTTACCTGAACAATTAAAAGATCTTTTTCTATAAACTTTGCTGACACATAGCTTGTATAATAAAAACACTAGATACAGTGATCCAAAGCTTCAGCTAACACAGATCACTGTAGCACAGAGGACATTCATTGAGCTAATTCACTTTGCTCCCTTTGGAAATATTCTGGCTCATTCTTAGTTCTTGGTCCAAGTGACTTTGTGAATATGTTCCTTAAATATATCTGAAGTGGGCTATAACATTTTGGTTTGTATATTCAGAACCAGGACTGCATAGCTAATTTGCAACTTCTGCAAATTAAAATAATGTTCGTCTTTCAGGTTTTCCCAACTTTACTCAAAGGAAGCATTTTCCTTTTACTACATGTTAGTATCGAGGGGACTTAACTGGTATCAACTGGATTTTTGTGCTTCAGGAGCTAGATTTTGACTTTGGGGTGTAATTTAAGGCAATGTTAAGTGATATTATATGTCTTCTATATGATGTGATGTTATTTTTGCAGTAAAACTCCCTGTATTGTTGATTTTTATCATCTTCACAAGTGACACACAGATCTTTAATATGAATTTATCACACATTTTACTGAGAAGAATAAAAATATTTTTCTTCATCAACCACACACAAAAATTTTACTTGGTGACTGAAGGAAAGCTCTCCAAAATATCTCTCTACATAAACTGATTGTAAAATAGGCAATTGACATTTCCTTTCTTGTAATTTTTTGTTTTGGATTAACCATGGCAGTTATTTTTTTGCTATGTCCAGCCAATTGTTGTAATCACCACGGTCTTGTTAGGTTATTTCCTTGAGAAAACGACTGCTCCCTTTTTTTCCCTGTAGAATTCTTAGAATGAAAGCATCATTTTACTGTCAGCAATGTGATGTGTTTCAAGGGAAGAAACTAATGACAGGTCATGACTTTTTTCAAGAAGGAAAAACAAGCCTTCTCCAAAGTATAAAAAGGCAGGTTGATTGCTTGTTCAGTGTCTGGGGATATTTTCTAAAGTCAAAGGATACACAGTGTGATTGCCATATTCTTGCAGTCATGGAAACATAGAGTGTCTCAAAAACAGTGACCTTTGGCTCCCCAGCTCCCTCTGAAACATCCTATAAAAGGGACTCAAACTGAAGTAAATCAGTGAAGAATTCTCTATGCCTGATCACGCTCTGTAGCACTTTAAAGCTGGCTGTTCTACATTTCAACAATCAAATCTTTCAGACACCACGTTGTATTTTCTTGGCCTACTGCTAACCTTACTTTCCAAGCAAAACTTTTGCAGCAGCTCTTCTCCTGCACACACACACACAAAAACCAAGGTCAGCTGGGTGCTAATGTTGCATGTCCAACACATGTTGCATGATTTGCCATCAGAATCCATGTATTGTTTCAAAAATGCTACAGCAGCTGCAAGGGAAAATAACTGTGAGGAAATGACAGGGAATTGTTCTTGTAAAAGGCATCCTACAGACCCATCCTTGATAAACAGATTTTCATCCAGGAGGTGATTATGGCTCTTACGAAAGAGCTGCTACATTTCGTGAGTCTTTCTGTTGTTCTTGGTCCATTCTCAGAGGATTTGAATGACATTTATGTTTAATTGTTGAATGCTGTAATTTGATGAGAACATTAACCGGTTCCTACTCACTGGAGAAAATAATGAATGTCCTGGAATGTTACCACAAAAAGAGGGGGAAAACACATAGCCCAGATTCCTCTATTCCAAAGACTCACTGGCAGGGTAAAGGGTGAAATCTGATCACAACTAAGGTGGGTGGAGGCAGCTCTCTGCCAGCATGAGGTGGTGTTGCCTTGGTCCAGCCTGGTGCCATCTACTTTGCTGCTGGCCAAGATCCCAAGAGGGCTGGAGAAAGCTCTTGCATTTTCCAATTCTCACCTGCCTTCCCCAGGGGAGTCACAGCCACCCACACTCATTACCACAGCCCTGGTGTCTACAGGGCCCTCGTGGTGAGCAGCCTGCAAGAAGCTGCATCCCTTCCTAGAGGATCTGCAGGACTGAATGCAGAGCTCAAAGAACCACCCCATTGGCATTGTGCTGAGCATAGCAATTCCTGTCTCACACAGCAGCACAGTGGGATGGGAACACCACTGACAGCTGTTCTCAAACTTGTCCGTGCTGTTCAGTTTTCCCAGTTTTTCCACTGTGTGATACAAAGACATGTGGTGTTTCCTTCTGTCCAAGTTAACTTTTCTTTCTTTTTTTTTTTTCCTTATTTCTAGGAGTCTTGATCCCTGAAAACTAATGTCACGTAGCAGGAAATTCTTCATGCCACTTACTCACTAACTACTCTTGTTTAATATGTATTTGGGCTTGGCTATTCCATTTTCAGCTGTTGTTAATTTTTTTTACTGGAGGAGTGATCTACATTTTTTGTGGGGAAAAAATGCATTTTGCAGTGTGGTAAAAATAATTTTAAAACCCCTACATGAATAAGGCTTTGTGAGACCAAGGAAGAATTGCCGTGTATCACCATAAATTGGTAAACTCCAGCTCCTGATCTAATGTCTGATTGCTCCATTATCTTAATACCCAGCAGCAAATAAAATTCAAAGGAGCAGAAGATTCAGCTCAGATGTTTTTCTGAACCTCCCAGACTATGCAATTATCTTACACTCTCTATCTTTCCACCTATATGAGGTTCAGGCCTCAGTTGATTCTAATCTGTTAATTATGCCAGGTTATGTGGTGGTTGAGTAATATGTAATAGAAAAGCAAAACATTTCAACTTGCTACCTTTGATGTGAACTCAAGTTTCTAGAGGGCATGAATTAGACTGGAGCTAGTCACCTGTTTCCTGAGTTATTCTTTTCCTAATTTCACTACATATAAGGCCTAATTCTATATCCATCGCTTTTTGGCAAGAGTAGCCTTGAGAGAAAGAAAACACCCTTCTCTCAAAAAAGCTTTTTTGGTTTTTTTACAGACTTCATTTCTTCTGAAAAATTCCTTTGAAGTCACTTCTGGTGAGGAAAATCCTGTGCATATTCCTATGACTTTTGCAAGATTAATTTCTTCAGACTGGTCAGACTGATTGACAAGAAGCCTTGTCTGAAGCTGAGCATTCCCTGTCCCACAGTCAGTTGGAGCAAGGGAGATGCATGGAACTGCCACACTTGCTTTGTTTCAGAGGATGCTGCAAACATGAAACTTCAGTTTCTCTTTCTGAATCAAAGAATCATATAATTGATTGGATTGGAAGGGACCTTAAAACTTGTCCATTCCAGCCCTGGGCCATGGGCAAGGACACCTTCCATTAGACCAGGTTGCTCCAAGCCCCATCCAACCTGGCCTTGAACACTTCCAGCTTCTCTAGGAAATCTGTGCTGGGGCCTCACCACCCCCACAGTACAGAATTTCTTCCTAATATTCCATCCAAATCTACCCTCTTTCAGTTTAAAACCATTCTTCTTTGTCTTATCACTACATGCCCTTGAATTACTGGCAAAGTAAACAAGTAAACAAAGTTTGTTGGGGGTTTTCTTGAGACTAACCAATTTTGAGTAAAGTAGGATCAGTGAAATGGGAAATTTGAGGTTTTGTATCATCCTGGACAACATGGAGCAGCATATTTCTGCGGTGGAACTCGAGGCTCAAGAACATCTTTAATTTAACTGCAAACTCTTACCCCACATTCAAACAATTTATTGTTTAATTCCACCAAACACAAAGCACTCAGACCCCATATAGGGCAAAATGTCATCACATGAGTGTCCCAGATGCCCTTTGGATGTGCCCCATGCTCTAGCTGTCCATCAGGCTGAAGGTTGGCCTGAGTGATTTACTCAGAGCAGAGATAACAAAAGGATTTCAGCTCAGTTTATTGCAATCAGCCCCAGTGCATATCCATAGCCTTGGTGCACCTTGTTTGAGCAAGTGTTGCTGCCCAAAGAATTTTTCATAAGGTGCATAATAAAGTTTAATAGGCTGTAGCAAGCAGACATGTTTGAACACGTTTGCAGTATGTCTAAATGAAGTGTTTATATTTCTGCGTGTCCAGTATTGCTACTCCAAGATAAATTCTATAAAGGAAACATAGGGTAAAAAGATTACCAAAATACATGCCTAGTATTATTCTTCTTTCTAGAGGAATTACTTTGAAACAATGTTTCTTGTTATGACATCAGGTTTTTATCATGTGTTACAGTTTTCTGTGCCTGTCTAAGAAATGTTTAATTCTTAGGCATTTCTACAGAAATTATGTGGATTTCTTCCTTGGTTTTAGCAGGATTTCTGGTATTTTGTTCTTCATACTATATTTAACATAAGGAAAAACATCAGCTTTAAAAATATAGAAATGGTTCCAAATCCAGAGAGAATAATGTGTTTTTTCCTAAAATTTAGGTATTTTCTAGGTCAAAGTCAATTGTGAAATTTATATATAAGAGTAAAGATGTCCCAGAGTTCTAGTGGTTTTGTTTCTGCTTTTATTTCCATTTCCTTCATTTTGTATGACTGTCTCTTTGGGGCATTCTTGGGGTTTTTTTTCAGTATCATTTTAGACAAGTTCTTGGTAGTATGCAAAATAACAATAATTATTGTAAGTGATCCTTTTCTTACAAAGCATAACCAGTCTCCATAGAAAAAACTTTGGCTTATATTTAGAACTGAATAGTTTAACTTGGATAACAACATGAGTTTTCATCTTCCAACATTTATTCCAAACAGAGAATTTCTCTTTGCCATTTCTATAATAAGGACCTTATCAATGTATACAAATATCTTAAGGGTAGATGTCAAGAGGTCAGGGCTAGACCCTTTTAGTGAATCCCACTGACAGGACAAGGAAGGGGCTCAAATGAAACACGGGAAGTTCTATCTGAATTTGAGGAAAAACTTCTTTACTGTGAGGGTGCCTGAGCACTGAGCATTTCCTGACCCAGAGAAAATGAGGAGTCTCCATCTCTGGAAATACCCAAAACCCACTTGGACACAATCCTGTGCAACCTGCTCTGAGTGAATCTGTTTTAGCAGGGAGTTGGACCAGATGATCTCCAAAGGTTTCTTCCAACACAAACGGTCTTGTGATTCTGTGAATAATATTGGCACAAGCCAAAGCTTTAGTTTTGTTGTCTGATACATCTTTCTGCCTGCAGCTCCTCCTGGCTACTGCTGTGTCTGGCTCAACTCATCTGGCAGGGACCTGCAGCAGCAGCATCCTAAAAGACTCGTGGGCTTGCTTCCCTGGTGGCCTTGCATGGCCATCAAAGGAGTTATCTCTGACACCCTGACATTGTGATGGACATTGTATGAGTGATGTTCAGTCCTAGAAAATCCTGGAAAAAATCAACCCATGACTATCCTCATCCAGCTGAAAAATAGAGGGATTGTCCAGCTTTGAGACAGACTGGTGAATAACCCAAAAATCTTCAGTCAATCTAAGGGAAATCAAAGTTTATCTCACCTGCAGCATGGGCTTGTCCACCTCAGTGAAAGCTTCTACTTAATGCCAAATAATAGGTAACAATCTATTCTGCTGAGGTTTGGATAGTATATTTGAAGACCTATTACCTAGAAGATTCTGATTTAAAGCCACTTCAGACTGTGGGCAAAAAATTTGGCATTATTTATATTAAACATATTTTTGTTTTCTGATTTACTCCATGTTTTATTCCTCATGAAGCTTAAAAGCCCAACTAAACAGACACACTGAAAAACAAATGTTGCTAAAATGATTAAGCAGCCCACAGATGGCTTATATGTTCCTGTGTCAATGAGACAGCTTTATAAATGAAGCATGTGTGATAACCATTATGTTTAATTAAAAAATGCCGAATATTTTTCAAAGCAAACATATTTTCAAAGAAAAACATCAACCAACTTGATGAAGAGATTTAACAGTCAAAAAAGCTGTCTAGCCCAGATGCTTGGTGGCAGCTGTAACCTTGTGAAAATTGACCTATAACATAGCCACAGGGTTCTTGATTCTGAGAAGAATCTTCTCTTTAAGAAAATTGATTTGCTTTACAAACCTTGACCCCTCACTATTTTTCATCCTCCATCAACCCCTGGGGCCCACTGACCCCACTGCAAGAAGTCATAGGCATGAGACACCCTCCTTCAAACGAGTGGAAAGATTTCCATGTAGAGTTTGTTGGGCCAAGGTTCATAGCAACAAATCTTTCCTTGTTCTGCTGCAAGATTAAGTCAAGATGACTGACATAATTGGCCAAACAGTTTTCTAACTGGCTTTTTACTTTTGAGATGACCTCTGTTTCTCCCGTTCGTCTGCTGATTACAGGTCAATAATACTGTCAAGGAGAGATAAAATAATTTTGTCACTTAGAAATATTGTAATGGGATAAAACCCCTGGCTTGTCATATCACTAAATTTGAAAAGATAATTGAGCTGTCAATTTAAATATCAAGTGAATGCCTCCATGCAAGCAGTGTTAATAAAAGCCAGGAGGAAGGTGGAGATGAGCTCAGCTGGCAGGTGAGGGGGGTGAGTTTTGATGTCTGAGAGACAAGTAACTCTAAACTTACTCTGAATTAATCTGAGCTTCTTGTGTCCACGAGAGTACACAGGGTGCATTTATTTTATGAATATTCTTTCATGTAATCCTTGAACCAGCCACAGGTGGGAGAGGATCTTTATTGGGAATGTCATTTCAAGCTGTCAGCTTCTCCACCTATCATGGACACATGAAAAATCAGTTTATTGCCAACCCCTGTTTACCTCTTTCTAGCAGATACTCCTTTCAAAGGTCAGTTGCTTGTCTGGATGTCATCAAGACAGTTTCCAACTTTTATTCCTTGCTGCACCAAAACATGCATTTAAGCCAAAGTTTGCTCCCATGCCTACAGCAGTAATTACTATTAATGAGCTAAAGTGATTGAATCATTTAAGGCCTGAGGGGAAATGTTTGCACAGTGTTTCAGTTACTATTTGCTTTATGGATTCTGTTCACTTTACTTGTCAGACTTTTGCATTTCTTAACAGAGTTGTATGATGTTCTGGCCCCTTCTTTATGCTTTTGAATCACCCTTAGGTCTCCCTGGCAGATCCTGAGTGTCATGAGTGCTGCACAAGAAGGAACAAACTTGACTGAGGACATCAAACAGCCCTGAGATCACACAGGGAGTGCTCATCTCTCTTTGGATTCAAACGTCCAATCTCAACTGTGAAGATGCACTGTCAGCATCAACCACAATCAGCACTATCCAAAAATAGGATCTGTGGAGCGAGAACCAGGCTAGGATATTTAAAAGTTTTTGTGGTAGGCTTCATAGAAAATCAGGGTTCAGGGTTGGCCACAGAAGGGGTAACATGGACTGGGAAAGCGAAGCCAATGGTTTTGCCTGTGTGCAGCACTGGGAGAAGAAGAACAAATTTACATGATGGGATAACCAACATTTACAAACCCAGCAACCAAGCCATGGCTCCTGTGGATCAGTTAGATCCCATTTGGAAAACAACATCATTGTGCAGAGGCATGAATGAAAAGGGTTTTTCTTTGTGGAAAGAGGAAAGGTGTACATGAGAGTTTACAATTAAGAAAGAGAAGATAAAATCTGCAACATTTGTTTGGGGCTGATACTACAGATATGAGTAAATCCTGTTAATTTCCACAGTACAAGAGAACTGCAGCCAAGAAGTATACCTGATCAGTCCTTAATCAAAGCCAAGTTCCCAGGAGACTTGACATTTGTGAAAATAATCCAACTGGACATTTTAGCTATTAATGTATCTTCTTCATTTTCTTGTTCAGCTTTTGATTTGGGGGCAAATTTTGATCAGTGGTTTTACAGCTCTTTGGGACATAGAGGCCTTTGTATCAGCTCATGGATTTTGTTACACAAAGTTTTCTTTGTACATTGGAAGGCTGGAGAATTGGCTCCATGCGAGCCTGTAGAGTTTATAAAACCTGTAAGTACTAACCTCTCTTGGCTTCTCCTGTGAAAATAAATGTGAACTTGGAAACCTCTGGCTTGAAACAAAACCCACAGATATATAAAATTGGTCTGAAACAGAAATGCCTCATCAGTGTTCATACAACTTAGTGGTAAATACCAGGCATTCAGAAGTCTTAAATCAGCCTCCAAAACCTTGAAATTATTGGTAGTCATGTTGTGTTAAATAAGAAAATAAATAAATTTTGGGTTTCCATGGTTACTTTTTGTTTCTGGGCCATTTATGACAACATTTTCAAATTCTCCTCTTGAATGAAGACATCTAGAAACATTTTCTTTTTAAATTAATACCTGAGTATCTTACAATCGGGTGACTCAGAGAGTTGAAGTTTTTGAAAACCATGGCATGCTGAGCCTTGTCATCATTCAGCTTCACTTACAAAAGGTACTCAGTGTGCAGGACAGAGAAAAAGCAGATCCTGACCTGCTCACTGATGTAAACAAGTGTCTCTTCCTCTCCAGAAATGTTAGTTGAAATAGGAGAACAAGGAACCCTGGTGTACTGAGCAGCTTTTGGCCCTGAAATGGTTATTGTTGTAACGTGTGAGGCAGGTTTAATGTGCAGCCAATACATGTGGAAGCTTGGCCCCAGCATGGATGGTTTCAAACTCTTGGGCTTCATCTCACTGTTTCTCTGATATCACAGTTGCCTTACCTTAGAAAATAAGTGTTTTACCAAGCAAGCCTCAGAGAAAATTAATTAAATCTAAATGAGGTCACCCCCTTATTTTCTTTCAAGCCCACTCACATCTTGAATCTGCATAGTAAAGGAATTACAACTATGGGAGTTGTAGCTTCTTTTATTTCATTAAATAAGATAAGATTTATTTCATTAAATACAGCAGGAATAACCATTAATAAGGTATTACCTTGCTCTGAAAGAGCAAAGGGGTACAAGCAACCCCTAAATAATTAGCTTGGTTCTAATACTGATGTATTTTGCAGCTGCAGACAAATTATTTACCTTCTACACCTTAATTTTCTACTCTGTATTACAAATATTGCATACTCAGTACTGAAATGACAGAGTTGCATATTCTTGCCTGCTGGAAGACAGCAGGTCACAGTGTCTTGGAAAATGGGAAATAATGGTCTGGGAAATAATGAAAAAGATTGTTCTTCTAATGTCAGTTGACTTTCTTGTGTGGGAAGCTCTTCTGTCACCATTTCTTCTCAATGCTTCTTGTTTTCCATGTAGGATCATAAGCTGGTTGCACTGAGGCTGGATTCTCTTATCTTTAGCCAGCTAAAAAGGAACCCTGTGTACAGTCTCTCTTTAATCAAAAGAGAGACACTACTGCAGACTACTGCCTGTTTTAAACACCTCTGGGTGAACTGCATCTACATTGGAACAGGGATTTGTATTCTGGATGGCCAAACTTGAGTTCCCCTTCTGAAATCCTAATTTGGATTTTTCTTAAAGTCTCCAAGCACTGAGCAGAATATGATACTTTCTTGAGGGTGCTAATTTATGATCAGGGATCCCTGGATTATTTGTTTGGATAAAGTAGCATTAACTCCTCCTCACAAAAGATCATTCAGAGCATCCCCTGATTTTCATCAGAGCAGAGAGTGTGCTTAGCTTTCAAGTCAAGAATTTTTCACATGCCCACACACACACACAAACCATATTAAAAATGGACATGGAATATAAAAATAGCCACATTTGCCTTTCTAGTGGTCAAAATAAAGGGGAACCCAGGGTAGACGGAGAGGCTGGAAAAGCTGGTAGGAACTCACAATGCTGTGTCTCCAAGTCAGCACACACAGAGCAAGGCTGGGAGACCATAAAAAACTCCCACCATCTGACAGCTGCTTGGCAGCTTTTGAGAACTGAGTCATCACACCCTGACCCAATTTCTAGCAGACAGGTGTCCCAACCACAGAAACCACCATCACAGGTGTCCCTGTTTTGTGTAAGTTCAGCAGAGAGACCACTAAGTTATTTGTTAGCAATCAAAAAGGTCACTGGACTTAATTTTTCTACCAAGAACTCCTCTTGGCTAGTTTTACCCATTATTTGCTGTGGTCTGAAGATTTATGTGTTTTTCTTGGCATTAAAGCTGCCTAGCTACATCTTCATTTGATAAATGATTTTCTCTGAATCTTTGGTGTGAATGTCCTGGAATTGAAAACTCAGAACTAGAGACAGAGCCCTCATGTTTCAAAATATAATCCTGTCTATGGACTGCTAGAAAGACAAGGTTAATAACAACTCCAGGACCTGATGTTGTCCAATGTGGTAATACAGTCTGAGATGAACAGTTCCCCATGATAAGTTCTGTATATTTGCCCAGATATTGGGAATTAAATGACATTTAGTCCTAACTCAATTGAAAATTTTGGTTAGTGATAAAGCATTTATCATCACATATTCCCCTTCTTTTAGATGATCCAGCTTCAATTGCTGTGCAGGTCAGCACAGTCCATTGAAGTCAGCATCCCTAGTGTGGTCACAAGTGTGACCCCACAGGTTTATTACCTGGTAGGAATCCAGCATGGGTGCCTGAAATGCCCAGGACTTTACACGCGATCTGCACATAAACCACCTTTTCAAAGACAGGCTTTCTAATAAAACAGCCACTGTTGACACAAATAATCCCACATTTCTGATTTGCATAACCTCTAGAAAGCTGGATAGCATAGGAAATAAGCAATAATAGCAGTGTAAATGGCTGTAAGTGAAAGCATATCAGTTACAATGCACCAGTTCACTCTGTGAAACCCAGTTTATGCTGGCGGCAAAAATAAGAGGAGACATTATGTCTTCATAAAAGCTTGACCTCAAGTGCTTCAGAAGACAGAAGAGACTACATTCAAGGCAAAGCAGACTTTCTGTGCACAGTTATTCTTTAAAGGGCTTTGCTAGGGTTCACATACACACACCCTTTGCTCATGAAATAGGAGAGGAAAGGAGCTCCTAACAAATGAAGGTTGTGTAGCTCAGCAGCCCCAGCTGGCCCAGTTCCCAATATATTTTGCTTGATAAACAGCTAATCCCTGAGTATAGTGTGGCTTGCATTCCTCCAAACTTATCATTAATCACGGAAAAACCCAAGTTGTCCTTGCACTGTGTGAGTGCCCATGAACAGCCCCTTTGATAAGAGTGTTTTTACATGCCTGGAGGGATTTAGCTTTTTGGACCTCTGTCCTGTAAGTAGTAGGCAGACCTTCCCTTGCGTGTGAGTCTGCTTTCATTGCTGGTTTCAAGCCACAGAGAATTAGCAGGGATGTTTGAAATGAGGAATTGTACCATGCTTATGCTCCCCCATTGTATTTGCGCTGTTCCCCACATATATATTATATTCACACACATTATATGGATAGCCTTATAATTATGCACTGTCAGCAGACAGAGAGTAGACGGGGCACAGAAAAAGAAGGGAATTTCTAAAAGGAAAAAAGGCAAGATTTTAAAGGAAAAATATTTAGTCACACAGTTTTGCTTCTTTTTAATATGGAAGATAAATAGAGCAAAGAAATAAAATATCTACCTCCTTACCTTATAACAGACCCAGAAATAGGAAGAACAGACAACTGTAGCTGTTTTCCGCAAGTAAGGAACAGATGAATGGCCTTTACAATAGGTAGATATTGGACACAAATTATGTTGTGAATTTTTTTCATAATGACAGTAGTTATGAGCACATATTTCCGTTGTGTATCAGACACTTTCCATAGCCTGAGCTGCGAGCCAGGCTTATTTCAGCTACCTGCTCTGGCCTTGCACATGGGAAAGAAAAAATCCTGACTGTATGATGGAAGACCAAAGCTTTCAGCTGACATCTCATGTCTTTTACAGAAGAGAGTCTGTCCTTGTTAGAAATGGGCAAATCTTCAGTTCCCCAGCTATGCTTTTTATTAAAAAACCCCAAGCCCATGAAGCTAATTCCTGTTTTGGATTGTTCTGATCTCAACTTCAACCTATGATACCTCTCCACTACTGAGATAAAACAGTTCTACACCAAAAAAAAAAGTTTTTATTTGCTGTATCTACATCCTTTGACTTCCTTAACATTCATCATTTTCATTCAGGGGAAAATTTAAACTATACAACTTCAATAGGCATTTGTAGATCTGAAGAAAGGATGCTGAGATCATACTCACAACTAAAAGGGTCTTAAATATGGGCAGACTTGACTTTAAAGACACACTATCAGTGTGAGAAATTAGGCTTGCTCATTGCCAAACCTTTTACTTGCGTTGATGAACTTTTATGCAGGGAGGTTTAGCAAGGTGGCCTCTCAGAAAAAGAGGCTCCTGGCACATCTCTTTGTGCCCTTGCACAGACAGAAACATATGCCCTTGCAAGGGCCACTGACTTTATGTTCCACAGAGATGAGAGAAAACAGCTGCAGCTCCCCAGCTCCATTCCCTAGCGAGGAACAGGAGGAGAGCCCTCTCAAGTGCAGGGCTGCTGTGACTTTCTCTCTCCTTGGACACTGTGTGAAGCAAATGTGACACCAGAATTCCCCGAGGTCCAAGAGCTGAAGCAGCTCCTGAGCAGGGTGAATACAAGGTGGCCTCTTCATGTAGTCATTCTTCAAAGGCACCAGAGCTTTGGCTGCAGATAGTCAGTTTAAAGAAGAAATCAGGTCTGCTGATTTTCATCTTTTAGAATAAAAGCAGAGGTAAAAAGAAGTAGAGGAATAAACAGTAAGTGAGGAAAAGTTATAGAGTAAAGGCAACATTCTGTGTTTCTCCATTTTTCATTTCCACATACAAATGTTTCAAGATTTGTTTCTTGGTGAATTTTTGCAAGGAGATGAACACTGGCTTGATGTTTACTATATTTGTAGGTACCATCTGGTTAGCTTCACTTCCTTTTAAACATTTTTTACTGTATTTTGATATAATTTAATTTGAGGGTAGGACATGTAGGGTATTTGGTCAGGTGGTATGTGGACATACACATATGAATAAAGCTATCTTTATAAGAAGGAACACTAAAACCAAAACAGATTTTCTGTGCTTAATTCTTGGAGTACTCAGTGTACCAACTGTAATGTAATGGTTTTAGTCATTATGAGGGCAAAAGTCCCAGTTATATAGAGATTAAAGTCTCCCATGTCTCTGGTGGCAGATCCAGGGTGGCAGCTCTGGGAGCAAGAGCGGGGTGGTGAGGTACTACAACAGGTTTCCCAGAGAAGCTGTGGGTGCCCCATCCCTGGAAGTGTTCAACACCCCTACCCATGGCAAGGAGTTGGAATGAGAAGATCTTTAAGGTCATTTTCAAACCAAACCATCCTGCGATTCTGTGATTCTGTGATCAGGGAATGCAGAACTGCACACTCCTTTGCTGCACCACACAGTAACTTAATTTCTCCTTGTAATATCAATTTAACTCACAGAGCCCTGCCTTTTGCCACAAGAGCCACGTGACTGGCATAAGAGAAATTATTTGGAAAAGGATTCTCAGCCAGGATGAAAGGACACTTTGTGCAGAGCAAGCATATGTGGGCTAATCCCTGCTCTCAGTTTCTTCATTTTTGGGCAGTATTTTGCAGCCTGTTGGAATGGAGCTGACCAGAATATATATTAGTTTCTGGGTATCTTGGAAGAAAATAAAGGCAATCTCAGAAGTATCCATTTCCTCTGGATTAATTCCTGGAGCCGGGTAGACTCCTGTCAGCCAGTTGCAGGATGGAATTGCCATTTAACTTTCTTTTTAAATTTAGGAAGTGTCAGAATTTGGGAGTTGGAGAAAACCAGGTCTTTGATTTGATGTCCAATGGGACAACCAAGCAAGTAGGTGAACTCCTTTGGCACCAGATATTTCATAGCCTGCTGAGGATGGTTCTGTCTTTTTTTGTCCTACTGACATGTCTAGGAAATGAAAACAAATCCCCACAGCTCACAACCTCCAGACTCTTGTGACAGACCAAGAATGACAAATCAGAGCATGGAAAAGGAACTGGCAAATACACCCTCAGAGTCAGCCTCAAATTTGCTGCCAGTGAGCAACTGTCAAAAAGTCATTAAAAAATACAAAACCTCTTTACCTCAGGGCTCCTCAAGAGAGAAAAATTTCCAGCAGAGGAGGGAGGTCCTTGGGGAGGACAAAGCCCCCAAATTATTAGAGTCTGTTGACATGCCCTTCTTTCCAAAGAGAGCAAAAAAATTTTGGATATAGATTTGTTGGGGTGAGTAAAAGCATTTTTATCAGTAATTTTTTTAAGTGCTTTTTTCCCATTTATGCCCACAGGTACATATTCAATTTTACATGTTTATTTCATATGCATGTACACCCATGTTTGCACATACACATACAGCACATTAGTTATAGACATTGTACACGTGTGCATGTGAATATCTTCAGCACGGCTTTTTTCCTAAATAAAATCCATTACAAAGATGGCAACAGAGATGGGCCATATAAAAGCAAAATTAAATTAATGCAAGTGAACTAATTAAAAGGATAAAACCAAACAAGGCAATTCTGACCAGAGTGTAAATCCAGTGTAGTTATATCAGTGTGAGTGCTAAATTAGTTCCCATATTTCTAAACAGAAGCAGAAGGAAAACTAATCAAAGGAAATAGGCAAGAAATTACTGCTTTAAAATTAATTTAATTTCAGCGTCAGGTAAAAAAAAGGTTTAATATAGCAGAATATGTAGAAATTTGTCAGTATTTCACTTGCAAAGAACATGGATACTAAATATATTAGAAACAGTCCATCGTGTATCACCTAATGGATAGTCACAGTCTGAGTGCTCTGGTAAATCCTGAAACTTACTGTCTGTGTTCAATACCCAAACTACCTATTGTGCACACAGTACATATGGAACTGTGACACTCATAGCCACAGGGTGTAGCAGGCACCAAAAATCTCAAAAAAAAGATTATACAGCCATGTAAACTCAATGGACTGGATAGACCCCATCTGAAGCTCCCTCAGCTGTCACTGACAGAAAATTGCTGTCTTAGCAGGATGTTAGTGGACACTCAGAGTTCAGGTGCTTTTAGAAATATAACCCTTTCTGAATGCACTCCAGATAGCTTTTGCATTTGCATCTTTTTTCTTTAATTGCTAAATCAAATGGTTCTTTGTAGCACGTTTTACTCCTGGCCTCTCATAGCTGTTGGATGCTGTAATCTTCCATATTTACATCTCGTGTCCTACATGTGTCCAAACTCATGATCTATTTTTCATAAATAAGCAGTTGTGACCAGAAGCAAAGAAAAAAAAGCTGTCTAAGTTCTAAACGTAGGCTTCTAAACCTGAATGTTGGCACCCAAATAACTGGCCAGCTTTCCAAAAAGCCAAGCCCCTGGAAATTTCCAGTAATCACAGTTGCCATACCAACGACTGTCAGCACTCTTGCAAAAGCAGGTCATGTATTTAGGTGCCAAAATGTAGCAAGAAGGGTCTAATTTCAGGCTTTTGTTTCTCCTTTTTCTTTTTTTTAGGTTTGGCCAAGAGCACTGATGATAATCAAGAACAGTTTTACCTCTGCTGTCACTCTCCACCTTTTCCAACTGGAGTCACAAGACTTGCTATGGTCTTGCAAAAGAGGACATGTTTGGGGAGGTGAAGCATGAGGTGTTAGCAGTTATTCCCAGTTCCACCCTAGGGTACAGGCCTTTGAGCTAACACCGAGATATCCCACAAACTGATTTTGGGGCAAACAGCCAAAAAGTGCAGGGTTTGCTGTAGGCTCATTTCCCTGGGCTGCAAGCAGGCTATGGCTCAAATCCATGGGCACGGAGGATGTTTGCTTTGTTGTATTGCTGCACAAAGTTTAATGGACCTACCATGCAGGCAGGCATGTGGCCAGGTGCTCACCCCCACCTGCAGACAGTGCTGGCCACTCCCTGCTTGGAACCCTTCACTGCCCTGCTGCCAGCTTGCAGGCCCCCTTGCTGGGAAGGAGCCAAGGAGTTTTTGAAGGGAGGACAAGGGTGTCCTGCTTGGTCCCCAGCTCCTGGGATCTTTGAGCACAGCTGGGTGCTGCTTCTGCCTCCAAATACCTGCCTGACCCCAGGCAAATCACTTTATCTCTCTGTCTGAAGCAAAATGAAGATAACACCACTTCCTTCTCCCTGCATTTTGTATGTCTACTTCAGATCAGGTGTAAGCTCCTAAGGGCAAGGTTTGTCTCCTCAGTGTGTTCAATGCCTATCAAAACAGAGCCTTGATCTCAGCTGGGGCCTTGAGGCACAGCTGCAGTGCTGTTATTATCATTAATAATAATAATAACGAATGCAATCAGATCAAAGACATTGCCTGTATGAGTCATTTTTGGGGTAAAGTTAGTCATTCCAAAGAGCAATAGGTGTATGTAAACTTTAGGCCCTGCCAAGGTTTCTCTTTTTTCCCACCATTTAAAAACTCACCCTTGGGAGTCTGGGTGAAGAACACAATCTGGAAGGGCCTGGCCCTGCCAGTGTTTCCCTGTGGATGGGCACTTGTGCTCACACGCCTGACATTGAAAATGTTAATGGGGTAACTTTTCTCTATAGCTCAGTTACATAAATACTCTCTGAGGGTTTTCTGGATCAGAGGTGAAACTCCCTTCCATATTGAGCCTTCTCTGAATGAAATTCAATCTCTGCCATTGCCCTCAGTTGCACCTGCATGAAAACCAGCAGTACGTGCCAAAACCCCATACTTTTTCTTGTTAAATGTTGCAGATTTTAGTTGTCTGGGTTTGGGGTTTTTTTTCATTTTATTTTTGATCACTTGAATGAATCACAACAAAGGTGTCTTGAAAGGGAAAAAAGAAATTACAAGAATTAATGGTTTAGTAAAAACTTTAAAATGAGATTTTTCATCTGAAAGAAAAGGCCCACAGCCAGCTGGATTACACAGGTGCAAAATAAGACACAAGAGGGAGCTCACATAATAAATAATAGTGATAAACAATATTTTGAAAACAGATCAAGCCTATGGAGGAAAGGAAATTAGTAAACATTACAATTCATATTTGTGGTTGGGGTTCTCATGGCTACAGTTATTGTTACAGGCTATGGGAATGTGCTTACAGACAAGGATCTCAGTACACCAGGCTTTGCCATGGAACACAAAGGTACAACCCACTCACAAGAGCTTCTGGTGGCATGGAAGAAGGGGGCTGAGCCAGGAGTGACAGGGAGACACTGCTCTGGCAGTGTTCTGGCAGAAAGTGACCTGAGTTTAGAGCTCCTCCGGGAGTCATTGTCAAATATTCAATGTGTGTTGCCATTTAAAAATGCATTTAAATATCCATGTGCATGTAGATTTCTGGAGAAGGATGGCTCATATTCAAGAGACAGCCACATATACAGAAAACCAGAGGACTTGAAACTGAGTCTGCAACCCAACTGTTGAATTTTGTGCATGGAATCAGAAGGAGTTTCATTTCTGTGTCTGCAAGTTTTGTTCACTCCAGCAACCACATTTCTCAGAACTTAGAGAAACTGTGCTCTTTTGACAAACGCATTTAACAAAACTCTTTAAGTGTTAATGTGATCAGTCAGAACCTTTCAATTTCTGAAGTTCTTGTGAAAATAAGGCAATTATGTGTCAGTAACTACAATGGGTTTGATCTGTGGTCAGAGATCCACCCGCCCTGCAGTCAGACACAGGTTTCACAGTGCTGGACCCTGGGACTTTCTTCTTTCTGAGGCTGCAACTGCATGTACTGGCACACTCATCTCAGCTCCTCTACAAAAATGGAAAAATAGAACAGCTGTAGGGGCTGCCTTCTAAAGCAAGGCCCCCACATTATGACAGCTCTGGGCATGAATCAGAATTACCACCTGAAAGGAGGTTAGAGGATCATCAGTGGGTCACTAGTTTGGGGAGGACCCACACACAAATCTAGTAATTAATATTATCCTCTGATATTCATCACCTCCAACAAGAAAACATATCTTGGACATAGTTGTCCCTGGGGTTGGAAGGGCTCTAGTCCATATGCTGGTGTTGGTGGCAATCACAGGTCTCTCAGACATGGCCCTCCAGAAGTGTCCCTCCAGGGACAGAGACCAGACATGTGTTTATTTAGAATCTATTAGCAGAGATCCACAATCAATCCAACTGCAGGGACTCTTTTTGTATACCAGGAGCTCTCTGATGTGCAGCAGCCTCAGAGAACTGCTGAGTGTCCTTCAGCCAAGGGCAGAGCCCTTCCTACGCTGGGACATCTGAGCCTGTGATATGAACATATCCAGCCACATCAGCAGTGGCTCCATTTTGTTCCTGTGCTCCTGTAGTGCAAATGGACTTTAACAATCAATAGTGTCAGTGTCACTCATGGGAAGTTCAGAAATATGTTCAGTCCTGATAGATATTTGTCAAATAGCCCATGGAGCAGCTCAAGGGCAACTGGTGCCACTTGTGAGACTGCATCAGCCCTGTCACCGTGGGATGATGTTCACTTTGTGGTGTGATGTCCCACAAAGACCATCCACATACCAGCATCAAGAACTCCACACACTGGAGGGAAACTAAAGAGAATCTGCAAGATCTGACAAAGGAGTGTCCCCCTGAATGTGTATCTTGCTGGAAGGAACACAGTCACCATAAGCATCCTAAAGTTACATAGATTTTTCGAGCACACAATGAAAGGCCATAAGAACTTCAGCAACTGAAATTATCAGAGACATTTCAACCCTGAGATTGTTCTTCATTGTAAGATTCCAGCTTAGAAACTTTCACCTGCATAAACTGACTTAATGCTGGATACCCTGGGCCTCAACACTGTGATTTACTCTTCCCACTCCTTTGAGAAAAGTTGATGAATTCTTAAGCAGAGAGGGCATTTTGTAGCCAGATTCCACAGCTGTGGAACTGCAGAAAGCCAGGCAGTGGATCCTGGGCTGGCAGAGACCATCCTCACACTGCTTGATGCATTTGATCTCTGGAGAGGAAGGAGTACATACCAGGCATGGCACGGTGGCCAGCTGGCTTGGGAGAAGCAATGCTGGCTTTGACTGTGTAAGCAGGTGCTTGCTTCCCCTCCCCATCAGATGGGGAGAGTGAAAGAACAGCTGTAAATAGAACAAGGTTTAAAAAATCGGAGAAATGGAGATTTAAAAAAACCCAAAACACAAACTTGCCTGTCTTGCATTGGAAACCTGTCATGTTCTTAATCTAAATTAAAGTTCTGCTAGTATTATGTAGTAAAACAATTGCCTACTACCAGGGCCACACATTTCTGAGAAGTGAGAATGAGCCATATGTCTTCCATAAAAACATACTGATACAGTTCAGCCTGTTCTTTATGCTTTCTGGTAAATCATATTCTCTTACAGGCCATAGTTAAAGGGAGCAATATTTTTATTTGCCAGAAAGTATTTACAGTACTGTATTATCCTTCATCTCTACCAGTTTCCATTTGTTACTATTGACACATGGTAAAACAGCTTTAATTATCTCCAGGCTCAAGTACAAGGATTTTTTATAATTCAGTCAGGTCTATTTAATTTCCAGTATCTAAGCTACCATAATGAAAGTGTTACTCAAGGTTTCTTCTTCAACTCCCCCCTCTTTAGATCATAATAAAGACAGCTCACTTGAGCAAATAGTTCCTTTGAAATGTTAATCCTTCTCAGATGTGTTTTTTGTTAGATCAGCTGCACTGTTAAAATACTTTCTATTTTCCCATTAATTGGAATGCAGAATAACACTTATTAGCCATATGGACACAAAGTAGCTCGTTGATGAAGACAACTGAATTAAAGCCTCATGTTAAACAACGAATTAACTGTGATAGAGGGTGAAAAAACCACACTTACATAAAACTGCGTTGTCTGTCCTTCTCTTATCCAACACAATCTCTCCTTAGAAGGCGAAATATATTTTAGACATCATCTCCAGTGCAACCTAAAACCCATACAAAAGCATAGAAAGCAGAGCGAATGTAAAAATCTACAGCAATGGGGCTTATTGAAACACTGGGTTTTTTTAATTTATTGGTTTATTTTAGTTTTTATTTGGCACTTAAAGACTGAAATCCCAACGAGCTGAACCTTCCCTTCAGCAGTGCATGTGGAGGTGCATGTTTGCTGCAGAACTGGCTCTGTGGTTGCTCCCTGGCTGGAGAGCCTGGCTTGGCTCAGGTGTGATCAGGCCCAGTGTGAGATCTCACTGCTGCTCCTCCTCCCTCCCTGCCTGGCCCCGAGCCCGGCACTGCTGCGCTCCAATAACGAGAGCAGCTCCCTGATTGCTTCTTAATGAATTGTGGGGGAATGTGCACGGTTTCCCTGGGGTGTGAAAGGAATTTCAGGTGGGTCGTCAGCATTCGAATATTAAATTACTTCGGCAGGTTGTGTAAGGTTTGCAGCCAAGGAAGTTACCTCCATGCAAATCAGTAGGCACAGAAGAAAAGCTCTGCCTCGATCCAGGGGAGAAGAATGTGACTGGGAGGACACTTTTACACACCAGATAAGAACCTCAACTTGTGCAGTGAAAGCATGGTTAAGCTTCAGTAGAAGTCAGTAAATATGGCTTTGTTTGGAAACTCTGCCTGTAATGTTGAAACAGGAGACATTTGAATCCGTGGAGAATTTTAAGTCCTAGTCTATGCTTCAATGAAAGCTCAGTCTTTCTGGAAATACATCCCTCTTTATTGTTCCTTGATTTACACATTTTGTGCAAGTCTGAACATATACATGCAATAATTAGGGAGTAGGAGCTGGGGTGAATGAAGCTTCAGTTTACACACACAGGTTCCAGAGGGACAGGAAGCTGGTGTTATTTACTTAACCAGGAACAATAGATCATTTGCTATTCAGCTGGCGTTTCCATTGCTGGCATGGATGGGTGCATCCTCTGCTCACACCCTCAGCTGCTGCACCCCTACCTGCTCCCTCCACTGCCTCTGGCACTGGTGATGCCTCCAACAGCAATCAGAGATATTTCCAGATTCCAGCAATTGACAGTGAGTAAATTTGCAAATGTGCACTGTGCTAACATGATTAGGCCTGTGAACATGCAAATCCTTGGAAAGAATTTTGGTTTTATGCAACTGACGTAAATAAAAAGGATCCTGTTTATGCACTGCCTAGACAGCCGCTGTACAAACTGGACTGCCAGAGATGATTTCATTCACCTCTTTACTGAGACACACAGAGAACCACAGTGCAGATAGCTGCAGGGTATAATTTTCATGATAATCAAAACACAGACACGCTACACAATAGTTTACAACCAAAACTGAGAGCAGATATCTAATTCTGGGGAAGGAGGGAAATTTTTGTGTGTCCAGAAAATGCCCACAAGACCCCACAGCTACTCTGTCTGATGTCACAGGATTTTGGGGAGCAATATATTATTCTTTTCAGGTAGACCAAACAGGCAGTATTTTTACCAGCACTAGGCTGTGACTGACTCACAAGCAAGAGTGCATTGCTCTTGATCTGATGTTTCAGCTGCCGCCAAAGACTGGAGATTGTGTCAGTGTATTCTTGCTGTTTATTTGACTGATCAATTGTCCTTCCTTCAGCATGCCAGTGTGTCTCTAGTTAGGGAGGACACAGTCCTGAGCAGAGTGGTCCTTACACTAAGTTTTCCCTCAGAGCACCCCACAATTTACTTTGCTTTGCAGCTTGTTGCAATGGAAAACAACCAGAGCTTCATTCAGAAAACCTCACACAGAGATCAATCAGGTTACTCTGGTTAATACTGACTCTCTTACTTGGCAATGGATTATAACTTCCCTCATGAGGTAATTTCTAATTCCTCATGGAGAAAGTAAGGTGGATTCTTTTGGCATTTGCAACAGCAGGCAGGGAACATTTCATTTGAGTTTTCTGCTGAAAGGACAAAGTGTTGTGCCGAGGGTATGCTAGGTTATCATCAATAATGTGGAGTTGTGAGCATGGTACCTGGGGAAAAAAAGGAAGGAAGAAGTCTTTGAGTGGATGCAGATTATCAACACATCCCTAGGGATGAAGTCCACATGGGCTGTGCTCATGAAGCCCTTGACTAGAAGACCTTTTCCAAACTTAATGATCCTGAGACTGAGTATTCAAAAAAATCCTTGAGTCAGGGAACAAGAAGTGTTCTCTCATTGATGATAATATAGCAAAATATCATCTGCTTCCCAGAGACGGTTCTGATAATTTAAGCCATTTTTTCATTGGAGGAAACCCTCAAAGTTTTATTTGAAACCCACTATTTTCTTAAATTTGTGAAAGATTTGAATCACCAGAATTTCCTAACAAAACCTGAAAACCTGGATATTCTTATGGCTTACTCTTTCTCTACTCCTTTTTATTTTTGTTTATTTTTTTTTTTAGTAGTAAATTGAGAAGAGCAGAGAAAAGTCTGGCATAGGACTGCAAAAACTAATATTTAGGGTTTTCAGGTAAAAACATGACAATTGACTGGATTACTTCTTTTTAAAATATTTCTGCTTCTCTGTGTGACTGCTGTGACGGTGAGGTTAATGGTAGTTGTTTGCACTGATATATGCAGACCAGCACAGGTGAGATTGAAGGGAACCTCTCGGGATTGTCTTGTCCAAGTTCCCTTTTCACAATACAGTCAGTTCAAGGAACTTGTTCCAGACTATTTTAAAGTGGTCCTTCAGCTTCTCCTGCAACTCCAAGCTCTTTGGATGTTTATTTTTCCTTTACTGAATTCTGCAGATCTCTTGGCCACAAATAATTGCTGATTCCTACCAGTGAGGGATATATGCAGCAGTCTCTCTTATCCTGTTTTACAACCCAAGTCTTTTCTCTTTCATCTTTGCTCGGAGAATACTCTCGAAACTCTCCAGAAAGCAAGGTCACTTGTTGACAAGAAATCTTTAAACCAGTGACAGAGGAAAAATTAAAAATACTCACTGTCAGATGCATAGAAAGTTATCTATCACCAGCACTTTTCCTACAACAAAACCAGGAAATTCACAGGCAAAATAGCCAGGATACACTCTCAGCTGTTTATAACAAGCCATTGAGCACTGTTAAAAAGCAGTTTGCTTTGGGACAGGCCTTTCAGTGCCCTAAACCCTGCATAGTTTAGAAAATGGTGCTCAGTGTTTTTTGTTATTTGTGCTGTCCCAAAGCCACTGTTTGTGCCAGTGACACTGGGCCCAGGGACCCAGTGAGGGTTTGCAGTTCCACTGCTGCACTGTACCTCAGATTGGGTGAAATCTCAGCCAGGTTGGCTTCCAAGCTTGCTGAAGAGGAAGATGACTGTCCATGTAGGTCTGTTCAGCACCCAGCTCAGCAAGTGCTACCTTTTCCCTGGAATTACAACAAGATACATAAAATCATAAGGCCAAGACATACTGTGGAGTAAACTGAACCATCACAACTTCAGCTGTCCTGTTTATATTAAAATTCCTTTGGTTGTCATGACCCACAAGGTACAATTGTTACAAAATTAATGCAATCTACTTTTAAATATAGGGTTTTTTTTCTTTCTTTTTGAGTCCACAGGAAAAAAAAATCAATTTATGTATATGTACAAATCATCACTAAAATCTAAAGCATTTTCTCTCTGAGGAGATTTCAGCCATTTCCATAATCAAGCCTTCAGTTCTAAACTATTTTAACTGTACTGCTCTTTTGTTAGTTTCAGTGGATTATTTTGAAACTTCTCTAATTTATATTTCAATGTACTTTCTGGGCATACTGGCCATTCTTTCAAAGGAGCATAAAGTGGTTATTGTTAATACATACATACTGGGTAACAGCAAATGTTTCTGGAGTACTGGGCTTTCTGTAATGACATTAAATGAAGAAAAAAAAAGGAGATGAAGTAATACTGATCTCTATGACAGCCTCTGTTTACAGGACAAGGATTTAATTCAGAATTAAGCCACATTAGTGTTAAAGAAGCCATTACTCACTTGCAAATTTTTCTCCCCAAAACCCCATTGCATTGCTCGGTGCAATAAGCTGGTACATTTATCCACAAACATTTGATGACTGATGCTTTATTTTGCCTTTGAATGTTTCTTTAATGAAATCTGGGTTCTTAAAAATATCCAGTAACATAGTTAACTATTTTGCTTTCACATTAACAGAGCAGTTATTCTGTTGCCATTTGTCATTTACCTAGCTTTGATATGTGACTCCCTGAAAGAGGAAAACAAGAATCAGGTATCAATACAGATATAAATTGTTTATAGAATTTTACTGGGTATAAATAGATGTTCCCCTCTATGTGGCTTTTTCATTCTTTGTTAACAGGCACGCATTTACTCATGTTTTGCATTAGCTGTGGAAAACTTGCTTTGAGTTTTGTCAAACTGTCTTGTTCTGAGAATGCATGAAACAACTCTCTTCCAAGTTTAGGATATGCTTTGTTGTCCTTTGAAAGTTATGGTGCAAATTTGCTGAGGGACGTTTAGTCCAGCAATGCTCAGAGTCCAGCAAAACTATTTCTAGGCTAAATGGTACTTCTGGTCTCTAAGGAGCTTCTACAGCCGCCAAAAATCCCTGGGACATGTGCACAACCCCTTTTCCCAGGCTGAGCTGTGTTTGAGACCAGTAATGTGGGCATGTGTTGATAAAAGAGAAGATTAATTTTATACTATCTGAAAATTGTCTGACACTAGCTGAATCTCTCCTATTCTTGGCTGTGCTGGGTGGTGCTTTAAGGTGGAGCCACGGGAAAAAGAACTAGGCACCTGGATTTAGGCACCAAATCGACTCAGTGAGCTCTTTCTGAGTTAAAGAAGGGAAATTTTGGGTGCTGAGCTCCTTCCTTTTGCCTGCCCCCAGAGAGGGGTCACACCTGTCTATCAGGGGAAAATCTGAAAAGAAGAAAGCTAGAAGAGAAGAAAGGTACAAGAGAAGAAGGCTGCAGGGCTTTTCCCAGAGGAGCCAATCAGGCTGTCAGAGGGTGGCTGCTGCCCTCAGCTCACCTTCCATGGCTGGGAGCTCTTGCATGGGTGCATTTTGCTGTCGTCATCCTTGTTCTGCTATTTCATTCAGTCATGGGCCCTGATTATTTAAACAACTGAAACCAACCAGAAGATTTTGTTTCCTTGGCTTTGTATTCTCCTGAGTAAAAATAAGCCAACAAGATGTTTCTAAGAAAAAGGTTGATGCTATCTTTTAAAATGTACTTCCAACTGATTGTTATCTCTCTTCAAGCTGGGCCTTCTGCCACCCCTGCTACCCCTCCTCCTGGCATCAACCACTAGCTCAAATCTCACCAAAAAGATGGAAAGTTTCAGCCCTGCCCCAGCCTTGCAGGAGGTATCTGGCCTCTAAAAATGTCAGAAATTGAGCTCTTTTGAGATCTTCACATGTTTTGCACTTGAAAATTGTCTCCAAGCAATTTTTGAGAGTCTGGTTATCTATATGGGTGTGTGAGAAATGCCATAGGACGGGCAAGATGAGTCACACACAAGATCCTGTTTTTCACAGAGCAAGCCCTGGTGGAACTGCCACTTTAACCCTTATTTTTTAATTTCTCAGACTTTGTTCCCTTCCATAAAACTTGTTCCACTCACTTGCCTTAAGAGGATCTTTTGTCACGTCCTTTCCATAAGGTACCATTGACTTTTTGGTTCATGCTGCTCACTTCTGAGAGATCCCTTCTGCTTTTCAAGGGTTATTTGCCCTTTTGCAGCAAGGCACTGTGCTCTCTCTGTTGACGTGGGCCCTGCAGAAAATTATCGCTTGGACATGCACGTTGGTGCCAAGTGGAGATAATGCCCTCTTTTCAGACTGAAGCCTGCCTGTAGGAGTGTTCCCAGAACGATTTTCACAGTCATAACTGCAGTTAATCTTAAACTTGGCATACCCTTCCTTTCTCTGTAATGTTTTTAATGACTCTTTCAGGGTGGGAGAATCCTCAGGGTTTTGCAGTGCTGTGTTCACCTACTGATTCATTCTTGCCAGGTTGGTGTTGCTAACCAAGGTCCAGCTTAATAAGCAACTCTACCATTTATATTACAGTGCAGGAAGTTATCTGTCTTTTCCAGCTAAACAACACTGAGAGGAGGAGGAAGCATTTTTTTCTGAGCAAGCAGGAGGTGCCATGCAGCACAATGGTCAGTAAATACGTAGCAGCAATTTACAGGGTTTATTTTTAATCCAGGGCCCATGTTGAGAGAATGGCATGAACTGGATAAATCAATCAGGCTGTTGCAAAGCAAGCTTGAAATGAAAGGGCAGTCAAGGAGGAAGTGGTAAATAACACATGGGACTGATTGCTTCTGGGCACAGCTAAGGCCTTGGGTTTAAGGAGTAATTACCTGGTCACATCTAAACCCTTGCTGGTGTGCAGTGTGCAAACTGCAGACTTCAGCTAAGAGAATGTTCTTGCCCTTGACAGCAAGAATTTCCTTGGTGAGAGCCATTTATTCCTGGTTTCCTGAAGGAGCTGGAAAGTGTGCAAGACCCCATGCTTAGTCATTTGTGATCTTTGGTCTCAGCACTAGCACAGAGCTCATCTGCTTCAGATGAGTTGGGGAGAGCAAGGGGAAAGAAGCTGGAGAGTTGACATTTCTCCTCTGTCACAAAGTCGGGATGCAGGGCTGAGCCCCATAAATAATTTGTGCCAACCTGGCAGCTGGTTAGATCAAGAGTACAAAAACGCTCCTTACACTTAGGGGTGGTGGGCATGCTGTGCAACCAGCAGGGGTGAGCCAAATGCCACATTTGCAAACTTGTTGACTGCTAATCCCACTAAGAAAAAAAATGGCCGGAGTTCAAAGAGAGCCAAACAAACTGTGTCTGCCCATTGTACTCATGGTGAGAAGCCTGCAGCTCATCTCCCTTGGATGTATCTGAGTAAATGTAGGGTGAGCTTCACTCAGTCTGTCCTTCCTAAAAGCCTGTTGCAGACAGATAGTACAGACCCTTTTCTGCAGCAGACAGACACAGATGGCCCTGCCCTGTTGGGACCATAGCAAAAGGAGGTCTGAAATTGGATGCAGTAATTGCATGGCTGCTTGCTTCCTTGGCTCCCTGTTAAGCCTGAACAGAGCTAGGAAATACAACACACCTGAAGAACCATCTGAGACAGGAGATCAGCTTTGGGCATGATGTGCCTTTCATCCCAGAAGATGGTCCAACCAACAATCCAGTTAAATGAGGAAAGACAAAATCAGGCTGCCATTGCTCACTAGTGTACTTCCAGGGGCAGCTTTCTGCCAGGAGACAAGTAGTGGAGTAACTTCCTTAGTTGTGTCTCTAAGGAAAGAAAATCAAATCCAATTTATATTTAGGAAGACAATGGCTTTCAAGGGTGAAGGAGAGCCACGAAACCACGTGACTTGGTGGGAAAAGGAACAAGATATTCTGTGTACAGGGTATCACACCCAGATCCTTGGGATTTACCATTGGTCCCAGAGCTCCCAAAACTGAAATGCAGATTGCCCTACCCATCAGTTTTGGCCACGTGTCAACAAACAAGCAGAATCAGTCATGGAGACACTGAGAGTAAATGGCAAAGTCACATTATTCACATACAGGGGTGTCACATGTCCCCTCCACCTCAACTCCAACCAAACTGCGTATTGGGACTTGCCTTTGTACTAGGGCTCTCTGCTTTGGTATTTGAATAGATTTTCACCTGGTTGTAGTGCCAGGTACCTGGCAAGTGGACTGCAAATGACCCTCATGCCAATTACCCTGCAGCAGCAGGGTCCTTTCTGTGCAGTGCCTGACTTATACCCACTGAGTGAGAAAACATACACATATTGTCTTAATAAATTCTCCAACTTCTCCTGAGCCTGAGCTAAACCTTCTTATCTAATATCAAGTAATTTAAGCATTTTTTACATTCTAAAGACAAGTTAATCCTTTTATAGGGAAAAGTCAGAAAATGGGCTTAGAATGACATTTTAACAGTGTCTATGGTATGTTAAGCCGATGAAAAATCCTAGCAGCACTTTGAATCACTTTTGGCTAAAATATTACTGTGATCTTAAAGCAATACAAAATTTAAGTATCATGCCAAATTGCTAGCTGTTTGTCAATAATGTAAAATATTATATTCTACCAACCCAAACTGCTTTTTTCTCCCAGTAACTTCAATTCTCAGATATGGTTTTAGTGACATGACACATTAAATAGGAGTCTAAATTTGACCTGGTCCTAGACTTATATTTATTTTTCTTGTTTGAGCTTCCTACTTTTCCCTGGTAAGTTTTGTTGCCAAGTAACACTTGATTTTCATCTGTTTTCCAAGGCTTAATTTCCATCATTTTTCTGCTTTTATCAGAGTGTGGCCATTTCAATGCATGCTAAAGATGATGAAGAGACAACCTGAAACTCCTGTTAGCTCACAGGAAGAAAAAATATTAGAAGTTGGGGTATTGGTTTGTCCAACGCATTCTGCATTAGTTAGAAACCTATCTGCGTTTTGCTTTCATTATAGTTTTATTGACACTTTTGGAGATGACAAAAAGAACATCAGGAAAGTTTCCTCATTTTCTATCGCTATTCTTGCCCAATGTCCAAAGGAGCTCAGAGTTAATAAAAAAAGCATGTGCCTCTTTGAAGTCTGGTCTGCAGAGCCACTACACAAGCCATCACATATTTTGAGAGCAAAGCAGTAGTGGCCATTAATAAACCCACTGAATGATCCAGCTTTTAAGCACATTTGCCATTTAAACATCCACCAGAGAGCATCTCTTGCCTGAGCCTGGGAACCAGGGCAGTGTTATCAGAGAGCTGATCCCATTCCTTAAAGCCCTCAAGCACCCACTTGCTCATTACCCACACCCTGAGTGACTCTCCCAAGAACACACACCCCGGAGCTCCCTGTGCTTCATTTTTGGTTTGTTTGTTTTTTCCAAGCCCAGTTTGCTTTCCAGCCTCTCAATGAAGGGAGTGCCTCCATAAGGAATGCAAGTGTGTGCTTTGCTCCTTTCAGCCCAAAGACAATCCAAGGTCCCTTGAGCTCCTCATGCCTGGAACAGGGCTGGTAGTAAGTAGACTTGTGCCCTCTGGGGACACCCCAGGACATCTCACATGGCACCAGGGGACTGCTTAGAGCAGGTCAAGGAAGATCTCTGGAGCTCATCTCAGAACAGAAACCAGGATGAGCTGGCTGTTTATTAGTGGATGGAAATGGAAAATGGGGCTAATTCAGGTTTGGAAACAAGCAGCCAGTAGTCAAGAGGCCTCAAACATAGTCCATGATGCTGTTTAGGATCTGACCTGATGTTATCCTCGACAGCACCTTCACTGACTTCATGGTATGGCTGCATGGTGAATGTGACCTCACCAAGGCCAAAGAATCTGCTTTGGCATATGGTGGAAGCCTAAAGAGCATGACTGAGGTCTTTGTACTCTATGAATAGTTTAGCACATCATCCTCATGCCCCAAGACAGGATGGTCAAAAGAAGAGTTAAATTTGCAGCCACATGTTAGAGCTAATAAAGCAAAAGTCCCAACCTCTATTCCCAGCTCAGCCACATTCTTCCTGCAATATCTGCAGCAAAACTGCATCTATCCCACTTTCCCTCTGTCAACAGTATGGTTCACTCTTCTGAAGACTACAAGAGAGCTGTGGAGAAAATATCTTTTCCTAAAGGGATCAGGTACTGTGGGGAATAGACTAAATAACTTGGGGGCAAAAAGATAGGTGACTTGTTCTCAGATCTGTCTCTTCCACAGATAACACCTTGGACTCCCATTCCTGAGCTGTACAACCAACACATGACTTCTGCTTTGTGCTATCGTATTTTCCTTATTTTAAAGTAAGTAGATAGGATATTCCTGGTTCACAGCTGCAGAAGGGCCAAATATATGTCTTTTAGCACCTTTTCTACATCACCCACAGGAAAAAGGCAAGACAACAACATACAGCAACCTTTCTGCCCAGTGTTGAAACAGCCTGCAGCAATGTACAGAGCAGAGAAATATCTTCAGTTAGCTTTCTATTATATACGGCCTTTGGTTCATAAGTGTTCATCTTTACTATGAAACATACTGGGAAAATTTAAAACCTTAAAAAAGCTTTAAAAAACTTGAATTCATCTCTCAATGACTAAAATTTCAAAGGAAGGACAGAAAACTGTAGAGTTATCTACTGTGACCTTTGGTAATCGGCAATGAAAAGTGTTTGATCTTTGCCTGACAGAGCAGAACAGGAGTCATCCCTGGCCTGAGACACTTAAAAAAGGAAGAACTGCAGAGCTTTCATTCCCCTATGGTTCTCTTCAAGATTAGCAGCAGTGGACAGCAATTTCTGTTTGTTTTCATAATAATATCCTGTTTTGTAATCCACAGGAAAAGGAGTATGAAAGTAGCAGTCTTGGCAGGGATTGGGGGCCAGGGGACTGTTTTCTGAAATCTCAAAGCTCAGGAACACAAAGACTTGGAGGAATTTCCAAGTGCAGTGAATGCCAAATGGTAAAGAAAATGACATGACAATGAGAGGGAGAAATTATTTATTCACCCTCTTAATATATTCTTCTTCTAGGGTCACTTTTTCCTTTTTCAGTGCACAATTGACAGGCAGTTACTTCCAAATGCTTTTAAATAGGACCTACTGCAAGTTTAAGAATTGTTAAAATTTTTTCCAAAGATGAAACAACTTAAAAAAAAAAGGAGAGTATAATTTAACACCAAACAAATAAACAGCTGAAAAATCCACAGAACACAGATAGCCAAGCAAATAATGGTATTATTAAAGGGTCCATATAACATTTCTGCTCAGCACTTACATGGCAAGCAGACTAGATCATTTTTTTCTCCAAGAAAGATAATACCTGATGAACACATCCTTGCAGTTCCCATTCAAAGACTGGCAAGAAAAGCATGTTAGGACTAGAGAAGGCATTAAAAAACCTGTGTCTACCGGAGCATGGTTTCAAAGGGCCATAAGCTAGAATAAATATTGACACAGTAAGGAAAAAATATGCAACAATAGCAATTGTTCAAAATGGGCACAATTTGGAAGCTAACAGAACCACACTGAGCTAAGCCAACCTGGACAGGGACCAAGGCCCCAGATTTAAAGTTACTTTTAGAATTTAACTTTCACTGATTTCACTGAAAATTAGACACAGAAATACCTTAATGATTCTAGGTTTGATTTACTGACTGCTGTTGTTTTCAACCATTTCCCAACCACAGCCTGTTCCAGCAGGGAAAATCAGAACTTTATGAAGGAGATGAACCTTGGAACAGAAAATGTCACAGGGTTTCTCTTTCTCTGCCACAAGGCTGTTCTGGGTCTTCTTTCAAGTATTCATCCTGCATTTGGTTTGTGTTAATTTCTCCAAAATATGGCTTTTCATGTTATTATGGATAGTGTCTAATGGTTCTTCCTCTGCCTGATAACCTCTCCTCTCCTCTCCTCTCCTCTCCTCTCCTCTCCTCTCCTCTCCTCTCCCCC
>JBBMKD010000170.1:64678542-64692492 GCA_037834095.1 Argya squamiceps | reverse complement strand
TCTCCTCTCCTCTCCTCTCCTCTCCGGCCATTAGGTCCCTGCCTCAGTTTGGTGGCAGGGACCACACACCGCCAGAGCACACCTCTGCTTCCAGTCTCTGATGGTGCACCATTTTTACCAGTTAAAAGTATGGTCTTACATCCAGACACAAGTGTTTGGCAAAGACTAATTTTTATTGCAAATGTTCCCAGCGGTTTTCCCCAAATTTCTTCTCTAGCTATTCTCATTTTCATTTTAATTTTAATCAGTTTGATAACCTGTTTAATTATTCACTGGAAATCATTTCAGCCACATTTCTTGGGAGTTAAGGTTTCTGAAAGAAAATGCAAGGCAAAAAATAGAATTTTCAATTTCTTTATTCTTTCTTCATTCATAAAAATTCCAGAGGAAATCAATAAGTATGAATCTTTTTTCACACCATATTCCGTTGATGTACTTTTAATGGGCTTCACTGGAGATATTCCTGATTTACAAATCCATCTTCAACAGAAAGATATGGTGAATTTGCCTTGGAAGCCACCCAACAAAACCCACAAAATTTGACTAGTTGCTGTTAATACCAGGAGATAAGGATTTATTAAGTTTTTTTAAAAAATGCATATTTTAATCCACTACGAGATTAACTATCTTGGACTAAAATTCAGGTAAAACACTAAACTTCCAAATCAACATGGTTTTAAATTAAGAATACAATGGAAGAACGTGTTTAAATGTTGTATTATTATTCTAATATCTTCAAGGAGTTTTTTAAGCTGAAATTACATAATCTTATTAAAAAATTCAAAACTAGGGCAGGCTTTGCATTCTGAAGGTAATATATGTCATCATGATTTCTGATCAAAATTTATTGGCCTCAGCTGTCCAGGTATTAATGAATGTCTTCCCCGAGCAGTGACTATAATTTTAATTGTGCTGGTTTAGTTAGACACAGGAGGAGAAGAGTTTTAAAACACTTTGTTACTTTAATTGCAAAGCCAAAATGCAAATGTGAATTTGCCAGTACTTACTCACTAGATACTGGCTGATAAAGATTTAAGGGTGATATCATCCTTTTTTTCTTAGAGGTCAGATAGGCAGCCCCAGGTGTATTGACATGTCTGTCTTCTTGTAAAAAGCTACTTGTGGAAGTGAAGCTTCCAGTAGCAACAATTTTTTCTTCTTCTTTTTCCATTTTTGTGCAGATTAACATTTTTAAGTGAATTTCTTGAAGTACCCCTGAAGTCTCACTTTCAGAGATGATAGGGACACTAAAGTGTCTGTTAGGGCCTTACCTACACATTAGCATTGTGTAAATAGATAAACCTGTGTACACCCAATTTTGCATGCAGTTATAATGCTGCCAGCTCAGTTTTACTTTAGGAAGGGGAACAAGCTGCAGTTGGTATTTTTGAATTACTATAAATTTGCTTGTTCTGTAGCATGGACTCTGATGACTAGAAAACAAAATTAATGTTTCCCAGAACTGATATCACTGAGATGAACCTTTGCATAGAGCAGACATCTACCCCACTGGAAATGATATATGCAAATGTCGCTCAGAGACAGGTTTCAGGTGCTAATTGTACACATCTACCTACAGATGGGAGACTCAGAGGTGCTTTAGCACGGATCCAATGGTGACTCACTAAATAAAAAGTGCTCATGAAGAAAAATGAGATTTGAACAGCCCCTTCTGTCACCATGGACAAAGATGATCAGTTTCCCCCTGAAATGTGCCTGTCATGGTCTCAGCTAGCCATAGTGCATGTGAAGGAGCTGAGGTGAGAAAAGCACCCAGCTGCCTGCAGCAGTGACACTCGAACAAAGCTGCATTGTAATGGTTGAGGAAGGGTGGTTTCTTAACTTTCACATGTTGCATTCCTGCTTCAAACAAGGAGGTGTACACATTAAAATTGAGATGCCTGATAGTCCTCATCTCTGGCTTCCCTAACTGTTTAATCCCATCGCCTGTTCCATCTCCTTACAGAAAAGCTAAGATCAGTGAAGACCAAACACTGGAAACAAAACTGCAAGTAACCCTTGATCAAGTAAACTTAAACTTTCATAGCACACAGCAACATGCAGAAAGGGTGCAAAAAAGAGTTCAAATGGCAAGTGAAGAGAAAGAGAAAAACTTCATTCATTTAAGCAACAACACAGGGAGAAGCAGGGGTGAAAATTGAAATTATGGTGTACGATGAAACCCTTCAACTCTGGTCTCTGCTACAGGCCTGAACACAAACATATGGGGGAAATCGTTTCTTTTTCTTATTTCTCTGTGTCTGTGTGGGCAGCATTCTCCAGGACAGGGCTGGACCAGCAGAGATGTTTTCCACAGCACACCACCCAGCCCGTGCATAGGGCAACACTGACCCTACAACACAAATATTCACCTGGGAGTGTGGTAGACACCATTCTGCTGTGGTGGTTTAGAAGAGAATGGCAGCTGGATGGTTCTGAGATCAGAGCAAATGTTCAGATGCCGTAGCATTTTGCAAGTTGTCCTCTGCTTTAGGAATAAATGCTTGAAATATGAGGAGACTACACTACCTCAGGTGAACAGTTGTAAGAAATTAAAAGAGCTGCAAAAGTTCAGCCAAGACTGGTGTCAGTGCTGGACTTTGTACAAACTAACTAGTGATGACCAGTTTACTAAGCATTTGGGGTTGTGACAATAATTTAATTGGGGACACACTTCACCATTTCTTGAAAACTCGTATTTATTTGAATATCAAAATATTAATTTATTAACTTCCTGTTAGGTCCTCCCACTTAAGGATGTGGGGCCAGCTATTCACAGAATTCACAAGGAAAGATCTATGTGGACAAGAAATAGGCCCAGGGATCACATATTTCATGGTGGGATATAGCCTAAAAAAAAACCACCCAACCTTTCAACTTTAAGTATTATTGTTTTCCTAAATTAACTCTGGGAGATTTTAATCTAGATCTTGGGTCTCTGCCAGAGAACACACACTGCTCCCCACATCCCTGAGAACATTGTGGAGTCTTGTACAGTCAGCTGGCACTATAATGAAATAGCAGCCAGTTAACTCTATCACTTCTTCATAAAGTCATCTTCTCTAATGCTGCTCTTCTTTTAACTCATTGGAGATTCCAAATTAGCACCCTGTGTTTGGGGACACAACTCCTTTCTTGTCTTTTGAGGGATTTTTAGTGAGGTCACAGGACTATTTAGTGAAATGAAAAGGAGGACTTAATGCACCAGGTTACTTCCTGAAATTCAAAGGGGTAACTCTTCAATAATACTGATTAACAGGTCAGGCTGGATCAGGGAAGGGTAGTTAGGATGCCTTAAGATGCTGCCTGAGAAGGAGCCTCATTGAAGAAGGAGGCAGGGATTTATGGTGACTGGAAAGCTCTGAGAGCACATTGTTTGGGCCTGAAGTCAAGGGGCCACAGTGAGAGCAGGCTAGTCACACACAAAGCAAGAGGAGGGCAAGCAGGACACTCTTCAGGGTATTCCCTGGCACTGCATCCTCGAGCAAGCTTTTTGTCCTGCCTAATTAAAGCAAATGGTGATGGTGCACACTGCTTATGGATCACTGTTTTCAACCCTTGTCAGGGAAAATTCTCCTGATGAACCCCACGGGATATAACCTGAATAGGGGAGGGAAGGTGGAGCATGGAGTTTTGCCAATGCACTGACAAGCTGTGTCTGGGTTGGTTTCCAATGAATCAGCACAGCCATCTGGGGGAAGGGGGAGGAATTCCCTCACTTCTTAATCAACCTATCTGTGTTTTAAGGGGGAAATATTTTTCAAAAAGATGTGCTGTGCACATCTGGCACTTGGCCTCTTGTTGCTGCCAGCTGTCACTCTGATAATGTGTTATAAATGATGGCACACCAAGCAGACAGGGCTGCAAGCCCATGTGATTGTATTGCATTATCAAAGTGACAACCAGAAAGAACAAGAGCTCCGGCTGCTGAATTGGTCCATAAGTAGATTTTATGTTGTTGATATTACTATTTATATACAAATGGGTATTAAACATTTTTCATATTTTCCCAGCAGAAGTCAAGACTTCTGTGTGCAGATAGCTGGGGTAAGGCATAAGATAAAATTTATTTTAAATTCTGTTTTCATAGACTACAGCAGGCAAAACAATGATTGTTGATGAAATTGGTTCAAGTATACACTAAGTTCACATCTGTAAGCACAGGAATCTTAAGTGATTTAAACTGTCATCATTCCCTTAAAAAAATCCATGCCTACACTATCAGATGCCATGGAGATACCTCCTGTGATCTACACATCTGACAAAGCCATGATTGTCAGGCATTGCATGGAGATCCTGCAGAAGCAATGCAGATATTTCCATAGGTATTCATGGGTGGAACAAGCTGGTAAAATCTACCGCAGAATCTGAGCTGTGGCCCTCGGGTCAGTACTGCTGTGGGGGGAAAGCCTTTCTGTCAACATCCAGGAGACCTTCCAGCAGTAACCACAGTCAGGTCTGTGACTCTGCTCTTCCACAGCGACCTTGGTGGCCCTGGAGAAAGTTCTTTGTATGTCTGGGTGGGGGGAAAGGCTTCCTCGAGCATAAAGTGACACAGTACAAGCAGAAGACTTAATCCTATTACTCAGTTCCTCAGTTCTGGAAACCTCTTCTGGGACTTCTTTCTCCCAGAAAACCAAAGCAAAACTTTGCATGACTGCATGTTCTCTAGTTCTTGATTTCGTCTGTATTTGGAAAAGACAGTAACAAAATGCTAAAAGCTTTTTCTTAGGATTTATATGTTTGGTCTATGGTGATCTTCTATGGAATAAAAACTTCCCTGGCCTTCTGTAAAAAGTCTAAATATTGTTACCCTGAATCTTGGCAACCTTTTTTGTTTCTGACTGTTTCACAAGATAAAGCAGTTACAGTTTCTTCTGGGAGATATCTGCAAATACCAAAAATATGTGGCTTCCACACAGGGCACAGGAACTCCTCCCACACCAAGCATTGCTGGGTAAAATTCAAAAGCCTCAGAGACAGAGGTCTTTGTTGTGTTGGTCCATAACTCCCATGATATGTACAGAGTTTGTCCTTTCTAGAGGTGGCAGAAGGGGACATGTAACAAACAAAAAATGTAGGAGGGAACAGTTCTCTAATCCCATTAAGAAGTGGACCAACAGAGTTGAAGTCTTATGGAAATGGCCAAATTTACTACAGAAACCTTGTAACCAGTCTAGTGATAAAAAAGAGAAAAATTAGCCATGTACTTGCAACAGATTATTGCCATGAATCTATTCAACACAATTTTTCCATGAAGTTTCTACTACCTCAAATGACAAATATATATGAGTTAACACCGCTCATGTCATTCAAGGTAATCACTCTAAAGACAGTTGCAAACAATGTTGCAAAACAAATTAATGATAAGGGTACTAAAATTTCTAAATATGTCAAGTGATGTAGACATGTCATTTGATGTAATTATACCAAAAGGGACATTTCTACTGAGCAAAAGCTAAATAAATGGTGTCATATCAGTAAGAAAATATACAGAGGTAAAGTTACTAAGTGAAGAAATACTCCCTGCTCTGTATCTCTACATGGCAGTGTTGCTGCCAGCAGTACACTCATATTTTACTACTCATTAGATTGATACTGGGTAAATTATTTTTCTCTTATGGGCTTCCATGGAAATGCGGTGCAGTCATTGAACTCAAATGGATTTAGAAATCTTTGGGGTCAGAAGGGAAGGTGATAATTATCTTGTGTTATGTAGGAACCATAAAAAATGTATCTAGCTATCTTCAAAGTGAGAGGACTGATGTTTTCCTACATAACGTGTGTGAACTCTGCTTAGACCAGAGTCAAGGAAGGGAGATTGGGTGGAGGGAGGGAGGGTTGGTGCTGATTCATAGTAACAGACGTGAGAAAAAGCAATGATGGGTTGTGGTTAGCACTGATAGAAGTGCAGCCAGAAGATTACAGCAAACTTTATGTCTGTCATTTATGTTCTTTAGAAATAATGCATTTGTTTTAGAGCATCGTGATGGGCCAACTTCACTGGGTGTGAAAAGCTTCAATGATTCCAGAGAAATTTCTGATGGAACAATGTGTAAATAACCTTGTAAGTTAGCAGAAATAAGGCAATATCTTTGGCATGGAGTCAAGAGACGTAATTTAATTTCTGACTGGTATGGGTGGGTTAAATCAGGAGGTGCATATCTGAGTCAGGGTTTGAAGGAGACCTCTCAGTTCTGCATTCTCAGACTTCAGGTCCAAAAGGTGTATTTGTTACAGGGCCATGGTAGCTACTCCAGAAAAGTCTTACTGGCTCAGTATTTAAATATTTAAATCCCATTTCTCCAAGCTGAACTACCTGCCCACATAACATCTATACCATAATGACATGTATGGATAGTGGCAAAATATTAAAATATGGACTATACATATATATACCAAATAAGAAAATTGCCTAACTTTCTCCTGATTCCTACACCTCTACATTTCTGGTGACCAAAACTCATGACAAAGCTGTTACTCTGAATTCGTGATTAATTATCTGGCAGTTGGTTTTAATAGAAACATTAATGCAGAATCTTTTTGCCCTTTCTCCCTCCCCATCTTTAAGGCCAGAAGACTCTGAAGTTATTTTCTCTGTGTCTGGTGCTGTCCTTCCTGTGCAGCACCTCTGGCAGTGTCTAGGTCCATCTCTGGCAATGATCTCATCATTCCCATTTCTAGCAATTCATTAAAACCCCATGTTGCAGAGGTTAATTGGCTGCTACAGCTCTCCTGCAGGTTAGCAGTGTTTGTTGGGAACTCCTCCTCCAGTGCCCTTGCCTTCCCCACCCCAGCTTCCTCTCTTTTGGAAGAGCCCTTTGTTATCTGCTCAAAAGTACTATGGTTTGTTTCTAACCTTAAAGCTAGAAATACTCTTATGGAAAGAGGAAAAACAGAAGAAAAAATGCTCAGGGGGAGCTGGCAGAGAATCCTGTCTTGTAGCAGGTTTTTACATGATCTTGAACAAGTCTTTGATCATGACTGAGAGCTTTGGTTACTGCTGTAGAACAAGTGATAACAATGTACATTAACTGCTTTATGCTGTAACCATACCTGTGTTTGTGCTGGAAACAGGGAAATCAGCTCTTTAGCGAGTATCCCTGGAAGTTTTTGTCATGCAATTTTTCTCTAGCCAACCTATTCCTTAAAGCAAAGTGACAAATACGTACCTGTTTATAAATATAATTAAAACAAGGTTTATATTTTCACCCTTACAGTAGCCAAGATAATTATCTGGGCCCATGGATAAAATTATTAACCTTTCTGGAAAGTAATTCTGCATCCTAAAATCCATATTACAATTTGGTTTCAGTTCTGTAATATATTGATATTTCTGCTAATTCCCAGTTTTGGTTAAGAGGTGGTTTAGGGGTTTTTTAAACTTAATGTTTAGAAAATCCAGACTCAGCAGTTAACCTGAACTTAAAAATCCAAAGTTCAGTCAGCATGAACTTTCCATGTATCTGTTCCATCCAGCAAGGACTTCTACTGCAGTATCAGTTGTAACTGTTCTTAATTCATCCAACAAAACAGTCTTTCATTCCATCAGGCATTTCCTTCCTGGATTATTTCACTATAAAACATGAGCATCCTTTCCCATGTGGTCATCAGAGCTAACAAAATGGCTCTGAGGATCATGATCAGAGGACACAGAAAGAGGTGCAAAGTGCTCCATTATGTACTGATGACACCTTTAGGTACAAAGTGTACATCATTTACAGGTCACCTTGTCCTGGCCATCACTACACACACTGTTCAATTACTGAGCAGTTGTGCATCAGCATTACACAGCAAGGTAAGCACCTGTAAATCCCACATGTTTTTACAAAATGATAACTACTGCCTTTGGGAAAGGATGGATTAAAAAATCCTCTATATAAAATTGTTTAAAATGGGTATCTGGATGAGGATACAAATTCCATTTGATACGTAACCATTGTCAACAACAACAAAATCTATGGGTTAGGAAATAAAGACATAGTAAAAATAAATGCACCCTGCTCCAGTTCTTTTCACAGTACTGTATTCCACAGCTTCATGAAAGCACCATTCCTCACTCACGGTTTAATGCATAGCCTGAACAGTGACTTCTGTGCCTTTCTGCCATTGCATCAGCACATCTGACTCTCAAACACACCATTATTATGGAATTTACTCTATCTTGCCTGACTTAGATTTTGTATTTGTCTGTAAATTGGAGCAAGTTTAGAAAACACCTAAGCAATCCACCTCAAGCGAGCCAGCAGAGTATCTGCTGAGGCCTTCTCCCTGCCTAATCCCTGAGCCAGGAACAGGCATGTCCTCATCTTGGGTGGCTCAACAACACTGCCTGGTGCTGTGCAGACAAGCCAGCTCAGTGCAAGGAGCTTCAGGAGGGGCTGGGAATCAGCACGAGGAGTTGGTGCTCCTTGGTGCAGTTGCAGTCTCCACCCCCCTTTCAGCTCCTGGGTGTACCTTTCTCATGGTGTAGCAGCTCTGGGCTTCCAGCTTTCTTCTATTGCCCTTACAGCCATATTTATTATGAAATTGTTGTCACAGTAAATCCCCTCTCTGACTTCTTGGACAAGATATAAGTACCAAATAAAGTGGGAGGGCATAGAGCTGTTACTCAAGAGATGTCTCTGTAATGCAAGAGGCACCACTCCTAATAGCTGGCATGGAATTAAAAGTACAGTTAAACCAAGAATACTCAAGACAATTCCTGTATCTCTTGTGAATTGATGACCAGCTGGGAGGAGCTTGTATGGCCAGAGGCAAAGTCATTAATCTCTATCTGTCACTTAGGAAACATCCTCTCCTGAAGCTTTTATCACAACCTTATAATCTAAAAGATGGAAATAAATATATAAGTGTAGAGTGGCCTTTATTTTTCATGAGCAATGCATTTCCAATTAATATATTCACAGCACTTTTAAAGGATTAATGCCCAGGATTTAGCCAACCCAGAGGCAAAATACTTCAAATTTAATTTGTTCCATAATAATTTCTCACTGAGAAAGCATAATGATGCCACAGATGAAGAATATATCGAAGAACAGTGTTCAGAAATACTAAAAAATTTTAGATCTTTGGACAACAACATTTTTAAGTTTATGTGATGGCATCAATGTGTCTCTTCACCACTTGCAAGCATGACAGGCTCTCTTCTTTCCCATCATTTATCCATGTGATTGCTCTTAGATGGAAGGTGGAGGGCAATTTTTTACTAGAGAGTCCTGATTTGCTGTTCTTGGGGACTTTTTCTGACACCTTGGCTTATGCCTTCTCATCCACAGTCTTAATGCACAGGCTCCTTTTAATAAACAAACACATGTATTTCTGATAAATTGTTAAGTGCTTGATTTAAGTTCTTTTTAGGTTTTCCTTCTAGAAGTCTAGTTCTGGACAATCAAGTTTGAAAATATTATCCTTATCCATAACTCATATCTTCAACCAGTTGATTTTTGACACAAAAGGTGATTTTTTTACCTCCAAAAAGTACACAGGTGTCATGAGGAAATAACTTGGACACCACAAAAAGAGTGTTTCTATCTCTGAAAATAATTTCACTCCAAAATTTTCTGACAAGATAGTAATTTCTAAGAGTTAACAAAGAATGAAAGACATACTTCACCACCACTCTATGGACAGGGCCCAGTTATTTAGATTCCCTTAGTTTTGTATTTTATATCACTGTGCATAGTCTTTGAAGCATAAAACACTCAATAACTCATTTGATGAACAAACGAACGGTACTTTCATTTTTATTGGTTACATTGATTTTTTCGATGACCCCCAGATTACCAACCACAAACCTAATCTGATGGGTTTATTTCCTATTACCTGGTGAAAGTTAATTGTTGTAATTATTAATCAGTCAGTTTGTTGCCCATGGTGAGAAACTGCAAACAGAGAGTAGGAAGGGAAATGTTGATGCCTGTTGGGTCCAACTGAACTTTGAATATCTACAATACCCCAGGCAATGACTGTGGATTCTGTGGGTCATGCAAGGTATGGTGCTGCATGAAACATGAGTTAAGGAGAGATGAAGGAAATAGCCTTTCCTGGCCTCAAAGGCTGCTCCCACAAATGCGCAAAGCAGAGTGTTGCCTGTGACTGTGCTTCTGGCACAGAGCTGGCAGGTGATGGAGGAGGAACAAGGAGCTCAGGCCACCCTTCACTCCCCCATTCATGGGGTCCCCCAGACACTGTGAATGATTTATCAGCTGCAGCACCTTGGCTTTCTCCCCCACTGCCACAGCCTCTCTGCCAAGGGTGACGTGAGCTGGAGCTGCTGCAGCTGCTCCCTGCACTGACTGACTCGTGCTGGGCATCCCAAGAGTGCCTGAGACACTCCATCTCTCTCTTGTAGGACTAGGGGGTTGGCAAGGGGACTCCAGCTCCAGCCAGGGTCTGCCTTGGGGTTTCCTGTGATTCAGATATGCAGTAGGACAGGATACAGCCCTCAGTGTCTGGGAGGGCTTTGGGGAACCCCACATTGCCTTGCAGCCAGTGGGGGGTGGATGCCAGGGAGCAACATCCACTGCAACAGAAGAAAGCTGTGGCCCCTGTGAAATATTAAATGGGATGAGACCTTGGTGCCTCAGCAAAGAGTTCTTTGCTGTTCAGCTTGCTCATGGCGTGGTCAGCAGAATTTCATGTTTGGCATTTGGTTAAGAAGGGGCCACCAGATTGTGGCCCCAGTGGGAAAGGACAGATGCTGGGTCTGGTTGCTGAGGGATGAATGGATGTTTGGGCACCTCCTCCTTGGCTAAAACCGGGTGTCTGCTGCTCCCCTCTGATGTGGTTTGAACTTTACCAGAAATGCTGCAGCTGCTGGGCCTAAAGCAGTTGTTTGGGAAAGAAAGAAATTTAACCCAGACCATGTGGATTTGGAATAGTATCTGTCCATTCTTGCTTTTCTTAGGCATTTTGAGCACCTCCAGTCCTTCCTGGAAATTCTAGGTGGTTCAGAGACATGCAGGAATCTCTTGCATTTTGGGTGAATAACCTGGGCTCCAGGGCAGAGGCATCTACATGCACATTCCAGTACACTGTACTGTTGGCAATACACAAACCATCTCCTGCCTATATATGAAAAATATGCCCAAGTTCGGATGGTGGTCGCTGTGTAGGTGGTTTGCTGGTAGTTGGCATCAGGCTTCACAATTTGGATACACTTGCAAAGGAGGTCTAAGTGTTGGAAAGGTAGAATGAAGAGACAATTTGGGATATGCTGCCTAAATAAAAACAACTGGAATGGGAAACATCTTAAGTCGCTGAATTCCAATAGCATAGTAGTATGGCTGGGGGTTGGTCTCTTTCACCAGGCAGCAACTGACAGAACGAGAGGACACAGTTTCAAGCTGTGGGATATTTAGGCTGGATATTAGGAAAAAGTTTTCACGGAAAGAATAATAAAGGATTGAAATAGTCTGCCTGGGGAGGTGGTGGCATCACTATCCCTGGATGTGTTTAAAAGAAGACTGGATGTGGCACTCGGTGTCATAGTCTAGTTGAGGTGTTAGGGCATGGGTTGGGCGCGATGATCTTGGAGGTCTCTTCCAACCCAGTGATTCTGTGAATTCTGTGATTCTGTGATATAATCTGCTTTGGGTTAAAATCTAAGGACCAGAATTATTAAAGTTCCCCTCATGACCTAGACGACTGACAGTGAGATGATGAGCACTCAGTAAAAATGAAACGGAAGAGAAACACTAGGTAAGCAAAGCCATGAGCTTTATGAATGGCAATAAACCACATGTAGACCCACAATGCATGATTCAGATGTTCACTAAATCCATATTCCTCATCTGGGAAATTTTACTCTTTTCTCTGGCTCAAGCATGTGACTGGAGCACATGTAAACTGCACATGTTTTTTCTTTGCTTTGAAGAAAAACGTGGTTCTTGCATAAGGGTCAGAGTGTGGTGCTGTGAATGGTTGTGCAATGGGGAGAGACTCTGCCTGCCCACACTGCTTTTGCCAAGAGATTATAGGTTCACAGTAACAGCCAGTGCCTTTACAATTTTCTTGGAGCTTAGTGAGGCAAGGCTACAGCCACATTAAAAATTAAATGGAAAGAGCAGTCATAACTTGTAGGCAAACACAATGAATGAACAATAATGGGCTGGCCAAGTCTTTGAGGACATAAATCTTTCCATCTGAAGCAGCCGAAGGACTTTGTAACCATATGATTAGTGCTTGTGTTTTGGTTGGACTGGAATGCAGTTAAGGATGTTGTGGGTTCACGTCCGCTCGCTGCACGTGGTGAAAACCAGAACAAGCAGGATTCTTCACATCTCAGGGGCTGTTCTATAACTGTGGACAAAACAGCTACCTTGGCTCCTAAACCAGGGAGGAGAAACAGAGAGAGACAAGACTTACGGTTGCCACTGGGGACTAAAGTGGGATGGCACTTTTAAACATATTTTTGAGGCAAGGTTCCCCAGGTCTCGTGTTCTCTCTCACAAACACACACAATTGGTTTGACACGGGCATTGCTGTGATTCCAGCAGCAGCTGAAACTGTCCCACTGGAGCCAGCTCAGGTCCAGCCCAGCTGTGATCCACATGGGAGGTCAGAGGCTGAGGAAAGCAGAACTGGTTTAAATCCAGTTTGCCTGCCATGGCTCCAGTTCAATGGCCCCAGGACAACTCTGAACAACGGTAGCAGTCATGTTAATAAGATCATTGCTAAGACCTGAAGTGAAGGTTTCTCTCCTGGGAGAGAGTTTTTCTTCCCTTTCTCCTTCAATGACAAATTGTCTGGCACATGACTTACTACGATAGCCAAGGATGAATGACAGAAAGTTTCCTTACCCTTCCAGCTTGTTTAATTTTTATAGGCCTTAAAAATCTGGAAAGCTCTCTACATAAGCACGGACAGATTGAGGCCACTCACCAGTGTTCCTGGGACTATATATTTTTATGAAGTAAATTATTGTCTACTACGAAGAGTAACTTTTAATTAGCTTAGAGAAGGTTGTAAATGTTCAGAAAGTACATAAACTTATAAAATTAATATTCTGATCAATAATGGCTGGCTGATATACGACAGGCCATAACTGTCTTCACAGATAAATGGACTAGCATGTATTTTTTTCTAGGTTATTTATTGCTCTTTCCATAAATTAGCATAACTAATCAGTGGAAAAATACTTTCTCTATTATATAAAATATAAAATATGTCACTAATTAAAACCACAGTCAGAAGATCTAGTAGGAAAGCAGTAGGGAGCCTCCTAGAGCCAAGGTGATAAGAAGAGTAGTGAGCTCATTTCAACTAAAAGTTTCTTTCTCACTTTCCCTGATTGCTCCTGGGCATTAGATAATTTGGGGTAACAGAACTGTGTATGTTCTGACTCATTTGAGACTGCAGACTTTTGTCTGGAGTCAATCTGGTAATATCTGCAGTGCTAGAGGTGTATGGGCTCCATAGCCTGCAGCCCAGAAGAACCTGGCATCACCCTGGTCTGCCTATATCTTCCTATCTCTAAGGAGATGTTTGTTTACACGTGGACCAACGGGATGAACCTTCAGCATGACTACAAAAAAGTACTCAAATTCATATCTGTCACACAATTTAGACACAGCTCCATTGGGAACCTTTATTTCTTTGAGGGAAATGGAAATGGTTGAAGATAACTGCTTTATCCCAATTTAATGCAGGAAAATATTTTCTCATCAGCTTCCACAGAAATACTGCATGTTTTTCACTCTTTGCTGCAATAGGGAAGGCACAGGTGTGGAGAGACAGGAATTTTATTTCCTCAAAAGCAAGATGTCACAAGACAAAGAGCTCTTTTCATCATAACATCCTGGCCTGTCTGCCCAGTCTGCCACCACCAAATCTCAACACTCCTCCCCACAAGTATCTCTGTCAAGACTTTGGTGTCCAATATTTCTGAAGAAAGAAAGAAAAGAAAGAAAGAAAGAAAGAAGAGAAAGAAAAGAAAGAAAAGAAGAA
>JBBMKD010000170.1:64574442-64678442 GCA_037834095.1 Argya squamiceps | reverse complement strand
AAGAAAGAAAGAAAGAAAGAAAGAAAGAAAGAAAAGAAAGAAAGAAAGAAAAGAAAGAAAGAAAAGAAAGAAAAGAAAGAAAGACATCATAAAGGTCCTAAACTTTCCTAATCCTGAAAATATGTCCCATTCTATTTTACAGCTGCATGAGTGACAAGAGGTGCATCATTATTGGAGTACTTTATTGACTGGATAGCACTGAGACAACAGTAGAAACCAGCTACTTCATCTTCTGAACATCAGTGTCTTGACCTCTGTCACTAGCCTTTATAATTCAGTTATTTTTAGGGCTGTTTTTTTCCACTCCGGCTAGGAGCTAATACAGTCTCTCCTGTGATCCCTGAATCCCTTCCAGAAAGAGTCCTGACCTTATGTTAGGAGCACCTACTTTCCCTGGAGCCATGGGCTCAGGTCTCAGCACAGCTGACTCATGTTTGCTGATGCTGTTTTGACCTCCATGTGCTCTGAGAGGGCTCAGGGCTCAACTCACCCCATGGACTGTCCCTGAGCAAGGCATTTCCTGCCTCATGTACCCCATCACTGGCACACCCTGGTCAGCACCTGTGGGGCTGTGCTCTTATCTCCCCTCACCTCGCCTCTCTATCACCTTGCTCCTGGAGGTGATAAGGGAGCAGAGCGTGGGCACTTCCTGGGCGTGGGGAGATCTGTTTGGCTTGATCTTTTCATGCAGGTGCTGGAGGGGAGATTCTTGTTTTCTTGGAGTAGCTGCAGGCACAAACCAACCACTTGTGTGGGGAAGAGTGGGGGATGATCTTTCACACAGGCCCTTCGGGTGGGATGTCCTCTTGCTGTGAAAACACGTCACAAATCACATGTGAGTAGGGGTTTTCCCTGCCAACAGGAACATTTCCCCCCTCCTTCCAGCTTTGCATGCCTCCTGGTGTTCTGCCTTTTATCCTCCAGGTAGCTGGATCCCAGTGATGCAATCTGAGATGAGAGGTTCTTTAAGATACAGAGACTGATATCAAAATTCACCGCTTTTAGGGAGTCAGTGTGAGTCCAGCTGCTGTGTGTGAGAGAAGAGTCAGCTAATGGTGCTAGAAAGGCAGTGCACACTGGGTTCCCACAGCCTCCTTGGGCAAAAGAATTTTGCAAAAAGAGAAATTTGAAGTTTTTATCCTCTCTGGCATCCTCATGTTTCTTTTTTTATAAGGTACCTGTCAAAAAATATTTCTGATGAGTTGCTGTAACATGCCAAATTTCTTCATATCTGATGCTTTAAGTTTAACTATATTTATCTTGTTTATGAAAGCTGACAAGTGATACAGCCATAATAGCGCCAGCAGAAATTGCACAGCAATTTTACTTGGGTTCTTTTCAAGTCAGTGGAACTGTTAAATGAGATTAGTGCAGTGGAAGGGTTTATTGCAGCCATGAGAAACCAGATAGACACATATCGCAAGGAACCAGCGATAGACTAAGAGGATCACATTCGGAGACATTGTGCCAAGGAGGGCTTGGCAGGATAACACAAGTGCATCTTTTAGCTCTGTGGAGCTGTGTCTTGCTGTATTTCTGATATGGTTCTCCACTCATCCCAACAGGTGTCTCTTCCTTTCCTTCTCCAAACCCTCGGATATTTTTCAGTGCCTCATTCTGACACTGGGCATGCTTGTTGCTTGATGAGGCTGTTTAGGAGTAGTGGGGAACTGGAAACAATGGTGCCTATTATTCTCCTTGCAACCCTTAGCATAGTCCAAGAAAATCTGTGTGTTGGTGGCTGCTGCTTTCTTCTGCTAGCTCTGTTTTCTCTGTTTAAAGAAGATATCTTATTAGGAGTACATCTCACTGCTGAAGTAGTTATATTAATAGAAAAAGAAATAATTTTCATAGATAAAGAAATGCTTTCCCTTTTATATGTGAAGTGTTGTTATGTATGTTATGTTGCAGTATGGGTGTGTGTATATATATATATATATATATATATGTACACATATGCAGGTCCCTGTTGATCACCATCAGGGACTGAATCCAGAAGTTTCTGGAGCAAAGAGCATATCTTGTGTACTTGGAATCTTAGCACAGACTGCTATGTAAGTCTCCATTCTCTCTGGAGCAGACATAACTCAGAGCAGCTCACATAAGGACTCATTGAGATGTTGCTCAGAGGTTCCAGCTGGGATTCAGCCCTTTTCTCCCTGGCTGAGTAGAAGCCTCACTCATGCTCAGCTCATTTCCTAAAAGCCACTTCCTACATGCCATGAAAGGCTATTCACATTTCAGCCCCAGTGACAGGAGAAGGGCAAAGCTGGAAGAGTGTCCAGCTACCAGGTGGAGCAGCAGCTAATTTAGCTCCAGCAGTGATAGAGACCAACAGACACAATGAAGATGTAGGGAAGGGAGGAGCAGCTGGGCAGTGGACAAGGCCTGTGAGCCTTCCAGCTCCCTGGGACATGGTTTGAATTTGTTCCAGCCATTCAAAATGATCTTTCACTTCTTGGCAGAAGCTCACAAACTTTCTTAGCTAAGCAAAGAGAGCACAAGTCTTCATTGTACATGGATAGAGACAGACACTGGTCATTTGATTATTGTTGTTGAGAACATAAATGACTGCAATGTTGCAAATGCCACTGGAGGAAGTGAGAGGCTCCCTCATGAAGAGGCCTTGGATGCTATTTGTATCCAGAAGCATCCTGAGATGAAATCATAATTCTCTGTCTGAGTGATCATCCCCACACTTTGACATGTTGCTTTTTAACTGCACTCAGGGGGCCGCTGCTGAAAGAAAGGCATTCCTTTATCTCCCCACTAATATATTTTCCTTCTGCACCATCAAGTTTTCCTTATGGATATCTATGCTTTGCAATGATGCTTACAGACTTGCAGACCTTAGTAAAGGTCTATATCCACACCTAATAAGTTGCTTTCCATACCCCAAATAGCTAAAAATCTGAACAGGAGAAGGATTATTCTCCAGACTTTACAGATGGTGAACAGAGGCACAGATAAACTACACAACTTCCTTGTGATTATTCTGGAAATCTGTAACAGAGCCAGGCCTTGGACCAAAATTTCTGGTGTCTCTGTGCCAGATTGCAACCACAGTCTGGCCTTTCTCTCTGAGGGTACATTTTTGTAGAGTTTTAAGGTCAGAGGAATGAACACCTTATCTAGGCTGTCCTCCTGTGTGTCAAGTCGAAGAATTTCTTTGATCAAAGCATATTTTACAGAACGGAATACAGTCCTGATTTGAAGACACCAGGACATAGGAAATAATTTTACAACTTCCCTCTGTACTATTCCAGTGGTTAATCATCTTTGTTGCTGACTTTTTTTTCATATGAATGAGTCTGGCTTCAATTTGGTTTCTGTGATGCTTCTTTTTGCCAGATTAAAGGGGCCTTCCCTATCTGTGTTTTCTTCCTCTCTTTTTCTCAGTTTTTTCATGTGTCTGGAAAGCAGTCAGGTTGACAAGTTACTTGACACTGAATCCTGGGGATGTGTCTCTTCCACCTCATGCCTGTTTTTGGTATTTTCCCTTCTCTTTCATAGTGCAATAATTAGAAAGCTTTAAAAAAATGAGAGGGGAAGGAAGTATGAAAGAAGTCAGTAAGCAATATTCTTTACTTCCAGGTGCAGTGAGGAACATGTGACCAAAGGAAGAAGATTAGCAGTGATGATGCCAAATTCTGCTCTCGTTTGTATTTTGAGTGATAATTTCAAACTTGTGTCTGTTAGGTAAGGAGTTACCTTTTGTTAAGTGGAACAACCTGATGAACACCTGCCACCAGATACTGATTATGTGGGACTCCAGTCCTGGTTTGAGAAGCCATTTCGTTGTATTGAGGCTTTTCTTCAGTTTCACAGAATATGCTGTGGACTATTTCTGATAAGAAGTCTCAGAACTTCAGGTCTTGACCTTTTCCCATTTACTGCAGACAATATACCACTGATATTACATGATAGTGTTTTCTTGTGAGCATTGGAATGATATGAAAAACTTAGTTGGGAAAAAGTTTGGGAAGATCCATGAAGGTGAAAAGATGCAGGAACTGAATTGTAAGTCATATTGTTCTGTATGAAACACATGCGTAATTGTCTGGGGTATTAAAAGGACCCATTTTCCTGCATGGATGTTGTCTAGGTTGACATGATAGTCTGTGCTTTATGTCTGTGGAGTCTAAGACCTCTTATTCTGTCCAGAAAATAGCTCAGATCTAAAGATTTCAAGAAAACTCTCTGCTTTATCAATGACTCAGAGCCCATCAGTCTGAGTGTGAATATATAGACCACAAACACTTGTAAAGTGTGGAAACAGAACAAAACAGTCATAAATGAGTCAATACTAACTAACCATAGTGAAAAACAAAGATGTGACACCATCAAAGCTCCAGAGAAAAAGCCAGAGACATCAGAAGATGTAGAACCTTAAAAGAAAAAGCAGAAAGGTGGAAGAAGCAGAAGCTGATCAAGATCAATCAACAGTTTAACTTGTCTCAAGAAGCAAAAGGACAAGTGAGCAACACCTGCCAATGAGCAGGGGCTCACTGGGGAATATTCACAGCAGTTGTGAGTCTGGGACAAAATTCACACTGCAGGGTAGGCCTTTCATAAGGTTCCTAGTCCATGTTACAGATGTCAGTGCAAAAAGTGAATTCCAGAGAAATTAGTTAGGAAAGCAAATCTTCACCCCCTTGTTTCCTCAGGCAAGCAGCATAATTATTGGCTGTAGTTGTGTAGCTTTTCATGCTTTTGTGATTTCAAATTGGAAGTATTAATACTTGGACCTAGTGCTTTATGGAACATGAGCTAGTAGAATTCCCAAATCAGCTAGAAACTGAGAAGTTTCTACTCCACTGCACAAGAAGAGCTTCTCTGTTGTATATGACTACTACAAAACTTGTCACCACTCATTCAATGTTCTTAAATGCCAAATTCAATTCTTTCAGGCTTGGATTAGATTTGTCTTTTTTCTATATTGTGTACTTATATAGAAAGAACATTTAGAATTCAGGCATCCTAAAAGAAATCTTCCTAGAGGGAATCTTCCTAAAAGGAAACTGCATCTATTTAAAGTAACAAAACATGGAACATGTGTTGCTGGAAATCTATCCCATGCATTAAGAGATATTATTAATGGGGTATAATTTTTTTCCTTTTTTTTCAATAATTTAAATCAAACTTGGGTTAAAGGGCAGATAAACCAAGGATCCTTGAAAAATTAATATGAAACAATGGAAGCATCCACAGCTCCAGAATGATCCCAAAGCCCTTAATATATTGTATTCTCTTCTAATGTTATAACCAACATGATTTTTATTGGCCAAAAATAGGGAAATAATGAGAGCAAAATCACTATAGTGACTTCAGGAAACACAAAAAAAATTTAAGAGATACATGAAAAAAATCTCATTAAAAAGGAATTTCTAATTCAATTTCTTCCTCTCTGTTTATCTTGTTATCAGACAGATGAAACTTATCACCCGCAAAAACTATTTATCCTTCAAGGGAGAAACAGTTCTCTCCTGATCTGTGGTTTTCAGACATCAGGTGGAAAACCTGGCAGATGCTCAGTGTCCTGAATAAGAAAATCAGAGCTGGAACTGAGGCGGTGTTTCCAGTGTGCAGCAGAGTGCACAGGAGGAAAGGCACTGGGCATTTGGGCTTAGAACTGACACAATGCCTCGTGTGCTTCAAAATGGACACAGATATAAGTACCTCCCTGCAGGCACAGGAGCTGGGGCTGTACAAACTCTGAATTTCAGTTTGAAAGGCTGAGGTAAAAAATACATGAGGAGTGGATAAAGTCATTCAGTGAAAGTTAAGAGTAGATTTTTCCTACTCAGTGCAATTGGCTTTGGGTAAATCTTCTTAAAATTATCCCCAGTTTTAGGTATCTCACTGCTATGGGTTTATTTTCTTGGTTTGAAATCCAGCAGGCAAGGCCAGACGGGCTCCAAAGTATGTAGGGGTTAAGAGGAGATTGCAACATGCTCTGGAGCTGCAGATGTGGCCCTTGTTGGAGACAGGAATTTAAGGTCCAATAATCTACATTTCTGTAACAACCTGTGATCTTATTTGTATTTCATTGTGTCTTTCCAGAGTCCAGAAGTCTTTTGTAAATTAGTTTCACTGCTTCCTTTGGGGAGAACTAAAAAAAAAACTTATGGCCATGACCTCATAAATTATAAATAAATTTAAATGGCAGCAGTGGGCCAAGCTCAGAAGCTGACATCTAAGAGACAACTGAGACTTTTGCTGATACTGATAAAGAGTCCATGTTCTGGAATTTCCTTTGTGTGACACCAATTCCTTCATCCATAAAAGAATAGCAGAAAAGGAAGGAAATGCTTTGCTGTAATTTATACAGGAGAAAACAGAAAAAAGATGTTTGAGTACCATCCCAGTACAGAGGTGAATTAAACAAATATACACATAAAATTTGCCTCTTTAGGGAATTCATGTCAGCATCAGCTCCTTTATATAGGGAGGAAATCAAAATCAACATAATGCCACCTTCTGTCATGGCTTCACTTTCCATTAAGACAGTGCTGCCTTACTGGGTCAAAGGAGAGAAAAATTCATCCTCTATTAATCAAAAACATTTTAGAATGTGACCCAATATCTGCACAGGTGAAACCCACAGTAATAGCCTGAGCAACATCAGATCCTAATTTAGGCATCTTCTATTATTAATTGTGGCAGGTTTGCTGGAGAGCACAGAATCATATCACAAAATCCTCTGGGTAACAAAGCCTTGCAGCTCTGTCTGAAGCAGGAAAGATGAGGAGGTTACAGGAGGACACAGCAGAGCCAAAGCAGGTCACTGGATGAGTCATTCGCACTCAGGTATTCACAGCTACCATTTCCTGGTTCCCATCATCAGACAACACTTGTCTTAGCACATTATTCCCAGGTTTCTAAGATTTTATTTTAAAAGCCAGAGTGCAGGCTTTGGATGATCACAGACCAGCAGTCGTGCTCTCCAAGACAGAGATTCACACAACCCAGCAAACTCCACTGGACATCCTCCACCTGCATGGCCTTTCCTTGATATCCACATCAGTCTGACATGACATGATGTTAAATGAGATCAAGATAACCACAGCCATGGGAGGTCAAGAAATTTGTATGGTGCATGATCAAATGTGTGCCTCGAACAGGTAGATTCTCGCCTTATGAGATCGTGGGAGTTAACTTTCATTTAGGAGAAATAAGCATTCAGTCAACTGAGGCCCTTGTCTTTTACATACAGATAGGCTCCTCTGTTCATTTGCATTCTATAAAGGCTTGTTATTCTTCTGTGTTTATCAGATCTGTGATATTGAGGAGAACAGAAAACGTGTGTGATATCCGCCAGCTGGATTCCATCTGTCTTTTCTCTGTGGAGATGGAGTTTCAAAGGCTACATCCTATCTGCTGTCACACCCTCTCCCAACATGAGAAGTGTAGTTTGGCCAAAGTGTTGGAAAAACTGTATCTCTTTTAAACATCACAACTATTTCCCTACCTACACAAAAGTAGCATTCTTCCTGTTCTGGCATGCAGGATGTATTATTGCACAGTATCACAACTTTTTATTAAATAAGAAAAGTCTGGCCAAAATGATTTCAGAGCAAGTTGGTAGGGATTTTTGTTAGGGTTTGATTTTCTTTTTTCAGTTGGACTCTGTTGCACCTATGTATGTGTTGGTCTGTGTACAGAGCAGGGTCGGGGGGCTGTGACTGACAAGTACAAGTGCTGTTTGATTACAGCACAGGATGTGGTCTCACCACATTTCTGGGAGGGGAAAGAAACACCTACCTGAATAAAATCCCAGGTTTTTTGCCCTTGGACTGATTGAGGCTTTGCCATTCACTTCACCACAAGCCCTAAGGGACTAAGGAATTTCAGTTTCTCAGGATAACACCCATGACGGAGCAGCATTATTGCAAATCAGCAAGACTCAGTGATGTTTTCTTGCTGTAACAACTAGAACTCTCTGTTCTTTGGGTCCAGCAGCTGCCGCATTTCTGGTAAAGTGCAAACCACATCAGAGAGGAGTGTGAGACACCTTGGATTTAGCCAAGGAGCTGGGAGGTGTTGGCCCTTCCATTCATTTCCCAGCAAGCAGCCCAGAGCAGCCATCCTTTCCCACCAGAGCTGCTATACTCCTGAAGCTACAGAGCACTGAGATGTCTGAAAGGCTGGGGCTGGTGCCCAACAGTCCTTCAGGAGCCTCCTTTCTCCTGGTGTAAGGCAGATTTATGTGCCCCACAGAGCACATAGACCAGCACAAGCACAAGCATTTGGCTCCAGACCTTCCCAGCAACTCCCCTTTCACCACCCGGAGGATTTTCCATATCTTTGCAAACCTTTTGTTAAATTACTTGCCCATTATCTTATACATCTGAAGTATATATTCCTTTACATATTTCATGGCTGATGGTTCTTGTCTCACAGATCAGAAGCACTGGAAGAGTAGTCTGACTCTGGCCAGAATATCCATTTCATTTTAGCAGAATCATAATTTCTTTGGGTTATTTTCAGGGAAAAATGCTTTCTTGGATAATTTACCAGGTAATACCAAATACATGCCCAGACTTACCATCCAACAGACAGCTAGTGGACCACATACAAGCAAAAAAGGCCTTTGATATCTATACATTAGCTGTGCATCTAATATATGTGCCTATACATAATGTGCATCTAATCTATAGGTATTTCTTACTTCTGCCCTGGTCTGTGGTTACAGGAAGTAACACCAGCCCTGAAAGTGCACTGGATTAAGACTGTCAGCAACTTGCACTGACCTTTCCATTGAGCCACCCATGACATTATGGGTTCCTATTTAAAAACTAGGTTGGTTGCTAGTGCAAGTGGACAAACAGATGCACTGTTTATTTTGAAACTGCAGATAAGTGAAATGAGTTTTGGTGGGTACTAGTTGTGAATTCCTATGCACATATAATTATTTTTTTTACTCATGAGCACCCTTTTTATGAATACATAAGCTCGACTTTCACAGACTGCCCTCCATAGTTAGGGTGGGACTGAACTTGTTTCAGTCATGTACAAATAAAGACCTGACAGAGTTGTTTGGCCTCCCCATAGGGCCAGAAGACATTTATAGCAGAATTGTTCCCCCATCCTGTACTTGTCTCAGAGGTGTCTATCTCAGTAAACTAATTGGTTACGTCTTTTAGAAAATGGGTGTTTAGCTCGTTAACAGGCTGAGGCCAAGTTAACAGCTGTGACTGACTGCTTGATGATTTACCTGGAGAATTGATGAAGCTTTCTCAAAACGCTCCTCTGTTTTCTTCTCTTGAACCTCACAATAGCACAATGATCTGAATCGTAGAACCACAGAACCACAGAATCATAGAAAGGTTAGGGTTGGAAGGGGCCTTAAAGACCATCTAGTTCCAACCTCCTGCTCTGGGCAGGGATGCCACCCACTAGACCAAATTTTTTGGGGCGCCATCAAACTTTGAACCCACCTTCAGAGGTGCTGTGAAACTGGAAAACTCAGGCAAAATCCCATAAAAGCATAAAGTGTTGATTCATGTATTTATGGTGGAGGATCAAATGACCTCTCCTGAGAAGGGGTTGTGTGCTGGAATAACAGGAGGTCAAATGTGAGTTTGGAAAGGATTCCCACGGGACCTAGTCTCAGAGGCATAAAAATGCAAACAATCCTTGAAATAAAGTATGAGTCAAACAAGGATGGAAATCAAGCTGAGGAGCCCAGATAGCTCATGAGTAGTTTAAGCACATGCCAGGCCCAGAGGAAACTCCTAAGCTGCCAGCAACACTGCCTGCAGATTTTGCAATGGATCTTACATTTCAGGGTAGCTAGAACCCTACCTTGGATTAAGATCCTATGAGAATTGCTAAAGGAGAATACCTTACAGCAGCCTGAGGCACAGAAATGGCACCCAGTTTCTGTCAGAATTTGTTCTGAAACAGATAAGCCCTGGCTTGCCAGCCCTAGAGCATGGTGTATAATCTCCTACCAACAGGTAGAGTGTTCATTGGCAAGGCAAGCTCCTCTGCAACTCCCCATCTGCCTTGGGGCAGCACTTGTCAGCATGAGGAATTTAATCTTCCTGCCCATTTCAGCTCCAGGGTCTCTTCTGTCTGCTCAATAAAGGCTCTGCTTCTGGTTATCATAGATGTGAGCTCTTCTAACACTCTTGCCCCCAGAAGTTCCTCACTTGACAATGGCCTTGGGATACCAGCCAGGGCACATCTCACATGGATGTTTCCTGCCTTTGAGACTTGAAAAGCTAAATAGCAAACACAAAGAGTAGGAAGAAGGAAAGATAATTATTATTAAGTAATGAACTGACTATTGAGAGATTAGCAGACTCCCTCCCAATCACTCAGCAAGTCTGCACAACAGCTGGGGGCATTGTCCATGATTTCTGCATCCTTTTCTTGTTCCTTAGGCACAAACTCTTCTCTGTTTTTGCTAACTGCAATGATGTCTCAGTAGCAATGGTTATCAAATAAGCCGTTGAACATCAATGAACCGACCCTCAGCCTTTACAGACCTGGGCTAATCTCTCATGGTGAGCTAAGTGAAGGCTGCAGGTCTCAGCAGGTGGCAACTCCTGGTTTACCCCACACATGGCAGAAAATACCTTCAAACTAATCTCAGCATTATGACACTTAAATCTGCCAGGGGGTCTTGGTCTCCCTAAATGCCAGCATCTTAAATGTGGTATATTTTGGTTTTGGTTTTTTGTTTAGGATTTGGGGTTTTTTCCATAAATACCCTAAAATAATAACTCTAAAAAGCTGACTGTGGCCACATAAGGTGCTTGCAGTGGGACCATGAGTGAAGGCCTGTTCTTATGAGAATCATAGGATTAATCAGCCTGTCTTGATCCTTTTGTATTTCAGATCAAGACTACTCGCAAACCCTGACACAGCAGCTCTCACAATGCAGCCTGGAGCTTAGCTGAATACTTAGCTTTATCTCTAATATAAATAACAATGACTTAAATTTCTAGTCTAGCCACTTAAAATAATAAAAAATTAATGGATTGAAGACCTGGGGGAAGACAACCTGTTATATATTCCATTATTTTCTTCAAACCGCATTTGTAAACAGTCATAAAATACACAATAAACAATTACCTTCAGATGCAGAGCCAAATGCTGCATCTTGTAGCTCAAACCCACATGCAATAGAAATAAGCTCTTGCAAACTCAGGGCTCTCATTTCACATGCAGGACCCCTCACACCCTGTTCATGTGGCATTCACCAGTTCCTAGGGTAATTTTTGAGTTATCCTGAACACCTTACTTCAGTTTTGAATAAGTTTAGTTCCAGATATATTGAGAAAATGTCATCATGTCTTTTTTACACCTCTCTGTCACCTTCTTCTGGCTCTTAGACCATGGTGAGCAGCAGTAATGGGTGATGTTATTCATCGCATCCCAGCTGAGGGTGTCCCAGAAATATACCATATAATGGTGATAGAATAAGCCCCCCTGGTTAGAAACATAGAGAAACAACATTGTCTGTGATATTTGGCCCTATTTGGAATAAAGGCATACAAAGAGCTGAGAACAGCCTAATTTCTCTTGATTCTTGAACATTGCAGGAGTTAACATCTACAGAGGATCTTTTGTTTCCCATTTCTTGTTTCCTTACCACTTTCATTTAATAGATTGCAGATTCATGTGCAGATTCATGTGAAGTCACATCCATAAAGGCACTGGGCACAATGGCTCATTCACACTGGCCATTTTCTGGTATTCTGATGCAGTGAATTGCTAAGCTCTACCTAAGTGGCCTGTGGACAGAAAAGAAGTTGAGCCAGGTCGCAGAGTTGGGTTCCACTCTGCATGCAAGGCAATAAGGGCAAATGCAGAGAGGTCAGCTGTGAAGGAAAAATATAATAAATTAAAGCAAGGTGTGGCCAGTACACACAAGAGCCTGGCTGCTTGTCTAACCTCAGGAGATCCTGCCTTTCTCTACAAGAGACAGGAACTATTTTGCTATTTCTCTGGGAGCCCCTCAGGATCCTTGGCCCTTTGCTACTGCATTCCTACAAACAGATTTTCCTCAATCCTCCTTGTGAGTGACTGTTCTCTTCAGGAAATAGAATTTTGCACCATGAAAGGGATAACCTGGATATCAGCACAAGGATGGAACCAGAAAGCAAATCTTCAAGAGAGCTTGGCTTAGCAGTGTGGTTGTTGTCATCAGTTAATGCCTTTCTAGTAGCATTTCCATTACTGGTCATGAGCTACACAAAACCAGGAACAACAAGTCCACCTGCCTCTTGCTGTGTGTGCTGGCACTTGCCTCAGAATCTTTCCAGGGTGTTAAACCATGAGAGTCCTCTCCTTCCAAACAGCAATAATGGAAAGGAGTATTAGCAGAGTTTGGACTGGAGTTTAATTCAGGATAAATATGCAATGTTGGAGCAGCAGGGCAGGCAGCCAAGGGCTCTTTCATAACTGGGTGGGTACAGCAGTATATGTGGGAAGAATGGCATGCCTCAGATGTACTGCAGCACAGAGCACATCCAGCACAATGTTGGCTCAGCTCTCGCTGGCACCATCATCCTATTGCTGCTGTTGTTTGAGGCTCCTGGGTCAGACACAGCCTGAGCAAAGGTCTTTTATGCCCCAGTCCCAAATACTGGGTGAACTCTGCATGCAGATATGTTCAGCTTGGTTGGTTGCACGTTGGGGCTGTCGGTTTGTTGTCCTTTGAATTGAACATCCAAGCAGGTGGCCACAATGGCCCCTGGCCACAGTCCTTGCTTCCTTCCTGCCCAAGAATGTCCTCCATGACAAAAACTTTCCATGTGTTGCTAGCCAGGATAGAAGAGGAAGTGGGAGAACATGTCTGGAGAGACACTGGGATGTTTGTGAGTCCACTCTCCATGGCCTGGTTTGCAGCTTCACCTCCCATTCAACTGTGAATTGCACACTTAGAAAGTGCAACATAAGGGTGGTGAGATTTGAACAGCAGCAAAAGCAAAATTAGGGGGAAAATCCTGCCTGCATAAGATCGGTGGAAAACCAGAGACCTGTGGCATTTGCATAAGGAAGTGATTTTATACACAGCACAGAGCATGATGATCCTTGATAGATTCAGGATTTCTATTCATTTCTCAGTTAATTTCTTGTTCCTCTAAGGAAGAACTCATACACATTGTATCTTGATTTTTTGAGTAAACCCTCATCAGGAAAAATGACTTCTACTTTTTGCACATCTGTCTCAGAGTGAGCTTTAAAGGCGTGCTTTCAGAAAGCCCAATTCTCCTTTGAAATTACATGAAGTTAGTGGGATCAAAGAGATATGAGGTTAATGTAAGGGGGAAAATGTTCTGGAGCAGCCAGAAGGGACCATTCTGAGGGTTTGGTATGGCTTTCTTCATGAGCTATAGAATTTTACCTGGCAATTTGTGAGGCATGAGAACACTTTGATAATAAAATCAGACCATTCCCAGGCCTGACAGAACTGTGTGCCAAATGAGCTGCAGGCACACCTCTTCCATACACCTTTGCCCTAGTAACAGAGACAATGAAACAAGAATAATGCCATCCTGTAACAAGAACTAGAGCCTTTCTTCACTGTACAGCACTCTTTATGGCACAAATGGAAGGCTGGAAAGTAGCTTTGAACATAACTCTTACATCTAAAGTTTGCTGCTGCTCAAAGAGTAAGTGTGGCCCAGGGCTACTCAGAGAGCAGACATGAGTGCATAGTGAGTGCATGCATTAGGGAAAGTGCTGTTTTCACCCACCCATAGCATCTTTTCCATGGAGACTAAAGCTCTGTGGCTTAAGATCTGATTCAATTCATTCATCCTTAACCATCTAGCAAGAACCAGTCACACAGTCTGTCTGTAGCCCATGGGGAAGGGCAGGTAGCAGCTTAGATGTTTCCCTTGGGAGAGGATGATTTGCCGTCTGGGGGTGTTCGTCCCTACTGGTTATAGCAGGACCATACATGACTAGGTTGCATTGAAAGGCAGATGTTTAGATGAATAAAGTCCATGAGAGAATTTTCAACCTAAAGTTGCACCAGTATAATTTTGTGCAGTGCTGTACCAGAGCACTGCATGATATTTTAATGAGGTTTCAAGCAAACTAGACGCTGATGCAAAACTTTACGCCAAAATGGAGTCCTTAATGCCACAGGTTTTCCTCAACACCTTGGGAAAGTTACTTTATTGTGATTTTTAGGAAGACATCAGATAGGCTCACAATCAGATCAACTTCATCCACCTTGCAGAGTTAGTGTCAGTGAGCTGAAGTCCTGCTGCTGGCACAGTGCTGATCCCCCTACTCTTTACAGGACCTGTCTCTGCCATTTCTAGGGAGTAACATTATGTTTTCACTTGAGAAACAACAGGGAAAACAGATTGTGGGAGTTTTTGGTTCAATTCCCTGCTCAGCTTGAGGCAGTTCAGATATCCCACCATTAGAGAGTCAGAGGCATAGCTGCTTTTCAGACTCACAATGTCTTCCACTGATCCTGTGCTTATATCTAGAAAGGGACCACAAAATTTACGTGGTAGGACAGGTCCTGTAGCAAAGGGTTTAGGGTATTACTGGGGGAGAAGGCAAAGGATATGTGCCCGAGGAACCACCTACATATTTTGCATTTAAATCCTGGGGGCAGGGGTGAGAAGGGTCCTTGCAGTATCAGACAGATCCTCTTGGAGCTAAACCTCACTATCTTGATTAACAGAAGGGAATGAAAGTTGGATTTCTGGCAGACCCATCTGGAACATCCATCACAAAAAACATAGTTTCATTCCCCAAACTAACAGAACTTGAGGAGGTCCTGCTGGCTGCTGCTGGGGAAGCCTCCACAAACTACATCAGAGGGGTCTGTGTTAGGAAACTCAATAAACTTACAGCGTGGCTCAGCACCTTTATGCAAGATTTTACTGGCCTCTTTCCTACACAAACAGTATTTTGATGACTATTTGGCTTTTGTGATGTTTATTTAGAAAGAAAGATTTCCTCTGTCTTAAAACTATTTAAATCTGTCTTCCCATTCAGACCACTAATCTGATAGAACAGTACATGGACTTTCATCCAATGCCAAAGAACTGAGACCAAAACAAGGTATCTCTGAACTGCAGAGAGGGGCAGTGTGGGGACAGGCAAATCCTCTTGGGCCCTGGAGCTTGCTCAGGCTCAGGGAGTTTTGCTTGCACAGTCTGCCTACAAACTGCACCATACAGCATCTGTATTTCATCTTTAATGAGGGAGTCCTGCCATTTCAGTTCTGATTTCTTAATGCTTGGTTCCTACAAGCAAAACAATGTCTTCTTGCTTGCACTGTTTGAAATACATGAAAAAAATGGTCAGTGGGAAATGGAACTAAAACTGCAGAATTAACCTCATATGTGCTGTAACTCTGTAAGCTGTAGGAAGAGCAGCCTGAACCAAACAGCAGCAATAATGCCTGGGTTAGGACAGGAGAAACATATTGAAGCTGACTCAAATGAAAGATGCTATTGACTATTTCTCTTTTTTATTATTGTTGAAAATAAAAAGAATACTGAAATTTTGTGTATGTTTTATGTATGGTAAAAGAAGTTAACCTCCTTTCTTGCAGTCTAAGTGCATTTGATACTTGAGGAGGGGTCATCTGACATTTTTTTCACTCACCTTTTCCCCATATTGTGAATTAAATATAATGCTTATTCCCTCTCTCCTCTTTTCTTTGAATGTTCCAAGCATTCCTCTTTTACTAACTCTGATATTTTTTGTCATTTGGTGGCTTGCTGTGTTGTCAGTAATGTACCAGTCCACATAAATTTAAGCAGGTCTAGTAATATTGGAATGTGCCTATGGCTGCTTTTGAATGATTTTCCCCCCCTCTAAAAGGTTGCATTCCTGTGATTACCTTCTGCTTGGTCACTGTGTACAAACCAAGAGGTCAGCTGTGTGGGAGTGTGACAGTCTTGAGACATTTCCACAGCACCCAGGGGCAGCAAATTAAGGTTGACATGACCCACCAAGCACATGGCAGCTCCATTGTCAGAGCTCGTCTAACAGGAGAGATTGAATTTCACACTATGTTTGATATTAAATCTCTCCCAAGCACAAGCTGACTTGGCTGGGTAGAAAAGACATTGGAGGATCAACAGTGAGGTTCTTGGCATGGGAAGGTGCTAAATACTCTCCGCCTTCGTTTGAAGCATGGCCTTGCAGTCTCAGCCTGAGCTGGGTGCACAGAGGATATTGAGGTTGTGTCTGCCCTGTCCTGTGTACCTGTGCCACCCCAAAATCAGCAGCTGCCTTGTGTTCCTGATCTCACTTCCACCCCCTCTCCCTGCAAACTGTGTGCTCACTGTCTCTCCCCTCAGGATACCTCAGGTACCACTGCCCATCCCTGACCTCCTGAGTCCCCCCCCACCTCCTTCAGTGTCCCAGGATTGTCTTACTTGCTGCTGAGCCAGGAGGAGCACATGCTGCTCTGCTGGCCATCCCAGCCTGGCCAGTTGGCCAGAAGATGGATCCTGCTTCAAAGCAGTGAGAGGTCACCTTTGGCTTCAGCCAGGCATCTAAAATAAATAAGTTGTTCAAACTCTCCACTGATGGCACAGAAGAAGCTCTTTGGAATAGGGAGAATTTCTTCTTTTAAGCTGGTAAAATGAAGTGCTTAAAACTTCACATGCAAATTATTCTGAAACTGAAATGAAAAACTAAACTGAAAAAATCCATTCAGGAACCAGACACAGGAAATCAGAGAATCACAGAAAATCACAGAATCAGAGAAGCATTTAAGTGGGAAAAGATCTTTAGAATTGTCTAGTCCAACCCTAGAATTACAGAATCATTTAGCAAAGGGAATATATATACATTTATTCTCCCATTGCAGTCTCCTTGCAGCCCTCATGAAGGCCATTCTCTCTTGCAAGTCCTGTGAAATCCAGAGCTTGATTAGTGAGCTACTCCAATTACATTTAATTCCAGCAGTGGCTTGATTAGTTTGCACTGGATATTGTGAGCAATTACCCTGGGGATTTGAGGTACTGGTATACCTACAACCCATCCAGTGGGTAAATGCAGAGTTTCCAGTTCTATTACAATTGGTGTGTGCTGGAAAGCCAGACACCAAACCAACATTTCACAGACATCTGTTTGTGCCTGAAGATGTAGATGTGTCCTTGGATACCTTCACAGCCTTTGTCACATGTCTAGTTGACACTATTCAGGAAAACTTGCTAGCAGAAAATATTCAGAGAGTTTAAATTGCTCAACCTGAAATAGTCCAATGTGCAATTTTGCTCACAGAGTTTTGAGGAAAGAAAAGGGCTTTTGAATCAATTTGCATAACTTTTCTCACAGGACACTGCATTTCTCCCAGTTATGTAATTATTGGGATGAGGATTTTCATTTGTGCAATACTAGAGTACTTTTCTGTCTCTAGAAAGGCCACCAATCTTCATATGAAGACAATACGAGATGGAGAAATGTCTTTTTCTCTTACCACTCTTTGCTTCAAGGGTTAGTTATTTTCACTGTTAAAACTCAGACTTCACCATCAGCTTGATATGGTCTGGCTGCAGCACTTAGACACTAAAATGTTCTCCATAAACTGAGAGAACATTTTAGAATTTGGTAGTTTCTTCATGAGTGGGTATGTAGATGTTGTAACCAATTCAAACACTTCACTTCCTTTGGGCTCACTGAACAGAGTACTTTGTATGTCCCAGGTGTTTTATCTGTGGAGGTATTTTCTTTCATCCTCAAATCATTGTAATAGTATTTCTGTTAATTATAGGCACCAAAACTATGTTTTTATGTTGTTTGGGTAAATTACCTCCATACTTAAAGTGTTTCTGGTCCCTACTAACCCCTTGGATAAACCACGACAGAAGAATTCAGTCTGTTGAGTTTTTCCACAATGGCCTTTGGATAATTCTAACTATTTTCTTTTTTTCCCCATGTATGTACTGCATTTGACTGCATTACAATACATTTTATCAAGACATTTACGCTTCTGGTTGACCATGCAGTTCTTATTCCTGGCTCTACTACCAACTTCAGAGTTTTCTCCAAATTTTATCAGTGAAATTTTTTTTCCAGTTTCATTCATAAAAAAATTCTGACAAATACTCAGATGGTTCCTATTGCTATGTCTTGCTTCCAGAAACATTCCTGTTCAATAATCCCCCACTAACAGAGGCTTTTGGGAGCTGTCAGCATGAGATGGTTCTTATGCTCTTTAAAGTGCACTGACTACTGTGTTCCCATAACTCTCAGTGATCCCAATGGAAACTGGAATCCTCAGCCTGGTCCTCAAGGCAATGTCAAAGAAATATATTAACAATTCTGTTGGATATTAAAAACACATTTCCCCACTCTGTGATCTGATCGTAAAGACTGATTGGCTAAGCATGAACAAAAACTAAGGATTTTTAACATACTTTTCCTAGTTATTTTAGTTTAATTATCAATGCCCATTTCAAATACTTTTTAAACTCCTTGCAAAATGTCATAGTGCATGCCATAACAGGGGGACCAGTATACCAACAAATATGTTCTGCATAGTCCTTGCTTTCTGTAAAGATTCCAGTCCCTGGGTTACATTAAAATAACCGTACCATTGTGCTCCTTTAGACCATGGTTGATATTTCACTCCCTGGGGCAGGGCTCTCCTCTGGGAAAACTAACATGAGCACCCATTCTATCAGACTACAAGGCCCCAAAAAGTCTTACTGAGGAAGTAGCTCTGGAAATGTCCTGCTTCTACACAGCTTTTAGGGTGCCTGGGACTGACTTTTCCTTAGGTACCAAATGTAGCCTCTGGACTGTGTCTCTTTACCCCAGGCCACCTGGCAAGGCACTGAGGAAATGAGGTTGCAGATGTTTCACAGTCCTTCACAATCTGAGACTTTCTGTCTGCTCAGGGAGCAAAACAGACTCATAGGAGGATAAATGTAGCTGTATACATGGCTTTTGTGACTAAAATAACTGTACATATGTACAATAAGAGAGAAAAAGGTGCCTATACATGTACACATAGGCTGATTTTCTTTCTTTGAGGCACTTTGCCTACTAATCAATTACCAAATAAAGGCTGTGCTGTTTAGTGATTAAATTTTTTCACATTTTCTAGTTGTAATCTACTCTGAGTCTCCCCAAAGGTCCCACACCAGCACTGGATTACTCACATTGGCTCAGGCAGCAGATATTCCTGGAGTGCACTGTGCACCAGGGAACAGAAATACCATCTGAACTGAAGGGAGCAGTGAGGTTTGCAACACCATCCACACCGAGAAGCCCAGAATGAGCATAAGATAATTTGCATTTTCTTGCAGTTGGCAGAAGAAACTATTTGCCACATCTTCAGCTGACAGAAACCTGTGCAGCTGCATTGGCTTCTAATTGATTGACTTTGAGCAAGCTCTGCTGATCCAGGTGATATGACCCCTTACAGTGACAAATAAAAATGGTCACACATCTGCATGCACACACACCACCCCCACCCTTTCCAGCAACTGTGCAGCAGCAAAGGACACCAAAATCCCAGTGGCACTTGGGAGAGAACAGTGGCAGGAGGCTTCCAGCAAATTCTTTACTAGTGAAACACAGGCCACTGAGACCTGCTTTTGCCTCTAGGTTTTAATTGGATCATAGAATAATTGGAGTTGCAAAGAACATTTAACGGTCATCTAGTCCAACTCCCTGTCAGGAGCAGGGACATCTCCAGCAGGCAGGGGTTATCTACCACCTCTCTGAGAAAACTGTTCCTGTGTTTCACTGATCTGATTGCAAAAAACTTCTTCCTTAAATGTAATCTAAATTCACACTTTTTTAGTTTAAAAGTCCCTTCTTCTTCTCAGTGTTTCTCAGTGGCTATTTGGTCACATCCTCCACGTGCAAGCAGGGCTTTGTCTGTAGTGCAAGATGCAACTCTGACCGAAGATGGGCTGGCTATGATTCCATTTCTCACTTTCCAACTACACACTACAGAGGTAACCTAAACCACCCATCAGTGCTGAAGATCAGACAGGCTGCTTTCAATGTCACACCAGGTTCACAGTTACAGCCTTTGTGATATCCGTGCTGATTTCTAACAACCAATAACAAACAGCAATACCACCATTACCTGCACCAGTCATAACAACGGGAAAGTGTTTGCTAGTAAATATATTAAGTTTTTAGTCATGTGACTTGATTAATTTACTTTTCTGAGCAGTATCATGGAACCTATGGCAAAGTTGGACTAAAAAGATTGAAAATCAAGTACATAATAGGAGGGCATGTAACTGATCAGCAGAGACTGCCTTTGCTTCTCATCTGTGACTTAATAAGTGAGAAATTAATCCCATGTAACTCAGAAAGAGAAGAAAAATAGAAGGCAAAAAAGGTAAAAGAAAAAATAAACCCTTGAGCCAAGAAACCTGGGTCAAGAAATCCAACACTGCAAGAACAGAAAGTGCTTGGATCTGTATTTTTGTTCAAGGCAAAGGTGACATGCCAGGTCTGGGCTGGGACTAAATTCAGATACAAGTTATAAGCAGTGCCAATACTCAGGAATGCTGGAATTGGTGTTCTGCTGAGATTTCATTCACAGCAGTGTGCATTAAAGGGAGTACCCAGACAGTGCACTGATGGAAATTGGTGGACCCAATGCAGTTTTTTCGTTCACAGAAATACACAGCAAAGCAAGTACCCACACAGCATGCTGATGAAAATTAGTAGAGCTAATGCAATTCATATGACGAGTGTGACTAAAAGAAATACTACTGGCACCACAGGATGTCAGCTGGGGCTTTTAATTCCTAACTGGACTCATTCAGACTGGCAGCTCTGTCTGTCTGGGCTCAATACAGGTGTTTTTCCACTTCTGGCTGCTATTTTTCCCCAAGAGGACATGGGCCAGACCTCCACCAGCCTCCCTGGGCACAAGGTCAGTTTTGGGGGCACGTGGGGATGCAGAGGAAAACTTTTACACAGCCAAACAACGTTCTGGCCTCCAGCTCTTCAAAAAGTTTCCACTCTCTGCCAAGCCCTTCAAACTGCCCAAACACTTCGGAAATTACAGTATCTCACTTTGCTGCCAATTGGGAAACTTGTTTCACTGCATTAACTGTCAGAAAACGGAACGCACCTTTTCTGGGGAAGGATATTTTGTCTTGTTATTATCAAAGTGCAGAGTTAGACTCTGAGCAAAGCTTTGTGGTATTTCACTTAGGACTCCCCATGAGGGCCCTATATCCAAAGGCAGCACAGGCACACTTCTACATTTTTGTCTAGGCTGAACACCTACACTTGTACCAACTATAGAGCTCTGGCTTGTGTCTCCCACCCACAGCTCACATTTCTCTTGGATTAGTGTTCTCCCATTGGTGCTATTAATGCAGTCACATCAGGAGATCCAGTTGCTTTGTGGCCTGGAAGGCCCTTAACCATCCCCAAATTAAAGCCCTCTAGGCAATAAAATAGTTGGGCCCTAAGGATTTTCTTGGAAATGTGCTCTGAATGAGCAAACAGAAAAGAAATTAGTGCTGTGTTGATCCTCCTGGCTCTAAGATCTTTTGCTTGGTTTACTAAGAATTAATATGCACTAATGGGAAGTTAAACCAGCTTTAAATAGTCTTTGTCACATGATGTCTCAATATACCCAGTTAATATTTCCAAGTCATGTGTCTCTTTGCAAGTGGAGGCTCCAGTAAATGTCCTGAGCCATTTTAAACACATTTAAGACACACTTTCCTCACCATCCATGCTAGGAGAAATCTGGACTTGGGATCCCATTCTAAGGGAGAATATTAACTTCAAGTCACGGGTGCCACGTGCCGGTCCCATAGGCAGAACAGGAGGGCAGGATTGGTATTTGGGTATAATCCAACCTCCCCTCCCTGGATAGGCATGGAGAGGATCATTATATGCATAATTTATTAGGTGAGGGAAGAAGGCAAAAATAATCAACTCTCTAGCCTGGATTTATCTGACCTTGGTTTAAGTGTAGGAAATAACATAGATGTCAACCTGTCTGTGCCCATAAAAAACAGCAGTCTGAGCAAAGCAAAGCTTTCTTCTCCCTCCAGGTATTAGTTCAGCTCACCAAGATCTGAGTCATAGATTTGTCTCTGCCTCCATTTATTATGAAAAGAGCCCATGGCAAATTCATTCCTAACTCACACATCCTAGCAAGGTGTCTGTGTTTATATGGGCAAACACATGGGATGAAGCTATATTTGGATTTTAGCCATGGAACAGCCAGGGACAGACCCTCTTATGTGGTCAGTCATACTCATCTAGTATGTAACTGTTGTTCTTGTTCTGAATAAACACCCAGCAATGATGAAAGTCCTCATCACACCAAAGTGCTGTTTTCAAAGGGAATTGCAAAATCTCTTTCCTAACAGAGTCTCTAAACATACAGCCTTAAACTTATGCTCACTGAAATCAATTACAGAATTTACAGGTGACTTTCTTCAAGCCTGCTTGAGGCCCATAAACTGCTATGCATGGCAGAAAGCTCCTTGAACACTGGCTTGGTTCAATGATTTCTCTTTCCTTGGTTCCCCCTCCCCTCAAGGGCTGCTAAGCTCAGAGTTTTTAACAAGCTGACACCTCTGAATGCACATTCCTGCTTACCTTCCCAAGGTGCTGCTCCCTATCTTTTGGTCTTCTGAAGTTAATTTATGAAATGTAAAGAAAATAGCAGACAGTGTCAAGGTCCCCAGGGCATAAATAGGTGTTAATGTCCCGGCCCAGCTTCCTCTGAAACCCCCCCCACACTCTTGCCCATGTCCCAGGACCCCATTCCAGCTCAGTCCTGGGACATCAACACCATCCTCAGCTGGTGACAATCCTGTCTGCAGTCTCATCTCCTTTTGCTCCTGCCTGGACCTTTGATTGGAGCCTGGATTCTGTTCCCCAGGACCACTTCTCCCCATATGGAAAAGGTGCCTATTTGATCCCAAGTTTGGGCAGGCATTGGTCATTCAAGATGTTGAGTGTTTTCTGGGTTAATATGAGGTTATCTACAATCTAAAAAAGAAAAAAAATTAACTACATTTTTCATTGACTGTGTTTTTTTGCCACTGTATCAGAAGTGACCAGAAGGAGAAGCAGAACAACAAGGAATCTCTATTCAGAAATCACCTTGAAGATGGATAATTCTGTGGGATAATTTTGTCATCTTTAAGGGAAGATGGACATGGGCTAGGCTCCATCCTTCCCTGAAAGTTAGGAATGGGGGTGACCTTATGATTGATCCCCTTCATGGGATCTGAATCAGCTGCATTGTTTTTATTTTGTTTGATTATTTACATGTGTAAGAAGCTTAATTTCTGGGTCATGCAGGTGAATAAGGTAGCGATTGTAACATCCTCTGGGAATGGTGAGCACAATATTATCCAGGTGCTCAGTCTGGCCCTGACCTGCACTCCCAAAAAGCTACATTATGTGCAGGGACAGGAGACAGCACCCAAGCCAAAACAGGAATTGGATTACAGAATGTGGTGGGGACAGAGGGCTAAAACACCCATCTCAAACCCCTTATCTCTGTTCCATGAATAATATCAGGAATATGTCCATGGACTCCTACCTGCACTGCTTAGCCTCTGGAGGTACCAACACCTCCGGTTATGCCATGACCACACTGAAATAATTCCTGCAATTTCTCAGCATCAGCACTAAAATATCCATCACCCCTGCACCACCTGTGGTGATTGAATGTGCCTTATAAACATCAAAACACTTTCCAGCATAAATCTTCAAAGGTCTGCAAGAAACTGTTTAACAGCTCCTCTCACAGCTTCTTTTTACTTTCTGCACTAAGAAAGCGAAGTGGCAGTAGATGTTATTGAACTTCAGGTATTTATTTCCACTGACAGTAGGCCACAAAACTGACTATGGGATCCCACCAAGACATACCATAGGCTGTTTTCTAGTCAGTCCATGAACATCTCTCTGTTAGCAGTGAGCAGTTAGGCAAAAATGTCCTTTGGCCTCTGTCTGATGGGAAAATCCATCTTTTAAAATCAGTTGGAAGTTGTATCTGCAAATCCTTGGATCTGTTAGTCTTAGGGTAGTGTTTTCCGGCATAGAAATAAGCTGGCTAGGAAAATATTTTACTCTCCATAGGGTCATTCACTCCTATGTACAAAATATAACTCATTCTTTTGTGGGAACAATTGCCTCTAGAAATGTGAATCATTCATGGGTGGTGCCTACAGCTTCAGTCTTGAAAGCAATTAGAAATGTGAGAAAGTCCTGGGCTGAAATGGGGCTTGTGCATGACTGAAATGAAGCACATCAAGTGATGGTCATTGTGCCAGAAACACATTCCTCAGGGGGCAGAAATCCAGAGCCACCAGCATCACCCCATCACAAGTGCCCTGGAGCAGTTTGCACTATCACAGAAGGGCTGTGAGCAGTTCAGCCACTGAGCACCAGATAACTTGTGGGGACCCTCATCTGGACTAATCTGCTCTGCTCTTTGCAAAACCTGCTTCCTCCTTTTTCTTATTACTTCATGCCATACTGCCCATCCAGTTGAAAAAACCTGGTCTCAGCTGTAGGGACTTTTAAAAGATTTCAAAAGGTGAATAATTTGGGATTATTTGAAGCCTTTTGCAGAGTAAATTGCGAGCAATTCCTCCCACTCTGATGATGCTTTCCCAGACCAAGACAAACATTTGGGATATGTGCTGTGGACCTTCAACACTGAGACTGGAGAAATGCACATGGGCTGGGAACAAACCCTGTGGGCTGAGTGGTATCTGGAGCAAGCTGCAAACCAGCTCATTTTCCACGGAATTCTGGCATAACACAGAATGAGGGGCAAAATCTGCAACCAACTTCCTCTGGCACAGTTTTGAACAGTGTGTGCTGAAGGGAAATGACACAAGCAGCTCTAAGAAGATCTGGAAATAAGTGGTTTTCAGCTGCATCCAAACACAGAGATTTGGTTTGTGCTTTGCTGCTCTGTGCCTGTGCAGAAATCACCAAGGGAGCCAATACAGTAGAGCAATAATCGTCCTGAGGAGTCCAAGCACAGGTCATTGAGGTCAGGGAGACACTGCCACCATCTTCTCCAGGAATTCCCCTTGGATAAATCAAAAAAGCTCAATCTGCAGCAGTCTCAGTATTTAAAATATGCTCAGCAGCAAAGCCAAGCACCCAAAGCCCACAGTTCTATGTTCAGCAGGTTAATTTTGTAGATGTGCCTATACCAAGAACAAGTTCCTCCAGGAGGCTGCCCCACTGCCTCAGTCAGAGCATTTGGTGGGCCTGTAAAAAAACCAAAAAAAAAAATAAAGAAAAAAATCAAATCCTGCTTTCTAGAATCAGAAACCATAAGGCAGAGAGTTCCACTTTATCACTATCTGCCTAAATATATAAATAATCCAAAATCTGAAGTGTGTGTTGGACAGCACCCTCAGGCTATCATTTTACACCCAGCTGTTATTCTCAGAGGATTCTCAGTAAATCCAGAAATAGACCCAGCCAGGAGTCGGGAACAGGCTCAGAGGAGAATGTTGCCATATGGCAGCTCCTGACTGTTGCATAAATGTATTGATTAGCTGAACCAGCTTCAAGATGTCTCTATTAAGGACAGTAGAGTCAAGGGGGTACATAAAATTATCAGAAAGAAGAGAGAGCACCTGAACTGGCTGTTCTTTTCCATTTAGGCATCTTCTTGTCCAAAGTTTGACACCAAGTCACTTGAGAAAATTTGTTAGTTCAGTTTAAATCTCAAGCTTAAAGAAAATTCCTAAATAAAAATCAAACATAATAATAATATTTTATTGCTATGACAACCCAGAATAGCACATTAGCAACACAAATGACAATATTCTTCCTCCTCTTGCATTGACATTGGCAAGGAAAGAAATTATGTTCAAGTTTTTAATATAAGTTTTCAAAAGGGAAAATGATCGCACATTAAAACCCTTCATGCAAATAGAATCCTCAAAGAGAATTTTCTTTAGCTCCTTAAGCAGTTAGTGAGTGGGTTTTGAACTGTGTACTTCAAGCCAGAGAGGAACTTGTTACAAAACAAGTTCTCCCATTCACTTGTGTGACCAAGAGAAAAACAAATTTATCACAGAGTCACAGAATGATTTGGATTGAAAAGGACCTCAAAGATCCCCCAGTTCCAACCCCCTGCCATCAGCAGGGACACCTTCCACTAAACCAGGGCACTCAAAGCACCATTGGTGTCACCAATAGTCCAAGGCCAGTCAAGGGGGACAAGAGCTGCAGCCTTTAACTGGGTCTGGGACACACAAGTCCTTGTGTCCTCTTTGGTGACAGGTGACACACCTGGAGCAGGGGGTCACAGGAGGGGACAGCTGCAGTGGGCCAGCTGAGTGAGACAGCAGATGGAGCCAAAATGTGGGGCTCTTAAAACTGTGTCCTGCAGCTCAGAATCTTGTAGGGACTTCACCATGCTCTGACAGCAGAGCCAAGTAGGAGCTGGTCAGGATGGATCAAATGGATGTCAGCCACCAAAAGCCACTTACTCAGAGAGTCAGATGTAGCAGGACTGGGATGATAAAGAAGTCAGAAGAAAAGATACTTTGATCTCAAAAATAGCTCAAACATCAGGTATTAGGCTGCATATTCCCTCACCCTTCACTAACAGAACAGCCTTTCTCAAAGGGGCAAAATGCCCTTTTTCTTGCTGCTGTTTCTACTGCATTTCTTAGCCCTGAGGAACCTGTGCAAATCTGAATTGCCCCCCAAGCAGTCTGGGGGTGTCCAGAGACAAAAGCAGGACACTTGACAGATCCACATAACAAAATCCATCCTTGGCACAAGCCAAACTTTACAGGAAAACCTTATCATGGTGCCCAGGAATTTCCTCATACAACTTCACAACAACAGCAAAGCAGATACATTATTCTCCATTTTCAGTGTGCCTGGATGGCTTGTCATGGTGCTTCAGACCCAGAGGCAGGATAGGGCCTGGGGTTTGGTTTTGGGATCAGCTTGTGTTGGACATTCCTCTCCATGAATAAAGAATGAGTATCCCAGCATGGGCACCAAGGAGCTCTGTGCTGAGGCTGATCCCAGGCTCTAGATGAGAGGACAAACCCAGGTTTTCAATTGCTTTGGACTGTACTTGTTGTCTTGAACTTCTGGAAAAGCTGAAGCTGCTCACCATGACACCAAGCCAATTTCATAGCTGGGTGACCACTGAAGCAGTATAAAACAGCAAACAAACTCATCCTGAAAAGTTTTCTGTACTGCGTTTTGGGTTTAAAATGTTTGCAAAGAAAGTTCTGTTAGTTTAGAGACTTGTTGGCCAAAATGGATACATTTTCCAGGGAAGTCAGCCAGTTTTTAAAGGAGGCCAAATCTGTTTCCACATGGAAATTGGCTCATTTTTGGAGTATAGATGAGTTTTGCATAAAATATATTAAATTCTTTCCCCCACCCACAACCGTATACACTTTCATGCATCTTGATGGGAGAACTGCTATTCCACCATCACAGGGAAATGCAATTTCAAAAAGTGCAATATTATGTAATTAAAATGCCAGTCATGTCAGTATGGATGGAACAGGGAAGAGAGAGGAAAAAATCTGGAAAACAAAGATTATCCAATTCAGTCAGTTCTTGGAAATGCTTTTTCAATCTACCTAAGCTCTTCCAGAAGCTGCACATGGATGCAGATACTGTCAACATTCTCGTTCTTTCAAAAAATAATCAAAGCTTCAGCAATAGAAAATTAAGTTAGGAAAAAAATCCACAACCCATGACATAACTATTAACAACTGCATGGTATATTGCCATTGATTAGCAAAAGGCCAGTCATACAACTTCTTCTACTTTAACAGACCTCATCCTGAGACCATTTGGACAGCAAGTTGTTCCAAGAAGCACACCCTCCTCAAATGAGGAGGATCATGGAAAAAAGAAAGATGTTTTTTAATACATATGTACCAAAGGACCAAAATGTGCTGAAAAACACATAGCATGTACCAATGCCTCTCTCTGAAGTGTCTGCCATTTGGAATATTGTAATTTAAATACTTTGCCTGTTTAGTCTATTTTGAATGGCTTCATTATAGAACTGCAGGGAAATTCTCCAGAGAAACTGGGAAAAAATGTTTTGGAAAGTATTTCAGGTTCGGAATTGTCAGAATGCCCCATTTTAACCTTTTCATTGAAAGAAAAAAAAAAAATCACTGCACGTTGACACACAGATATGTATTCTACAACATGTACCTATAAAATAGATAGGAAATAAATAGTAGCTTGACTCAAAAGTATTTGGCCTAGAAATGATCAAAGAAGATTTCAGGTGGTCTGCATTAAATGCTAAAGGAAAAATTCTGTCAAAAAATGTCAACATTTTGTCAATTTACATGGGATGGAAACCCAAGTCTTGCCCTCCTGTAATCTTACACATCCTGGATCAATTGCATCTTTAGTAAAGGAGGTCCTAATGCTTGACTGATGGATGTGAAACCTTATTCCAAATAAGCCTGGCACTACAGCAACATGTAATTGCAGCACTCACAACCATGCTGGGTATGAAGAAGAAAGCTGAGCAAACAGGTAGGAATCCCAGTTCATCCAACTCTTCTCTTATGGAGAAAGGTCATTCCTTCATTCATCTATTCAATAAATATAGAAAATGCTCAGGAAGCTAAGAACTTTGATCTGGAAATACTTGTAGGCTCGGTGCTATGAAGGGATGAGGGAAATGTTTAAAAATGATCGAGGGAAACAGATGTTTGGCCTCTCCATCCACTGCACTAAATCAGTCACTGGCCCAAACTAGTATTTAACACAGGTGATTTTCCACAAAGCTAATCCTGATTTCATTCAGGGCATTCCTCTTCCAATAAAAGTCCATCTGCTTGCCTAGCTTTAGACACCAGCATAAATTTTGTCTTGTCCAAATGGATCTTGCAAGGGGGTCTCTGCACCAAGGCTTGAGAGAACCACATGCTGCTTAGTGAGAAATCACAGAGCTGCTCACAGCTTGAGCTGTCTGAGTCACCAGCTGATGAGAAACTTGACTTTTTGCTTGATTTTTTCCCCCTGTTCTTTTTAAAGGAAACTTTAAAAAACAAATAAACCCTACAGGCAAGCAAGCAAACTTTCTCATTTCATAAGCACCTCCTCTGAGCCATGGTTAAATACACCACAAAATCCATTTTCTCATGGATTTTTTTTCATTTATTTCCTGCTTGCCTCCTTTTGTTTTTCCACAGGCATTAGTGTCATTTTCTCCTCCTGCACACAGGCTGTGAGTATTTAGTTCATTCTCTCTGACTTACACAGTAAAGGGCTACCAACTGTTACGTGTCCCAGCAGCTGCATCCAATTCCCCTTTGCAAACAAGAAGCCACACTGAGAGGGTTTTTGCTGAAGGAAGGTGATAGCAATAGTTTTTTATTAGGTTGCAGAGTAAGGGCAGAAGACTTGAAAATCAAGTCAACCAGGCCCTCCCCTTGCAATCCCAGCACTAATTTAAGGCCTAAGCTCACTGAAACACCCCATGGTCACCCCAGGCTGAGTCCCCAGCTCACAGCTTTTCTTCTCTCACAGATTTTCTCCACTCTCAGCTCATATTGGTTGTGAAGCAGCAGACCCAGATGCTCATGGACCAGTCAATAAACACAGATAATAGCTTAAAACGCTTAACTCCATGCAACTGTCCAGACAATTATCTACTTAATGTATTTACATCATTCTTATTATGTCTCATCAGCTCCCATGTATTAATAGACTTTATCCTCTGCAAGTGCCTACCACAATAGGACAAAAAATCATGTCAACATTTGTTCCTATTTTTCTTATGCCAGGGTTCTTCTGATCATCAAAATAGTTTTTTTATCTCGAAAATGCTACAAAAACCATACTGTCAACAAAAGCAAGTTTGCACTGGAAACTTTACAAGTTCAACAAAAGTAATGCTGCCGCTTAACAAAACTGTGATTGCAAAAGAACTCAAAACATTTATACTGCCCTGAGTGTAATTTAAGGATATTTAGCCTTTGCTCAACCTTTTACAGACAAACTGGTGTTTCACCCTGTCTATTATAACAACATTTAGATTGCAAAATCTAATAAAGTATTACCAGCAAAACTGCATCGTGAATGCTAAAGTTGCATTACAATACTGCAGTTTTACAAATAGATAAATTATTTCATATAAACAGACTTTTAAACTTTTTTATCATCAAAAATTGATTGTAAGATATAACTCGCTTAATGTCAGCATATAGGGTAACTTTATTTATGGCATGTATTTTAGTTCCCTGTTACGTTTTAGGAGCAACAGGTAATAACATATCAGTATCTTACAGGAAATAAACCAGTGATAAAATCACTGGTCTTTCATTTCATAGCTCTGGATTAAGCCAGAGTTTGTGTAGCAAAGTATGGCAATTCTTGTAGTTTGGGGACCACTGCAGACTTCTGCACAGACTTCAGCAAGCTGAGTTTATCAAAGCTTAGTTAGGATGAAAAACATGGGAGGATGTTTTTCTTCTTTCCCATTCTGAGAGGATTCTGGGCAAGTACTTTATAGAGACTTAAGTATACCCAGACATAAGAAAACACACTTGGTTCAGGGTGCCAAAATTTTCATACTCCCAATGAAAAATGATCCCACAGACCAATAAAATACCTATCTTCTGAAATAAATTGTTAAATAAAAATCAACACTGTGATACATAACTTGAATCCACACGTCTTTTCAGCTTTAGGCTTCCTTTGGGAAACTCTGTTATGTGTTCACCCACAAAATCAACTCTCATTTTTTTCCTTTACCCTTAAGACACATTTTCCCCACAAAGGGTGATACGTGCTGTTCTGTTCATGGCCTCACGGACTGGAATTGGAGGTGAAAGTTGTTTTGGGCTAAAGGAATATAGGGCTGATGTATTGCTTCCATTTATTATTTGATCTCATTCTATTGTGTGCTTCCTTATGGCACACTCAATAGGCCTGTAATCATGGGGAACAAGATAGAAAGGGTAGGGCAAGGATTGTATTTCCTGCCTTGGCTGGTGAATAATTTTTATTAGAGCTTATTTTGAAACACAACTTTGAGATAAGAATCCAGCACGGAGGATTAGAGATACAATGTTCTGGGCTGAAACCTACATTTATTTATTTTAGCTTTATGTAAGCAACATGAGGAGTTAATACACTGTCCACTTTTTAAAAGCTGAAATGTTTGAGCTTTTGTTTAAAAAAAAATGGGAAATGATACAGTGCTGTTTAAAAAAATTGTTTTTCCAGCTCCTGTGGTACAACAATTGTTTGATATAAACTTCCATGACACTTTGAGCTTCCTCTCTGCTAATAGCCCAAATGTTCTTTTTCCAGCAGGAGGAAAATGCTTGTGTCCAGGGATAGATCACACCAGCTGCCCCAGGACAAGAAGCCCCACAGTGATGCCAAGGCAGGGCTCAGCAAGGACACTGAGCCATGTGGGATTTGGCACTTACTGAGGATAGAGGGAGGGATATGTGCATGCTGGGGAGGGGAGTGGAGGGGAGTGTCCTTTTTAAAGGAAAAGCTTGTATAGTGTGGCTCCTGAGGGAAAAGAGGACATGAAATAGAAAATTAAATGCAGCTGTTTGCTTATAAAGGGGAACAGGCAGCATTGTGCCTGTTCCAGAGCCCTGAGTGCTGCAGGAAAAGTGGAGGAGTTTGCACCAAAGCAGATGAGATGTGGGTAAATGTTTCCTCCCTCTGAGGACATGGAGAAGGGATGAGCTGAGCTGAGACCATGGCAGGTGACCAGGGACAGAGTTGGCAAGAGGCTCAGGGACCTGCATCCCTGCTCCACTCCCAAGAAACAGCACTCCCCTTCTGGGGATGAACACCTTGAGATGTGGATTTCCCACCTCAGGCCTTGGGGCTGAGCAAGGCAGAGGGCAACATCCTCTGGCAGCAGGTTCCCAGAGATCAGAGGGACACAGCCATGCTTTGATCAATGTGTCTCTGATGATTTTGGGGAATTAAGGCTGAGGAAGTGAAAGAAAACTTGCAGTGCAGCCATTCGGCTCTTGGAATAATAAAAACCACTTGAGAAGTTGCAGGTTAGGACAGGTCTGGTCAGAAGTTTTCAGAAAAATCTTCAACTCCTTAAGGTAGCTTGTTAAAATGGAGATCTTACCAGGCTTTTACTCATAAAAAGAGTTGAAAGATCCCCCCCAAAAAAGCCTTGCTTAGGAAAGCAGGTTCCGTGAACTCAGGTCATCCAACATCTTCACACCTTCAACTGCCTGGTGGGGGTAGGCCTTGCCTGGCTCCCTCACACAGCTTTACACTTTACACACACAACACTACTTGTGAGCAAACAAACCTCATAATGGATCCTGACCCAAATAGGTCAGGACCTAATGGACCCAAACAGACTCTGGGACTCTTCAAACCTTTTGATGCAGGAGCGCAAGCGTAGATGGAAGTGTGCATCCCTTGCCATGGGCCTCCACAAGCAGGCTCCTCCTGTCTCTGCAGCCAAGGGGGCACCGCCAGGGCCAGCAAGGTGCCTTTCCACATCTCAGATACCCCCCACCAGCCCTGCAATGAGTCCAAAATCCACAGCCCTGAGCTCTTCCTCCAGCTGGGCTCTGCAGAGCCCCTCTTTGGCCTGGCCACACTCCCCGTGTGTCCCTGAGGAGCAGGGGCAGGCAGATGAGCAGTTATCATGCTCAGCAAATGCCCTGCAACACCCTGAACTGCCATTATTTAATCCCTCCTTGGACTTCTCACTGCAGGGTTATCCAAAGGCCCAGACATCTGATATCTGTACACTGTGTCTCAGACATCTTTGGGCCTTCAGTTGGCCTGTCCAAGCAGATGGGATGGTGTAGATGTTGCAAGAGTAAAATGGAGGAAAGTGGTGAAGCCCTTCTGCATCAGATGTGCAGCAGTTAATTTGGAATGGCAAGAAGCCCACAGTGGCCAGTTCCTGTGTCCTGTCCAAAAGGTGATGACATTCCTTGATTGAAAACATGATCCTATGCACCTCACAGACAATTGTAGTCACAGGCTAAATTGTATAAATCTACTTTCACAAAAGATAAAATCTTCCCCTGTATTTTTTCCATTGCTCAATTAACTATTGTTTTGCTCAGCATGTTTTAATCATAAGTAAGTTCATTAATAGATGTGCTCTTCAGAGTCATGGGGGACTCTGTGATATAATAGTATTAATCTTTCTGAATAACATCATTAATATCCTGTGCCCCTTAAAGGCACCCACTCAGTTCCCCAGGCAATTACAAAACTTTGTTCCATAGTAGTGAATGAGCTCATCAGCTAAAATGACTACAATGCTTGTCTGCATAATATTGCTGTTAGTTGAATTCTATTTATTTATCCTACTGGTCAGACACTATTAAAACTTGTTTGTGAGTGTGTTGGTTCTTTTGCTGTAAAGCCACCAGCTCAGCTGGTTGCTCCCCACCTGGATCCCAGGAGAGCTGTCCTATAGAAGGGTCATGAAAGAATAAGAAGATCTAGAAATCCCTAAGCTGGAAGCTTTTTCACAATTTTCTTCAAAATAATCTAGCAGTTGTTTGACCACTAGAGATGTATCCTGTTAGAGAGACTCCCATGAATTCAGCAGGCTTGGGGATCTTGCTAAGCTTACTTGGCACTTCAACCAGCCTTACTAAAACAGAATTCCCAGTTTCTGAGTGAACTGGCACTTTTCTGCCCAGAGCAGCATCTCCACACAGTGAGAGGCTGGACCTTGTCTATTAAAGATTTCCAGCACCAGACATGTTTGAATATATCACATTTTCCATCCAGACACTTGCATCTTCCCATCTTGGAGTCAAGATCCAAACTTCTAAAAAAATTGGGTTTACATTTTATTCATCCTACTTCCTCATTAGAAAAACAGACACACTGCTTTTCCCTCCTTTATACAGCAAGCTGGGAACTATAGATAAAAATTCCTATACAGAGGTGAGATATCTGAATTTTTCCATGAGTGTACTGGGTAGCTGCTGTGTACTCTGAGCAGAGCAGCAGAGTTTTGTGGGCTTGCTGTGTTTATTCTGTCCATATTTGGATGGGAAGAGACATAGGCAGTAGATGAAAGTAGTTCATATAATAAAACTGGGTTTGGATGAAACTCAGCAGTATATTGCTGCTTCGTTTTAGCACTCCTGAAATAGTAAGACCTTGTCAAATTCAGTCCCAGAGGAGAGGACCAGGCAGATTTCAGCTTCAACATGTGCCATATAGTTGCACTTTGCCATATTTGCTCACATTATGGCATGTATGTGTGGAGGAAGAAGGAAAGAATTTTCCCATTTCTAAGCTGTAAAATGTCTTTCAACACCTCTCCTCTTTACTGCAATAGCAATTTGTCATTACTGGTCACAGAGAGAGGCAATTACATGACTACAGCCACTCCATTTGCAAACACAGCCATCCAAAATGTGGATCCAGCTTAAGTTTAAGCAGGCGGCATTAAAGTTCTTTTCTTAATTTCCAACTTGTATCTCAAAATCCCCCAAAGCAATACAACTCTTCTTGCTCCCTATTTAATTTCCAGCTATGCACAAATTCCTGACTATAGGACCACAGGCTTTTGACCAGGGGTTTCACAGATGTTCCCACTGGCATGATGCACTTTGAGGCTGCAAATTACATGAAAGGAAGGGGAAGAGGAGCATTTCACGGACAAGGAACTTTGCTGAACCTTGAGGCAAGCAGGAGTGCTCAGATGCCACCCACTACTGAAGGACAGTGTCCAAGGCCAGGTTGGATGGGGCTTTGGGCAACCTGGTCTAGCGGGACGTGTCCCTGCCCAAGGCAGTGTGATGGAACTAGATGATCTTTAAAGTCCCTTTGAACCCAAACCACTCTATGATTCTGTGATTCTGTTTGCAGCTTTGTAGTCACATTTATCTGATGGGGAACTACAGAGAGGATGGGGAAGCTGCACTCAAATATGACAATGTTTAAAGTTACCTGGAGTCTGAGACTGGGTCAAAGGCATTGATCAGAAACATCCTTTTGTTCATTCCTGGCACATTCCAGTAGGAGCAGAGGATACAACCACCCTTTCACACAGGGATGCTGCTTCTTCTGGAGGCCAGAATCTTGATTTTAGCAGCAAAGGCACTCCTGGGAGCAGAGTTTCCCCCAACCCCTGCAATGTTAAAACCAGTAACGTCTTTAGGTGTTTCTTCTGCCCAGTATAACTATGTGGGGTGAAGGGATGCAGCCATCTCACTGAGACCAGCCCAGCACATCAAACCAGGGTGCTCTTCTAACCAAAACTGAACAGGCAGTGGGTGACCTGGGTGTTACTCCTTGCTGTGCTGCAGCACTCTTTCTGACATCAGGAAAACCTCACTGGCAGAAATACTCTTTCTATGAAGTGGGAATAATTCCTTTCTCCCACACCTGGACTGTCCAGGCTAGTGCATTCTTTGGACAGGGATCTCATCTGGCTGCAGCTTTGCAGATAAGAGTGCACAGTGGGAGGCCTGATCCCAGCCAGGGCCTCCAGGCACAACACTACAGGCTGATGAGCAGGGCTGCTGCCCGCCCTGCCTCTTCTCCAGCTCACCCCCTCCACATCAGGGCTCCAGCCTCTCTGTGAGTGATCTCTGCAGAGCAGACACAGCCACAGATGCTGCTGACCCCACAAGAGGAGGGTGAGACAGGTTTTCATCATATCTCCTTGCTTCCATAGGGGCATGCAAGTTTAAAGATATTGGATAAATAATTCCTCAGCGGCATCTGAGGCACAGAGCAGAGCAAACTCTCTGCTGCCTGCAGACCTGTTGCAGAGGAAGCTGCCTTGTGGCTCTCAAACAACTTATCTGGTTTAAACCTACTTTCAGTGCCTCTATCCTAATGTTCCTGCCAAAGTTCATATTTCTGAATATCCCACTCCTCAGCCTGCTCCTGCCTCCCGCTCCCTCTCCCTCCATCTTCCTTCCTACAGCCGTGGGAACAGACTTCATCACTTGAGAAAAATGCCCTGCTCATACCCCCCGCTGTTGCTTGAAGCAGACAAAAAAAATTAAAGTCTTTTGAGCAGAGAATCTTTGTCAGGACAAGAAATAACACTGACCTCAGTGAGGATGGCACGTACAGCCGGAGAGGTGGCTCAGGCTGTGTGTGCTGCAACCAGCTGTCTGTGTGACTACAATACAGTGTGGAGGATATGGAATATAATTTCCTTCTCCATTTATATTTAATACAATGGCTTTGGACCACACATTATTAAAAAAAACAACAACATGAAGTCTCGGCACTTGGCTTTCACTAATGGCTTGTTACTCCTCTGACACTGTCGCTTCAGTGAAGAGTGACAGTGTGATTTGTGTCTCTCCCAAAGACTCCCCTTGCCTTCTTCCCTACCCTGTCTGAGATCTCCTACTTTTTAAAAATAACACCTCTGTGTAACAGTGTGAGGACAGGACTCACATGGGTGGTCTCTCATAATGAAGATAGAGTATCTGGGAACAATATTTTAATGTGGTTTTCTTCTAATTGAGTTTTTCCAGCCTTTGGGATAATTATTTCTACCAATTAGCCCAGTGGTATTGTTATCTGGAGGCAACCAGTCCTTCTTCAGGCCTCTGACAGAGGTTTACGGTATACACAATGGTGCACAGTCCAGTTTATGAGAAAAAAATTGCCCCTCTGCTCCCAAAAGTATGGGAAAGGACTCCATTGTGAGACAGACAAACATTTCCCATGGAAATTGTCCTGAGAAGCTTCAGAAGGGTCCATGTACCAGATAAAAGCAAGTGGGTGGAGATTGTGAACTACATCTCAGGAAAGAGGGGATTGTCCCTGGAAGGGGGAGTAGCACAGGACAGGGGAGATAGGGGACAGCTTTTGCAGTGTCCCAGAGGAGATGCTAAACCCACCACTCTGGGACCAAGCCTACCCCCAATAGGACAAGATTTAACAACAATAAATTAATTAGGAGTGAATTTTAAGCCCTTCTTTGCAAACAGAAGAGTTAGACCATTGTTTTTCCTAATAAATGGAGCTGAAAGATGACGCAGTCAGGTAAGTGCCAGAGCAGTGGCCTTGGGCACAAGCCTGGAGTGGCCTTGTTTTACCTCAGGCCTGAGCAGGGCACTTTTTAACAGTCTGCAGGACACTGTTAATGCTGAGGTGAGAGGCCTGACAAGAACTCAGTGCAAAGTCCCCGCAGCAAAAAAATATAATTGTTATAAAGGTAAAGACTAGTGAGGAGTAATGTATAATCTGGTAGAAAATAGGCACAACACTGGATAATTTGAAGCCACGTCTTACAGGACCAAAAATATTTCTTTGGGCTAAATTCAGTTAGTGAAAGCAGCAGAATTTTTCAGGTCAAAGATGAATGAGGCCTTTACATAGCCTGAAATGCAAATGACCTGGTGATGATGGACATATAAATATGAATTCTTAGGTAGACTTAAAAAAATACTCTCCCCAAGTTTTTAAAGAAAGTAGGGGAAGAAATGCTCCTCTGTAGAAATACCTTCATGGAATCTTTTTCATTAGAAAGTGGTCATTCCTGGCAAAGGAAGACATTTGTTGAAGCAGAAGATCATCAAGACAGATGTCTCTCAGAATTTTGAAGAGAAATCCTTTAAAGGGGGCTCATTTTATGAACTCTTAGATGTGTGTTCATCTCTATCTTCCTCACCGTCCTTCCATGCCCAGTAAATTCTTCCTATACTGGGACAGTCCCTGAACTACTGTTGACAATTTCAGTGCTTTAGCAAAGAAACAGAGAATTTATTACTAAGATAGAAGTCCCAAACATCCATTTCAGCATGTGCTAGTTGTGCTGGCAGTAAGTCTTCTACACAACAAATATCTCCAAACAGAGCCAAGAAGACTTCAGTGGAGTGACTTACATGATGACCAGGGAGGTGTGGCACAGAGGTTTGGACTGACTTCCCTGAGGATTACAAAGCCAATTAATGAGAATATAAAAAAATATAACTCATTCACATCCATTGTCCTTGCCATGCTTCTTTATTTATGAAACATTTTATAATATGTATAAATGGATATATTTAAGGACTGTGCCTCTATTTGGCATAGTTTTTCCTTGGAAGTAATGGCACCAGCTTTTCTAAGGACTAAGAGTCCTATGAGTAGAAATCAGGTAATCCATTTGCCTAGACCATTCAAAATGCCGTCTGTCTCAGCCATTCTGCCAAATTTGGAGTCACAGAGAGTCTACAATACCTTTTATTGATCTTCATTTAATCTGAAATGTGAGAAAATAAGGGTGAGCATCTTAAAAGCAGAACTGGATACAAAGGAGGTTTTCTAACTTGAAAAAATATTGTTTGATCTTCTCTTCATATTGTCAGGTATTCTTTACATTACAGACCCACAGTGTCTAGTGTTTGGGTCCCAGTTTTAACCAGCTCAGGCCAGTCTGTACTGGCTTTACAAAAGATGAACAAATTCTATTATAGTTCCAGGTATGAAAGGGTTTTTTACTGAGATCACACCATAATAAATTTCCTGGTGTCTGTTCTAACAGATTTTTAGTAACCTTAAAAGATGGGGAAGGAAAAAGAAAGATAAAATCCCAACTACAAAATCTTGAAGCAATTTCTTTTAAAGAGAGGTCTGTCTCAGATTATAAGAAAGTCCCACTGTGGTTTTCCACGAACTGCTACAGAAAGGCTTAAAATAGTGGATTGGGCAGTAGTCAACAGGGACACCCTGGATCAGACCTAATGCATATCCATGCAAGACATTTTTTAACATGTAAGCCAGCATCAGATGCTTCAGAGAAAATTCATGCAGCTGTGGGATAATCTGCCTGCCAGGACAATTTCATCCTAAATCTTTATACTGAAACACTTAAACCCTGAAGAATAAGGTCTGATAATATTTCCAAGCCTCTAGTTTTGTTAGCTTTGGAGTTACAGTTCACTCTGCACTTGCTATCAATATAAAATGTCCAATTCCTACTTGAACCTTGCTAAATCCTTAGCTTCAAAGAGGCTCAGTTTCAACAGTCTACCTAGACTTTGTCAAAATGGGTAAGGAGAAAGAAAAAATCTGCAAGTGCCTTAGGTATCAGAACCAGCTCCAAGAGAATATAACATTGAGGAAGATAAAGAAGTATAACCTCAAAAGGTCAGAGAGCAAACATCTGAAACAGCTGAAGAAAAACCATCTCTCACTCCAGGTTTAAGATAACTGGCAGAAAAAGAAAATAATTTTGAAGGATACCTGCTTCCCCCATGCCAAATGAGATTTTCACTGGTAAATATGCTAACCTGAAGCTGTTTAATATCACTTTTTCAACATATGTTGGCTCCATTTGCAAATAGTAACTCCAGGAAATGGTTGAGGTGGATGCAAAGGTACTTGGAAATACTTTATAAAGCACTGTAGCTTTCCTGCAGGCAGTGGAACTCTGCCAGTTGCACAAGATGAAGATCTGGCCTAGTCATTAAAGGTTTCAGATCTTCAAGGAAAGAAGTAGGCATGTGTTCAGAGTTGAGGTCCCTGACCTAAAAACCCAAGGAGAGAGTAGCAGGATGGAGCAGCACATCTGAAAATCCCCTGGATAACTGTAGTTCATAGCTCAGAGAGGCACTCACAATCACACCTGGTTCTTTCAAAGAAGAAATTGCTCATACTTCTAGAGGGCGTACTGGAAAAGGGATTTTAATTTTGCAAGTCTTTTTGAGAGGCAGAGAAGGGCAGTGCTAATGAGATATGGGAGCCCTGCTTCTGCTGCAGCTGTGAAATGGGCCCTGAATGTCTGTGTAAAGCAGAAGCTGGTCTAAGGTAGTGAAAATCAGGGCATTAACTTTAGATTAAAATATATACAATTATGCATTTCTCATGCGTGATATTTCTGGGCAAAACTGCAGAATAACACTACAAGAGATCACCTCAGGTGAGGGCAATGCCCCACCTAGTCCTATCAGAGTCTGAGAGAAAGCAAACACAACATATGTAGGTCAAGTATTTGCATGATGTACCCCCCAAAAGTGCAGTCATCCAGGGATTTACCAATACAAGAACATTGTATTTAATAATGTTCTTGGACTCTTCCTCCTTGAAAATGCCTTTTTGAACTCATTTATAATTTTGGCCTCCACATCATCCCTAGCAATGATTTTCACAATTCCACTGGGTGAAAAATTAGAGCTTTGGTAGAACTTATTTTTAAACCTGATAATTTGACTGGGTGCCCTTGACTTTTTGGGTTGTATTCACTTTCTCCACATTGTTGAGGATTTTATGTATCTTCATGGCCTTCAGCCACCTCATTTCCAAGCTGAAGGCTCACAGCCTACACATGAAAATTGTTCAATTCTTCTCTGTCCTTTTTGCTTTTCTTTGTGCCAGTTCTCCTACATATTTCTGAACACGAGCATGACTAGGATTACACTTCATATCCAAAATAGAAAAGGACCTGTTAGTGTGTATTTGTTCTCTCTTCTCCCCAGAAAAGTGCATTTTAGAAAAAGATAATAAAAGATTTGCCAAGATCTCTGAAAAGCCTCATTGATTTTATTGTTTCTTCTCACAGTAAACCACTTTTGCAGGACAATTTCCTTAGATCCTATAGACTTGGCTCTTTTTCCAATAAACTTCAAAGCTAAGTTCTCGCTTACTTTAGCAGGCCCCTTGCTTCAGCACTTGAGTTACATAATTGTTAGTCCAAAACATCCTGCCTCAGTGATGCCAAGAACTTTAAAATTAAAATACACCAAAACTTGGAAAGTTATACGAGTCACCCCAAAAATAGCCATGCTGCCATTTTCCAGCAGATACGAGTTAGTGTTGCAGTGACTGCTTGGTGTGTCTCTGGATAATCCCTTGCTCTGGGAGGTGTGAACACTCATCTTGGGCTCTGCAGCAGGAGCCAGAGCTGACTGCAACACGAGCTCCAGCTCCCAGAAAGCCAGATTTCTCGAGTCATTGATGGGGCAGGGCTAGCCAGGAAAGTTATTGCACAGAGGCACAGATTTCACAACATTTCTTCACTCACCACAGCTGAAGATCACTTTTATTGATTCACTTGATTCACAGCCCACCCTGTTTCTCCTTGTGTTGTTTCTTTTGGCTTCAGGGTGTGAAGTGTCACACTCTGTGTGTGTGACCCACGACCTTGCTATCCTTGTGCTGATCCACCTGTCCTTCCTCCCTGTCTGCATCCTGCTGGGAGTCACGTGAGTTGTTCTGGGCAGATAATTTGTTGTTTTGGGAAGCACTGAGGAAGGACCAGCCTCCTCAGGAGATGTTCTGAAAGTGTGGACACAGCAATGTCCTTTGCCAAAGACCTTAGAGCTGGTGTAGAGTGGTGAAAACGAGTCACACAACAAAAGGTTTGAAGTACCAACAGTTTTCACATGGCAGAAAGGATGGACTACATTTGTCCTGGTTCTTTTTATGTGCCCAGTCCTAGGGACCATGGGGTGAATCCTGGGAGATACTGAGAAGAACCTCACTGTTCAGAATAATAATTGAGAATGAATGACTGGATCTTTACCACCCGCAAGTAGAGTTGCCATGTCCAACACACTTGGCAAAAGGCAAACTTCAATTCATGCAGGATCAGACCTGTTTAATCCATTAATCTTCACAACATGTTGAAGCAGCTGGGTTTTATCATCTTTATTTTGCAGAAGGGAAGAATTCAGAATTCAAGTAGGGTGACTCGTCTTTTGCAGAGAGGTTTTGTCCTTTTGTTCCTTTCAGTGGTGCTAAAGATACCACCTTTTCTAGAATGAAGGACTCATCTGGAAGTCAAATGAAAGAAGGGTTGCCTTTGGATCAGCCCAGGTTCAGCAAAGAAGGATTTGAACTACAGGTTGCCTTGGAACGACTCTCGCTGCACCTCTCACATGACAGTCTGTTCTCACGCTCACACCCTTGTTTCGTGTCTTTCAGGCAGATTCAACTCTCTCCAAATAATTCCTGGATTAAAAGTGCAGGCTTATGCTCATCCAGTGCTCAACACCTCTTGTTTCTTCTGCAGGAGGAATGAAGCTCAATAAACTGCATAACATGCTGAGCTCAATAAGCTAAGTAACAACTCATCATTACCCAAAAATAGGCCAGGTGTGAAGAAAACCAGAATTCCCTGAAGCTAAACTGCATGTTCATGCGATGGAACACCTTTCTCTACCACAACCAGTGCTGCAGGGGCTTTTTTTTTTTTTTTTTTTTTTTTTTCAGAGAACTTTTTTTTTCAGAAAATGATAGATCAAATCAATAACAGCATTAAACATGGATCATGGTAACAAGGAACTGGTGGAAGTTTATGGCCACTCAATCCACTTAACTCTGCCGAAGCAATAAACCACTGGGGTTATAAATTGTTGAGCTGAGTCTGCAGTTTTAAAATGTTATCCAAAATCAATTGCCTCCCCCCCATTAGACCATTAGTTGTCAACAACTTTGTTAAAGAATAAGCCAGTGGTTCACATCTGCTTGGGAGCAGAGTCAGGCTTGAGCTGTTTCCCTGGCTACTCGAGCTGAATCCACGTCTGTTATCATTAACGTGAATGTGGGTAGGAAAGCAAAAAACTATGCTGGAAATGAAATCAAGCTCTCCTCCCACTGCCTGAAGCACATAAATCTTCCCAGTTAATGGTGCCACAGAATAGGTCTGATTGACTGCAGCGGGGGTCAGGGATGCACCAGGAATGTGGGGTCAAGCCCCGTGTACCACTGACCTTTGGGAGGAGGTGTGTGTGTCACTGCAGCCCCCCAAATCTGCTGCTCAGTGCCCATCCAAAGCCATTAGTATCTATTTCCACAGCCCCTGCAGACCCTCTGCTCTGCTCCGTTGCCATGTGAGCCACTGTGGGAGGAGCTGGGCCCTTCAGAAGGCCCAGAAGTATGGGAAACTCAGCTGGTGTCAGAGGTCACAGGTCATCAGTGGGGAGATGGCTCCTATCTGAGGTCAGCTCCATCCTTTCTCTCCATGGGACAGAGACACTGCATGTAAGGGGGAAGACGAACCTGTGAAATATGGCCCAGGAGAAGAGGAAGAGAATAGCTGGGGCACACCAATCCTGGGGCAGGGGATCACTACAAAGTGCGGCTCACACCCAACACTGCCTGGTGTCCTGGGCACATCCCTGGTGTGCCAGTGTGCTGCCTTGTCTGGATACTGCACTCGGCAGTGTAGTGGTGGTGGGGTGTTGTGTGCTGCAGTGAGGGTGGGCACTGCAACAGCCCAATGTCAACCCACTTCACTTTGTTTCTCCAGTGAGATCACCAGGAGTCAGGATTTTAACACAGACCACACTTTTAACATAAAAATTAGCAAATAAACACCACCAGCAAGGCTGACAGAACTTGTTTTCTTCTCATACCAGTTTTATGCTGTTGACTCTCTGAGGACATCAGCGACGTATCTCCCAGATCTGCAACACCAACTGCAACTACATCAAGCATTTTGCACTCACTGTTTCATCATTTGACATCACTATTGCTCCAGACAAGAGGCCACTGGTTTGCACTTCTGTAGCTGAGCAAAAGTGGTAGATGACCAGGTTGCTGTTTGCAGAAGCACCAAGAGCCCAGCTATGTAATTGACACAGCAGTGGTATTCCTGGACAGCAAGAAATTAGGCTGGGGGCAGAAAGAAAACTTATTTAAAGCTGTTCTCAATTATACTCTTCCTAAATTAGTTTCTTTTGGCTCCTGGTAGTTTTTCCACTGGTGTCCAAGCAGATGACTCTGGCATTCTGTATTCCCCTTTTCTGTCAAGGCTGTCATGAAAGCAGCTAATCCATAAAGAAACTTAGGAAGAGCTGAATTTGATGACTGGAACAAAATGTCATATAAGTATTCTTGCCTGGTTTTTAGCATTATTCTCTACATTTTCAAGATAGGGTGAAGTGCATCAGTGCCACAGCAGAGCCACCTTACCCAGAGATGAGAAAGCAGGGACCAGCAGACCTCACACAGAGATGGCAAAGTATGAACCAGGAGATCTCCAAACAGCTTTTTCCTTGCTCTCACCACCATGTTACATGTGTAAAGTACAAGTGGGCATAAAACCTTCACATTAAAATAATTCAAAGCCCAGCTCTACCATCACACTGCTCTTTCCTCTGGAGCACATGCCATCCTCCTGTGTGCAGTTATTTATATTTCTTCATGCTGTCCTTTCCAGCAGGCTGTTCTACTTAACACCCCCCCAGCAGAGCATTCCCAGCAGGACCTCTCTGCAGCAGCACTGCTTTTAACCTACCATCATAATGACCATAATTTACTGCCATTGTATTTCTACCCCCTCTCAATGTTAAACATTAACCTTGGGCCCACTATTGACTGCAGAAGGCATCTGCTGCAATCACATGGGGAATACTGGGCATTATTTTGCTCTTCAGGAGATGGAGGCATACAGAGGTCCATGCTGTGTTGTTTAGGGGAAGAGCAGAAAATGTCTGTGCATAGCCATTTTTAAAATCAGCCTCTAAATTGAGCTTTCATAACTTCTGCTTCCAAAGGTTGGTTCAGTAAAGCCCTAAATCTTTTCCACAGCTGTAGGATTCAGAAAGCACAGAAGTTTCCTTGATGATCAACCTTGTTAGCTTGAAGGACCTATTCTTTCAGAGTCCTCATTGTGTGGCAAGAAGAAAGAAGAAATGAGTTCTTGGAAGTAAAAACCCTCCTTCTGTTCACGTTTGAATAAAGAAAGGGTCACTGCCCCTGAAGGCTTGCCTCTCTCTTTTCCTTCTCTTAGACCACGTAAATAGAAGAGTAACACCAGCCCATAAGCTGAATACATCAGGTTCTGATCACACACCAAAGCTTTTGCAACGCATGAAACTCATATTTGCTGTCACGTGCATGAGGTGTCATGTACACATTAATGCTACACAGGATTGAATGGGAAGATTCTTGTCGTTCTGTGGTGTGTATCTCCATACATAATCCCCAAACAACACTCTGCCCTGGGAAGGAAAATCTGAGAACATTTTGAACTTTTTTCAACCTGCAAATTGAAGGCCGGTGGTAGGATTAGTAGGTACCAATGGAAGCACTAGCAAGTGGGAGTCCTGAAAAATATCTCCTTTGTCTTCAAAAACCTTGACAAGCCTCTCTCTCCCTGCTTTTATCTCACCCAAACTTACCAGCAAAATCCCTCCCACCAAGTCATCCATGACTTCCAACCTTCTTTTACTTTTTTGGTGTTTTGAAACACCTACCATGCATAAAAGCAAGGTAGATCTAATTGGCTCATCCTCCTCTTCTTCCCTGTACAGCTCACAGTGGCAGACTGGAGCATCCCACAACATCCTTCATGTGAGTGCATCCAGCAACTTGAGTGTGGGGACTCCCACCCCTATTTATTGCAACTGGGGACATTTAAATATTCTTTCAGCAGGTCCATGTCCTTCTTATGCTGGGGATTCCACAGCTGGATGCAGCTCTGCAGTTGGGGTTTCACCAGAGAAGAGGAGCAGAATCCCGTCCCTCATCTGGTCTCTTTCTTTTGTACCCTCTGGTGAATCTATTCTGTTTAATCACAATGTCCTTTGTCTGTTCTTTTGCACTTCTGTTTTTTTGTCTTGCCAGCTTTATATCACTGTGAAGTGTTTGGGTTCTTTTTGTTGGAGAAAAGTGAAGCAAAAGGCATTAAATATGTTTGCCTTCTCTAGGTCATCTGTACCACTCCTGTTTCTCATTAGATAATGGGCTTATGCCTGCTGCTGTCTTTCTCTTACTTTACTGTATTTATAGCACCTTTCTCCTTGTATCCTAACACTCCACACTGGTTGTAATTCATTTAGCACGGAAACCTTTGTGCCCTACATGCTTATTTTATTCCTTGATCTCATCCTCAGTAATGTGACCTCATTCTCCTTTTTAAAATGATTCTTCTGGGACTCTGCTATCCTTACCCTACCCTCTGGCTATCCACAGTGGGTAGAGGTGGATCTTCTACTGTGAGCAATGTCCCCTGACTCAGATGGTTACTGCCCATGAGGGCAGCTCCTCACCCCTGGCCCTGCTGAAAACCTTGTCAAGATATGGGATCTCACTCAAACAGCAAGGCTTTATCCAGCACAAAGCACTTAAGTTGTTCCAAATCCTTCCAGCCCACACAGGAAGGGGATGTGCCCCATATAGAGGATGAGGGCAAGGATTGTCCCCTGCACTCAGTACTGATGAGGTCACACCTTGAGTCCTGGATTCAGTTTTGAGCCCCTAACAACAAAATTACTGAGGTGCTGGAGTAAGTCCAGAGAAGGGAAATGGAGCTGGGAATGGTCTGGAGCACAAATTTTATAAGAAGGGGCTGAGGGAACTGGAGGTGTTTAGCCTGGAGAAAGGAGGCTCAGGAACTTATCCCTCCCTATGACTCCCTGAAAGGAGATTGTGGTGAGGTGGGGCTCAGGCTCTTCTTCCCCCTAGCAAGTGACAGGACAAAAGCAAATGTTCCCAGGTTACACCAGGGGAAGTTTAGATGGAATATTAGGAAAAATTTCTTCTCTACAAGGGTGGTCAGGCATTGGAATAGGCTGCCTAGGGTGAAGTCACCATCCCTGAAGTGTTCAAATGTGTGTGGAGGTGGCAGCTGGGGACATGGTTTGGTGGTGAACATGGTGGTATTGGGCTAACAGCTGGACTTGATGAACTTCTGGTCTTTTCCAACCTTCATGTTTCTAGAATTCTATATATCAGGGATATGCCAAAGGAGATCCTCTGTATCCCATGTTGCTGACATGTTGTGACACCCAAAGATGGGAAATGGTGGGCCCCAAACCCACCAGCAAAGGACAAGGGAGCATACAGAGAGAAGTGATCAGGGCATTGCAGGAAAGTCTCTGCCTCCAATCAGTGAGGAAAAGCCACATTTGTCCTCCAGTGTTCATGTCAGATGGATACCTTAATGTCAGCTAGATACTTGGTTTTCTTCTGCAGCAGAGATGAGCATTTTCCTGTGCAGATCCTCTGCAGCAAAGTTAAAAGGATGCAGGTCTGCCTTGCTCCACTCCTCCTCCCCACTCACACAGGAACCAACACTTCCCAAAACCACCTCTGTAAAGTCTGCAGGGAGTTAACACAACAAAAGGGGCGGCTGTAAAAAATTATGTTCAAAATTTTAAAATAGATATCTCCTTTGGCAAAATCATCTGACATGAAAAGCCCCATGGTACAGAAAACTCAAACAGCACCAGGAGCATTGTATATGTTCAGTCAGTGTGTCCTACATAAGGGGGATGTTGGAGCAAGGGTCTCACCCATATTTGACTTGCTGAAGACATGAGGGGGTTGTAGCCTTACCTGTTCCCTCCTCACTGCTCAGCAGCTCCCATGCTGAAGTCCCTGCAGTGTTCTGTTGTACCCAGCAGCAGCTGAAATGCCTTAGGCCCCTTTCACACAACCTCAGTGGGGGTGGGCCTTGGAAACACTGGTAAGGGAATAATTTAAAAAAAAAAAAAAAGCAGATAAAGAACTGATCACAGCCTCAGTACAAGCAGGACATGAAAAAAAGCTGATTGCAACCCTCTAGGTAGGACACCAAAGACTTTCTCTGTCCAGTTTGGGCTTGGTGAAAACTACAGTGATTCTGCTAATACTTGATTTGGTCTCTCCAGGTAGCTTTCCCCTGCAATACAAGGTGGCAAATAATTTGCAAAATGCTTGTAATTGCATTGATACATGCTGGCTGTACGGGCCATGTGTGTTCTTTGGGAAATACCTCAATCCAAGTGCCTCCTCAAAACTTTTCCTCTCTGAGGCTGCAAGAACTCAGGACTCAGAAGCTGAGGGAAGGGAAAGCTGTTGTGATTTCTGAAACACGGTGTTCAATTTCAGGGCACCCAGAGGCAAATAGCTCCAGAGAACCCTGTCTCTGTCATTAGAGACCACAGTTAATGCAGGGCTGAGAACAGAAATTGACAACACTCATGGACCCCTCTTCCAGCCTTTCTAGATGAAAACCTGATTCTAAAATCTTTTAAAGATGAGTTTTTGTAACACTCACTTATCACATATATGTCTGAGTAGTGTGGTGTGTTGAAGCATCAGTTTTAATATCACACCACCACTCTCCTGCTGATATGTCCCTAAATGATCTCAAACCTCACTTTATCCAGAAAAGATTGGGGCTTTATCCCTTAATTCCTTAAATTCAGAAACTCCAAGGAGTTTCCCAAAGTCAGCCTTGAGCCTGGGGGAGATCAGCAGGGCTGGTTATTTTTCAGCCCACAGCTGATCCAGGGCCTGGTTGTTGCCTGTCTCACCCAGTGAAACCTTGGTTGAACCAGCCTGGCCCCACCAGCTACCATATCAGGTTGTGTGAATGCAATCTAAATTCAGCAGGCAGCCCTAATTAATGCTCCTCATGTTTATTTGACTCACCAAAGATACACATCGACCTAAGTAGTAAATCTCATCGTTGCATAGGAACTACAGGGATCAGTTCCTTTCCAAATGTGTCCTGGATAGAGCCCAAGATATCCAATACTGTGGGGAAAACACATATTGAGTGTCAAATAAAAGCAACAGCGGCTCTGCAACAAATGGCAACTTCCTCCTGGAAGAGTCAAAGATGGCTGTGACTGCTGATGGTTTTAAATGTGCTTTCAGATTATTAATAGAGACAATTTAAAATAGTTCCTCTCACTCCAATTCCTGGTTTAACTCATACCCAACTGCTAAACATACTGTGGCTGCTCCTACTAGTACACTCTCTACAAATCACAGCTATGCATAGATTTCCTTTCAGTATTTCCAATTTACTCTTTAATGGGAGACAAATGTGTCTTATTTGCTGACTGCTTAATGAGTCTGAAAGAATTTCCAGGCATGCAGTGGGTGGTGCTTATTAGAGCTGCTTGCAAATTGTTTTACTTGCTTAAATCTGTGGCCATAGGATATTCACTGGCACCTAGATGCTGGACTGGCTGGTACAACACTAACACGTAAATCAGTACATTATGTAAAAGAAACAGAAATTTTGGTAGGACTGTTCCCATTTACACTTGACAAGAGTCAGAAACCAACATTTTGAACTGACAAGATGTACATGTAAGTAGTTGCTTTGCCCGTGTAGTTGTGGTATAGTAATTGCTGTCTGGTTTCCCATCATAGAAGTTCACTGAGTAGCTGATCCTCGCAACCTCAGGTCTGCTGAATTTCATGCTCCTGAGATTTACTGTTGATTATTCAGAGGGACCTTTGTTTGGGTGGCAGTGCAAAAGAAATATACCTCTTTATGGATTTGTATGTGTATTTTGGGATTGGAGTATTTTTTATAATTTTTTCTGAGTGTGACATCTCCACCAGGAAACATTTCCAAGCGCAGGCTTCCTGACATAAATAATTATATTATCACCTGCCTTTCCACCTGCTCCCAGCCACTGGGTCAGAGGTAGGAGGCATGGATTAAGGGCTGGGAACAAGGGGAAATGCAGCAGGGAGAGAAGCTGAGCGGGCTGAGCCTGAGGCAAGGGTACTGGGGGCGTGAGAACAGCTGGAGGAGTTGAGGGAGGGCAAGGCATGGAGTCATGGGCAGGGGATTTGTAAAAATATAAGATAAAAAATTTAATTTGGGGTAGGATGGAAGCAGGCTTTCATTGGCAAATCTCTTGGTGTCCATCACTCTTCCCTCACAAAGGAAGGGTGGTTTGTGGGTGCTGGGTTTTGTGCAGGCTGTGGGTCTGTGGCTGCAGACATTGCAAAGCAACAAAGAGCCAGATGCAGCGAGTTTGATCAGAGTCAGATGGGGTTTGGGGGAATAAAGCACCCCAAAATAGGTGGTCATTGGAATAGAAACAAAAAGAGAAATTGTACATTGACCCTGAATTCATGTGACCAAAAAAAAAGGAATAAATCCCTCATTTTTCCAGCATGAAAACCTACACTGTTTTTAGAGACTAAAAGGCCTTAGATCTTATTGCTTTGTCTTTCTTACTGCTGGTAGGGCATTCAGGCTTAAGAAAACCATTAAGGATATGCTTTCTCAGGGTATCCGAGGCTTCTTGCTGTTCAATAACGGGGAAAAAATGAATTAATATTATTCTGTTGGTTTCACAAACTGAGAGAGGGGACTTTGAGGTTTTCCTCTCTTAGAAAAGTTTTACTTTCCAGATCTCAGCTATACCAAAATTACCCACATTTACTGCAGAATAACTCTATCAGTGTGTAGCATGTATTTGAAATATAGAGACGCACCAGATGAAAACCAGCAGTGTGAAATCAGTGCACCAAGAGAAAAAGGCAAGGATCAGATCAGACCCTCTGGGCTGGCTGCTGGCAAGCCTGCAGCATGTGTATGCTCTCCCCTCTACTCCCAGTGCCCTTGATTTCTCAGGCTGCTTTGAAAGGCAAAAAGAAAGTTGGTAATCATACACCGACAGATGGTTCCTTGGTTAGTTACTCTTTATTTAGATGGAAACAACTGCAATTCATCAGCTTTTTCTTTTTTTTTTTTTTTTATAGCTACATCATGGTGAACTTTCAACTCCTAATCTATTTCTAAGAAGTATTGTGTGGCAAGCGTCTATTAATAACAAACCTTGGGCTGAGTGGAAATTTCCTTTTCTGTATTAATATTCCAGTTTTTGAAATGTTTTCATGCAATTTTGTTTCACTTTTCAATTATAGAACTATCCAGAAAATTTCCCAGTGAATATCATATTAAAGATATTGCTTATATGCCTATAAATAGAACTTAGATATTTCTTTCTTATTCTTGAACTTGCTTTCTTTATCTTATGAATTGATAGCTAATGAACTGCTTGTTTCTTATTTTGATCATGAACAATCTTGTTCATGTATTTGGGGAAAATATGCTTGTATCACCTTCCCAGGCATATCAGAGTAAAGCTGTATCTGTGAATTTTCCTTTTGAATACTATTTTAGAGAACTCTATATGCATTTAAGTTAAGAATATCCAAAAATAACATTTCTAGATGAAAGCTTGAAACAAAGATTTGGAATGATTGACTTAAATTTGAAGAGTGGCTGTCTGCAATAAACAAAAAAAAATTGTATTGCATTTCTGCTCATGCCTAGAGGTTCATTTTCCTTTTGGCCCTTTTGGGTTGATGTAGGATTTCACAGCACCTCTTAGACCCAAGTGAATAGTGATTCCTCCAAGATTCACTAATTAAAGGAAAATCTTGTTTAAAAAAATCTGAACAAGGAGAGATTCAGATTCTTTGGGGGCTTTTGTTTCATATTTCCTACCATCCATCATTACAGGCCTGCACCAGAATTACTAAGTGTGAACAAATTTGAAGATGAAGTAGTGTCCAAATTTTCTTTTACAAACTCAGGGGAAACTTTCACTGATAAAATTTTTCTAGCTACCTTGATCTTTCAAAAATACATGAAAATATTTTTGATTAAAAAAAATAAGAAGGGGACCATCTCTATGCTTAGTTACCATAAAGCACTTAATGCGTTTGTGGCTATTCATTTTTTAAGGAATTCATTCTGAATTTTTTGAGGGGAAAATCTCAGGGAACTCAAGTGATCAATTTAAAGTCTTTAATTCTAAAAGAATGCAATCCAAGTGTGCTCTAAATTATTTTCTCTTTGAACCTGATCTACCTCAAAACCAGTCCATAGCTGACCATTTTCAGGTCACTCAGTACTATGCAAGTTCAACTTGGAAATTCTTCCCTTTTTCACATGCTATTAACACTACCAAATTTTTGCCTCAACGTTTGTTCTTTAACGGGGAAAGTGAAAGGAAGGGTCCCTTTTTCACAGGATATGCCACACTCCTGGCCTTCTAGACAAAAGCTGTGTACACTGATTACCCCTGAGGAAAGGCATGCTGTTAGGAGATGGGATCCTTGGCATGAACAACTCCCTTCCTTACAAACTGCTGTCATCTTCATCTCCCTTTGGCAAAAAGCTCCCATTGATAAACCTCAGCAGGCAACTGGGCATTCCCTCTGTTTTTTATCCTCAATTCACCTGTCTTGGCTTGAGCTGGCCCAAGTGCTGCTGAAAGGCACTGGGATGATGCCAGGTTTTTGCAAGGATAAAGAAGATGCCATGAGAAGATTCAGTGTGAGGTCCCTTAGACAAAACCTATCCAAGGGCCTAGACCACTATTTCAAGGATTCATTTTGTACACATCCTCCTTGCAGGAGAGCTCAAGGTGGCCAGGACTGCTGACGTTCTCCAACTCCTCATGGTGAGCAGTGGTCACATCCCCAGCACTCAGATCAGACACTTGCCCTGCAGGCACCTCCCTTCCCCTAACTCCACAGATTCTCCAGCTGCCCTCCTTCTCCTCCTTCCCCTCTTTGGCACTGATCTGAAACCCCCATGGGTCACACAGTGGGCAATGAGATTAAGCTGGGATTTGTAAAGATGATGCCTTTTTAGAGAGCTTAATAGGCCAGATGCTCAGCTGAGGATCAGGCCATCTGTCCATTCAGGCCCTACCTGTACAGCAGGTTATTGCTAAGAGAGAGAGGGTGACAATTTGGGACTGCAACCCCAAAACCCAGGGACACAACATCCTCCTGACACAAAAAACTTGGAAGAGAAAATGGCAGATGATGTTGCTGGCTGATATAGGCACTAGTAAGAGGGAGACAAGACCAACTGCATGCATGGCAAAGGACTTCTTTGCTCTTCCAGCAGATATTAAGGAGCCTGAGAGTCAGCAAAACCCATAATTATGCTCACTTTAAAATCCTTTAGTCTGCCAGAGTATAATGAAGTGAGCCCCCCCCGAAATGAGAGTCAGGCCCAGTCTCCAAAGCCAGCTGCTGCTTTAGTGCAGTGATCTGTCTCCACACTCCCTGATAAGCAGTCTATGCCCCGTGACTTATAATAAAAGGGAACGATGGTCCTTGCACAAACCCAGAGAAGAGGTATTGATTTGCAAATAGTTTAAAAGAATATTCAAGGGTCATGAGCTGACCCTTTTTCAGCTCTGACATTTTATATCAGGGGGGATCCCATTGAGATGGGAATTCATATCCTAGACATTGTTTTGTCCTGTTTCATAAATAAGTTGAATAGCTTAATTGATTGACACCCACTGCACTTTCCCAGCTTCCTCAGGCTCAAAAGTACACTGCTGTTTTCTGCCATAAATAATATGAACTTTCAATCAGCCGCCAGGCACAGAAAGGAACTGAAAATTCTTCATACAATAGCTGCAATCTGGCATACGAGGCACTGCAGGTCTAAAGGGAGAGCAGTATTTGATGTCACCAGGTATTCTTTTTTTTCCTGTGGCACCAATAGTATTTTCCTACCCAAACGACCCATATCCTAAAGAAGCACCCAGGGGCCCCTGCAAGGAGGAAGACTGGTTTGTCCTGGAGTTTATGTGTGGGTTAAGAACCTGGTTTGCAATACTGTGAACACAACATGGAATCACATGCTGGACCATCAAGCCCAGTCCCTTGGAAATGCTGGTACTGGATCCCTTAATCTCTTAGATTCTGATCCAACTTCGTCTCAACCTGAGGGACATTATTCTCCCCCAAGCTCCCCACTTGTCCCCAGACCTCACTCCTCTGATTATTACCAATCATCTCCTAATTTTCAGTCCATGCTTATTTGTGTTCAACTGAGATCAATCTGTTCTCATGTTTATACTTTTACCTGAAGTTCTTTTCCTCCTTGGATATTTAGTCCCCGGTGCATTTTGTTTTCATTGCTCCTCCTCATTCGTGGTTGCACTAAGGGAAATGAGCTATACATTTTACAGCTCTTATTTTTAATACAATTTAATGGCCTTTTCTGTAATTCTGGTGACTTTTTGAGAGCTCTTGGCTTAGATATAGCCCACACTTTCAAAAAACAGATGCAAAAAGAGTGTGAAAGTGTTGAGGACTTCCTCTTGAGGAAGGAAGGTGTGGATGTAAGTGCTTAACTTCAGTTGCCCAAGTTGGAAAATGTTAGCTTCTGACCACCCTGTGTAAAGCACATTTCCTCATCTGTAAAACAGAAAGAACAACACAGACCTCAAAGGGGAGTAATTAAGTTTTCCAAAGTGCTCCAGGATCTTCAAGTGAAAAGTTCAGTTCTGAATGTGAAGCTCTTTTGTCTGTTGTTCTTTACTTGTTACTTCTTAAGCACTGCAAACCCTGGAGTGAGGGCACTGAGCCAGACTAAAGCCAAGGCAAGTTCCTCCATTGATTACAGTGGGAACACTTTATGCAAAAGGTTTCATAAGGGGTGACAGGCATCTGTTGCTAAGACAGAGCAACAAACACTGGGAGAGACAGAATACTGACTGAAACCATTGCAAGGCCAAGTGAGAAGATCAGTAGTTTTTCTTTAGAAATAGCAGCAAACAGTTAAATCTATTTTTCTTGCTTTGCTTCAGCAGAAACTTCTCCAAGGATGATCACCATACGCGCCCTCATCTGTAATTAATAAATGTTTGGAAGGACACTTTCCCACTCAACATATGAAATTATAGATGATCCCTTAATTCCCCAGACATTTGCAAGCCTTGTCTTGTCAGAATTGAATTTACTACAGCTGATTACCCTGAGAATGCACTGACCTTCTTAGCTCCTGCTGTGGTCTTTATTTTTTCCATGGCAGATAATATGGGGACCAGAAACTGGGGACTTGGTAGTAGGGATTATGTGATACTAATGAGACAAAGCTTATTGTTGATGTTAACTGTTATTACCACTAAAAAAAGTGCACGACTCCAGACAGATGGACTTCACTTTGTTACACCAGGAGGGAGCGAATGCATTTTGACAGTAGCAGCATCTATTTAAAATCTGGACCACATCTGGTGCCTCTCTGAAGCAGACCATATCTGATCAATCAGAATTATGGCTCTTCAGTCTCCAGACGAGTTAGAAGAAATTCATTATCTGTTTTGAAGCCTTCTTCTCTTTCATCTATTAAAAAAATGAATTGTCATTGGATCCATTTAGCTACTGAAAGAAAAAAAAAAAAAAAGGACAGTAATTAAACTGACTAGCAAGCTCCACATCTGAAGATATGATTAATTCTTTGAAACACAGTGCATGTAGGCACTTGGCTCACACTAGGCTTCAGTCAACAGTTTCTTAGCTGATGAAATAGATAGCCTAGGACTTATCTCCATTTCTGGTTAATTCATAAACTCTTGGAAATACCCACATGAATTTCTCCAAACTCTGGCAGAAGTCAATATTTGTCTTTCAGTAACATTTAGCCCCTGGGCATGGGGCTTGAGAGTTACCACCTTGAGGACAGCAGTGTCTCCATGGGGCCTCCTGCTCCCAAGGATGTCACCCCTGTCCTGTGCATCCCCTTCTGGACCAGCTGTTTCCAAAGCTGAAAATTGACACTAAATGCTGTGAATTCTTCTGTGTGTGGTCTGCTGAACCCAAAAAGGTGGTGAGAGCCTGGGCTTACAAATAAGCAAAAGTAGAATGCAAAAGGATCCTGTTCTGGATCACTTTCATTTCTTCAGTTTTTTCTGATTACAGAGTTTCTTCTTGCCATTGCTGATGAGCACAATGATCACGCCAACTAGAGCTCAGCTTCTGAAGTTCTTATCACTGCTTCTATCTTTACCATGCTTTAAGAGCACAGTTCAGAAAGAAGCCTTATGAAAACAATTGACTTATATCTCCCTCATTCACAACTTTTCAAACAACACTTTTATTAAAAGATAAAGCATTTTGTAGGTAAAGTTAGTGAGAATAACTAAAGTTAGTGAGAGGGTGGGGAAACACAGGTTTTATGTGCATAAATATAACCTTGGAAGAACAATTTTAAATGGTCATCAATATTTGTGAAATATTTCTCAAAATTCTTTATCAAACTGTTATTTTTAATTCCTGCTAACAAAACCCAGGGAGATTATTTACTTTTCTGAGTGAGGTGGAGGCAGTGACTGTAACCTTCCAGAGGAGGATCAGGTGTGCAAAAGAGACCAAGTCTGGCATTAATTTCTTCTGCAGCATTGATAGCTCAGGAGCAAATAATTTTGACTGCTTGCTGATCACGTTCAGATGGGTAAAGCACAAAATGAGGTTATAATAGCTGCCTGCCTCAATACTAAACCACCCTCAAAATTAGGTGGGGCAGCTCCAAAGGCATTTATCTACCATGGGTGCAGGACTGTCATGGGAAAATTGAGTCAGGATGATATATATCAAAATCTCCTGCTGGCAGTAGTAACTCCTCTGGAATTTCTACAAATCATGGATGACAATTTTCTAACCAAGAAATAAAAGCTAACGGTAACCAAGGTGGAAATGATTATGTTGGATCCCTGTCTGAGTCAGTTAAAAACACATGGTATTTCAACACAAACAGGTCCACAAAGCTGAAACAAGTACAAGCCAGTTGAAAGGAAGGACTGAAGAATAAATGTGATGCATGCAATGAATAATTTAAAATTATTTAGCTAGATATAAAAAGAACCAAATATCAACAATAAAATCCAGCTAAAACTGTAAGTAAGGAACCAAGCATGGTTTCAAAAATCTAGAATAGAAAAGGATGCAAAATAAGCAACAATAGTGGATGGGTGTTTAGAAGACAGATGTTGTAAACACTGAAAATACATCCTGGAGCTATGCAAAATTAATAAGAAAGCAAAAGGATGCAAGGAAATATAAATGGACAAAAAAAAAAAAGAGAAAAGGAGCAGATGTTTGAGTCCATGGGGACCAAGAGTAACCCTACTAGTACTAAAAGCCCATGAATATTAAGAGCACCAGAATAGTCAGTAATAATGCAGAAAATCAGAAGTGTTGAATGAATGTGTATCTTCCCTTCCCAGGAGTAAACCATGTCATGCTCATATCATAAGGAAAGAAAGAATTTATTACTCAGGCCATGATCAAAATGGAAGAAAAACAGTCACTACTAAGTAAGTTTTTAACAACTAGATACGTGGCACCAGGACAACTAAAAGTGCATCCTCTGGATGCTGCTTTTAGTAACTCCGGCCCAGCAGTGGCAGAAACATGAGAGAAAGCAAATACTATTGCAATGTTTGGACAAGGTGAAGGAAATGATCAAATAAGCATAAATCTGTCAGCCTGGCACTCACCAAGGGTTGCAATAACAGAAAATTTTTACAAGACTTAACTACTAAAGATTTCAGGGAGGCACTCTAAATATTTTGCAATATATGGAAAACAGAGCTTCTAAAATTTGCTGTTATAATCACTGCCAAAGACAGAGAGAGATAAGACCTGTTGATTTGACTTGTTCTCATCTCCAGAAAAGATGGGAAATAGTCTACATATTCACCAAGTAAGAAATATTTGGGGTTTAGAAAAATGTGACACAAAATAAAGACTTACTTTCTTTGAAAAATATTTGTTATCAATCTTAGAAGGATGAAGGTCTTAATTAGTGCTTATACAATTTGACCTAATTTCTAATTTTAAATTACTAGCTGTAATCTGTAATTTTTTTATTTAGTTGTGATGATGAAGTAATTGTTTTTTGTCAGTATTCTGTTTTAAGAATGGGTTAAGGGTTTAAGGCAGTGCAATCCAAAACACCTGTAGACATTCAGAGCTGATACAAAATACTCTCCTCTCTGTTGTTACATAGGCTTCAGTAATTAACCTCTGATATAAAGAAATAAAGAATTTATGAAAGTGGAAGAGAAACAGTCAATTCCATCTAATTTCCACCCAAGTCAGAAACAGGCATGAAGCATGGTCTCCAAAAATAACCGAAACGCTTCCTCTTTTTTTTTTTCCTTTTAAATCTGTCATTTCTTTGCTGAAATAAGGCATATCCATTCCTTGAGGTGAAGAGATAAATTCCCTTTTTGTCCTGAACTTTCTGAAATAGTCCCCACTCCCAGATGGAGCGTGCAATGGCAGGTTACCGAGTTCAGGGAATGACTTTGGCTCATGCTGCCAATCGCTTTGTGCCGCAGTTTCTGCATCTCCCAACAGCCCTTTCACCATATGGAGATGAAACTCACTTTCAATCTCTGAACCATCACATCTGCTTTAAAACTGTCTGTGACTTGAGGGGTGGGATTGAGATCCAAGATAAGGACACGGGAGCACAGCGAAGTGCCTAAATTTCCATTGTGGTCAGTGGAAATGGAATCAACACAGTCTGAGAGATCTGGAGAGCTATTTTCCTGCAGAATGCATTCACTCTTATCAGCAGGTTAAATTCCACACAAGTCCCTTTAACATCTAATTTTTTCAGAGAAATTGATCCAATGTTTTGCAGCAGGAAAACAGAGTCCTCTTTTCCAAGGCAATGCTTCAATCTATGTTTGTCTCTAATAAAATTTCTCCCTAGGGCCACAGAGAAGGGATTGCTTGCTGCTTTAAAGGAAATGTTCTTTTAAAGACCCCATAGTTCCTCGGCTTTTATAAACTCCTCTTCTTCACAGCTCTGTACTCTCAAATCTTGATGTCTCATGGGTGCAGCTACACCAAGATTTTTTGCAAGCACCATTCAAGAATTAGTAAAACCAAAGCTTTGGATTGATATCAGTCTGTTTTGTCTCTCTGTGAGAATTTACTCCTCCTTACTTCTAGACATGCCCATTGACTCTCTTGAAGGAAGGAAAAGGACAGCCTTCTCCCAAATGCTGTGTGTGCCATTCCACCTCCAGCTGGGAAATAACAGCATTGGAGCCAGGCTTGCAGGGATTGCAAATCCTTTGTACCAAGGCTGTCCTGCTCAGACAGACAAAGCACAGCCACCCCTGTCCTGCAGCAGAGAGCTTGGAAATGACAGCAGTTTCTGCTCAGGTCACCGTGAGCCATAACCTTCGGTGTGAACTCCCCCACTTCCAGGAGCAAGGTGGGAGGAGCACGGCATGAGAACGCCTGAGGGAAGAAGGCACATTTACACCACATCTCTGATCATCAAGATATGCTGCCAGGAGACTGTTTATGGGTACTTGGTTATCACACTGCGATTTGCAATATTCCAAAATACAGTATGAAAAAGGACCCCAAACTGAGACAATGCCCCGCAGCATCAACTCTGATGGGAGAAACAGATTTTCCACACCTGCTGACTTCACACCCAAACCCACATCTGTTTAATAAACAGTAGCAGGAATAAAAAATACCAGCTCTGGAGTTTCATCAACAACTAAAGTAAACTTGTTGTTATGTCAACAATTAGCTATTTCTGCTTGATGACTGTCACACACATTCACGAGAATGTTTCTGAGTTGTTCTTATCTGGGACAAGGGCATGATACAGGTGTAATTTTAAAAGCACTCAGATAATCTGACATGGATTGCTTTAAAAAGACTCCTCATGGTGGAACCCAGACACAAAGTTATCTTGCTCATATGTGTGGTATCAGCACATTTTCATCCCTGATTGAATTTGAATTTTAATAACATTAAGTTAGACAAGATGAGATTTTTAAGTGTGCTGACAGCCTTTTTGCTTTGCAAGCCATGCCAAATGCCAGTGATTAGCACTTTACAATCTCCTGATCTTCATCCCTAACATTTTTCTTCGAAGTCTTGTGTTTCAGATTCTTTAGGTATTCTACAGAGCCCTACCTAATCTTCCCATTTTAATGTTGTTCACTCACCTTCCACACATGCCAAGCATTACAATGCTTATTGACTTACTCAGCCTTGCAAGACCCCAACACGCCTGTCATAACGAGGTTTATAATAAAAATACTCCATAAAAGAAAAAGAAAACACTTCTTTTTCTTTTTTCTTTCGTTTTGCTGAAATACTGCATTTTAATTTGTTTATCAAAAAACTAATAAACACAAAATGTTAACTGTTTTTATGGCTCTTACAAGCACAAACATTAAAGCAAGACACTGAGCTGGACTAAGAGTGCAACAAAGCATTATAGACTTAATTCCTAAAACCAAGTAAAAATCCAAAATTGTTGCAGGAGTCAAGGTTCCTCCAGCTGATTATTAGAGATTTCAGTAATCTGAGAACTTTAATGGACCTAGCCCAAACCCTTCAGCTGTTAAATCAGCCTACAAAAGAGAACCCCTTTGCTGGGGTCCCACTGAAGCACCGTCTGTCATCAGCTGGGGACAGGTCCTGCTGGGTCCCAGCACTGCTGGGACATGCTCCCCTTTCAAAGCCAGCCAAATCCATTTGTGTCACACGCTCTGCCTGCCCAGGACCATCCCCTTTCTGCCCCTGTGACCATTTGGCAGGGCCCCCAGCCCTTCCTCCAGCCCATGCTCCTGTCACACACACAGACTGCAGCCTGAGCACCGTTTTGGCACCTCAAATGCACAACACCTGTTTTGAAGGTTAACAGATAGTGACAAGTATAATCACAGCTTCTGCTGAAGTTTTAGCCTGCCAGACAGCCAATTATGCTATTATTTTCAGTAGTTTTTTCTCCCCACACCCATAACCCATCACTTTTGCACGGGCAGTGTCATAGGCAGCTGCAACATGCTCTGTTTTGGAAAGGTGTTCACCTTTCCTTAGACTCCTTCCTGATGGCCAGCAGCTCTCAATGCCATGCCATGCCATGCCATGCCATGCCATTTCTCTGTGATGTTGCTTCTCAAAGGTCACAGTACAAGGATGCTCCAGCAGCTTTTCCCACCTTATGTCCATCAGGTGAGGTCATGCCTAGAGCTCTGTGCTCACATTTCACATTTTAGGGCCCTGGGGTCTGTGGCCAAGAGCAGTCACGAGCTGCCCCACTTGTGGTCGTTCTGCAGGACTGGGATTGGAGCTGAGGTCACTGCCAGGGCAGGAGGGGGAGGCTCATATATCCTTGTCTAAAGGTTCCCACGACCAGAAAGTTCCTCATAATCTCAGCACAAGGGGCTTTCATTTGTCAGTGAGCGTGCTTTGACAGAGGTCTTCTCCCCAGGCAGGCAGCTGGGCTCATTTCTTGTGCAGGAAGAGAGGGAAAAGGGACTTAAAAAACGGGAGTGTAGTAACACCTCCAGCTCCCCCCAGCACCTACAATGCACAGTTCACTGGTGTTCAGTCCTGCAGTGAGAACTCAATTCCTGGCCATTACAGTGTGAACAAAAACACTGCCCTAAACCTTCATATTTTCAGCATTAGGCTTCCAAAAACTTCAGACCAGAAGCAATTATTCATTTTTCAGTGCACCATTTTGATTTCATCTTGGCACAGAAAGGAGAGACCAAGCGTTCCCTTCCTTTCCTGGAAGAAGGTCTAAAGATACCTGCAACACATCCAAGGTCCATTTCAAGGTCCATCTCCATTGCAAGCCCTGCTGACCTGAGCTGAGCAGCACAGAGACAAGTGGGGGTTCTTTCTTCACAGTGTTTAACACACTCTTGCAATTGAATCCCTGGGGCAGAAAGCAAATATTGGGCATGGTGGATATAACCTGGAAGGACAGGGGATAAAAGACAGGTTGTTATTTCACAAATCAGGGGCACACAACTTTTTGAAAAGACCTTTATTTTTCCAATTAAACTGCAAAAGAAAGGAAGCTTTAAATGTTCATTTGAGGGGTCATAAATTCTGTCACCAAAAACATATACAGCAGTATGGAAAACAGCCATGATGAGATGACAGTCTGCAGCACTCCTCTCCAGTGAAATCCATCACTCATTTCCACTGGAGCTGATGTGCTTTCTGTAGGACTACACAAAATAGATAGCCCTGTCCCCATCCCCTGAGTGTGGACAACAGCCATGTTTAGCAGGTTTGCAGATGGTGACAGGGACAGCACTGGCATTTTCGTTGTGGAAAGTCAGAGGCTCAGGATGTGGCTAGAAAAAAATATATTACTGATGCTTATGATGTGCCAGCATAGGAAAACTCAGAGGACTATTTCCTTTGGGGTGGGAAGGATGGGTAGGGAATAAGGTTTTTCTCTTTGCTTGCTTCCCTGCCACCTGTGATGCAGATGAGCATGGCATTCTCCTAGTTTTGGGGAAGGTAATGATTCCCCTGTAGTTTTCTGGCAAAATACCAGTTTGGGGAATCCACAATTTCCCTGCAGACAGGAAGATGATGGCAGTACAGTTTACAGTGGCCTCCCTTACCTGCTCAGAGTTAAGGAAGTTCACAGGCCTGCACAGAGGGGGTAGTCATGGGGGACCTGGAGTCAGCAGATGCCAAAACCTTGTGCCAGATTTTCCTGACCTAAGGTTGCACTGGGGGTACTTGGAGGCATCATATCCCAGAAGACAAACAGAGGGGCTTGGCATGGGAAATGGAACTGAGAAGATAAACAGCTGTCAACAAGAAGCCCAGATCATACCTGCTCTGTGCAGTGAGAGGGCTGGGAGAGAGCAAGGAGAACAGGAAGGTGGGATCAGCTCCTGTGCATTCCAGAGTGGCCTCATGGTGCAATTGGCTTCAAGAGAAGGGAGATCAGCCTGTCTTACCTGGTGTGTTTCCTACCTGGACCACAGGGTGGGAGGGGAGTCATGGAACATGACCAAAATTGCAGATGGTTGCCTGACCGGGAGGTTCACAGCAGTTCATGACCCACCTGATTCTGGTGTGGGACTTACACCCCTCCACACACTAAAATGTTGGCCATTATTGTGGATGCTCAAGTGGATACTGTGGATGAAGAAACAGAACAGCTCAGCAAAACAGTCTGCAGGAGGGAAGAGGTTATTTAAAGTTTGCCCAGGCTCTGCACCAGCAATGCTGTGTTTGGAGGCTGACAGCCCTACTGTGGGGAGCAGTACGAGGTGAGGAGTTAAGTGCCAAGTTCTCATCAGCCTTTTCCAACCACAACACTGCAGCTAAATTTAAACAAAATCTGTTCCCGTCCATTCTGCCTGCCGTGCTCTTCCTTGTCACACACGAGATGACCTGAATTTGATACACCCCCCAGGCATTCATTTATTTATTTACTTTCAACCTGTTCACCTGGTGACCACCCACCCCTCCACAGCACCCCATGACCTCTGGAGCAGAGAGTGTGCCAGGGGTACCCACCCACCACTGCATGGGAAAGGACAGAAAAATGCAATAAATTTGCAGATGGGGTGCACTCACAATCTCCAGGAATTGTTAAGGGCCTGCAGGTTGTCTAGCTCTCAGGTAGCTTGGGTAAACATGGGCTACCTTCTCCACTAAAAGTAAAGCTTACACTTAAACCAAAGCTGTTCTCAATGAGAGGGTAACTTCACAAACTTTATTTTTTTCTGAGTATAGATCTCCTTCACAAGTACTTTTCCTTTTTCTTAGAGAGACAGAGGAACTGTCTGCTCAAGTCTCCTGTGTCCTCAGCTGCAAGACAGGTCAGTGAAGAGCAATGAAACAACCCATCATCTGAGCCTGTGCTCCTAAATTCAACCAGTGATGCCACACGAGTTTTCCCCGTATCATATAATCAAATAAAACCAAAATTTCCATTCCTTTTCCATCCTGCACTAATGCCACTGGAATGACATGTAGGATAACACCAGAAAAGTTACTGCTGCAAAGTAAGGGTTTAGTTTACACACTATATGAGCTGGGGGTTATTACCCATTTAATACACTTCTTTTGTCATGTATCAGAGGCAGAACTTTTAAAAAAAAATCTTTTTACATACTGCCTATAACTAACACTGACAGTTAAAATATTGTGTGGTATATTGTTAATAGGATACCAGAAAAGCCCAAAACAGGAAGAATGTCATTAACAAAAACATAGAGCATGTCCTCAGCAGAAGGAAGAGAAAAAACACACCTATATTCCAGAATGGTATCCAAAATTTTCCCATTTGGCAAAGACAAAATATTATCCTGGACAGAGCACTTTTGAATGAAATCCAAAATGGGTAGGTGCAAATGCCAGACCCTTTTATTTTTTCTTCAAAAATTTCTGAAAGGAAATAATAATTTATGAAACCTTTCTTACTGGTAAAAAAAATAAGAAAAGGCAAGGCAAGGCAAGGCAAGGACTACAAAAAATCCTAGCAACTTATGATCCTGCCAAAGTAGTTTTTGCAATTACTAACCCAGGAGAAACCTAGGCTCTGAGTTGGGTTTCCCAGTGTTTAATTAATTAAAGTAACACAGAACAACTTTAAAGAACTTGTTTGTTTTGCCACAGTCAGTTATGACCTGACATGGGACCTGTGACCAAACTACCAGGACTTTCTTTTGTTTGGTCCTGTTGTACTGGGATTTGGTTTTTATTAAGTAACTCTGCAAAATCTGCACGCGCTCTCCAAACAAAACCAAGGCTGTGAGCACTCAGTGACACTGAACACAATCCCCCTAATGTGCCCAACAGCTCCCAAAGACACACCTGGCCCAATCCCTTCCCCAAAGATGACATGAGGACTCATCTGTTTTAGCTGGTTACATTAAAAAATAAAGAGGATATTTGCTTTTCCGTAACTTTCCTTTAGAATCTACGTAGTCTCATAAACAACAATGGTGGGCTCTGGGAGGGTTTTAAAAAATCTTCTCCTGCTTTGAAAATCAGAAGTGAGACTCTTTGGCACTATACAAGCAAGTGTGCAGAGAATCACTCTGATAGCTGGACCCAACCTCTTCTGCATTTCTGCTTAGGTGAAACTAATCAGCTAAATAATTACTGATTAATGCTGGTTAACACTGAACCACTCTGCATCAACCTACAAATGATCTACAGGAGCTACACAGGACACATGACCAAGGCCTTCACCCTGGGATAATCTGGAAGAAGGCTCATATTTCTGATTCAATATCTGTTTTTGCCAGAGAGGATAAATGATTTCTGCAATGCAGACTTGGAGACAGCTCTGTTGATGATAACTTGTCAACAGGGTGGCAGAAAGGCAAGGACATTAGCCTTTCAGTCCCTGTGTATGGAAAAGGGATGGATTTCTGGGCTGCTGCTCAAGCCCAAATACCAGCTGTGCAGTGTTTGGAGCACCAGATAAATAAAGCCACCTACACCCCTTATGAATAACCAAAAATGGTGGACAACAGGGAATACCTCCTCAGGCCTTCAGGCAAGGGCCATAGCTGAGCTGAGAGCAGACACTACTCCCTGACACAGGGCTGAGAGCACTCCCACACCACTGAGTCATTCCCTATCACCAGGAAAGCAGAATCCATCCCTGGTGACTTCTCAGGTTGGGGTGACCCCAGCATGGGAGGTGCCAGAGGGAGAGCATCCACTTTCTTGACTCATCCCTGCGTAGCACTTTGCCCCACAGAGCAACAGTGTGGGAGACACCAGCCTTGTTCTGAGGTGGAGCATCTTCCCCAGTCCCTGCCATGACTCTGCAGTGCCAGGCCTGCCCACAGCCACTCACCACAAGGACACTTCCTATACATTCATTTTAAATATAGAGAGGTGATCCACTCCCCCACCACCGTGCAGCTCAGTGATGCTTAGCCAATTAGATTGATCCGAGTGTCCTAAGTAGGATATAGTCAGCATTTAAGTAGATCATTGACAAAAATAGAAAATCAGAAGGACCTGGGAGCTATTTTGGTCTAGCCTTTGACTGTAAATGGTGTGGCTGATAGCTGAGATGACTGGCTCCATTACAAGTAAAAGCCCCTTCTAGAGTAAACAGATGAACTGACTCAAATAGACCAGCTTCTGTTTTTACATTTTTAAAAGCCTTTGCCTATGAGAAGTACTCTTAACAAGGTCTGCAATGCCTTATCCCAAGGTCCCTTACAAGTGAAACAATTAACCCCTATTCTCACCAAATACCTTCTCTTTTTCAAGTGTATCCAGTTGTTGATGTACACAACCATTTTTAGATGATGCCTTTTCATTCAGAACAACAATATCCATACATGAAAATACAGCTCATATCTTCTCGTGCTATCAGAGAATTTAGTTTCCAGTAGATAAGATTGCTGCATGAAACCATGTTTGGGAATGCAATATCCAGCCTCTGATCTTTGACTGCTATAATATTGGCTTCCCACTGTAGCATTTGAGAAATGTTAATGGTCTCTTTTTCTGAACAGCCAACACCTGTGAGAGGGAGGGAAGTGGTATTATCTCTGTTTTACAGAGGATCGCTGTTAGCAGAAACAAGCAAAGGTCAAGGTTATCTGCAATGTCTACAGCCCAGTCAGAAATAGTTCTTCTGGGTTCTATGGAGGGTATTAAAAAAATAACAAAGTTGGTCAAAATATTTCTTGGAAACCAAACTTACCCTGACAGTAGAAGAATGCTTAATCCAGAAAAAAACAAAACAAAAAGCCAGCAAACCAAAACAAACCACCAACACAAATCCCAGAGGGTGGAAGCTCAGTTAAAGCACTGAAATAGAGAGTATTTTTTCCAGATGTGGGGATAACTTTACCATGATCTCCCAAAAATGGGGTCCTTCAGTCCTTCATTTAAGAGTTTTAATACAAGCTTATTTGGGAACTCTGAGCTTGATACAAAATGATGTTGTATGGTTGAACCATGAGGGAAGTCAGACTGAAAGAACATCACAGTCCCTTCCAGCCTGAAAGTCTATGACAGATCATTGTCTTTCATATGGATAGTTCTTGCTCCAAGCAGGTGCTGAATTATTTCAGCATTTAAGTGTTTTGCTGCTGGCTCTGATAGGATTCTGTGCTCTTACCATGCTGCTTTCCAGCTCTTTATCTTCAGGAGAATGCCCTGCTGGTAAGGGTTGACATGAGCTTTGTCTTCCAGACACCATTTTGTTATAAATCGTACCAGATCCAGAAACAGACTGGCAATCCAAGATAAGAGAGTGGCAAAATATCAATCTACAGCCTCTTGCTCAAGACAGGCACATCCCAGAAACACTATCAGAACATATGGATGAACTGCTTGTTCACATTGCTCCAGCATGCCAAGGATTCTCAAGTCTACTTGCCTGGAATATTTCCAACAGTACCTGGGATGCCAGAATTGTGCTTTAGTAGATGACACCTCCTAATATGTCACCTTGGACTCATGTCTCTTGTGGAAGAACCTATTAGAGTTCAGCCTAATTGCAAAATCATGGAATAATTTAGGATGGAAGGCACCTCTGGAGACCCCTACACCAACCCTTGCTTGAAATAGGGTCACCTTCAGACCTGTCTGCTCCACTTCTGAGTATCTTCAAGGATGGAGAATCCTCAGACTGAAACTACTGAAAAAAGAGTCATAAGTAACGGAAACAAACTCCTCCTGCCAGTGGTAGAGGGTAGGGCAAGAGGCAGTAACAAAGGGGAGCAGAGGAGGTTCCCAGCTGCAGCTCAGAAGGCTCAGACTGGCAGCTTTGGGACCTGTGACTGGAGATGGGGCATAAACTCCACCCTTGGAGGTTTTCCAGAACAGGTGACACAAAGGCTGTGCTGGCCTCACTTCTTCTGGCCTGCTTTGAATACAGGTTGGATTAGAGATCACCAAAGGTTCCTCCCAACCAGTGTGTCTGTGATTCTGTCAATAGATTGTTCAATGGATCGATCAATCAATCAGTGGAAGCCAATGTAGTTTTTGCCAAGTTGTACCTCAAAATTCTGTCAGATATTTTGGAAGGATTGCCAGCCATGGGGGATGGAGCAGCTTGATTCACTGCAGCTGGGTTTTGAAAAACACTGATAATTGGTAAAGTCTCCAAATAATTTATTGTCATGGACTATCATAAAGTCATACCAGATTAAAACATAGGGAGTTAAAAGAAGAATAAAGGATGATATGAATGCACACATACACATATGGGTCCATATTTTTGCATATATTTGTATATTCTGACATACGTGACAGAAGAAGAGTGTCTGAAAAATCCCCCAACACCTTGTAACTTGTGCTGGAATTTCAGGTATTTAGTGCAATCATAGTCATCTGGAAAGAGAATGAGTGATGGGTGAAATGACCGATGATCAAGTATTAAAAGTTATCTAAGACTTTCTGATCTACACCTGAATGTGAGTAATTGTGGAAAGATGACAGTGAGTAGCCAGGCAATGAAACCACAGTTAAAAGTCAGTATCAATAAACACAGTTTAATTTAGTGGGAGAAATCATCCTAGCCATACACAGAAAAAGAACTGACATAATTGTAAATAATTGTCTGAAAATTTCAGGCCAGAGGCTTCAAAAAAGAGTGATAGGGTTTATCAGAGGAGGGCAGAGAACAAAATTAAAAGTCTATTGCACACCCTCAAATTTTGTGGAGGGAAATGCTGATCAGAGACCTGGAGTGGCATTTGTGTGCCAAGTGACAGCGTGAGTTCTGCAGCTTGCAAAGAGCTGATGGTGGGGTGTGTCCCCACATGCAGTGACACCAGAAACTGGCTGTTCCATCTGTAGGCTGACTTTCCCCTGACCCTGGCATAGGTTCCCTGCAAAAAGCATAATTGAAAAATTCATACCTGTGCACCCAGGTGCCACCCAAACCGTGTGCAGAAGACAGGGCAATTAACAGCCTGACACCACTTAAATATGTCATTTTTCATGGCCCAGTTTCATGTATGTGACAAGGTCCACCAGAAACCCCCCATTTCAGCTTGCAGAAGGAGAGTGAGAGAAGGGAAGAAAGCAATAGACAGACATCTGACTCACAGGTGCTCGCTCAAGTGTGATAAAAGAAAAATGGCTCAACATAAGATGCATCTTTCACATCCACAGGCCCCATGATGGGACTGTAACAACCATGCAGTCTTCAAGTGGCGTCAGGAACAGCAGGGATTCCAGTTTAAGGCCACTACTGTTTACTTTTAAATAGTATCAGTGGGTGGAAACTCCTATTTCCAGTTTTGCAAGAGAACTAATTGCTCTAGAAATCTCTGCTCTCTGCAGAAAAATCAATGTCAGGGGCTATGGCAGGTTCAACAGCCTGGAGGACAAGGTCTGGGCACCAAGAGCAGTGGACAGGACACTACATTCCATGGGCCAAACTGGGGCTGGTGTACAAAATTTTACTTTCCTGTAACTGTTCCTAGGTAATTAGTCCAGTGAAAGAAAAGCTGTCTGCCTCTTGGATCACAAAGAACTTGCTGCCATAAGAGGAAGGGACCTCAACTGGCAAGTGTTTTTCTGACAGCTGAACAAATTTGTGTCTGATGGACAACCCTTTCTAGAAAGATGTTCATACAAAGTGCTTAAATACACTCAGAGATTTACAACATAGGTTATTAAGAGCTAGGATGTCAAAATGGTCAGGCTTAGAGCTCCCACCCATTCTCAAACCCAGTTTTCCAGACACTACATACAGACCCTTGAGCTCTTGGAATGATAACCATCATCCAGATGGATTTGGGCTTCTACTCCTCGTATAACCAATGTGTGAGTCATGGGTGCAGTAGTATTTTTGGCAGTAATATTTTGACTTCTACTTCTTACAGAATGTTGTTCTGCTTCTTCGAGAATGTTGTTACGGAGTCCTGCAAACCAAGCAATGCCACTTTTGCATTTTAGTTGTGCCTGACAGGTTTCAGAAATCAAAACTCAACCCCACAAAGTTTTGCAAGCAGAGAGTGTGACAGGAAAGTTGGCCAGCACCCAAGCCCATCCTGATAGGGGAAACTGGCTCAGCTGTTTCTGAAAACACCTACTCAGTTCACCCATGCACCAAGCAGTTTTACAAGTTAGTCATAAACCAGCTCACCCCCACTGAGCCACACAGAGTATAAAAACCTCATGTTGTGGCTCCCTGCAGCCAAGTGCCTTGCAGGTGTGTAATGGATCCAAATCCTCACATACTCTTTTGGAGTCTTGAGCAGGAGGAAAAGAAGGGGTCTTGGGAGGGAACTGCCATCATGGTTTCAACGGGACTCCAGCTGACAAAGAGCGACTCAGGAGTCTCTGTGGGTGCAGAGCTAAGTGCTGAAGGTGAGCTACAGAAAGTCAGCTGAAGCACTACAGAACCTGAGAACAGCTGCTGGAAGCTGCACTGTGTGACACTGCTTGCTGGCAGGAGCTTACCTAGGGCATGAGAAAAGAGCTCTTCCACCTGGAAAAGACTCAAAGCCCCATGGTGCTTGGAAGATGTCTCAAACACAGGGGATCAGGACATGAACCCTCACAGGAAAGAGCTGTGGGGATAGAGGGGGGTCAGGTGTAGAGAAATGAGACCTGGTAACTCAGGCATGCAGCAGAGTCCTCACTCCCACTTCTTGTTCACAACTTAAGGATACACAACTTAAGATGTATATCCTTATCACTATACCATGCCTCCAGTCTCCAGGACAAATTCTGTATCACAGAATTTTCTCATCTGTTCATATTTTCAGAGGCCAGTTAAATCTGGAAGGGTTGGAATAGATCACACAGAAGAGGACCAGCCCTTTTTGCTCAATTTTGAAGAGGTCTACTTTGAGAGAGCTGTGGAGCCATAGCTCTTTGTCCCCTCAGAGAAGGACAAGCCTCATTAGCACAGGTGAAGATTTCCTGACCACCTTCTGGTACTCTGGGAGACTGCAGTGAAAGGCTGGAAAGAACATTCATAAACAAAAGGCATCCCTCCTCTTCACATCAGCAACATTACAGAAGGAAACAAAATAAAAACTGACAGTGGGCTGAGATGATGCCCTCCACCCGTTGTACCCCAAAACACCATTGCCGACAGCAGCTGTGGGGGTACTGACTGCCTGTCCTTTTCTAAGTGAGTCAGGGTGTGGGCTGGCAGGTGGCATGTTCCCAGCTGGAAATGGGGTCCAGCCACAGCCAGGCAGTGAGCTGAGCCCCTCAGGCCTCCCTGCTCGCCTCAGGCCTCGCTGGGCCCCGCCATGCTCTCCGAAGGAAGGAGTTCCACTTCCATCTGGCAGCTCTCGGAGCAACAAATCAAGTGACGCCTTGTTAGTTTTAAGACAAAAGGGGAGGGAGAGAACAAAAGGTCAGAGCAGGACTGATTTCCGTCTCCTCGGCCTCCCTGCGGGTCTTTCCTGTTTATTGGAAACTTTGCTGAGGGCTGCAGATGAGCCTCCAGTGCAACCTCTGCTCCAGACAGCCTCGAGCACTTGGGAGAAGGAAATTACTCCGAACTTGGCAGCACGAGGCCTGTCTTTGCTGGAATGGCCTGCCACTCTCCCAGGAGCAGAAAGCTTTTTGCCATAGGCCTCCAAGCAAAGGCAAACACCCACTGAAACTCTGGGTCTTAAAAGTATGCAGGCAACCCCTGCATCTGGCAGAGTCATGGCTGTCAAGGAGCTAACAGCACATCTAGAAATGAGGCCCTTCTGCCATGGGATCACACAGGGTTTCTCATGAAAGTGACTCCAAGGGAATGAAGATCTCACCCCTCGAGGCTGCTGAGTTTTCTTGTCATGCTCATCTGTGAACACTTTTAGCCCACAAACCTCAGGCATGTGGCCAAATAGTTATGGAAGGACATTCCACTGTCCAGATTGCATTGGCAAGGAGGCAGCATTTGCTGCAGCACTTCCAGAGCCCTTGTTCCTGCAGCAAATGCTTGTAGGGTTCTGGTTTAAGGTGATTTTTTTTTAAATAGGAGCCAAAGTTCTGTTTGCAAACACAAGAGCCACTTTTCCCTTGAAACAGGCAAATGTGGTTGTGAGGCCTAGCTTACGAGCACGAGTGCAGGTCCTACAAAGCTAAGAGAAAGAATCAGAGATCCTGCAGAGCACAAGTGCTGTGTGCCCAAAGCACCCAAGCAAGGTAGGAGCTCTTCCTTGCTGGTCTCACTGGTACACAGAGATGCCTCTCAAAATGGGACAGAGTTACAGGTGCACTGCATGAAAGATGTCCTTACCCTAATCAGCTTTTCAGGATGACTTTAGCTCCTCCTTTAATTGCTCTTCCCCACTCCTGGGCATTCAGGGGCTGTTGCCTTGCAGGGCTCTTCCTTCTCACAGTCTCTCCATGCTCAACTCCCTCTCTGGCCAGAGGAGCAGCCTCTAGAGCAGCTGTGAGCTGGGCACCTCCAGCTCCCCTGGCACAGCCCAGCTCATGCCACCCAGCCCCAGGGAGGTGACAGCCACAGAAGGGCAGCTGTTCCCCGAGGCAAACCCCAGAAGTGTCCCCCTGAGGGCAGGTCAGTGCCAAGGGACACTCTTGAGCTGGGGTGATACATCCCACATGGGCAGTGGCCTCCACCCGTGCCAGTGTGCTACAGGTGGCCACAGCAACTGCAAGCTGTCCTGAAACTGGAGCCTTTACAACTAGTTTAATAACAGATATGGTCCATTAGTTTGGCAGGCCGACAGGCCCCTGTGCCAAAAAGCCCATCTCTACTCAAAAGGGACACTGTTAACAGTAACTCAAGAGGATGCAACAGAAGAAAATCAACAACAGTTGAGGCAGTTGGTGTAATTGGCCAGCAGACGAAAATAAATTTATGCCAGCTTGTGAATACAGCTGCGAGCATGACTCAGTGAGTAAATCGTGTGGCACAGAGCACAGGATAGGCAGGAATAAAATTAAGTAAGAGACAAAAGCCAGGCTGCCTCTTGGAGAATATCACCCCTCCAATCACCCAGCTTTTCCCATTTCTGCCCATTTCACTCTCATGTGTCCCCTCAAGTTATTAATGTATGGGTTTCCCAGCCAGCTATAATGTTTTTCAGGAGGGACATATGCTTGAACCACTGCTAAAACAAGTATCCAAACCCCACAAAACCCAAGCAGAATTTAAAAAAAAAGAAAATGTTCAGCAGAAAATCCCAACCATTTCAAGTGCTCTTTGAGCACCATACATGAATAACAAAGAGTGAGCCTGCCATTTATTCCTTTGCAGATCACTTTTAAGATCAGCTTTTGTTCTGTGCTTTTTAGAGCAGCTCAAGTCCAATGGACAAAAATTCCATTCCCAGGAGCACACAAGAAAGAACTGGGAGCCCTGGGCTGCACATTTCACCTTTACTTTTTCATTCTGTCCTATAAATGTTCGGCATGGTCTTAACAAACTGAGCCAGCGTCTTCCTTTATGCAGTGGGGCTGCAAGATTAGAAACTGGAATTCTGCAAGCAGGAGAGAAGGATGGAGGCTGTAGATGACGTGAATCACCTAGAAAAAAAGAGACCTCAGCTAGAGTGGATGGGACCTTACCAAACATTAACATTACTTCTAACTTTGCAGATGTTGCTTCCTGATTTTGCAGTCAGCAGAGAAAAGAGCTCCCCTTTTCTCATCCTGGCCTGGATAAGTAGAAGGCATTTTAAGACACCTGTTTATCTCCTGGTTTAGCTGCAAACCACTTGCTCTTATCAGCTCTCTCTGTGAAACACCAGCCTGCCTTTTTTTTTTTTTTTTTTTTTTTTTTTTCGAAGAGTTCCCAGTTCTTCTGGCATAAAGATGGCTTCAAAGGCAGCAGGACCCCAATGCTCATGTTGTCTTCCACCTTCAAAGGGACATCCCAGCTTGTTGCCAGCTCAAGCCCATCCTTTGCAGAGAGCTGGGGGTTCTCCTTCCTGCAGAAACAAGCTCCTAGGCAGAGTATGTTTTCTTGCCTTTTTCCTCAAACTGATGGGCTGCTTGTTTCCCCCTAGTTTACTCACTCTGTCTTTTTCAAAACAGTCAACCAAATCACAGTGCAAAGCAATGAGGTCACTATAAACTCCACAGAAGATGTTATCACTGCTATCCTATGATTCCCTCAGTCTTTGCTTTGACTGCCTTGTTTTCCTGAGCTATATGGGAGGATAGTGCCTCTCAGCAAAATGCAGACGTGAGAAGTCTCAATGGCTCTGCCTCAGATAACAAAGACACCAGCATTTCCTTGACAATTATAACTAAGAAATAGAATTTCTCCTCCTTTTAGTTACAGAAGAAATATTTGGGCCAGATTTTCAAAGTGTATTTCAAGTCGCAGGTAGGCAAGGCAAATAAACGGCCTGGATTTTTCCCTAGATCTGAGAGGCTGTTTCAAAAATCAGGTCATAAAAGTGAGAGTGGGAGCTGCTGAAGGCAGAGACCTTCTACCAAACCTTGCCCTAAACAGCTTCTTGTGCCGACAGTCACTTCACTTTTCAGCCTCCCATGGAGCTTGGGAAATAATGTCACACTGGCAGCATCAGACAGCTGTAGGAGGTAAGGATCACTGAAGTTAATGTTGTTAGGTACAGGTGACATATTTAAGCAGGTATATTTTCATGCTCTGATAGGATGAAACCAAGGCGAGGAAGACCCATAGCAGGTGTCTAGCCTGGATTTGTATGCCCAGTACAGAAACCATTTCCTTCTTTGAATATGACAAACACAACTGTAGGGTGGCCACAGAGTCTCCAGGCACAAGGCATTGCAGGGTGAGGTTAACTAATTAACAATGGGCTGTGTTTTGTGCTCATTTGAAACCACAATGTTGCTTTGGGAAAGCTGTTGGTGGGCACATGTGGTTGTGCACAGACACGTGAGGGCACTGGCTGCTGCTCCTCAGTGAGGAAGCTTTAAAGCCTGTCTTTGTACCTGCAAAGTCACTCATCCAAAGTCCTCCAACTGCCCTGCAAACATTAATTGTCGGCTCACATGGTGGGGATGCAGATTAATATCAACTGCCCAGTTTTACAGACAGGTTGCATAATCACAGCTGATGTCATTCAGAAACTAAAACCAAAAGGTCATTTTCTGTTTTAAGGACTATATCTCTTTCCCTGCATTATGCAATATTTTTTTCATGTTATATAACCATTTTTCCTGGTATTTCACATGTGGGCCTATCCTAAATTCTGCTGTCTTCCATAACTGTCTGTTCTGCAACCACAGATAAGTGCCCTGCTTATTTATTGGAGATATCCCTTATCTGCAGGCTTTCATCACATGTTGGAGTCCCCAGCAGCTCCCAGCCCCACAGAGCAGCACCAAGCCCCATGTGCAGATACTCAGGGGGACTGTTTTCACCCAAACCTTGAGCAGATATCATTGAGGCAGCCTGTGAACCAGACACTCATATACCTAATGACTGTCTAGACACATCTGGAAATCTGAAATCCTGCATCAAGCCTGGGTGGGAGGCACATCTGCCCAAGTAACGACTGGTAAATTTAAGCTGTCTCTGGAGGCTAATTTTCACTGTTTGGCACGAAATTCTCCATTTATTTGGAGAAATGCCAGTGTGATCAGAGGATTTTCAATTCCCCAGACCTCCCTAGGGTGGTGGGTGTGCTAAACCACACCTCATAAAGGGAAAAGTGATCTCAGGACAGACAGCTACTGCAGAGTGACACAACCATAGGGATGCATATCTCAGTTGTGGGGTAATTTCTGCTTGTATTAGTGGGACCCTCTTCTGTTTCATTATTGAAATGTGCAATGACAGCCAGCTTCAGAATAACCTTGTTTGCAGCAGGTGCAGCTCCAGATTTCATATCTCTGAGTTCATCTTTTGTTTGCTTTTCTCTTGTTGGCCAAACTTCTGGTAGAGCTCTGCTCAGGGTGACAGCACCAAGTTACAAAAGCTGGGTAGATAAGGAGCAGGAAATGAGTTTCTCTAATGGATACAAAATTCAGCATCCAGATATCAAGGTCAAGCAGAAAATGAATTTTTTTTCCCCTCAATTTTTTTTTTAAACAGGGTGAAACAAGAGTGATAGCCTTGTCACAACTGCAATGTAGATGGTGACAAGAGACAGTGTCCCACAGAGGATGTCCACAGGAAAAGAGATACCTCAAAGAAGACAAAATATGCAGTCCAGGATGATCACCATGGGAGCAGCAAGAAGACTGATTTCCCAAGGAAAGCCATGGTCTGACATAACTCACCCACCCACTGCTTTCATTGTCTTGTTCCCCTTGGACCTGGGGCAAGCAGGCCTAACATTTCCTCTGCCCCCACACTGCACAAGGTGTTATCATTCAAAATAACTAGGCAAGACACCGTGCAGCCTTTGCATTTTCTCAGCATCCATTGTAGAAGTTCCATTTTCATCCCACCACAGTGGTGGATCACCCATTTGGACCTGTAATCCAATAGCTATGGTGGTGCTTGAGGCTAAACCATAATCTTCTAGGCAAGTTAACTTCAGCTTTAGACTGATTCTTCTCCCATAAGGACAACATGATGTTTCTGTTCCTGATGACAAATACCTGGAAATGACCACAGTTCAGCACAAGTTAAAAAGATGAAGAGTTGGTACCACATAGGAAAGGTGCCCTCCCTGCCCAGCAGCAGTTAAAGTTATAAAACATATTCTAGGTTTCCCAAAGGACCATTTTACTCTTAGACAGGCCCTTAAACTTTTTTCTTTTTCTTTTATGCTGCACAGAAGGGAAAACACTAGCCTTGCTGATTGAAAACTGTATTTCAAGCAGTAAAAGCTGGTGGTATTGAGAAGAAGCGTAAGCTCGAGAAGGAACTGTGCTCCAACGAGTGCCCTGTTGTGAGATAAGTTTTTCTTTTAGTGATGAATCAACATAATAATCCATCTGTAACACTAGATGTGTCTGCCTGTACTACAGCAAAGGGCCATCTGCCCATCTGCATATATGCTCAAAATGCTGCTGGGACAACGACGATGGTCTCTTAATGAAAGGCACTTGGCAATTAGTACTTCAGTGAGATCGTGCCTGGGTGGCTCTGAACCCTCATTTGTCCTTCCCACTCCAACGCAACAAGTGTCTGTAACTTTTCTCTTTGTTTTTATTCCAGCAATTTCTCTTTAAAGCCTGGTGGGGAGGGGTGGACACGTTCTGATGCCTGCAACAGCAGGAGCCGAGGCAAGTTGTAATCAACATATGTCCTGTGTGAGCTGTGCGGGACAAACCGCTCCTCGTTTCCAAAATACCCACCTGCTCGGGGACCAGGCTGCAGCAAAGCCATCCACTACGTGGCTCCATCTGTCTGACAAACAGGCTGCACATTTGCTGAAAGCTGAATCATTTTGCCTCTATTTACTTCCTTTCTTTTCCCCCCTCTTCTCCCCCGCTCTTCTAATTGGGGCTGGTTTTGAAAGGTGCAGACACCCACAAAAACAATGCGGCACAATGAGGCCACGGCTGACGTTCGTTAAACTGCTCCAACTGAAATCCGCCGGGGCTGAGCGGGCAGAAAGGAGACAGACCTTGTCAGCCTCCACTCAGAGCGGGAAAATTAAAAAAAATAAATTAGTCAGGCTACAAAACAGTGCTGAAAATCCATTAGGGAAGCCTTGAGTTACAGTTAGAGGAAGTAGATGCATCCAGGATGCCAAGGGTAGCACATGGGTCCTGCTGGGAAAACCAGGGGAGAGAAAATGTCAGATGTTAAAAGTCCTGAGGATGAGCTCTCCAGCACCACACAGCAAAGGGGCAGCACAGGGGAGACCAAAGCACCCTTGAGTGAGCCCCCAGCTCTGCTGCAGCTCTGTCAAGAATTTTAAGGTATAGCCCCAACAATTAGATTAAGCACAGGCCTTGAGCACAGTTCTCAGGGTGTACAAGAAAATATTGAAAACTGTGCTCATTGGCATTGCAGTGTCTAAACAGGCACAACCAGGAAAGCACAGCCTCTTGGAGGACGTCTTCCCTGGGCATCCAAGAATCATCCTGAAAGACCTGTGGTCAGTAAAATAAGCATATTTCTATTTGTGCTGCAAAAAACCAAATGATGGCCAGAAAGCTGAATGGCTGGAAAGCACAGACTGCTGCATGGAGCTTCTAGGCCAGGACATACTGTGGTCATGAATTTCCTCCATCTAATCACTTAACCTCATTAAGGAAATGACAGATTTCTCCACTAATCAGACCTTTCATTTCACTTACAAAAGACAGACTAAAAAAGGGAACTAATTGTGATTCTGAAAGACATTTTACTAAAAACTTTCAACAATCTACCAGGCAGTAAAGACACATTATTTTCCCAGTTGTCTGGACTATCTCCATAGTAATCTGTTGTGTTTTCAGATGGACTACTCACAAAATGCACTAAAATTAGACTGTAAAAGCTATTTGCAAGGATTATCATTGGTAGAAGCACCAACTTTCTGGTGACTGAGTGAGATATGGAGAATGAGTCAGGTTTCAAACAAGGTTTTGACAAGTCAAAAAGAGTGTTTCTCGGGAAAGCACCTACTCTTTACAGATGATGGTGAGATTTTTCTTCATTCTTTGCCACTGCCTCATTGGTTTTCTCCCTAGCATGGCATAATGAGGATCTGAAAGATGCATCAAGTTAATATTTAGGATAGAAAGACTGTGGGAGAACAAGCTTCACTACACAACTGAAAGTGTTGATGTATGCAGCTGACACTGCTGCCAAGTCCAGTAAATTTCTCCGTGGGTTGTTCTACTCGAAACTGGCTCAATGTCTTTAGAAGTGTAACTCTTCCATTATTTCTGTCAATGATTATCTCTTTTCCTTTGGCTTTGGAAACCCCTGTACTGACCTGCCCATCCAAGACAACCTTCTTTCCCCACAGACATCTCACCATGATGAGCAGCTTTGCCCCAGCCCCACATGAGCCCCCACTGCCTGTCTGTCCCTCTTGATTCCCCTTCTCCAAGTAATGTAATTTATTGTTCAAGAGCCCAACAATTTACATGCCAAATTGCAGTTCAAAGTTTGCAGGAGTCGATTTCAACACCTGAAACAGTGCCTGGCCTTCAGCCAGATGAATTGCTGATACTATTTTCCCATCCTTTCTCCCACCTCTGCCCAAAAGGAGGGTGCTGAATTCCCTGCATCCATGTGCCCGGTGCCCTGGCTTCACTGAGGGCAGAGCATCCCTGCCCTTGTCATCCATTGAACCATGATGGGGATTTTGATGTCAGTGTGGACACATGGAGGGCTTTCCAGGAACAATTCTACAGGAGTGTGTCTTGTGCAACCACTCATGTGCAGTGACAAAGGGAGAGGTGCTGGTGCAGCTCATCCACTCACAGTGGTCAGCTCTGGAGAGATTTTCTTTTATGGCTTCAGTGGGGAGAGCTCTCAGGCACTGAGCTCTCTTTGCCAAGGGGGGAGAAATAAAAAGACTGACAAGATCCCACAAGGTAGGGAGGAGGGAAGGGGCCCAGCCCTTTGTAAAAGGTCTGTGAGGCATCCCAACCCTGTTTCAGCCCAGCCCAAGGCCACCAGTGATGCTGTAGGGTGCCAGACCACAGCTCCTCACCACGGACACTGTGGAGCCAGGACAGTCATGGGGGCTGATGTTCTGTCCAATCCAACCCTGTGTCTGGGCCCCACTCCCTGGCTGGGGTCACCCATCCCTTGCTCCCCAAAATTGATCTCCAAGTCTGAGACCCCATTTCATAGCCCGGCAGGAGGATGCAGCTGGCCCCGTGCTGGAACCCCCACATACCTGGTGGGAGCTGAGCCCAGGTGGCACAACCCACCCAGCTGTCTCCCACCTCCTGCTTTCCACCTCCTGCAGAACAAATCTGACACCAGGGCAATGAGGAAAGGTGGGCACACCACCCCAGGAGCCCCAGCACGTGGTCAGAGGGATTAAAACAGGGGTAACAACACAGGACGAGCCAATTTGCTGTGGCAGAGCCTGGATGTTTGTTGAAACATCACAGTTTTCATACCCCTGTGCCCAGTTTCAGACAAAACTTTTCTCATTGCATGGAAGGGATGGGGGTGGGAGGGAGGAGCAGGGCCACAGGCAGGGGAGTCACACAGCCTGCTTTACAAAAGCCAGGGCACCCACCTTGGGAATCCAGCATTCCTCCCTTAAACAAGTGGAATTTTGGGATATGCCATGGGGCCGAAGGTAAACTCTCAGCAGGCAAATGGCAAAGCTCACCCCAAAGCACCCGCGGGCACACACAACAGCCTGGCTAAGGAGCAGGCTCATGATACAAAGCCCAGCTTCCAGCCTCAGCCGAGGTCCAGCTGCCTTCCTGTGCCCCCCTCAATTTGCATAACTATCCATGGGAGGAGCGGGGCAGCCCCGCAGCCGAACAGCTGGCCACTGGCAAAATGGATTATATCACCCTTTTGTCCCCATGTCTGGCTCACTCCGTTTGCATATTCAAGCTTTTTCCCCCACCCGGGCATCTCCTGTGCCGGGAACTCGAGGTGCTCCCGGCTCAGCCTCACGCCAGCAATTCAGTTTGTTCGGGTATACAAATATCCCGGTGAGGAGAATGGAAACAGATCCACTGGGACAGAGCCCTCACTATGAGGAAAGCTGGGAGCGTGGAAATGAGGTTGGATGTTACCATTTGCAAGTGGATTTAGGAACAGGTGTAACTCTGAATACTGGAATCTGTGAAAACACAGCACTACACAAATTAGAAAAAAACCCCATACATTTTGAAGCTGCTCTTTTCCTGTCTGAGAGTCACTGCTGCCATTCTGAACAGCTCTTGCTGTGCAAAATATGTGTCTTCAGAAGTTCAAGGTCTAGACAACTTTGTGTATGCACAAATAAGATGAACAGTCCTGTGCTTTCCCACCTATGGGCTAAATTCACATTCTTTTCCTCAAGGGCAATAGTTTTAGGAAAATTCTCTTGGCAAGAACTCAAAGAGATCAGTGCCTGAAGACTGTCCCAGCCATTCCCACTAGCACTGAGTAAGGCTGACTTAAAGAAATTCCTTTCTTTAGAATGAATGTGTGTTTCAGACCAAAAATATGCTGGGTAAAATAACTTGCATTTGCTACAGTTCAAACATTGTGCCACAACCCTTTTGGTTTAAATTATGATTGCCTATATTGGACTTTTTTTCCTATTAAAATTGTGGTATTTCTGTTGAATTCTGTATGCTTTCCCTCTTTGTTTCCATCATCATTTTCTCATCTGCCTAGATAGACTCCAATATGACATTTGAAAGCAGAACATCCACATCAGACAGGCAAGTCAGACACACTCACCCTGCCCTATATGATGGAGAGGAGCTCCCAGATCAACAACATTTTTTATTACAAGATCCTGATTTTAGAGTTGTTTCAATGACTTAAAGGTGTTCAGGCTGAAGTTCTTCCATGGCAGGTACTTGCTTTGGATTAATTCCTTCCATTTGTTGAAAAAAAGCTAAACTGGTTCAAAACCAAAACACATCACCAACCATCTAGGTAAGAATCCTTAGCATCTATAGGGACTCATGTTCCTGTGATCATCACAACACTCATGTCACAAATCAGCATTTGTGATTCCTATAAAGTTTCATCCAGTTTTGACCTTTCCTTTAAGGTGGAGAAACACAGCAGTTTGTAAACTCTTATTTGAGATTAGAAATTTCAGCATCTCAGCTCTCTAATCATTTCACATGGGATGGGCACACACCTGCTGTCCCAGCCCTCTCTCACTGCCCAGGTAGCCCACACAGTCAACCAAATCCATCCAACAAACCAGCTCTGGACATAATTTTCCAAACTGAGAGAGGATAATGGATGTAATTAAGCAGTACAGAGGATAGAACAGAATGATGGGGATGAGGAGACATTAGGGATGCTTATGAGTCAGAGGGGAAAACCAGAACTAGATCATCTTGTAACAGCCAGACTAAATTCCAAAGTAAATCCTATGCTCCCTAGGCATGGATTTCTTGGCAAGTAAAAAGCTATGAAGACATCTGTAAAACATGTATCTTATTTCCTCTCTGGTGGATCCATTCTACCAGACAATAAATGCAGCAATCTTAGGCTGTATGCTTGCATAGAGACTGGCTCTGATGTGAGCCACACAGAATGACACAGGGTCATTTGGGTTGGAAAAAACCTCCAAGGTCATTGAGTCCAACTTTCTGACCGACCACCTTGTCAACTGGACCACAGCACTGACTGCCATGTTCAGTCATCTCTTGGACACCTCCAGGGACAGTGATTCCACCACCTCCCTGGGCAGTCTGTTCCAAGGCTTAACAACTCTTTTTATGATGGAATTTTTCCTGATGTCCAAACTGAACCTCCCCTGGAGCAGCTTGAGGCTCTGTCCTCTCATCCTCCCACTGCTGTCTGGGAGAAGAGGGTAGTCCCCACCTGGCTCCAACCTCCTTACAGGGAGTTGTAGAGTGACAAGGCCTTTCTTCAGCCTCTTTTTCTCCAGGCTTTTTCTCTCCAGCTCCCTCAGCTGCTCCTCATAGGACTTACAAGGGTCATGACAATGCTGATGGCCAAATCTGAACAATTAGCATATTTCCCTATTTTGTTTCAGTGGAGGATTTATATCACATAATGTTTTCAAAACTGTGCTAGTGGTAGATGAATATTGAAAAGTCCCTCAGAACTAGCAAACAGCAGAGTCAAGGCTGCCTACAGACTCACAGTTTGCTCTTGTGCACCTTTCTGCATTATGCAAGATTGTCCATTCATGTAACAACATGCTCCATTTTCCATGGGAACATATCTCAGTGCATGGAAAGAGCTTTGGGAGAACAAAGCAGGGTCATGCAGCAAAATCACAAGCAAGGGCTACGGCACTGACCTTTTCCTTGCTGTACCCACCTCATAATGAACTCTCACACCTCCAGAAACCTGTTTTAGTATCCCAAACCCACCTGACACAGAGCAGCTGTAAGATGAAGCAAAGAAGAGAAAAAAAAAAAAAAGGAGCTGGGGCAGCTGAACATCATCCCAGCCCATACCTGAGGGCTCTGGGAGTACATCCTCACTCCACACTGCTGCGGGGAAGAGTTCAGCCAAGTCTGTTTGGGAAAGTGGGACACAAGTTTTGAGTACGCTACAGAATAGCCCTCACTTCAATTCACATCATTGCTCACATCACACAAGCTCACCTGAATGAGGAGACCACAGCTCTTCATCCAAACTGAGGCATCATGAAACATTTAAACTTATGGTTTGGGTTTTAAAAAGTTTGAGAAATCAAATGCTGCTCTAAGGAAGTTTTAAACTCGTTTCTGTGGAGTTCATGCCATACTTGCCTGGCTCAAGCACTCACAGTGTCGATCTCAAAGACATTTTACAACAGCAAAAATCCATAAAAATACTGCTGATGGGTCCAAGAAGCTGCAGATAGTGAAAGCAGCCCCATTTTCTCCTAGTAAATACCCAGCATTTCAGCATGCCAGTGACTATTGTGATGACCAGATGGTGGTGGGAGCAGTAAGCTGGATGATGTTAACTACACACAAACTCCAAAACAACTGATGTCCAAACTCACTTTGAAAACACACACTGAAATGGGCTGCTCAGCATATGGCAGCAACACTCCACTGAAACTGCATTTTGTGTCCTTTAAACAACTAACAAGCCCCACCAAGGGGTGCAAGGACAAGCAGCCACAGCAAGCAGGGCCACAGATCACAACTATTTGATGCTCATCCCTTTATAATGGTGATGAAAATGTGCAGAGATGTGGTGGAAGTGTCAGCCTGCAGCTCCTGGACCAGGTCCAGGTAAAGTGAGCATGTGTAACACCTGGCACCAACACAGCTGTGTCCTCTTCTAATGACAAGACCTTGAAGGAAACATCCCAAGTGATCTGCTGAGCAGCACTGGATGATTCCTAATGAAAGGATCAGCCCTGCTGTGAGAGCTCACTGTGCAAGCACACAGATCTAGACTCGGGCACTTTTAAAAACAAACAATATGTCGTTTGCAAAATAAGCACAGTGAACAGATTGAGAAAAAATTATTCTGGCATCTGCCGACCTCCCCTGAGGGCTTTCCAACAAACCTGTGGGTTTTCAGAGGAACTTCAGAGACCATCTTTACACCAACAGGTAAGCAGCAACTTCACCTGTGATTTGAAAGCCAAGGTAAATTCACTAGGCACCACCCCTCAGAATGGACCTGCATACACAAAAATACATATTTATGTTTTTCTGAGAGATGATTTAGCCCAACATTACACCACAGAGGCCGATATTCTAACAATGTCAGCTCTGAGCAGGATCCACAATCCCAGCTGAACTATGCACAGGAGCTCCTTCCTTTCTGCTCCACGGTGCTCTCTTTGCCACCTCATTTTCAGCTTCTCTTCCTCCTCCAGCAGTTATTTACCTTGAAACTTCAAGGCTTGCTTGGAGATGCAAGCTGCACAGATCCAGAGAAAAATGGGACAGGATCCAGAGGAAAAGGACTGTGGAAAGTCAGTCAGCCATGTCCCCTGCCCCAAAGCAAAGCTATTGCTGCTGACAGATGCTTGCTCTTAACAGATCTCCATTTGTGGAACGGTTATTACTGGCTCCCCACACATCTGTTCAGTGACTCCTTACCCTTTTTTTTTAATATTTGGCCTTAGAAGAAACTACCACTCATCCTAGCTACAATTTAAGCCTGGTCTACCATATGATTTCAAGCTCAGTCCTTCCACTGCATCCTCACAAGTGCTTTTTCCTACATTTGCAAGGTATCAGTCACGCCACTCTCCACTGCACCTTCCTGCCCTAAGTCTCAAGTTGCACCTCCAAAGTACAGGATTATATTGAATCTCACCAAATGCACCATTTGTGAATCCCCGCCTGAAGTATTTCTACAACCAGCAGGACCAGCTTTATCTGAAACAGTGTTTACAAGCTGTCATAACTCTGAATTTGTGTAGTTGTTTTACCCTACCTAAATTTAGTACCTTGCTAAAAAGGATCTTGTCTTTCCCCACCATCTCCTCCCTGCTGCAACCATTTCTACAAGTCGCTGAGATTATTTTAAATTCTAATGCTATCTTATCTTTCACATCTGTCCAGCTTCCTGTTGACTGTAGATTTAACGTGCATACTTTGTTATCCAGGTTGTAATAAAAATGAAAGATAAGTGACCTAGAGCAACTCCCTCAGCCCCACGCAACACAGCCTTCCGTTCTGACACTGGGTGCAAGATGGAAGGAAACCACTCCCAGAGCAGAGCTGCTTACAGCCCACTCAGCTGCTTCCAAGCACAATTCAGTCTCTGAAACCACACTTTCCCTTCTTGCAAACCATCCTCTGTTTGCCCAACAGCCACTACACCATCCTACAAGCAAGTGCAAAGGTTCATCATCTGTGATTTTGTTTTAGAGCGGGACTTCAGATCTCATGGGGCAGATGCAAAGTCCAAGCCTGCCCCATCTGAAGGAAGTTTCAAACAATTCCTTTTGCTGTTGGTTCTCAGGGGGGATTACATTGGAATCTGCAGACAAAATGCACAGATTCCTTCCAGCAGATTTCTTCATTTGCCAGTGTCACTGCACAGCTGTTCAACTGCTTATTTTCCTGTCACCGACTAACATGAGTCTAAACTAGATAATTACTACTTCCTACTGTCATGAAATTCATTCTTCAGTATCCAAACCCACTCCTTTCTGTTTGTTTCCATGAAAGGGCTATTTAGAGTTTTAACAGCTGGCTTAGCAGGAGACTGAGTCCTGTGTTACCACGAGCAAATGTATCTGTAACTTCCCTTGGGAAACCCCTTCCTACTCTAAGGACTGGGGTAGGAATGTGGCTTTGTGTTGACTGAAAACAGCACACCTACAAAAGCAACTCATCAACACCACAGGCAGGCTGTATTTCAAAGCTTGAACAAATGTTAGCTGGTTGTCTACTCTTGCCTTTATCACCACCTTATTGATAGCTTCAGCTCTTGTTATTTTTTCATTGACAATGCACATCTTAACCCCCTTCTATCTGTGTCCTCTGAGGCATTTTCTTCTTTTACTTCTTCCAGCAGCTTGTCTTCCTTAGGGGAGGAAGAGCTAAATGGATTGCCACATTAGCTTTCTCATTCCATGCCATTACACTTTTAACTAGTGCTTGCAAATAGGTAAATTAGCTTTAAAGTGATCCCAGTTGCACCATTGGCCTTTGCTACAATCCTGCATTAAAGCTGATTCACTTTTACTTACCTCTGTTGCTCAATTAAGAATACACAGAGAGGAAAAGCAGCTCTGCAGCCAGCAGCTGCTGGCCAGGAGTGAGCTGGGTTGTTCCATAACCCAGTGTTTCATCACCACACTGCAGCACTTTTCCCATCTACCCACAAGGGAACAGGCTGCACCTCATTCACTGTTTCTGAAGGAAGCACCAAGAATAGGGATCCATTACATAAGATTGTTCCAAATGGCTGTTTGTGCCAGCACCTGTCTGCTCTGTGCTGCCCCACAGCAAGCATCTGTAGGGTGAGACATTCCCAACAGGAATGAGTTTCTGAAGGAACCCAAGTCTCTGCTCCAACAGCAACTCCTTTATTTACTCATCTAGAAAAAGGAGAACGATTTTCATCAACAGTGAGTGGCTTCACTGCTCCCACACAATATGCAGTCACACACCAAGAACCTGGCAAGGCTCTGCAGTGTTCTTGCACCTTACTACGCACACATGCCACTATCAATAGCACAGATCATTGCCACTTGCAGTGGGAGCCGTAAAAGGAAAAAGAAAAATGTTTAGAGCATCTTACTGAACACCCTTTTAAAATTTTGTTCAGATTCTGTTATGTGCACTTGTCCAGTAATTAAGAGCCAATCCCTTTGTGATCAAAGGCTGACCCAAACCCCATGGCTGGATCCTGTATCATACCATGCCACAGCCTTTGGCACATCCCTCATATTTTTTTCTTATTTTAATCATATTCCATTAGCTGACTGGTTGCTGTATTTTGGTTTTATGGCACAAATTCCAGTAGAAATTGGCTCATTTAAGCACACTAACATGATGGACTCAAACACCATTATCTAAGTTTCCTTTTCCTATCCCATTTAACACCATTTCGAGATCAATTTCCCCCTTGTTCAGGAAGTTCTTCATTGTAGCTGAACTAAAAAAAAAAATATGTGTTGCAATAGTCTGCAGTGAGTGCAGTATGACGTTCGAGATGATTCCAGTGTATGTAATCATTGAGACACATTTGGGATCCAGCATGAGTTATTCCACAGGTCTCCAGACAAACCTGATGTCACTTTTGTTTCAGATGACCAGAAATCTGCCCTTCCCCTCTACCAAATTCCACACATAAGTACCACATTACAGAATCTACCACATTTTTCACCAGTAAAATCCATGAACAGACACAAGTGCAAAGCAAAATGTCATTTTATTTAATTCAAGGACTATTTTCCTTCTAGTATTGCTGAAGGGATCACCTCCTGGGGAATTGATCATTACAAAGTCCCTGTCTAAAAGTTCAAGTGCTCTTGTTGTACATTCTTTTGAAACACAGAAAACATAATGACCAAGTAGGTGGGCAGCTACTTGCAGTTTTAGCCCACCTAAATTAGCATTGCTTCAGGCTAGAAAACAATTCAAGTAGTAAAATAATGAAAAATGTTAACCTTTAAGGTCACTACCATATTTTGATCAAAAAGTCCTGAATGTATGAAAAGAACATTTGTACATGTTATGAAGTTGTTTTTTTAACCAGACACTGTCAAAGACGGCAGTTAAGTATTTTGGACCAGTTGTCAACCAGATATTTAAGAGTTCTATCTGAAGGTTTATTACCAATTTCATTATGCAATTCACTTTTCACATTAAGCTCTTTAACAAAAGCAACATAGACCTGCACCAGAATCACTGTAGACAGATTTAGTTTTATAGAATGCCCTTCTGAAAATTCATTTCAAAATAGAGATGCTTTTTCTCCAGAACTGTAAAAGCCATAAAAATGCAAAATATTTGTTAGGAAATTTTTAATCAAAATTATTCCTTAATGTTCAAAATAACATTTAACCTCCTACTTTTTTGTTGTTGTTGTTGTCATCCACATATTGACCAATAGACTAAACAGGTAACAATGGTTCACGTTTTTTCCCCCACCTGAAACATTTCTTCTAACACAGGCCCAAAGACAGGCAATACAGAGATTCAGGGACATGGATTATGCATGGCAAAGGTAATCCTCTATCACTTTAATTTAGAACAATTCTGATTCTAGCACACAACTTGGAGTCTCAGTTGTTTTCGATCTGCTCTAGGTCCAAGTCCCCACAGTCTAGAGGGAAGATTCCTTCCTCAGTGCTCTCACAATCACTCGTGTCCTCGTCGCTTTCACACACCACGTCTGCTTTCTTATAATCCCTTGTTTTGAAGCCACGTTGGCACGAGCCATGGTGCCTCCCTTCATCCAGCTGCTCTTTCATCGGGCTGGAGCCAGGGGTGATGATGTTCATAAGATCATTTGAGTCACATGGGGATGACACAATTGTCTTCATTTGTGTGTCATCATCGTCATCTTCATAGTCAAGGGAGCAAAGACTTTTGGAATTTTTTAAAGTCTGCAAATAAAAAAACAAAAAGAGAGAAACCATGACTATATTAACCATGACTGGACAGGAGGAACAGAATAAATTCTTGAAATTCTTGAATGGTTTGAGCGTATGTACTCAAGAGTGCCACGTGTTTAAAGTAATCCTGGAAATGAGAAGCATGAAGAAAGAAGAATGGTATTTACTTACTATACAGTCAGGCTTTGCATGGATATTTTGCCTTGATTCCCATTTGTGAGAAAAACAGTCCCCTTTTTTATGCAGGAAGATCCAAAAATGTACCCTTGGCCAACTACATGAGGAAAGAGAGACACCCACCCCAAGTTTGCTGTATTGGGTTTCTGGCAAATCCAGAGCAGAGAGCATTTGGTGACACCAGCATTTAGGTCAGACAGCTGCACTGCAGGCTGGTCAACAATTAATTTCCCCTGCAGAGAATGAATCCTCAGGTGTCATCTCAGTCAGACTGCCAGGACAACTGGCACATTTGGGTAATCTCAAACAGAAGAAACCCAAGCCTCTACCGGGAGCATCTTGCTCCAGAGTCAGCTTAGTTTGTCTTTCAGCTGGGTACTGTCTGAACAAGAGCTCAGGAGCAATTCTGTTTAAATTCAAAGGATATTAAAACTAGAGGGGCAAGCATCTTTACTTGTACAACAAAAGAAAAGAAAAACCCAGTAAATGTGCTACCCCTGCACCAGAGATAAAGGAAAAATGCCTAAGCTCCTCATGGATCTGTAAGGGATCCTTGGCTAGAATCCAGAAAGAGCATTTAAGAAAAAACAAATACACAGAGAGCAGAACTTAAATTTTAACAAGTGAAAAACTTGGAAATTGTGCCTCATGCAAGCACCCAGTGAGAGGAAGGTGAAATAGCCAGGGCTCCTCTGAGAGGTGGTGCAAGACAGAATAATGTCACACCCATTTCCAACCCCTCACTGGTTAAGTGTCTCCAGTCTCATACATGGCAATCATTGTATTACAAGGAGATCCACAGGGAACAAATCAACTTTCACACCCATTTCCAGCTTCCTCCCCCAATTTGTCATTTCTTAAGTATTTTATATTTGTTTATTTGAAATGGGAACATTGCAACATTCCCAGTATGCTGGATTCCAGATGCTCTTCCAGAGAGCAGTGTAATGGTTCCTACTTCACCAGTGCACATCAGCACCCACATAAGGCAGAGTATCAGTATCTTTGGGTATTTTTTAAACTTCACAAACACAGAAGAAATTTGAATTATCCTTGTCTGCATACAGCTGGTTAAATAAGGAAAGCTCACTAGGGTGAGGGGATTAGCCTGATCTCTTAGGTTGATGTTACATATGGAACACCTTGCAGACAATCCCACCCCCATGCTGCAAGGTCATACAATTCCTTGGACATACCTACATCAAATCTACATGGAAAGTTCACTGGAAGGAAAGCTCAGGTAAAGGTAAAAAGCAGAGCACTCAAGGCTTGGGGCTCAGTCACAGCACAGGCAGGCTGAGGGTGATCAGCAGCACTGGGATGGGATGGTGGCCCCATCACTGGCACCCCTCCACAGGGAAGGCACTGCAGCAGCATTCCCTGAGCCTGCACCACATCTAACACACCAATGCAACACATTTCTCTACTGATCAGAGGTTTGTTCTGCTCTTCCCCTGCTCAAACAGCTTTCATATCTCACAACACACATTAGATAATTAGTTAACAAGTCATACATTTCTGGCCAGAAAGATCTATAAGGGATAATCTTGTTTGTCTGAACAGACAAACAAGACATCTAGGAGCTGATTTATGTAACTCCAAGGCCTGCATCCGAAGATGAGCTCTCAGAAAAAAAATTACTGCTCGTCATAGCTCTGTCAGGAGGAATTCAAAGTCTTTGTTAGCCGTGGTTAAAGCCCATAGCCAATTCTGCATGTGACTAACACCAACAAGATAAATAACCTTGCATGATCAGAAAGATTGCTATTTTCAAATTTCACTCTCCTGTGAAAACAGCTTTGGTATAATATACATTCTTGTTTGCAAAATGCTTCTTTATAGTTCACAGCTAGAAACATTTGAGAACATTTGAGTTTCTTTCTATGACTAACAGGTTCAAATTTCTCTCATATTTACTTAAAAGTAAACCAGTATATTTTTAAAGTAAAAAACATTAAGTATATTTTAAGCCTAAGTCTATCTCATTGCTTTGAAAAACACAACAACGTGTGTTCTATCTCCATATAGGGGACAATATTTTCAGTTCTTTAAACTTATAGTAGGTACTGGGAGGGAAAGGAACCAAATAAAGAGAAGCTTTGAAAGTTCTGCTTTCATTGCTTTAGAAAGGAATTCCTGAGTCCCCCTTCAAAATATCTTTTATTCAATTTACTGCTAGAAATTAATCCAACCACACAGCTGTCTTTCTAGAAGGTTTGTGTACATAAATGGAAAATTGCCTGTTAGCTGTACTGTGCTGAAACCACTTGAATGGGAACTTTAGCCGGTTTCAACACAACAGCAAGTGCATTCAACTGGTTCTTTGTTCACCCACTTGTCACAACCTCACCAAACTAAAAATAGGTGGATTTATTATCTCGCAGCACAATCCAGCTCCTTTCACAAAGCAAAAGGTAGAAATTGCAATGCATTCAGGCCCTCTGAACTGCAGCTTTCCATGTTACACTGGTACAGTACCACACCTTTCAAGAACAATTGGGCTCAGTGGGGAGCCTGCGAGTACTTGCTCAATGGTCCTCATTTTATAAAGGATGCTGGACTAGCAAGACAAAAGACTCCACAGTTGGCAATGGATAGAACTCAATCAGCTAGAAGTATTCTTTTGTGTGATGGAAAAAAAAGGAAAAAAATAAAAAGAACCTCGGTTTTAAAAGAAGTGAGGCGATAAAATGTCTGAATATTAAGAAAAAACCCCCAACTTTGTACCAAAAACAATGGTGGGGAAGGAAATAAAAGAAATCTCTCTAGACCCTTGCCATACAAAGCAAACAAGAAAGGCCCAGAGCAGCTTGAAAGGAAGCTAATGTCTGTACTCTTTATTAAACCTTCAGTTCAGAAACCCGTAATACATCACTTTCCAAATATAAGAAGCAATAAAAAGGTTGTTTTTGTTTTACTAACAAAACTAGAGCATTTGCTACAATAGTCAAGGGAAAAAATAAGACACTTATGTGCATGAAAACCTAGTGTATAATGGGAGCAGCAGTTCTCATGCTTCTCCCCCAAGCCCCCATCATCCTCCCAGTCCACCCCTCGGCTCTGAGTGGGGGTGAAGATCCAGCTGCTCTGAAGAGGTGCAGCTGCAGCAGCTGGCACACACTGAGGAGCAGAGGAAGCCTGAAACCACCACGAGCCCTCTGCCCATCCTATTGCCTTCTCAGCACCAGTTATCACCTCGGGATGGCTGCTCCCTGAAGTCACAGGCTTAGGAAGAGAGGGAATTCATCAGACTAAACAAACTGGTTGTTTGGCTTGCATCCCGTCCCATCCTGGGAGTTTTGCCTATGATGGCACAAGAGAAGCTGCTTTAAGACTGGCACACAAGATTTCTTGACTTGTAAAGTCTTTCTACCAGTAATATGAGATATGCTGATGGTGCCGTGGTCTTCATGATGAGGAGATTCTGGAATTTCCTGGAATATCAGCATCTAATCCAAGAGCAAAACACTGAAGTAGCAGAACTCAAGCATGGAGCAACATGTGGCTTTTTTGTTCCTTCCCTGTATCTAGCAAGTTGATGGAGATGGGGCCAGTTAGATGGGCTGCACTTCTCCCTTTGGGAGCTTCCTTACTCTTATGTGTCCTGCCCTTACTTACTTATGGGTCCTTACTTCACTTCCTTGAATTACATTTCCTGTAGGTTAGTGAGACTGGCTCAAAAAATGCCTTTACTGATGGTAACTCATCGTTAAACTTCAGATCAGAAGCACCACGAACAGCACAATGCATTTGTGTCTCAGACACCAACTTGTCCCCACAGAGGTCACAGTTGAGTCTCAGCAACAACAAAACCATGGTACAAATTTGTTATTTGAAGAGATTGCATTCAGTGAAGCTAAGGGGGAGGCTTAAGGAAGGACTTTGTAAGAACTGACACAAAAGCCTGGTGCTGAGCAGCTCTCAGTGACACTGAGAACAAACCATCACCTGGCTGACATCACATCCAGCCACACACAGATGTGAAGGGTGTCCCTCCCTGTAAACTGAATTTTCACTTCAGGTACCTAGTTACTTACATTAATACCTTCCCCTGTGACAATTCAAGTTGGAGATATGTACAGTGTCTACTGTGAATGATTAGAAATGTCAACTGGTTGTATAGATTAAAAAATATCCCATCACAGTCCTAATCCCTGCATCTTCTACTACGCATGAAGTGAAAAATAGTGAGAAAAAAATGCTGTGTTTATGTAACAAACTATTAATCTTTCTCTAGAGTAAATCTCTCAACATTTGACTCTGACTTTTCTGTCTTGAATTGCACTGAGCATTTTGTGAACACTCCAGTGTTTGCAGATAACCTTTGCTTTCAAGAAACTTGCAGCTAAGTAGAAATGCTGCTTCACTGGCACAAAGTGGTGCTGACAGGAGGAAAACAATATAGTATTCTCCATGATGTTATGTGCTTGAGGCTTGCTGATGCACTAGAAGTTAAAACCCAAAGTTAAGTGGGAAAATCTCTCCTCTTCAAACAAGAAATGAAAAGGTGTAGAAATGCATTAGATTTTATAACTCAAGTGTCTTGGAAAATACTTCAGGTCCAAAACCACTGCAGATTTTCGAGTTATGCATTTGAAGTAAATCAAAAGAGCTGTAATTATTTTTCTTGTACCAGATTAAAAAACAAGCAGTGAACAAAAACATTCTTATTTATGGATTATGTGGGGACCATCAAATCCCAAGAAAATTCCTGACACCTTCATGGGCAAAATCAAATCTCTCTTCAAATTTCTTTGGGAACCAAAGATGTTGTTCTCTTTTTTTAGCTCTGCTAAGCTATCCCTCGTTTTCCTGGAAATTTGACATGCACTTTTATGTATTAAAAAGGAAATGGTTATGTCATCATCTATAGCTGGTAATCAGAAAAGGACTGGAATAATGGATATGAATGAGAAAGAGCAAACAGCCTCTAACATTCTGCCATGTAATTAGACACTGAACTATAATAACCATTTCTTCCAGCAGAGAAAGAATTACTGCTGCAATTCTTCCAGTCAAATAAGGTAAAGCTCTATTTGCAATGCCAAAGACCCAGTTAAAAATCAATACAAGCCGACAGCAATACACAGCAATATGTCTACATCCTGAAATGACAATTGTTCAGTGCTTTGTCTCTGCTCTATCTTCAAAGATGATTTCAATTTTTTAGATGTAGGTGCCCAAGAAGGGAAGGAAACTGCCATCAACTCATTTCACATCAGATGCTAAACAGCATCATGATGTAACAGGCTTTCATCTCCCACTAGCCAGACTGTTCTAGATTTAAATGTGAAGTTTTCTGGTGTAGTCTACCATGAAAGTTGATCTATTTATTGGCCTAGATATTTATGCTCATATTCTAAATTTTGCCACAGTGTCCTTATAAGTTTTGTTTATAAGCTGCAAGAACCTGTGATTTAATTTGGCTTTCTATTTAGTGCCATTAGTTGAGAAAAAATAATATTACTTAAAGAAATATTTAGGTGAAATGCTGAATTTATCTGATTATGTTCAGATATGCCAGGATGCAAGGCTGCTCATTATGTGAAGTAACTGAGAGAAACCACGGGAACAGTTAAAGTCTCCAAGTGAAAAAAATAAAATGCACAAAGACTGGGAGCCAGGAGGGGAAATCAGGGTCCAGTTCCCTGACTGAACATCACTGTACCCACACAGGGTCCCCAGCACTGGGGAGGGCATTTCAAAACTGGCACTGCAGCCTTCAGAGCTGTAAAACAGCCTACTCACCTGGCTAGGAAACTTGTGGTACCCAATCAACATCACTGCTACCACACCACAATCCAAACAGGAAAGTTGGAGGCATGGCAGATCCCAAATATATCAGGGGTTACAAACACCATGGATTGAATTCAACCAATACCTACTCTCCCTTGCCCCAAACTCAGACTTAAAGATAATCCATCATGGGCATTGCACATATCATAGTAAATTTCACACTCAAACCAAATATCCTCTCAAACAAAGTACCTTTTCCTTTGAGTGGTTTGCAAAGATGATCTGAACAACTGAGAGCATCCCCAGCCCCCCTCAGAGCTATCAGCTCACCCCTTTCCTACTTACAGAGCACATGCAATCAGTGAAGTTCCAACACTAAGTAACAAACTAAGGAATTTAAGCAGATTAAAGAAAAATTTTGTCAGCCTAAAAATGTTTAAACTGAATTTAAGCAGTCAAACCACTACTGTAATTTTGTAGTTATTCCTTTAAAAATTAAATTTTGGTCAGATGGGGCAATTTAGTGCAGGAAACTCAGTGCTGGGGTTTAGCAGCTTCTACAAGTTTAGAATAATTCATATGAGGGGTTAACTTTTGTTTGCTTTTAAAGACAAATTGAAAGCTAAGCAAGTTAATGCAATACTTAATGTAATACAGTCAAGAATATGATTCAACACTGGTGCTAATATGGAGAGGGTGAACATATATAGCAATTTTCCCCTTTATAAAGCCCAGACCAACATTAAACCACATGTTTAAAAAGTTTACAGGATTTTAATCAAGATGTTAGCCTCTTAGATTTTCTAATTCAGTGGATTTGTGAACTGCAACCTTCTACCTTCCCTAAGTATAAATCATGCAAGTTTTTATTGTAAGAATGTGGAACTACACCCCACAAACATCAGGCCTACATATTTCACCTGCATGTAATTAAGCAGAGAAAGTTTCAGCTGTTCTTAGGACCAGTCCAGCAGGCACCTACAGATGCTATGAATTATGCCATAAGCCACAACAGAGGGGGCTCACACAGAGCATTTAACCCTTCTGAATTGACTAATAATCAATACAGTGCCAAAGTGGAACACAGTGACATTGCTTTGTTCAGCTGCATAACACAGCACAAAAGGCTTGGGCCAGGGAGAAGGAGGTGGAAGCCAAAGAGGACAATTCCTAGATACAGCAGCAGTGTTCATCTGAAATGCACCCATGCATTAAAACAAGAGGTTTCTTCAAAAGCAAAGAAGGACCACAGGAAAAAAAAAAATATTCCAAAGGGCACTGAAAGAGCAGAGAAAGGGCCTGGAGGATGGGTTCTTGCTCTGGTCTTGCTTCAGCAACAGCTGCAGTCAGGGGTCTCTGCAGTACCACAAATTCTTCTGCCTTAAGGTAAACCACTGTCTTTGCACACCTTCATCCAGATTATCTTCCTACTCACTGCTTGACCCTAAGCACATCTCCATTATAGTGAATTTATTCACCTTATGGACAGACTGAAGAGCTGGGCAATATGGAATTGGGCCTCTACTATGCTTGAGCTGCATAAGCTCAAGAGGCTTTGGTCTGGCAAATCCAATCAGCCAACAGCACTAATGAGCAACAGTGTGATGAACAAACAGCTGCACCACTTGTGTGCATACAGGGATGATAAACACATCTGGTTCTGTAGTAGAAGTACACAGAGGGAAACAATGTAAGCACATGCTCTCTCCCAGCACAAGTGATTCATGCTTTGCCAGACTCATTCCCTCTTTTCCTATTCAAGAACTATTACCTTTCCTTTCAGAAAGAAAACAGGCTGCAGAAGCAAGAAACAACTTAAACTGTGTATTACCATCTTCCTTAGTAATATAACAAAATAATTTTACAAACATTTAGTTTAAATCAAATCTAATTAATACAGATGAAAGATGCATCTATTTTTCCACGTTTTAGACTGGGAAATAAGAAGGCACACACACATCATTAACATGAGCTACACACACATCCCTGAACAGAAACACAGGCACAAAAGGAGCAGCACAAGAAAACTGCTTAACAAGACTATGATTGCTTGCAGTACCATCTCTCAGTGTTCAGCATTCAGGATCCAAAAACAAAGACCACCCTGGGTAGTCAAAGCCTTCTGATGTATTATTCCTCTGACAGAGGAATTAACAGACTACAATCAGCTCTGAAACAAAATAAACAAAAAAGTTACCTCCAACCCCAGGAGTTTAAATAAGTTTCTCAGTTTCTAACTAGATACATTTAGACAAGAAGAGAAAAAGCTGTACCTGTGCTCCCACAAAACTCCAAATAAAAAGTGACATTTCAAAATTTGCTTTGCCCTGCCAAACTCTGCTCTCAAGTAACAAGGTTTAAGTTGACTGATTATGCACTGGAGTAACACAGGACAGGATTCAACCCTTGTGGCTTCAAAACATGACCATATTGGCTTCATTTCCTGCTATTTATGTGTCATCTATTTTTATAGAGAAGTTCTATTCCTGAGAAGTTTAGCCAAGGTCTTATTCCTTCATGACTTTGCTATGAGCTGCAAACAATTACTTTAACAACTGAATCACATATGCACCAACTGCTGCTGCAGTGTACATCCATATAGCAACTTCTCTTAAAATTCCTGCATGTTCTTTTTTCATTTTATTTTTATCCTCAGGTCCAATATTAAGTTGACATGATGGGTCAAACTTAGGAGAAATTAGAGAAGTAAACTCCAAATCCTGATTCTAATGCTATCCTCATTAGTTACTGACAGATGTCAGACTCACCTATATTATTGGGTTATGCTGGAACTCCATCATAACTAGCATTTTAAGGGATTCTATAATTGGGCCATAAAGTTCACTTCTGCCAGGGGAGGAGGAAAAAAAGGGAAAACTACCCCATCAGCTTGGGAACAGTTCCCCCTTCTTCAAACCAATTTTCCACTACAGAAATAGTTGTCCAAAACAAAGCCCTAAGATCTTGTTATGCAAGTGCACAGAGGGACACATGGGCACAGACACACAGACAAAGGACAAGTGCTGCTATGAATCTTTTGCTCAGCTCAATGCAAACCCCACAATTTAACAGTAAATTCTTCCAAGAGCATTAATTTAAACTGTAGGTGGACCTTTACCACTAATTATTTCCAGAGACAAGTTGAATTGAACACAATGAGTTTGTTTGAGAAGAACAGAATTAGTACCAGAGATTGGAGGTGAATGGTGCAAAGACTGAACTTTTCTAGCTCAGTATCTGATTTTGGACAATCTGAACATTTTTGAAATCATGTGGTTCAGGAACTGTTCCTGACATTAAGTGACAAGACTGCTATGTATTTTTAATACTGAGTCAACTTGTACTACAACTTCTGTTTGATAAATAAAATTCAGACAAGCTTGTTTATTGGTTCAAATACCAAAGCTGACAGCATGTCAGCAGTTGATGCTCAGTATGTTTTCTTTAAAAGTCAGGAAATCATATGTGGGTCCTTTATCCTTCAGTGTGATATGTGTTTTAAACACATCATATCAAATCAGAGAAGCAAAGTATACACAACTTATGCAAGGCAGAGTCAACACTCATATTCCTAAAACACTGAGGTAACACTAAAACTGACCTCAACTTCTCACTGCATGGCCTCAGTTTTCCTCTGTTGTGCAGGAAATCCTGAGTTTGCATGAAAAAGCTGCAACATTCAAAGAAACTGTACATTCAATTATTACATATGCTTTCTTTTAAAGATGAGGATCTGTTTATGCTACCCCAGCTCGCAAACTTCCTATCATACCATGAAGGTCTTTTGAGTTTTAGTCACATGGTTACCAATATAATGAAAACTGAAATCAGGAAACTCATCAGAAGTCTCATTTATTTACAATTCCTTTTCTGCTAATACTTAAGTTTTCTTGCAAAGCACATGGCATTAGAACAAATATAAATGAGTACTTTCAAATATAGAAACAGATGAGCTATTTGATTATTGCAGCTCACCTTAACACTAAACTATCACTTCCCAGATCACTTTTGCAAAAACATCTCCTTATTAACTATATTCCATTGCAACTTAAGAACAGAACAAACTTCTTTTCAATTGGTCTGTACTTGAAAAAACATGTAAACAAGTCAATATTTCCCATCCTAATGGAAAAACTGACATCACTAAGTGAAGCAGAGAAATGCCAATCAGTTCATTTTCACAGGCTTGAGATATGTTCTGCTTTTATCACACCTATGCACCAGTGCATCCATGCAGCAGGAATCAATCAATGCAATGCAAGACAAACAAAAGACCAAGTGACAGTTAAATTTAAGAGTTTTCCAAGTGATTTTAATAAACCTCTCTGCAGAGAAAGCCTCAGGTGAATTGACTTTTAGATGGTGATGCATCAAGTCAGAAAATGACTGTCAAAAAGCAACGGAAGTTTCACAACAGATAACAGAGCATGGAACAACAAAGTCTAGTTTCTGAGTTAAGTCCTTGCATTCAGGTACCACAAAGATGTACTTGTCTATTAATTTGATTAAATACTGAATATTTAAAGAATCCTCTCCCTGAATTACCGTGAGTTAAATTCAAAGATGTACAACTTCTTTTTCTAGCAAATTTTAGAAGATTACACTGAGATTTTACTTTTTGTCAAAATATCTGAAAAAAGTTCCTGTAACAATGATGAAACACTACTCAACACTTCTGCTAGACATCATCTCCAGCAATTTGGAGCACAGGAAAAAAATAACTTAATCCTCTGCCACGTGCCAAAACCCAGATGGTAAAACCTGAGAAAAGTGCTCTCACCTCTCTTTAAACCCTCTGGTGCAGCTTAGGCACATTAACTATAAGTCCACTATATTTAACACTGAACCATAGCCCTTAATTCTGTATTGTATTGTTTTCCAAACAACATCACCAGTGATTTTAGTATAATCCAATTTTCTGATGGGATAAGTAATAATTAAAAAAAAAATCCACAGCTGGCTGAAACCTGGCATGTGAGTCAATAGATGGCCCCTTTCTTTTCTCATAATGTCAAATGCAGCTGGTCTGGTACTCATTAGCTCTTTCAGCAATGAATACTTATTGTATACAGGAACTTGCAAGAAGGGAAAAGCAACTAACTCTGCAGCAGATATTTAGCTGCCTCCTCTTCTTCTCAGTATATTGCTTGCAGGAAAGTACCATAAACACACATGCAGAGCTGACTGCAGGTATGGTAAAGCAACACAGCGATGAGCAGCTCTGGCATCTGCAAGACATTTGTTACAGAATCCATTCACAAAAGAGGGGGAAAACTTCCATCCTTAATGAGATTTCCTTTTCTTCACTCTCCTCAGGGCTTATACTCCTCACTGTCAGAGCACGGGGAACCTCCAGCACAAGGGCTCACTTCATTAAATGCCATTTCGGGCCTAATTTCACATTGTGACCCACTCTGCCGAGGCAAAGAAAGCAAAGCACCAGATGCTCTCTGTGCCTGCCACCTCAGCAGCCTTTCATTCACTGCTCCAAAAAACTTCCAGGCATCCATTCAAAACCAAGTACCCCCACAGCCTGGTCTGTCCTGTCACAGGACAAAGTGCTGGCTTGTCTTCAGCTCACTTTTGAAGCTTGCCTATCATCTCCCAGCCCAGCCTACTCCTATCTCCTTTCCTCCTTCCCAAGCCTGCTGGAATTTGAACTTTAAATGGACACCCTCCATGGCAACAATAGATAAAAAAGGAGCCTTTGATTGTTCATGCGTTGCAGAAAAGAAAGGAGGAGATTCATCCTGGCTGCGACCTAGCAGAAACTCATCAAGCACAGCTCCCCTTCCATTGCAATGGGATGCCTGAGCCTGTAGCTACTCATTCAACCTCCCTGTGTCTATGTTTCCATTCAAAGAGGATGAATTCTTCAGGTCTCCCCTGTTAAGGAATTAAATGTTGATCCTGTGAATGAAGGGCAACACCAAGCTTGGAAAGCTGCCAAAAGGTTCTGTAACACTCAGCAGTTTGGAGTTAATTCAATATTTATTGATACCTAGCAGGATTTATAGCTGCATTATTTATAAGGGGGGGAATCACAGAGCCATATTTAGACCTTGGTAATAAACTATTTTTAGCACCATCTGTTTTTCTAGTTTGTTCCCTTGCTTAGGCAAGAGCATACTTTTATCCAGCTCCCTTTTCCTTGCCCACTTAAAAGAATCCACAGAGTCTAAATCAAAGCACAAGTTAGGATCACTCAGAATATTTATTGTGCAGCAACCCTCCTAATCATGTTCTGGAAATCAAACCTGCTGACTAAGGACAGTCTTGGGCTGATGTAACACTATATGTTGTCTTCACAGAACTGAACAGATTTTTTTAATGTAAGGGGCAATGTATTTCACACAAAGGAGGTTACTATCTGGAAAGAAACAACTGATCATTAACTGCATTAAGCCATCTGAAAAGTGGTTCACAACTCCTGGCAGTGTTTTTCTGGGACATAGTTGCCAAGTTTCACCCTCATTAAACACATAGATTTCTCTTTTTTTTGTTACAAGTACATTCTGCCATGCCAGGCTGCTGTTAGAGTGGGAGACAAATCATAAGCAGCTGCTGCAAGCACCTTGTTTCAGAGATGAGTTTCAAGCTGCAGCTGTTACCCACTCAAAACTCCCCCAAACCTCAAATTACCTCTGAGTTTACATTGATATTCTGCTTTTAGTATGTGACACAACACTGGTGGCCTCTACAGCATGACAAGGGACAGAATGAAGGGATTCTGGTTCCTTGAACCCTGAGAGAAGCAAGGCTTTGGGTACTTCATGCTGATTAAGTTCTCAGAAATGCACTTGATAGCAACAACATATTCATCTTACCCTCCTGGCCCATAAAAGTTTTGTTTTTACCCAAACAGCAGCACAAATATTCCAAAGTTTCACTGTTAACTGTGTCAGACTGAGAAATTTTACTGTAGCAAGGCAGAAAACTCAAGTAAAATATGACCTCATGGAGTCCTTACTTGTTACAAAGGGCAGCAGCAATAAGGGTTGCAAGCTGGTTTCCTAGGCCTTGCAGCACAGGTCAAAGCATTCCTAGGAAGGAGACTGCATGCAGCAGAAAACCAAAATAACTCTCAGCATGCAGTACATAGGTCAAAATTAAATTCTACAAATGCACAACAGAAACATACAGCCACTATAATGGGTTACAACAAAGTCTTGAGGGCTTTGAAACTTTCAAGCAATCAATATTATTAATAGAACATTCATTTGGCAGGGGAAAATTATGCAACAATAATTTCAGTGTGAAGGAAATGTAACAGTGCTGCCCACCCAGCAGCCCCTGGGATGTTTCCTTCCACTTCACTGCTTTATTTTTTGCTTTTTTTTTCAGTGGAGGAAACAGGACACAGCACTTCTAACAGCAAGTACAACAAATTGCCAGGTACATCCTTGGCAGCACAATAAATAGACAGGCCATTCCCAGGATCAGAGCCAGGATGGTGAAGTCTGGTCCTGGTGAGAAGCATCTCCACAAGCCCCAGCAGCAACCACTGTGTCCCATCTGCCAAAGCTCCCCACTGATGTGACAAGTGGTCTGTCCCTCTCCAGGGGAAAAAAAAAAGCTCCAAATCAGTGCTGCTTGGAGAGGACACCTCTCAAAGGACAGTCTGCCTCAACTGAGAGAGCTCAATAAAAGCTGTTCAAAGGACAGAATCAGGCTGCAGTACTTTGAGTGGCCACACAAAGCACATGGACAAAAGCCAGCACATACAGTAACTGTCGCAATAAATTTAAGATTTATTGCCAAGTATGTTTAAGAGTAAAAACTAAGATTACAACTTGTAGTTCAATTCCCTAAGGCTGTTGCATAACCTGCAAATATATTACAACATGAGAGCAAACTAATACTGGTGATTAACCAGGAATATAATCAGAGGATCTGGAAATCTTCAAAAATGCAGCTTGTTGCAAGCCTTATAGCAAAGCATCCAACTTTCATGGGGGCAAGGATACTCACTTGTTTGCACATAAACATACACTTTTGTGAAGATTTGGACCTATATGATTCCTTTTACAAAGCTGACACCTTATTAGCTACTACATATGCATATTTAGTATGATTCTGCATTCAGAAGGACTATAGGGACAGATGAATCACAGCCTCAAAAAGCAACTGGAGAAGATGATGGCAAAAAGATCCAGGATCAGGCTCACTAGGATCTGCCTCCCACCCTTCCCTTACACACCAGATGGCTCTGGAAAGACAACAGTATCTGTCCTTAAAAATCCGTGATCACAAAGAAAGAGCTCTGTGATTAATTCTCAAGTCCTTCCCCATTTGAGGGGTGGCTGGGTGCCAGTGAAAGGAACTGTGGCAAGTCAGAAGAATCTGTACAAACTCCATTTATATCCTAGTCCATTCAGGAATCTCTCCTCTTCACCTCAATGATTAAGGGATCTGAGCAACTGGGATCCACAATGCCAACACTGAAACTCTTTCTCAGTCAATACTCTTACATAGCAAGCCTATGTGGAATTGATCTACACCTGGTTCTAAATGTACCAAATTATACATTGGCAAAAACCAGGAACCATTAGGAGACTGGTATTTTATCCCACTTGAGTAGCTAATAATCTATAAGTGAAGCCTGATCTTATCTATCTTGATCCTCCAACTTTAAAAATAATGCTCCCAAAGCAGTGAGATAGTTTGAACAAAATGTGACTTTTTAAAAAAGTCATACAATAAATGTATTTTTTAAGCCTCAGTAAGTTTGTTACCACCACTCAGCATTTTGAACAGTATGACTTCAGTCCTCATGATGATCAGTATTTAGCAACATGCTTCCATATCAAGGCCTCCAATGGCAGAGTACAGGGGAAAAAGTACAGAAAGGCCTTTTAAAATATAAATGAATTGTGTATGTGCTCTGTAAGCAGCCACAAACAAGTGGCTAGTCAGAATAAACATATCAATATTAGCCTACAAGGTCACAGACATTAACTTATTCAGTGTTAACTCCTCCTGATATGAAGTGGTATCACCCTTGTTCCTCCCAGTAGAAACATTTTATTGTGACATGTACACAATATTCCCTGACAATATCCAACAGTTCACCTTTTTCAACAATTGCTGTATTTACACAAGCAGATGCTGGCTTATGTCCACTGCAAATGTCTGGAGACCACCTGAACCAGTTTGTCTTTTACTTTACTCAAGCTAACGGTGGGAATCCAACCCTTTAGTTGTTAAGATTTAAGAAGTGGATACATACTTCAAATATTGCAAGTATGCTTTACAAAGGATTCCTCCTACCCCCATCAAACAGAGTAACATATTTACCAGATTAACCACACCCTAAAGTTTAATCTAATTGTTTTTGAATCAGACTGTATCTCTACAAGACACAACAACACTACACTTGACATGCAGGCACTCATTGACTTGAGGACTCATTTCTCTTAAACCTGAATTCTTTCTGCTGCCCACTCCTGCAGAGAGAGGACACCTCCCACAGAGCTCAACCACCACAGAACACAGGTAAAATAAACTGAATTTAAACCACGGTTCTGTCCAAAGGAGTTGAAAACAACCAGACAGTTTGGATCTTGAAGCATTTATTGATGCCTCAAAAGATGGGAATCAGTTAAGTTCTTCCCAGTGTACTGAAGCCATTCAAGATTATTAATTACTACCTAACTACTCAGGGTCCAAGCTTTCAGCTGTTAAAGGACCTTAAGCTCAGTAACAGAAAGGACAGAAAATTCTCATTTCTTCTTATGGTTATTCAAAGTCTCCACCAGGTGTCCTCTCCCCGGGAGAGCAGAAAGAATTCAGTTTTTAGAATATGAATACCAGAGAATAGTATTTTTCAGCATGCAGCATATATTTACTTTAGTTATAAGTCTGAGGTGAATCTGGAAGTGAAACACACTCCACTGCAAAATTAAGTATTTCTGTTCATATTAAACTCCATTATTACATTCCTACTCACCTGACAAAGTACTTCTATTTAACAAGCTTAAGGGCCATTTACTGACCCAACTGCACACTTGCATGGCCTGAAAACACACCTTACTGTGCCAACTATGTGAGCTTTGCAAAATTGAAAAAAGTCAGTTTATTGCTCTGGGACATGCAATTTTAACAAGCCTTGGAAATTCAACTTAAAAAAAGTTTTGGTTCTATAGTAACACAGGCTCAAGTTACAAGAGTTACACAACCAAAATAATATTAAATGCTTAACACAATGGCCTGTGCATTGAGCACTTCAGGACAGTACAACCACTCTGAAATCCCTGAAACCTTCAAGTACATATTTTGATTCAAGAAAAGTATCCTTAAAACAAGTATGATGAATAACATTCTCAAAAAAAAACCCCAAACCTGCTAGGCAAGCTATTATGCAAACGTAAACTCTAATTAAAAATTGAAAGGAGAAAAGAAAAAAAAAAAAAAAAAAAGCCAAAAACCCCACAAACTCAGTTTGTATTT
>JBBMKD010000170.1:64546394-64574342 GCA_037834095.1 Argya squamiceps | reverse complement strand
GCTATTATGCAAAAGTAAACTCTAATTAAACATTGAAAGGAGAAAAGAAAAAAAAAAAAAACAAAAGCCAAAAACCCCACACACTAAGTTTGTATTTGAGGGGTTTGGAGCACATCAAGAGTCTCAGCCTCTGGATCAATTTTGGTTTTGTGCATTAATGAAGAATTTCAGTGAGGCTCTATGTTGACTATGCTTCGAGCACATCTGATTTCTGCCACTCTCAGCACACACTACAGCAGTTACAAGTAACCTTGAAGCTCTACAAAATAGGACATGACAGTTAAGCCACAAGCACCTGTCATATGTTTTAAGATCTTTCATACTATTTGTACATCATAACACTGCTCCAGATCACTTATTTTAACCTACTAGTTCAAACTTAAATACCCTTGTGACATACATCTTTTAAAAGGGATAATTTTTAACACACAGGCTGAAATGGAGTTACCCAAGACCAGCTGAAGTTCAGAAAACATTCAGTCCTGCTAAGCAATTTACACCACTGTATTCTTGTTCCAGTACTGCCAAGACCACAAAGTTCTCCTGCTCTTTACTGGTAATATGAATTAAGTTTAGAAGACAAGCAAAGCACACACTGATTTAACGTAAAACAGAACTGAAAACTGAGATAGTTAAAATATAACCAGACAAAGGAAAAAAGGCTCATAGAGTAGAAAAGCCACACCTGAAGAACACCGGGAATATGCAAAACCCTTTCCCAGAAGGCCAGCATCTTTGCAGAGCTTAAATTACTCAACCTCTGGTCTTAAAGGGTCTTTTAAACTCTGCATTTCTAAAACCTTTAGAGGCCCAAGCAACCATATACAGAATTTTTGAGTTGTGACAAATCAGTGTCTCTCTTGCATGACAAAAGGACCACATAGGCTACATGCCTTCTGGTTTTACTACTCAGGCTTGGCTGAGGGAAGGCAGTTTCTTTAGTAAGGTGCTAGAAATGTTTAAGTGTGGTATTGCAGCCCCCTGCTACATGCATCTTTCCTGGGTGAGGTGGAAGGAGGAGTGACTCTTGACCTACAGCAGGCACCAGTGACCCCAGAAGGGCCACACTGAGCCAGGCCTTGGTTCTAAGGCAGACCTAAAGATCTACCAAGAGTGAGATCCACCACTTCTCCTTTCACTGACAGGCACAGGATGTTGCTCTCCTATTGCACTAGAACATCTTGTCCTTTTGAAAATGAAATAGTTACATACAAAAAATATCTGCAAGAATTTCAACACTTTGATACTTCTGATCAAGGCAGACTATGCAATGATATCTGGAAACTGGGGTACTGCAAATAGTGAATGTTAAAAATTTTCAATAGGCCTCTGAAATACAACTCAATATTTTATCACACTGAAACACACCATGAAAACACTTTTGTGCTGGAGATACTTCATGTTGAAAACATTCTACTGAGTGAGCAAGAGGGCCCATTTTTGCAACCCCCAAAATGCCAAGATATGCTCCTGTTTTAAAGGAAAACAAATTAAAGGTTTGCATGTACAAAGAAAGAACTGGGAAGAGGCACTGCACTAAAAGAAGAGTGCCTGCATTCAGCTATTCTACAATAGTCATTGTCCTTCAAACCTCACACCCTTCTCACTTGATAACTGCTGCATAGGCAAGCCTCAACTCACTCACTCATGGGGCCCTCCTACAACTTGTCTCCTCGAAGTAACGAGTTGTCAAATTAGTGGTATGATTACAAAAAAAAATTACTAGAGTCCAGGGTTCCTTTGGTTATATTGCAAAATAATTCACGTGAAAAAATGTTAGTGCTGTTTTCAAATTAAAGCCAGAGGGTGTTTCCCTACTACAGGAGAAACATGTTTGACAGACTGAAGATAACCCTTGTCAAATCATCCTGTATACCTTGCATTAATAAAGCACAGTTCAATTAAACAAGTACAGCTGAGTACACTGTATTTCATGCAGCTGGAAGCAATGGTCCCAGGTCAGAGAAAGACATTTGTACAAACATCTGCAAAAAAGTTCAATGAGTTGGTCCTCTCTCCCAGTTTCCGAAGTACTCTGCATTTTTAATCCCCCTATCATTCTTCTTTAAAATATCTAGAAGAAAGGATATCCTTTTCAATCAAAGAAAAAAAAAATGAACTGCCAAGATTAGCTCTAAAATGTTTCAGTTACACTTGACAAAGCAGTTGCTGAAATCGTTTTAGTTTACATCAGTTTATCAGTTTCTATATCTAATTTGAGTACTTGAGCACTTAGTCACTTGGTTGAAGTTTACAGGGTTGCCACATTAATAACTGAGTTATCAGCACACTGCTCAGCAATACTGGAAGCAAGCAGAAGCAGTTGCATATAAGAACTGGGGATGCATTTGCTGTTTTCTCAAAAGCATAGGAAGACAGTTGAAATGGAAGAGCTGTTAAGCAAACATCCGGATCGATGGAACAGTCATTTCACAGAGCACTGAATGAACCAAGTTATTTTTTAACTACTGCAAGTTCAAGATTCTTAAAAAGGGCTGTTGGGCGGATGAAGTGTGTCACACCAGTACTGCAACAAGAATAACTAATGGAAAACTACCCAGGCTTCTGTTTCACACACGGTGCTGCAGCTCAGACTCCAAAAGGCTTGGGCTAAGACAAGCTCTTCACATTTCTGCCATTTTATTGCTGAAGTCAGAGGATTTCAGCCACTACACGTTTATCAAAAGCACCCTGTCAGCAAGACACATCTTCTGACATAGCAAAATTAAGCTTAACAAAGGGACCTATCTACTACTTATTCAGTTGATGACTTGCACTAGAAATTTTATTTCATCCCTGATTACCTTCTACTGCACTTCAGAGTTAAGAACTGTTCAGGAGCTGCATTTTGTTCTCTATCACTTCATTATTATAACAGACCTAAACTCCAAGGTTCCACCTTATTTCCCAGCTATGCAAATATTTACTTGAACTATTTAATTGCATTTTTAAACCAGACAGCTGATGTCTGATCAAAGTATTTTCCTGAAAGTCAGATACACAACACAGCAGATGTGTTCACGTGGCAAAGCAACCTCAAAATCTGTGGTGGGATCTCCAACACTGGTAACAGTGCAGAGAAACTATAACCATGACAACAGCAAATCACCTACAAAAAAAAGGCTGCAACACCTGATATCAAAACATCACGAGTCTCAACTTCATCCTGCATTGCCCAAATACAAGCAGTGTTTTTCACTCCAATCTTGATCTCAAGAGCAAATGTGAAACCAACTCCTTCTGCTACACAAAAATAAATAATTTATATAAATAAAAGTGAATCAATTTTGAGAATTATTCAGAAACTAAGAAAACCAAAGACTCCAGGATCTAAAAGCATGTTAAAATAATTCATTTTTCATTTCTGCTTGCATAGAAAGTTGGACAACTCCAAATATCTGCATATGAAGAGGCTAGCAAGAGTTGAAAGAAATTTAGTCTCATTTACTCCTTATTTTCTTTAGACTCACCTGAAAGTAATTGTACTAACTTCTGCCATAAATAGTTTTTTTATTGAAAAAAATTCTTTAATCCTTTGCTTCAAAATGTGTATTAAAAACCTCATACAATGACCACTTGTTTCCTGGTGAATCCCCACAGATTCCAGAGACATTCAAAACCCACACCAGGGGACTGCCTACCAGCACTGAGTGATCTTCCTGTTGCTCTCTCCCTGCAGCCATACCAAAAAAGTCCTCAGATTTTAGAGGGTTCTTGGCACTGTCTATTCCTGGGTAACTCCTCCAAAACAGACAAGATTCCCCTTGCTTTTTGCAAACTTAAACCATTTTCGTTTCAAAATGGAAATTCTCCCCTACACATACACACAAGTCCTCACCCCTTGTAATTTTGCAACAAAAGCTCATTTCACATCAGGACTGCAGCTGCATTTGTTGTAAGCCAATTTTCTTCCTTCACCAAAAACCCCCAGCAGTCATTACACTCAAGTAGTTGTCTTAGAGATACAAGTTTGAAGCAAGTTATTTTTCCTAATATGTTTCTATACCACACTGAAGTTAAAAAGGCTTTTTGAATATCAAAAACCCCACAGAAGATGAGTCTTCTCCACTAATCCAGTTTAAACCTACTACTCTCTTATCTTCTTCTTGTGTGCACTGATCTCACAGGAAGCTTCTTGGGTGGAGACTTGAGAAAGTTTTCAAAAGCCTCTGAACTGTATCTGAATTACTAGTTTGGTTTTATTGCACATGCCCACCTTCTACCATCCAAACAGACCTAAAACCAGAATATAGTTCCAGAGAAAAACCTCTGCCCTGGCACATCTTCATGCCCTTAGAGCTGAGGAGATCACACCCCCCACTCAGCAGAGCAATTAATGTCATATTCTAGTTACCCTTACTGACATGATCAAAGCAGGTTAAAAGACCTTTCCACAAGTAAGACAGGCAAGGGAGCTGAGTGACCAGACTTCAGCCCAAGGGAGCCCAGAACAGCAGCATGACACAACTAGTCTTGGAAGTTACGCCTTGTCCCAAAAGGAAAAGGGTGAGTTATCCAAAACCATGCTAGCTATGACACAGCACTTGGAATAAAAAGTCAAGTTACACTCTGTACTAAAGGCCCTAACAGCAACAAGCCTGCACTGCCTGCAAAAAAAAAAAAAAAAAGCATTGAACCTCAATTGTTTACTCCAGGAAAGACAAGTCCAGAAGATAATAATTGTTTCCTCATCATGATCAGACAGTTTTCTAAGAACTGTATCTCTTCTAGTTTCATGTACTCAAGAACACTGGTATATTTATCTCAAGTGTGGCACACAAACCTGCTCCCTACTCTAACACTGTCCTCCATGACCAGGTAAATAATCACTTAGGAGTTCTGGAAGACAGTGCAGCAATACTGAGACCCTCATATAGAGCAGAGATCTAATCAACACACAAAACAACTGCTCAAAGATGGAGGTGGCAATGCATCTTTGTGACAATGCATTTGAAGACAGATTAAAAATGGAGAAAACATGTACAAACAGTACATTATATTAATATACTTCACGAGTTAAAGCTGAGTGACACCAGCCACATAAGGGAAGGCTGGAATATTCATGAACTTGATTGAAATGATATCATGGGCACATTTATAGAAAAGCACAAGGTCACACCATCAAACTGCATCACAAGGAATTAATCAGTTGGAAGGGTCAGAGCAGGACAAGAAAAACAAGTGACTGCAGTCACCAACACAAAACAGCCATAAAAGGAGAGAGAATAAAAGCAAATAGGAAAAGAATAGTAGTCAGAGGTAAGCATGGTTCACAGTCTGCTTCAGCAGAGCCTGGTTTACTTAGCACGGCAAGAGACAACCAGCAGTAACTTTCTCTAAATCAGGCACACTGCAGAGGGACCACCTGGAAGGAAGAGCTGAAGAACCAGCTCCAGGGCACAAACACACTTGATAAAGACATGTGATGTGATCAGCCATAAGTAAGTTTAAGGGACCACTCAAAACCTTCTTCTTCATGGCAGTTTTCTAATATAAACTAACCATGTTGGGAATGAACAATAAAATCCAGTTCAAATTAAAATCCATGTTAGATGGTGCTCCTGTGCTAATCCTAAAACAAACCACAGCAACTTCTATGATATTCACTTGATTTTCACAGGATATTGAAGCCTAGGAACCTGTGTAATCTCTTTCAACAAGAGATTTCAGCTTAGCTATACATCTGACAGTTAGTACTTCTTGGAAATTGATGCTTCCACAGTATGTAAGCCTAACGAAGAAGGTTAAGGAAGAGAAACTAGCAGGGTGTGGAGTGTTACACAAGAACAAATTTATCATAAATCTCAGGACACGTTTAAATAGATCACAGAAAAATACTCTGACCACAAGCTGGCTAGTGAAGGGTGAAAGTAGCTTTACTCTGTGTACACAAAACCTTTTCAGGCTGAGAGAAGAAAAAAACTCCAAGTAGGTATGAGTCACATTAAAGAATTTAAATATGACTGCTCTGGAATTGACGTGTAGAAGGTAAAGGAGGTTTAAAGCAGAGGGAGTTAACAGCAGCACCCATAGTTCACTAACAGTTCCACTGAGGTTTGTTCTTACAGATTAGAGGTTATTACAAATAGGACTGTTCACCAAAAATGCATTTCAACATCCTGCCCCTCCTTCATTTCCTCTCTGTAATCCTTTGGTTTACAGTTTCCAAACATGAACTTCAAGGATCAAGTTATTTCTGCAGTAACCCAAAGGTAAAACCACTAATATGCATTACAAACCATATTATCATTACAAAATTGGACTTGACCCTCAGTCTGAACAAATACAGATCAAATGATTCCCCATGGGAGACATGATGAAGTCTGTTCCACAGCAATGGAAAGACTTCACCACAACTGAAGAGAACAACCACCCCAGTATGACAGCAGCTAAATCAGCCAAGCAGTACTGCTTGCAGCACCTCCTGTAAGATATCAAAGCAAAAAAGGTTGGTTTGTTTTTAGATAAACAGAGGAGAAACTCAAAGTGTCCCAAACCTGTCACTTGTTACACTCTGCAGACAATTTGTTGTGGCATTAGTTTGAATCTCCTTCCTATTTAGGTCACAGTTCCTGCTACTCCCACAAGTTACTGTAGGACAGAGAAACACCTCAAATCACCACTATTACTTGTGGTGAATGTGGCAGTGTATTGATTTTTGCTTTGTGTAACTGGCAGTTGGTTTCATCACTACTCAGAAGAACAGGAATCTTAACCGAAGTTATTTCACACGTGCATGAGGAACTCCTAAAATAGAAGATCCAGCATATATCAGTAGACTCACACCTGAAGAAAAATATAGTATTTATGCCTAAACAGACATTTGAAGCCAAAGGCCATCTCAAGAACATCAGCTTTACAAATAGTGCTGTTCATGAAATTAATAATTGGAAGAGACAGGCGTTGAAAGCTATTCACAGACCTAGAGCATACACTAAAAAGGTTGCAGAGGACATTCCTTCCCTCCCCTCAAACTCTGGCATCCCCTCCTCAAGTACACTACTATGCTTTTTTTAACCCATAGCTTTAAGGCACTAACTTTCAGACCATCAAACTGCTGACAGTGGCAATTAAAAAAAAAGAAAGATATTGCCAAATTCTGCTTGGGAACAGACCTTTTGGGCAGTTTTCACCCTTTTGCCACCATCCTCTAGCTGCTGACTGCCACACATGCAACTGGTCTCATGGCTCCCCAAAGGTCTTCATGTTTTTCAGAATATGTATTAAGACAGAAAAAGCCAGAACTATGCTAAGTGGAATTCAATTTAATATGGTAATGCTAAAGATTAAAAACCACAGTCTGATTGCAGAAGCAGATTGACTGAAAAAACACAAGTACAGGCCACAAAAAGAGTTGATCACATTAGCAGAAGGATGTCCTGTGTGTCTGGGAGCAAGGAGTGGACAGGGAGATGTTTGGCTTCACAGAAGCTGGATACTCTCAGCCCTGGCTCTCAGAAATGCCATGGCTACAACATCCAGCAAACATCAGGGTCACTAGATCCCAAGCCTACCTAGTCAGGGAAGGCTTTGTATAAGGCAGCTCCTACAGTAGCCTAAGAATAGCTCAGTGTATTTATATAGAACTAACTGTGGGTCATGCCACCACACAAGAGGATCAGAGAACTCAGTTCCACTGGATCTTTCTGTTACAAGCCTTTGAATATTCCTTACTGCTGTAATGAAGGTGGAGCAGGACTTAGCAATGCTCAGCACCAGGAAGGACAGATGGTTTTCTGGACAGTTATTCTCTACAAGGATCTAAACAGGATTTTGACACCAAACCAAAGAACTTGAAAAAAAATCCCCAAACAGAAAGCAGCAGAGCTGCAAAAACAACTCCGAGCAAAGCCAAAGGGACTCAGATCAGCAACGTACATGAAGCAGAACCTGAGGAGTGGCAAGCTGTGTAAACTACTTAATTCTGCACATGTCCTGTTCTCACACAGTAGTAGAGAAAGAATCACTCCTGCTTCCAACATTCAGTTCTGCTGTCCTCGCTCCAAAAGAAAGAGAACTTACAGCAGCAAGTAATAGCCCATAACATCCTTATAAAACATAAGCACATGCAGGAACACACAGATACAGTAATAGGGAAAGAAGCTGGCAACATTTAGGAGGAAAAGTTTTTTGACCATGTGAAATTAGCCAGCACACATCATGCTGGGATGCATTCCCAGTAAACACAGACAAGCATTTTGTAAAGATGCTTAAATGCCGCCTGAAAAAAAATATTGACTCCCAGTAGAAGAGTTCCATACTTTGTTTGTACCACGTAAGATTCATCCTAGAGGAAAAAGCCTTATGTGCAGACAAAGGTTTCCTTTTTCAAGGCCTGTTCCTGAAGGAGCTTTTCAAGAATCTTACTTTTTTTTTTAAGAACACAGCTGGGTAGAATAGCATCCAAATTCAACAGTATCAGAGGCAGAGACTAGAGGTTCTCCAAACCCTGTGTCAAACCATCAGACTAACCCCTTCAGGCAACAATGTTCAAGGTAAGAAAAACAGTCATCTGTCTTTGAAAAATAACTAGGTCAAGAAAAGACTCTGCTGTGGTTAGAAAAAACCCACAAGGCCACTTTCTTGACAAACTTTATGACCCGTGTAACTCCTGTTTGGAATGTAGTTATCAGTTATGCTTCAGCACAGAAAACTTAAATCTGTTCATGACAGTAAGACCATTTTAAGGAGCAAGACTGAAAAAAAAATGTTCCCCTCTAACACTGCTCAACCTAAAAAGTTTTTTCTAACAAATTAAAGACTCAATTAATTAGAAGTTACAGGTATAGGTAAAGGACTTTTTTCATCATAATGAAGGGGGGAATTACACAAGATCTGGATTAACCAAGTTCAGATGCATTTGAAATGGAGCCCTAAATGTCCCAACCCCCTTCCCTCCCCTTTTTTAAGTTACCTAGATATTCATCTTGTTCACGGCAGGAGAGGTAAAATCATCACATTTAAGTCTGGCATTATCTCCAACAACTTGGCAAACTGCAGATTAATCCTCAGGTACTTACATTGATACCAGGATAAATCAAGTCTCAGTTAACTGGGCCTATTTACTAAAACAGGATTGGAAAAATTAAAAAGCATGTTTAACTTCAAGCCTGGTAGAAGCTGAAGGTAATGGGACATGACCTGCTGGTCCAGCCTGAAGGATCTGTTATCAATATGAACAATTGCTCCCAAAAGTCTGAGACTATACAAGAAGCCTCAGATGTGCCCTGGAGCTCTCAGGAAAAGCTTTCCTGTTCTACAACGCATACTTTGAAAGGCTCTCCTTCTCAAAAATGGCTGTTCCTTGGACAAGGTACAAAGACTAACAGCTCTAGTGTCAAAAAATCATCAATAACCAAAGGAATTTCACTGGTTTTGTACCAAGCACAGAGCTACATAGAAACAACACCAGATGCACTGAAATAGCAGGGATTTGGAGACCACTCATGTTCAGCAGATGCCAAATGCTATGGGCAGGACTCTCCCACAAGTGTGAGCTCTGATGATTAACTGCCCCAAGGCTACTCTCAGAAGCCAAGTACTGGCAACTGGAAACTTCCAGCTTACTGAAGTAATTATTTGTAGTACTTTGAACTAAGCTAAAAATACATAGTCTTTGATATCTCAAGAATCCTTCTCATCTAAATCACATGAAGCTAGCACTACATGCACACCAATGCAGGCAAAATACATCACTTGTCCTCCTCACTGTAACAATAATTACTTTTTAATAGACTACAGTTTCATTTTTAATAGATTATAGCCTCATCTGTGATGCCCTAAAATATACAAGAACTAAGCAAATAAAAAAAGTCCAGAAGGTAACCCTGTGAGATCAATTCATACTGGTTTTGTACCATGATATAAAAAGTTGGCATTTAAAGGTTTCACATATTAGATCAAATTATAAACTGGGTAGAGAATGTTTCTCCAAACCATCCCACTAAAAGTAAAAATACCTGTCAGATGCTAAAGCTTTGCAGGACCAGGACACTAATTATCCATGATTCATTAGCCATCCCACAAATCTGTTACTGCTTCCTCATATGGAAAGTTCTTAAGGACTGTCATATTCTCAAGCCTGGCAGTCAGAAGATGACTCACTCACTTTGAGACAAAACATTATTACCAAAATATAATGCCTGCTTCATAGAGACATTGTAATCACCATTGTATTTGAAAGATGAAAACAAGGAAAAGGAATTCAGCTTCCCTTCCTTTGAGTCCTCCTCACACAAAACTCAAACCACAGGGGTGGCAAGGGGAGGGGAGTGAGGAAGGGAAAAACAAATGCTAAAGTGGCTTCTATAACCAAACCCTCCATAATTTCAAAGCATGTATGACACTAACTGCTGCAGAGTGACCACAGGAAAGCAGAGCTGCAGGGAAGATAATGTTTTATACCAGTGCCTTGCACACTGCTATTTGCTTTAGGACATCCTTAAACAACAAAAATTCAAGTAGTTGGGGAGCCCAAACTTAAAATTACACAACAGAGGTTGTGAAAAGAAGTGTTTCACAGCTGGCACATCGAAAACTAAAGCATCAAGCAATGAAGAAGGGTCTGTAATTCAGAAAAAAAAGGGATACAGTTTAAGTTTCTTTTTTTTTTACCTATAGAACTTACTGGAAAAAGTTAATTTAACTTCCCAGTAAACACTTTATTGAATGGGGCAGGGGGAGTCTCATTTACATCCCAGATTCAAAAAGAACTGAGAGGAAGTTGAGAAGCAGTAGTTTCAACATCTCATTTTATATTTAATTGCACATGCCCTTTTCTCTAGCTTCATTCAACTGTAGAATTATCTGAACTGTTAAGTTCAAGAAACTGATAAAGCAAACAGTAATTGCTATCAGAGATGCTTCTACTTGAGTAAAAAAAAAAAAATAAGGAAAATCAAAAATCCATGAAATTCAAGCATCCCTTAGTTTCATTGATGCTATTTGCCAAACTCATCACCTCAGTCTGCTGTTACAGAGTCTCCTACATCTCCCTCTTGCAATAACCACACGTTAAAGCCAGAACTGCTCTGTCAGGAAGCCCTTAGAGCTTACACCATCTAAACATGTTCTGCAGCCATAAAGGTTCACACAGACTGTTCAAAAGGAAAGTCAGTTCCACAGGGCAGTGTCTCTGACAATTAAATCCACTTTGAGCTGAGTTACGTGTTACTTGGATAAAGCCCACCAGTTTTACATGAAAAGCTCAGACAAGTCAGGTCAGTAGCTACACACCATTGTCACCACCTGGGATCTTAAGCCCTACAAGATTCATTGTCAAATTAAGTTATGACCTGTCCTGCCTTTCTTATTGGCAGATGTTGGAAGGTTTATACAATGTTTGCCGCCTCCTGAAAAAAATGTATCAGATTAGATACCATTCTTCATTTTAAGAAACTATTCTCACTTCCACAAAAATTCGTGACAACACATTAAAGAACTAAAAACCACACTTAAAGTCTTTGCAATCCCCCAGTAGAAGAGCAAGCTCCTAATGTTTGTTCCCCAAAGGCCCTTTAAAGTCAGTCATGGCACAAGGGCTGTCCTGAGGCACTGCTGCTATGCACACTTTGGTGAAAATCCTCAGCTCTTCGTACAAGAGTACTTCTTTCACCTGGTACAGTACCGGAACTAATTTTAAAAAATTAAAGCTTAATTTTGCTATGTTGCTTTGCTAGTTATTAAGCATAATACCCAGTTTCAAAAATAAAGATTTTCCCACACTTCACATTAAAAACCATCTGGGAAGGGATGGAAAATGAACATCAGTTTTGCAACACCACAGTGTTAATAGGAGCTGTGTAATTATAGATAAGATTTTTAACTGATGTTAACAAAGTCACTCTTGAAATAGAAAAATTTAGAGACCTCCTACGTTACTTTCACACAACAGATGTGCAGTTCATCTATTTAGGAACAGAAGGATGAAGGAGCCATACAACGATGCCTGAAACGACAAAATTCAACTCAAAACTGATTGTCAGATAGTAACATAACGCCCAGTGGAAAACACAGCTTTTTGACAAGGTTAAAAAGCTGTCTTTAAGCTTAAGTCAACTACTTATGCCACAAATGTATCCTCTAAAAATAATTTCATACCCCCTGAAAATACTACTGTTATTTAAACAAATTCCTGCTCAAACAATGGACACAGCAAGAGACAAGCACTAGCTGCTACATATGATTAAGAAGTTTAGAAGAATGCTATACTGATTTATAATGGCATAAAATAAAGTTGTGGTGGGGGGGTGGGTTGTTCTTTTGGTTGTTGGGGGTTTCTTTTAAATATTTGGAGCTTAAGCCCACTTACAGGCTTTTTATTCTGATACACTACATATTTAAGAATTTTAGTTTTGAAACCAGCATTTGAGTATTTCTAACATAAGTACTTTAACATAGGAAGTAGCATCTGTATAACACCTTAAAAAATAGGGTAAATAAGGCTTAAGGTGACTGAAAAAGTTTCATCACTTTCTACAAAATACATATTCCGTTAACCTATTTTACTGGAGTACTTTGAAGAGGTTTAAATTAAGAGACCTAACTATTATGGAGAGGAATAGTCTAAATGTTTGACTGGAAATGGAGATCTAGCTGAACACCTCAGCTGTCACTACTGAAGCCTTGAAGCTCTGCAAGAAGCTCTCATACCTGGCTAATATTTTTCAGAGCAAAAATTCCTGCTCATGTGTAATTCTCTAACTCATGGGAAAAAAAATTCCAGGCCAAAAAAGCAGAGTCATTCATAAATTTTTCACAAAGCAGAGAAGTGGAGCTGGATACAGGCTCCCAGGCTCTAGGTACCACATTTAATATCTGCTATTCCTCCTCCTGCTCCTGAAGAAGTTGCTTTCAGACAGAGACTAAGACATCTCACTAGTTTTTGTTAACTAGAGAACCAAAAAGATTGAAGTTCTATTTCCATGAAATATTATCATGACAGTAGGAAGGAGTTCCAAAAATACATGACACTATCTTAAGTGAGTCTGAATAACTTTCGTAGCTTAGGCAAAACTGCCCCTGCTTCCCACAAAAGACTTTTATCTGCTAGGGAAATCACATCCCTGGAGGCATTTAAAAAGTTACAGTGGGCCAAATACTAAAAAAAAAAATAAATATATATAGTGGGAAGTAATCATGCATCTACAGTAAATGAGACAAGATGATTTAGGACATCTTTCCTCAGCCATGATTTCCACAATTGTTTTTTACAGATTGATAGCCAAACAAATAGCTACTCACACAAAATTTGATTCTAACTGCTGTACACTATTTTAAATTTAATTTGAGAATATGGGAGATTTAATCACATTACATAGCAGATGCACATTGCTTAACTTCAGAGAGGCAATTTTAACATACAGTCTAAGTCCAAATACTTGGATATTTATTAGACATCTGTGGTCAGAGAGGTGCAGAGCTCAGGAATAGCTGTGCTCTTTCAGCAGTGACAGTGGTGTTGGCACTGCCACTGGCCATCACTGAAGTTTGCTCAAGAAGTAAATGCCACAGGAGAAGGCATCTAAGAAACTGCTCCTACCTGCCACATACCTGCTCCTCTCCAAACAGAATTTCTTCCTGATCTTAGCAATACTTTGGCTTCTTAATTGATTTACATCAAACAAATATACCTGGACCAGTCTCTAAGCAGATTGAAGCCAACTTGCACTTCATTGTTCAAAATCCTGCAGGCATAACAGGACTTTATCTTAACTCTGCTGAAGCTTAGAAAACCTGCAAGTATCTTTCTGTACTCATTTTCATTCAGGCATTTGTCCTCCAAGACAAGATTACTCTTAAAGAAAAAACACACTGAAATATTCAAGTATTTAGCCTCTTGCACACAGGGGGACATTGCATGGGCAAAGAGTAGAAAAATTCTCCTTGAAGTCCATTGTTCCTATTTTATTTCCAGTTCTAAATTAAGTTTATGCCTAGAATTACACAAAATGGATTAAAATCACTGTTTTTACTCAGCTGAGCAATTTTGATACAATGTTGATACTTGAAATACAAATCAAGTTATCTTTTGCTTTCTTGGTTTAGGATCACTTACAGAAATTGCCACCACGGGAGAAGAAAAAAAAAAGCCCAACAAGCCCCCAAAGTGTTTTTCAAAGTAAAGGTAGGCCAGAATTAGTTCTATTCTTCAAATGTTAAGTTAAAGGCTCCCCTGGTAATAAGTATTAAATTTTCAGAAAAGAACTAAAATTCTGTTCCTGGCTCAATTGCTTCATTCATAGCTGTTCTTTTCAGTCCTAATCTTATACAAAGGGAAACTACTAGTGTTAAACATTTATACTGCTACCATTTTATTGACCCCAATCAACCCCAGCCCAATCCTTCTGTACACATTACTCATCTGTATTGTATTTTCCACAGACCATATCCCAAAACCCAAGGGCATTGAGGGTGCCCTGCAGCACAGGATACCCACATACAGTGCAAGGCCATCTACCATCTATTTTATCTGAGCAGTGCTGCACCATCAGTGCCCCACTGAACTGGAGCATGCCACACACAGGTAGAAAAACCAGACCTACATTCTGACACACCAAGAGATGCTGTAGCACATCTTGCAAGTGAATCACAAGAGCTGAAGTGATTACATGCTGCAGTGGTGTCAAAGACCTTCCCCAAATCACATTGCACTCCTGTGTAGGGCACACAACAGCCTTTGCTGACTCCACAAGCAGGAATTACATCTACCCCAAATAACCTGTTTGTTCCTGTTTAGACAGGAGGCTACAAGAGACAAGCTTTACATAAGCATCTCAAGCTATTTAAAGCAACATGTTTACTATTTCCAGAACACAATCTGAATGAACTTCATGAGCACTTAACCTACTTTAGCCAGTGCAGCCCTGAGTCACAGGGCAGGCACCCTGGGAGCTTAGTGAGGGACTTGATATCACTTCTTTATCCTGCACATGCTAAAACAGCAACCTGGGAGAGAGCTTAACAAAAGGGAGCAGCTCCTTCAGTGCACTAATCACAACAAGAATTCAAAGAATCAAGAAGAATGCTTCCACATTTACTTTGCTTAAACTTAGTGAGGTCACAGTATGGCTAATTCATAAACCTGTCTCCATACTAACCATTACAGTAACCTCAAAGGACAAAAACCAGCCATTGTCTGGTAGTTCTCAGACTGCAATCACACATTTTGTTACCCTGGCTTATATATCTAAAAATAATAATTAGTATTACAGCTCACCCTTTTATCTGTTCACACTGGCTTCTACAAACTGGCCCACACAAAGTGAAACAAGTAAGTGGATGCAGAGATTGCACAACAGAGATCAGGAGTTACCAGGAAAGTCTCTGTAATAAGAGCAGCAGCCACCTGACCCAAGTTCAGTTGCAACACTGCTGATCTGCTCTGCCCTTTATTAAGTGCTGCCTCCTCCTCCCACCCTTCAGGGACCCATACCCACCCCCAACATTCACCTCTGCTTTGTATATGTTCTTAAACTGCTGTGGAAATCACTACCAACTAGTCCTGCTGCTTATTCTCACATGTAAGTGATACTAATTTTGCTGTTTTAGTCAAAGTTGAACACATTTGACTCATTTGTTCACACTCACCCTGTGCGAAGCCCTTGTTACTATATAGAGCCATTACATCACTGCTATCTGCAGCACAAAGGCAACAGTCATAAGGCAATTTTAGCTCAATTTACTTTAAGGATCAAAGTCATCCAAGTGTTTTGCCTGTTGAAGAGCTGAAACTTCAAGAAAGACTTGATCAAGCATTCAGGTGTTGCAGGTGAAGAGCTGCTTACAAAAATTAAACTGTTGTGTAACACCATGGAGGTCCAAGATATGGGGTTAACAAAGCTGGTTATCAACAGAAAGCAGCTCTATCACTTGTTGTCAGAGTCTGAACCACTGCTGCACACTCTGAAGCCCCCAGGATGCACACTGGCAGGAGCCAGGCCATGCTGGAGGAAGTATCACATTGCACATTCATTGTTCCTGCCTCCCTCAAAGCAGCTGTTGTGGTTGGGCAGGGTGCCAGCTGGAGCTTTGGCCTGACCTGGTGTGGCACTTAGGATCTCCCTCAGTACCAAGAAAATCCAGTAGCATAAAATCCAGATGACTTTAAAGTATTTCTAAGAAAAGAAGCACCCTGTAATAGCAAATTACAATCTCAGACCCTGAGTTATTTGACTGTTTAGAGACCCTTAAAACTCTTCATTGTGTTGCCTTACCAGTCTAATTTTAATTAACACATGAGATGCCCCAGGATTCCATAGCTGAAACTGTTATTTATGTGAATAAAGCCAGGTATTTGGTATTAACTATTTAAACAGACCAAGCACCACTTCACAGAAAACACAAATAATTAGGGATTTTTAAGTATGACACCAGGATTATTACCTTCTGGAACCTCATCCCACCACAATGGGGGAGGAGTAACACAAGAATGTTGAACACCAGAAAGACTTCAAACTACAGTGTTTTGTTTGATCTAAAACAGAATTAAATCTCACTGTCACAGTAAAACTTGCTTACACACAAAAAAACATGTGCAACCTCTTGGCTGCTCTCTCCTTGTCGCACCTCAGGATCAACTGACGTGACTCACGAAGCAGAACACTGGAAAAAACTCAGCACTTTCCACTCCAGCAAAGAAACATTCCTCTCCTCATAGTGCAACTAGCAGTCTAAACACCACCTTGACTCATTCTGTGGCAGCCTGTGAGCCAGAGCAGACCTGCTGCAGCAGAGCACAAGCCCAGAGAGGCATCTCCCAACAGCAGGGTGACTGCAAGGGTGTCTGCTGCCATGGGGGAAGGCTGACACTGCAGCCAGCTCCTGACTGGGGTGCCTGTCAACAAATGCTCAGCAGGCACAGACACCAGGTTCTGCTGTGCTCAACTCCTACAGCTCCTCTTGCACACAAAACTGAATGGAGAAAGTAATTTTGAGCCTTCAGGGGCTGAAAACAGCTATCGTGTTTTGTTATCTTTTCCTACAGACTCTTCCACTTGTTTTTACAGCTGTCTTCATGTCCTAGAAGGTCTGATGTTTCACAAGTTTGTATTTTCAGCTTCTAGTCCAGAAAAAGATCCTTCCAGAATTTAGCACTATGTGAGAGCTAAGCAGGAGTGTACAGCAATCTGCCTGAACACTTCAATCTCCTTCTACATACATGAATCACTCACTTCACTGGATATTAATGTAGCATTTTCCATGAGAATTGAAGATATGGCATATTCCTTCCCAAGAGGGCATGAAAACCTAAACCAGAGGGGGAGTGCAGTGAAGTGTGAAGGTCTGTGGAAGAATAAAACAAAGTCAAAGTTCATAGAAATAAACAGTTTATGGTATTCAGAGCTGCCCAGTTTCTTTACCTTTTCTAAATACAGGCACAAGTCAGAATATTAAAGATGCAATAGTGAAAGGAGGAAGCCATGAGCAAGGACAAATTAAGAATAGGCATGAATAAATTAATAACCTCAATTTTCTCATCAATGAATTCTGAACTTAAAAAGTAATGACAATGGAAACTTCGCTTTCAAAATCAGACTTTTGATTTTCTAGCACTAACATTTATCAGATTATTAGGGACCAAAGAAGCAACCAACAAGTATGTTTTCAGAACTCAACTAGCAAAAAAATCAGTTCAGGAATGAAAAAAAGCCCAAACCAAACAACTAATACCAAAACAAAAACAAGAAAATGAGACACATCAAACTAAAAAACACTTTTCATCCCCTTCTGCCTCTAAAGCTTCATCTGACCACAGCTATTCAAGATCTTCCTTCTGATGAAACAGCCCTTGCTTCAAGCTAAAGTAAATAATTCATTTAGTGCTGATAAATACTGATTTGAGAGAACTCCTTGCTGAGAAGCCTTCTGCAACTTTAGCAGGTGTTTGCATCAACTTCTCAGGACACCAGAGCATTGGCAGAAATGTCTGCAGCCCCAAAACCTTTATCTTCAAGCAGCTGTGGCCCCAATATAGCACCTTCAAATCTACCATAAATCATATTTGACCCATGTTAAGTTCTCCACAAGCACTATTACCTAACTGCTGACCTGGTTTTGAGCGACTACTTGGTGAGTTGAGTTTTTTGGGAAGATTTGAGAACATCAAAATATTTGCAGCAAAGCTTAAAACAAAAATCCTTAAAAAGTGCTTGTTTTCAGAGGTCTTTCATTAACTGACTTGGAAGTGAATTTGAAATCACAGAAAAAGTATTTTTGGAAACAATAAGGAGCCATCAAGATACATGAAAGGAAGGTCTTACTGAACTTTCCCTAATGGTAGCCCTGATCTTCACTGAGCTCTATGCAGATATAGGACACCTTGTGTGACACTTCAAAACAAGCCTTCTGTAGTATCAGCTCATGATATTTTGCACAGCAGTAATTTCACTTAAGACCACAATATAAGTTCCAAAGGATTTACATCTGCCAGGATTTCAGGCACGCAGAGAAGTTAAGATATAAAGACTTTTAACAATAAAATGGGTAAGCAAGCTGACATTGTAAAAAAAACCTGATATTTCTTGGAAACTTAATTCAATTCTTACTTCAAATGTTTCTAGTTCTTGCCTAGTTTTTAAACAGATGTCTTCACTGAAGTTTAGCATGTTTGGAAATGGATATACTTCCAAGCTATAGTTTGTGCCTTTGATTAAATACACAGTAGTATCTTAATAGGAAGATTCTACCGAAATAGCTGGAAAGAAAACATCAGGCCTTGATACTGCAGAATAAACTGCTTATCATGAAATCATCACTTCAAAACAGTCTTACAGGAAAAAGTAGTCAAGACTGGCTAAATATTAGTGTCATATACAATTCTGCAGCAAATCTAAACAGCCAAAAAACTTCCTATAGACATGGGCTATCACAGGATTCCTCCATACACACTGCTGTATGGACTATTTAAAAGGTGTAAGATCTGAGCAACTGAAGCTACTCAGTAGCCTGAAATATTGCATCTCACCTCCAGAGCCTGAAGAATGCAAGCACCAAGTCTAGCCAAAAAAGGGGCAGGTTTTAAATTTATCATAAAGAAACCTGCATTAGACCACACAGGCAGTTGAAAGGCAAATCCAATACTTCTGGTCTAGATTAGCAAACTAATCCCAGCAGTGATTAACACAGAGAAACAGGTAAGATCTGATCAGCTAACTAGCAAACTTGCATCTTAGCCAAAACTCAGAACACTGTCTAGTCATACCTAGAACAGAACTGGTTGCCAACCTTGTCAATAACCAAACAGAACATTCTACCCCTACAGTTTCACCAAAAATGTATTTTTAAAGAACATCCATTAAGACATAAGGAAGTTGTTCCACAGAAGTAGAAGGGAAGGACAGCTGCCATCATAGAGACTTTTAGTCAAGTAAATATAAATCAGTTAGCATCAGACAGTTCCTGTATCTATCTTAATGGTATTTTTCCCATGTATTTTGATGTAAAGCCTACTAATACTGGGGTACCACAAGCTGTGTGTTTTAGCCAACACTGTCCTATTCAGCTTTCCTTTTGCACAATGCATCACATACAGGGACACTGGTGCACAACTATGTCTCTTCCTTAAAATTTTACTGCTACTTTTGGTAGCAAACTGCCTCCTCACCACTAGTCCTAACAGATCTATTACACAAGCCTTCTAGGTCTGGTATGTATTGAAGGCAGTAGGGTTACATTTACAAGTACAAAGTGTTCTCTGAGCATACTTTTAAGATTCAGTTTTACATTTTGGACTGTAGTACTCAACTCTATGGACAAAGAAGCTCCAAAAAATGAGCTGTGTTACATGCATTTGCATTAAATGCTAAGGATAGGCATGAACTGAAATTTTCTAGTTCTAGAATCAGCACCTCTACACTCAAGAGGAGGGAAGCAGAATTCTAAATAAAATTCTGGAGTAAAACACCTCTCCATTGAGCTGGAGCACCTGGACTCACCATATTAGAACACTATCTCTTTCCAACTGCTTATTAGCAGCTTCTTTAGTTAATCCATTTATACAGGGGTTTGCTTGCTCCTATTTAGCTTTATGGAATTACTCAAACTAAGGGGAGGCTTAATCAAACAGATTTGCACTAAGATTACTCAGAAATCATGGCATTTGGGAACATAGTGGTATAAATTCTTTGCTACTGTGTCTGCTCCACTCCCCATGGCTTCCTTGCTTTTCAAAAAGCCAGTCATTTTTCTGTGGCCTCTGCTTTAAGCATGTTTTCAGGGTTTTCAGCATTCTATACCAAGTAGAATGGACTTTAAGAACTGTGTTTCACAGGCAATGTGTAGTTTCTTTAGGGTATAGTGCAAATAACCTGCCGAAAGTGACAGACACAGGGCACAAGCAAATCTGCAACGACCACAAATCAGTGCCGCTGATCTAGAGCCAGCCTTCCTGCAAGAGCTCCCTTCCCACAGTGAGGAAAATAAAATCTCACCCGTGTCATTTTAAAAAAGTCTAACGATGGCCTGTTCCATCGTACATCCTCCTCCCGTCTGCGCTTCAGCCGGCTTTTCTTTTCGTTCAGCACGCAGGGCTGCGAGCGGCACCTCAGCAGGCCCTGCCGCCGGCTGAGCTCGGGCGTGGAGGTGGGAGTGCTGTTGGCTGAAGGCAAGAGATTCCCTGTCTCGGTGATGTGCTCCTGGGAGAGGGAGAGGCGGCGCCTTGGGTTAAAGTCACAAGGGCCCCCGGAATTCCAGCGGGTGCTGGAGCTCGTGCTGCCCTCGCTGCTGTCCACAAACCCGCTGCTGGCAGAGGAAGGTCTGGGTACCGGAGAGGTGTTGAAGCTGGTGATGGTGAAGACATTGTTTAGGGACAGGATGTTCTGTGGCAGGCTGATGCTTGTGCTTCTCTGCAAGGTGGCACTTCCGTGGCTGTTGCAGCGCTGCAAGGTCGCGCTGCCGCCGCTGTTACAGCGTCTCTTTGACACAGGAGTCCAAACCTTGGAGCTGCCGGGCTTCCAGGGCGAGCGGCAGCGCGCCAGCTCGTCCGGCTCCGACAGGGAGCGGCAGTGGCGCTTGGTGGGCGGGGCCAGCGGCTGGGCCGAGTTCTCGTTGAGGTTTAACTCGCTGATCCATCCTGACACCATGGACGTGCTGGAGGGCTCCTGCTGCCACGGCACGCTGCCATTGCTGGCAGCGCCGCTGCTGAACGGGCACACTGGGAAAGGGTAAGCTGAATTCCTGGTTGTGTCAGGCTGGATTGGGTAACCCCCATTTAAAGTTTTCCAGGGATTGTCTTCTGAAAGCAAAAAAAAAAAGATAGAGGTGAACGATGAAAAGGGAAAGAACGATTTGTTTTAAACCTAGTTTAATGTGAAGCCATCAAAATCATCTTTAGCAGGATGAGCCATAAATACCCAGCTCTCAATCAAAATTTCATGCTAAAAAAAAGGAGAAAATTCAAAAAAACACAAAGATCAAAATATTTCATCAGGAACCAATCCAGGTATTCCAATATACATATACACCTTGTTAATACTTTTTCCTTTATACTCAATAATAACAGGGTTGGGGTTTTTTTTCAGTGAGCAACAGGGACAGTTTCCTAGTGTACAGCACATACCACAATTAAATCATGTAACAGTGAACAACCTCAGGTAAAACCAAAACATATTAACAGCATGGGACACCATCATGGAACTTTTTACTTTCTTTACGCAAGAGCGGGATAATCACTTCAGACTGCTATTCTTCACTTAGCTCTTATGCTTTTCTATTAAGAACACTTTATTAAAGAAAACTTGCAAAGGGTGCTCACATTCTCTGCTCAAAAAAGCTTTACTTTAAATTAGAAACAGTATAAAGTTAAATCAGACTGAAGACTGTTGCCTTCCCCCCTTACACTCTTCATATAAGAAAAAACCCCAGATCTTAATTTAATGCATAAAATAAAGTATCCCTTAAGAACCTCCTGCAAGTTTTCCTGTGAATGCAGACATAGCAGACAACTTCTCATCTGAAGTGGCAATGCTGGGTTAAAAGCAGTCTGCCAGTGCAGCCTCTCACTCTTTTGTGAAGCATTTCTTTGAGAACATTCTGCACATTTTACAGCTGTTCCTCCACATTATACAATGAAGTGTAAGAAGAACTACAGCAGACTTTGGATTTGCAAATTGAAAAGCAGCAAAACTGTTGGCCAGCTAACAGTGCTTCATGCTTGGTTAGAAAATTTGCTAATTTAAACCAATTAGCCAAATAAGTTTCACTTATCCTGGCTTTAAAGAAAGAACATTTAAAATACCCTTTTTTTCCCATACATCTATTTTAAGAAGCTAGATAGAGCCTAAACACTGAATACTAATATATTCTTATGGTTGACTTTCTAAACTAAGTTTTAGAGTAATCAACAACTAAGATTTGCTGAGTAGCTTTAAAAGTTGCAAACCCAAATAAGTTGTACATGTTCCATGCCCAAAGTATGTCATGGATTATCCTGTTTATTTGGATCTTATTTAAAGAACACCCTATTGTCTCAAAATCATTTAACTGTGCAGACAGCTGGCCTATTCAAACATGTTTTATTAGAATTCCTCTGTCCTTCCTCCTCCATTCTTTCAGATGGGTACAACCACATACTGTGCTTTGCCTTAAGCATGCAAGCTCTCCAAGGCAGGGACCATCCATAATTCAATGCAAGTAAAAGAGCCAACACAATGGGATCCAGCTAATGTTTGAAACCCCTACCATCTACTGTAGGACAACTTCCTAGCTGGAACTCACCTGTTTTTTTAAAATCCTTAGGAAGCTTTCTTCCAGGTTAGGAGGCTTATTTAAAAGTTTAATATAGGAAAAAAAAAAGTCAGGAGTTGAACCTACGTTTTAATTGTTTATATGGCAGAAGCACCTAATAATTTAGTCTGGAAAACAGCTCTAAGATCAGAGTCCAACCATTAACTGAACTCCACCAAGTTCACCACTAAACCATGTCACAAGTGCCACACATACATGTCTTTTAAATAGCTGCAGGGATGGTGACTTCACCACTGCCTGGGCAGCCAGTTTCAATACTTAACGACCCTTCCAGTGAAGAAATTTTTGCTAACATCCAGTCTAGGTCTCCCCTGGTGCCATTTGAGGCCTCTTGTCCTGTCACCTGTTATTCAGGAGAAGCCCCTTCCCTCATTGCACAAGACAGGTCAGCTTGCTAGAGAAGGGGATCAGGTTGGTCAAGCAGGTCCTGTCTTTCATAAAGTCCAGACTGAAAGGCCTGTAGTTCCCAGATCCTCCTTCAGGCCCTTCTGGCAGATGGGTGTCACATTTGGTGACCTCCAGTCACCTGGGACATCCCCAGGGAGCCAGGACTGCTGGTAAGTGACAGAGTGGCTCAGTGAGCCCATCCATGAACTCCCTCAGTCCTCCTGGGTGGATCCCATCCAGCCCCACAGACCTGTGTGGGTCTAAGTGATGTAGCAGATCTCTGACCATTTCTCCTTGGATTATGGGGACTGCATTCTGCTCCCCATCCTTATCTTCCACCTCAGGGAGCTGAGTACCCAGATAACAACTGGTCTTACTGGTTAAGACATTAAGCACCAAAGCTTTTCACCATCCTTTGTCCCTATATTCTTCCTTGCATCTAGTAAAAGATGGAAATTCTCCTTAGACCTCCTTCTGTTGCTGATGCATTTACAGAAACGTTTTTTATTCTGTTTTATGGCAGTAGCCAGATCAGGGTCTTGTTGGACTCTGGCCCTTCTAATTTTCTCCCTGCATAACCTGACAACATCCTTGTAGTCCTCCTGAGTTGCCTTTTCCTCCCTCCAAAGGTCAACTCTCCTGGCTTGTTTTTTTTTTTTTTTAAGCCTTGAGCTCCAGCCAAAGCTCTGTTCAATCAGGCCAATCTTCTCCTCTGGCTCATCATTCAGCACATGGGATAGCCTGTTCCTGCACCTTCACCATTTTCTTCTTAAAGCACAACCAGCCTTCCTGGACTCCTCTGTCATTCAGGACTGCCTCCCAAGGGATTCTTCCAACCAGCCTCCCACACAGGCTGAAGTCTGCCCACCAGAAGTTCAAGGTGGCAGTTCTCCTAATCCCTGCCTCTTTCCTTCTCCAAGATCAAAACCCCAGTCACTGTACCCAGGGCAGCCTCTGACCACCACATCACCACCAATCCTTCCCTGCTCCAAACCAGCAGCTCCAGCAGGGTGTCTCCCCTGGCTGAGCTCACTCATCAGCTGCATCAGGGAGTTTTCTTCCACGCAGTCCAGGAACCTCCTAGGCTGCTTCCTCTCTGCTGTATTGTATTTCCAGCAGACATCTGGCAAGTTGAAGTCCCCCACAACAACAAGAACCAGCAATTGTGAGGCTTCTCCCAGCTGTATACAGAATATTTTCTCTGCCTCTCCCCATCCTGGTTGGGTGGTCTATAACAAGACTCCCACCAGGATACCTGCCCAGTTGGTAATGCTATTTAAGACAAAGCACCACTTGCCTTTGAAACCTCACAAACCAAGATTCACGTTTTATGAGGAATCCCACTGAGCAAATAAAAGTCCTCCATGCTCAGAGAAAAACATAACATGCAAAATTCAAACTCCATGCCTTAACAAGGCAGTACAGTTTACATATCAATAACTGGAACTTTTGTTTTTGCTAGATAAAATTTATTCTAATAGGACCAAGGGGGAATAAAAGCAAATAACACTTCTATAAGGGCACCTGGACTTCAGCTTATGGTTTGCATCATGCTGGATGGTCTATGTGGCAAAGAATATAATAAAGTATACAAAGATTTCTACTAGCTGAGAAATCTGAAGATGTTTAACATGAAAAACAGCATTAGTGTGCTTCTATACACCAAGGCAGATATTGAACAAAAAAAAAAGTGTTACAAGGGCTTTTTACTATGCAAAGCAGATCACAAGCACAAAACTAACAACCAGCTAGTCCCAGTATTGTTCAAAGACCAGCTTAAACCAGCAGGCTCTACAGCAGCATGCTCCATCCCCCTCACCTTATTTACAAAAGAAAGGCTGCTTGCTATACCAATTACCTCAGTAAAACACAGCTAAGGTTTCTGAAGAACTTACCATTGATTTCGAAAGGGAACAAGCTGCCACTTTTGTTCAGCTTCTCAGATGAGTACTGAAATCAATCAGAAAAAAAAAGTTTTAACTGTGGAAAAGAGTCAGCATTCACTTCAAGGAAACTGCATGCAGTTTTTAGTTTTCCTACATGTGCACTTAGCAATGCCTTTAAAAAGATGGGGTTTTCCAATGTAACTTGAAGAAATTCCTGAACAGCTGATCTTTATAAATAAGCCTCTGGCACCTAATTATTCGTAATGTTTTCTGATATATTGCTAAGTATCAAACTGTTTCAAGAGTTACAACATTAGCCCATGTGAATAAACTGGAAAATTAGGAGTGATAATTCATCCTTAATGAAAAAGCTTTGATCCAATTCTCATTTCAGTAGAGAGGAAATTACAATCTGGTAGTTGGGTTTCCATTTTCAATCTTAAGGCTAGAAAGCAAAACACTTCATCTTCAACTAGGGGACAGGAACAGCTTTATCTAATTTAAATATACAAGGTCTTGAAGTTTGCCACCATGAACACGGTTCCAATGAGGCTTTATTAGTATTTTGCATATTCTTATAATCAATACAGTGATTTTTTTTTTATTTCGTCAAAGTAAAAAAGCCATTGAAAAAAATCTTTCCTATCATCAAAACATCTTTAGCAAACTGACTGCTTTTACTGCTTTTTAAATCTCAGCTTATTGGTGAGAAACAACATAATAGCCACACTTAAAACAACGTTTGTGTGTAAAGGCCTTCAATGAAGCCTCATCAGTAGCATCTGCACAGTAAGACAAGTTTGTAACTAATTTACCTAAAAAATATTACTGCAAAGGCATTCTTAATGGTCTAGATTTCTCAGACAAAGCACAGAGCTTGCAATCCAGCCTCCTATAAAGGAGCTATAAATAAGTGGCTCACAGCTCCATCAGCCCAAGGGTCATTATTCACTCCCCCACCACCACCTCAGGATGGAGAGGAAGATTGCTTTAGAAAACAGCAACACACTTTATGTGAACATTGTTCTTTGTGTATAGCTAAAGAAGATAGCATTGTACATACACTTCCTTTCCAGATACAAAGTCAATTTTTAAACAAACATCCTTGGGCTACAAAGCTTTTTTTTTCTCTGTACAGCAGCACATAGTGCTAGTGACAACTTTATATCCTTGAGCCCCACAGAGACAAACACTGAGCTGTGGTAATATTCCCTTGCTGTTATTGTTTCACAGGTAGGAAATAACGGAACAGATGAAAGGATAGAACAGCAATGAGATTTTTAATCTTATTTTTTATCATCATCTGCATATGAGACAAACCATTTCATTTTTACTGTGTAAATACATCTAGATGTACTTTTCTATATTTTTCATGAAGATGCATTTATAACCCCCTTTTAAAGAAGCTACTTTACATAAAGAGCAGAACCCCAAGTTTAAATTTCCATTGATCTGCTATTAATTAGTCCAAACTGTTTGAAGTCTGCAAGTTTGAAGTCTTGCTAGTTCTACAGAATTACATTGAAAAAGCCAGTATCCATGGTTTACTTCAATCAGGTACCAGCTTCATGTGAAACAGAAGCACATTAAGGTAACAGTTACATTTCAGCTGTCCCTGAAGGGGAAATGGACAAATTAGAGACTTAAAGACAAGGTCTTCCAACAAATTCTTCCTTTCCAGCATTCCCCAAATGAAAGGCAATACCAACCTATTCAACTAACAGACAGTAACTATGGAAAATGTGTTTTTGTAACAAAATTCTGTGTTGAAGTCTCACACCTGATTTATCCTGAGCCAGATGAAAAGGGCAGCAAGATGAGTTAATATGAGCATAATAGTTAGGGATGTTTAAAAGATTATTTATTCACACAGGCCAAGATATTCAATGCTTATAAGAACCTCACGGACAATCTTTTGTAGCAGTTGACACAGTTTTTACAGTTTTCAGCCAAATGCATCTTTAACAAGGTTCTCTTCATTAATGTCCAAGTTATTTGATTACCTGTATTTTTACCATCTTAAAAACCTTTGTCCATCAGGTAGAGACTAAACTACTTTATCTTTGACAGCTGCAGAGCACTGAAACCATTTTCAGGGGGACCATGGAAAAAGCAGGATCACATACACACAGACAATTTGTCCTCCAGAGAACTGCAATGTTCTCTAACTCAGACAACAACCTTATCCTTACAGCTATTTCTGACCAGGTTCTGGAGAAGTCAGTGCTCAGTTCCATGACAAAGCAGACATATTTCCTCTGCAACTTGGGATCCTTTATACAGAATCCTGCTAAGTCACAAAAAAATTCTTTGCTAATTCTTTGGAGATTCAGCCCAACAACCCTAAGAACATGACATGTGACATCACATGCTGAAAGGGAAAGTAAGCTGCACTATTTCCAGCAAAAGCTCAAGGCACTGAAATACAGGTTGAGTGACTAAGAACAGTAAGTAACAAATCTCCTTTACAATATATTCTTGGCTTTCTATAACTGAAACTAAAATACTTGGACACAGTGTCTGCTGGTGGACATTAACCAGGTCTGAAAGCCCAAACTTGAGGAGACCCTGTCAGGCTGTAAAGTCTTTATAGGAGGGAGGATTTTTTTATCTATACAGCACATGGCACAAGTCCCACTAGATATTACTGTAACAGGGCACTGAACCAGTTTATCAGCTCTCCTGGGCTGGCCACACCTCACCCTCCCCCACCCACTCCCTTTGTGCTACGATCTACCTGAAGCTTCTCCAATGAATACTTTATTTTGTGATTATGCTCGAAAAGAGCTTGCAACTGCTAAGAACCTTTACAGGGAAGTCTGCTACCCTCTGTGTGAAGGAAATCTTCCTTAGAATAAGGCCAAATTATTCAACAAGGTCACTTTCCTGAAGAGGAAACACATCCATCTTGCAACTACTGCTTTTTAAATAG
>JBBMKD010000170.1:64521952-64546294 GCA_037834095.1 Argya squamiceps | reverse complement strand
ACATGGCACAAGTCCCACTAGATATTACTGTAACAGGGCACTGAACCAGTTTATCAGCTCTCCTGGGCTGGCCACACTTCACCCTCCCCCACCCACTCCCTTTGTGCTATGATCTACCTGAAGCTTCTCCAATGAATACTTTATTTTGTGATTATGCTTGAAAAGAGCTTGCAACTGCTAAGAACCTTTACAGGGAAGTCTGCTACCCTCTGTGTGAAGGAAATCTTCCTTAGAGTAAGGCCAAATTATTCAACAAGGTCACTTTCCTGAAGAGGAAACACATCCATCTTGCAACTACTGCTTTTTAAATAGATGTTGAAACATGCACCAAGATCTCATGCCTCTGGAGAATTTATTAGGGGAATAATGGCATATTTTAAGATAGACACGCAAAACAATGAAACTACAAGTTTCACCTGAGGTTAGAATTGTTTGCTTCATGCCAAAAAATGGATCTACTTTGAAATGCTTGTTCACAAATAGAATCTCTTTTGTGCAGCTGGAGAGACCACGTTCAAAAGGAAAGGAAACGTGTGGTACAACATTTAGGACAGTGCTGCAAGTTTCAGCTGGTTTTTTGAATCTTCACAACTGTTCTTTCATTACAATACTCACTCAAAAAGACACCTAGTCTGAACTGAGTAAGTGGAAGAGCCGTGCAAGTGAGGCTGACAACGAATTATAATTTACATCACTAATTTTAAGTGTTCTTTGCTAGCAGAAGCCAACTGTAACAAAAATAATTCTGGCTATTCTTCTACACTCCGATGTACATTAAGGACTTCACAGCCTGTGCTATCCCTCCTCATTATTCTCAGAATGACAACTTCATCTTCATACTTTTAAAATTAATGGCTTTAATTTCAAGGCATTTTTTCCAGTTTCCAAGTACATTTGAGTTCCTCCAATTTATCAGCATCCTTTCCAAACCACAGGGAAACCATTGTTTATCATTCAAATACTAATTTAACCACCACCATACAGATGTGACTCAGTTTGAGCAGGCCATGCCAGACCTCCTTTTCTGTACCAAATATCCTGCAAATATGACTGGATATGAAACAGTGATGAGGAACACTTTGACCTTTTCTCAGGATGTAAAGAAGTGATTAAGTTGTCTGACCAGTGGCTTTTCCTTTGAGGAAGTCAATCTAATTCTACATCTTTCAACACAAATAAGCCTCAAAAATTAAAAATAACGAAACCCCACATGCCTTGAAGGGGTTTTACAGTAAAACTTGTTCCTTCCACAAGTCCTTGACTGGCAGTGCTCATGTTTCTTTCTTAATACCACACCTTGAAGTCTTACAGCTCACAGCCTGTTACTTCACAAATCAACATGAGATTCTATACAAGGATATGAAAAAGGTACAAGTTTAGTCAGAATATACAGGAAAATCCAAGGGTTTTGAGCTTTATGAAAGTCCTGAGAGTTCAAGGGAATAGAGACCAACTATTTGATTTAACGCTGCTGTCAACCCATGAAAGCCACAATGTGCTCACAGATCTTCTCATCTCCTTTGTGAGGCAGAGTTGAGCCATCAGGGACACTACCTTGTGAGCTACAGTACCCAAATTGAGGAAAAAAGCTTGGGACAACCTTCCTGCTTCTACAGCAGGTCATTCAGTAATTTTCCTGAAGGCAGGTGCAGGACAAGGCTGTACAACATAACTGAGTATGCACTCACTGGCTGAATTACACCAGCTTGGAAAATTAGCATGTCATTTAACAGAGCTGTAAAAAGCTGCAGCCAGTTATTTTACAACATAAAAGGGAGGTACTTGGTCACCACACAGCTTACACAAGTGAAAAAGTGCACTATGTCCTGCACATGTTAGTTTTATGCTCAGCTCGGCTGCACAGTAAATAGCTTTGAAAGAGCTATTCCTTTTTCTTTTATAACCCTCATTCGTGAGCTGTATTACAGAATGGCTTTTCCCCAGCTATTTTATCTACTTGTGCCAAGACACTTGTGCAGATGCACTGCAAAAGGTAATCACAAAACTGATAAGGTTTAACTATATTAACCCAGGCAAGAAAAATTGGTCTTAATCCTCAATCAGCTCACAAGGAGGCTCACCACATGGTGTCACAGAACTTTGTGCCAGCAAAAATAACAAGAGGTGCAGGCAAGATCACTTCAGAATTGCTTCAAACTGCTGCTATTAGAAGAAACTACAGCATTAACTTGAACTTCTTGCCAAAAAGCCTAAATGTGCTAGCAGTGATACCAGACCAACACCAGCAGTCTTTTTCTTAGTGAAATTGAGCAATTGCCTTCACCAGTGGAAAAAGCACACTTTTTATCATCTTAGGCTCACATTTTAATCAGGAAGTCATTATTTGCTTCCATGAATCCTTTTTAGTAGGGAGCAACCTACTTGCACACTCCTTTCACACTTGCTTCTCTATTTCCACACCTCACTATGCAATTTCCACACTTTTTCAGGGTGCCATTGTGTACAAACAGAACCTGTTCCTGTCCTCAGAACCTATTTTCTGTAACAACTAAAGCACTAATAAAACCAATTACTTGACAGATAAAAGGAGGAGAGGAACAGGAGAAGGGCGAGGAGGAAACAACTGATGAGACATCGTGCCATTTTCTGCTCCACTTGTTCTTTTTCATGCTTTATTGTAAGTCCAGATAAGGACAGGAATAAAAAACAACCAACCTACAACACATTACAGCATGCCAACACACTCCTATACAGACTCCACACAGTGTAAGAACAGTAATATGTCCTTCTCTGCTATTAGAGGCCTGTGGTCCAAAACCTACAGTAGTGACTATTGGTTAAAAGACTAGAAATTACAAGGTGCTGCTACATGTTTGTAACTAAACACTGCTGCTTGTTCTAAGTCATTACTGGCTCACAATTAAGCTCCAGAGTTTAGTTACAAATGGTGATTTTGCCAGTTCACAGATACAGCAGATTCTCCTACAAACTGCATGTCCCAAGTGCTTCATCAAACCAGACAAAATAAATGCAAGCTAAGTACCCACTTCTCCTGAGAGTTAACATCATTTCAACACCTTAAATCTGCCTTTCAAGAAGAGCACATAAGGGGAAGGTGAAATAAAAGTAAAACCAATTATTGGAAGAACTCTAAATGGACCCACTACAGTTTTGAAAATAAAACTGCTTGATTAATGTCTACTGTTAGATATCTTTACTGAACAAGGAACTGCATACATGAGAATTGTGCTTGTGCACAAACTCCACCACATTCAAGGTATGCTTCACCTGCCTTGAGCTCATGAAATAAATAAGGAAGCAGTTCAGTTATTTAAGTAACAACAGTTGTTTAAGTTGCAACAGAGAATTTTAAAGTAACTGACATACTTCAGATCCAATATCTGATCATTTTAAAAAGTAACAGAACTAGAATAGAGCCACACCTTGAAATGTAGTTAAATTAAGGGGGTTTTGTGTCCCACTAAAAATGTGTAACATTAAAGTCTGACCTACAGAAGGGTGCCACTTCAATTAAAGTCAGTAAAACAAAATTAGTGCAATCCATACAGAACATGGGTTTGGGCTTCTCAGGTAGACACCTAAAACTGATAAAAGACTGTTCTGCATTATTCACTCTGGAGAAGATATTTCATTCACAAGAGAAATGGGAAGAGAATAGATTCCTTTATGCCTGATTTGCATGCTTGAACCACACAATGTACCCAGAGATTCAAACAGCAAGAACACCACCATTAACTACAAAGTTTTTCAGAGCACCAGGCATCTGAGACACTGAAAAAGCAAGAATCCACTCTACAGCATCAACAACAGTCTGTTAATAACCTGACTTTTAGTTTAACTGCATTTACTTGATGACATGTTCTCCTTGAGCACTCCTGCCCAGTGCTCATAGTTACCTACATGGCAGTAGGGATTTTTGTAAGTAAATATTCTTGTCAGATATAAAGATATCAGCCACCTGGTCTATATGGGGTGAAGAAAACCAACCCATAGAAAAACGTGTGCATTTTGCTAGCAAAATAGGAATCCCGAGAAACTTGGATAATCGTTTTCAGTTATTAGACCATTATTTCATGAAGAGAACTGGCTTTTTCTATTTAAAATGCAGTAGCAAGGCAAAAAAAATCATTAAAGTACAAAACCATCACTTCAAAAAGGGACTAAACACTGAAGATCCACTTCTTCCCGTTACAATTCTCACCCAACCCTGCAAACCAGTTCTAACCTAAATAGCTGAATTCTGGCTCATCTGCATTCTTGAATTTGTTTTGCAGTTGTGAGTTACTTGGCATTACACATTTATATCATGTTGTTCTGGTAGAGCCTTACCAGATTAATGTTGTATGTTTTACAGGTCAGATCATCCAAGCTCTGGTTCTGCAGCTTTTCTGTTATTAGTGTTACCATGGTAGTTGTTCCTTTTCCACTGCTCACACAAGTGTTGGAGGCTCTTCAGTCTCTTCTTTTAATACTCATGAGCCATTTCTGTTTTGGTCTAGAATCTTGAGATTTATGCTTCCATCTTACTGCCAAAGCTTATTTCCAAATGCTGTCAGTGTATCATGTCTGGTTTCCTGTAAAATTGGATTAGAAAAAAGGAAAAAGTCAGAAAAACTCTTGCATATATGATCCTTAGTATTGTAATAACACAACTCTCATTTGGAGTATTCCTTCATGCAAATCTATCACTTTGTGACCAATGCTGATGGCCTGGCATTTCAGATTACACATCTCTACTCATGAAAGAATACTCCTATTTGAGGTTTCACTGATTAACGTTTCAGCAAAAGAGATGAGACTCATTAATGGTGAAGATCAGAGCACTACTTGGCTGTTTCCTGCTACTGAACTGCTTCTACCCAGGAGTTTAATCCAAGGCAGAGGGAAAGTTTTCCCTCATTTAAACTACCAAACCAAGTATATTAGAACAGCATCTGACACAGGCACCCACCACACTGTTCTGCACATTTAACACTATTTGGCATGTTAGAGCATTCTACTGCACTTTTTCATCACTAATACCTTCTTAAAAAGAAAAAGTGAAGCAGTGGGTAACAAACACTATACCCACTTCCCAAACCCTCAGCTACTTTTAATATCTTGCCCTGTGTTTTTTTCAGCTTTTTCTTTAATGGTTACATAATTGTTACCTGTCACCAGGCACCAGATCTGGCAACCAGGACAGATTCCCTTACACATAAAAGTATCACAGACAACAGCTTTGATATCTTTATTCTGTGAGCAGTCATCTAAATCAAAAGCACTAGGTTCATCAGCTACCTCTTTTTATCCTAAACATCCTCTGCATATTTTCTTTCTCTCTAGTGACCTGCATCAACCATGCTTGATGATTTAAGTTGGCCAAGCATATTCAGGGACCACTTATGGAATATAAAGTGGGAAGAGATCTTCACAAAGATATTTCCATTTTTAAACACGAGGCTTTGGGAAGGAACATTGATGTTACTAGGACCACAAGTTTACTTACATTTTCTAGTTTTAACATCTACAGTTTAAAAAAGCCCAGAAAATTATTTTCAAGTGATGTTTCCATAAAAATATTGCCTCTTCTACACTACTAATTAGCTGTTTAAATAACCAGTAGTAGCAAGGAAAAAAAGCAACTTGAGGCTATGAGTCATGTTAAACCCACTTAAAAGTATGATATTAATAGTAGCAATGGTGATGTTAGACTATCTTTTAAACCTGTTGCCTTTAAGTACATCCTCAAACACAATTTTTATATGCTAACCATGCACTATTTCACCTTCACAGCAGTCTGCTACACACCAGCCTCCCTCAGCCTGAGAGCTGTCCCATAAATGTAACTTCTGCCCAACTTTTGGTCATGTTCTTTTATCTACCTTTTTTTGCTGTAAGATAGAATGCTTAGAAATGCTCTTGCACCACAAATAAGGCTACCCAGATAGCTGGAAATTCATCTGGTCTGTTCTTACTTCATGTGTCCTATCTTCCAGGAAAGCACACAACTTTAAATATTTACATCTTGTTCTGAAATTACACCAGGTCAAATACTAAAAACCCCTCAAGTTCATACACTCCCTGGTAAAGGTGGCACATACACTGGTCAACACAAGCAGTCAAAGCTAAGTGAGGTTCATGAAATACTCAAAGTCTGAGGGCAAGCATGTGAACACAGCAGTATCTACAGCAGCACAATCAAACATTGCTGGGTCCCTTTTAAACCTGGTGGAGTTTAAAGTAAATCTGGAATAGAAGTTACAAGAAAAAAAGGCTGACTGGAGGTCAGATGCTGTTCCTTCACAGATTGAAATCATAGTGAGGAGCTTCATAACTGGTGCAAAGACTTTCAGATCTATGTTAAGGATGAATGTTTCCACTAGTAATAGGCTACTGCTAAAAACCAGCTGAAAAGTTCAGCACATGTTTAGTTACTTCTGTTTGGAAAGGCCATAGAAGAATTTGTGGGTTTTTATTTCCCTCAAGGAAAAAAACCTCAAAATCCAATAAAACTACCAAAGATGGGAGAAAAACTGATCTGTAATCAGTTAATTATAGTTATATTTTGCTTAGTACTTCAAATCTTCAAATGTTTCACTGCAATTTTAAGTCAGCTTAATACAAGCTAAAATAAGCAGACTAGACAGAATGACCTTAGACTTTAGTTAATGAACCAAGTGAATCAAAGGACAAAGGGAAAGCAAATGAAATCACAGAAGCATAGCACTTTCAGAATCATGCTGAACTGTAGTTATCCACATTCATAAATCCTACCAGCTACTGGAAAGAACATTCAGGCACTGCAACCATTCAGGCCCTTTCTGACAGCTTGGAACTCAATCAATTCTGAAACACAGGCAATGTGGAAATCCCCCCAAAAAAGTTTCATTTTAGCAGCTCACACTTACAATAATAATTTTTCAAATGGAGACATGCTCCATTGACAGACATTTTATTTTTGAGTATGGGGCTGAGATGAAAAGGTGCTGTTAGCCCAAAAAAGCCTTCATCTATCTGCTCCCACTTTTTCCTGCTCCCCACCACAAGCAAATTCCATTTCTCAATATGAAGCACAACCCTGATAGCAGGGGTTGTAGTTCAGATCAGAAGCACACTTTACAAGTAAATTCCCTCCTCACCTTTCTTAAATGTGTTTGATCAGTACATTTGTATTAACTGTTTTACACTAGAAATCTGTTCTTACTGGACAGTCCTTGTAAAGGATGACACAATGAATGTTTAGGTGGTCAAACTGTCACCAACACACTCCTACCACTGAAATGTCACCATCACACTCCTACCACTGAAACCATTCTAGGTTGCAGTTTGCTGTACCTCAGCTGCCGTCACCACTGCCAACACATTCCCTTCTCTGGCTATTTGTGGCACACAGCAGTGTGCCAGCACAAGTGCTTCTGCTCATCACAGAGAACTAGATCAAGGAATTTTTATAGCTGGATGAAACCAAAACACTTCCTTTTGTTTCTGGGAAATGCTGTTTTCCAGCTGCCCAGCCTGGTTTGCCATGAACTGGACACAAATGCTTGTGTGGGCACATTGTGGGATGCTGACACTGCTCGTCCAAGTACCTGCCCAACTACAGCATCAGAAAAAAAAGAAATTCACCACACAAGAAAGCCAGTTGACATCACCATTTCCTACACTGAGCCACACAGATCCTCCTTTAATTAGAAATTAGGCATCTCCTCCTGAAGTATGGTTTGAACGTGTTTTGCTCCCATCTTCCTTTCCCAATTTGTACTCCTTTGACGGGTCAAACTTAGCAGCTCAAAGGGATCTGAAATCCTCCCTCCAGCCTCAGCACCTTAATTCAGTGACCAAACTCTTGGTTCACTCTGGTTGAGCTATGTATACTCTACAAGGAATTGTTTCCCTCATCTTTGCTAATTAATATTGGCTGCCAGGAAACAGAAGATCCTTCAGAATGACTCCACTCAACTGTGGTCATTTTAAATTGTTATTATGTATTTATAAGCTTTTTGTCCCTCGGTACCTCCTAGAGGGAAACTCCTCACCTAATTTTCCCACTTTTGAGGGTTTAGTTTATAGTTTGTTTCAAGACTCTCTGCTATGATGTGTATTTAATGGATCCACAGAGAGAAGAGAGTAAGCTGTTTACTTGATGTACTTTTTCCACCATGCTGTTTTTCTAGAGCTGGTTCAAAGCAGCCAACTTTATTTTTCAGTCTCTTTATTGTACTCTTTATGCTTATCAGGCTGAATCCCTCTCAAACTGCTCAGCACCTCATACTAATTGGATTTCCAGTAAGATGAACCATTTGACCATCCCTGTTAGGGCAACGAGGATGCTGCTGAATTTGCATGTTCTCAGCTGCCTCATGGCAAAGATCTTGGCACCATCCAGCCCTGCCCCAGCCTCCACAGAGCCTGGAAGCAGAGCCCACAGGTAACACACCTCTGCTGTCACCAAGTCTCCACAGACAGCAGCAGGGCCAGGAGCTGCCAGTTCAAACAGGAATATCCTCCAAGCCTTGAGCTAATCACAATAGGTCTGGGAGCTCCAAGTTGGATGCAGTCCTACAAGATTATGGCCATCCTTCCCTTAACACACCATCCTTTGTGGAGCCTGATTAGGTAGGATAGAGAGCAAGCTGAGACCTCCAAGATAAACACACATAACAAAAGATGTTACTCAGTCTCTGTCCTGGGAGAGACTTAATCTTCCTATGATCTCCCTGAGCTGGGGTGCAGAGGTGAGAGGTGGGGAGGAAGAGAAACTATTTTATTGTTGTTGTTGAAAGGTAAACTAGTCAAAAGGAATAAATGGAATATAAAAATCAAATTCCAAATGCAAGCCAAAGCTAACATTCCTCAAAGCTGGAGAATGAGCTGTGATGGAGTCAGTATCACCATTGCCTCTGATTTAAAGTTCTTTTCTATTCATTCTGAAGGCTGAGAAAAGTAAAGATTCATTATTATCTCTATAGTACTACTAAAGGAGAGAGGGATTATTTCTTTAAAAGTTTAGCTACAAGTAGTAATGACTTGTAAAATCTCTGCCAAAATTAAGTGGAGATAGAACAGAAGTGCTCATGTCACGAATTCTGTATCTTCTCAGTGACATCACTAGTGTCTTTTTTGGGGAAGACTACTAAAAATACAGATTATCCAACCTCCCAGTCAATTAAAGGATGTCAGAGGCTCATTCAGTTTGACAAGCTACTTTCAAAGAGATGAAGAGTCCTGATGAAGAACACAAAGCCAACACACAAAAAAACCCTCTCCTTGGCTCTAAGAAAGTAAGGCAGCCAGACTCATTTCCAACCCACTCCTCCTCCTCCTCTGCATCCTGCAGGACAAAATGTTCCAGCAACAGCTCATCTCGATGGGAAAATTTACATTTGTTTGAAACACTTCTAACAAATTCTTCTCTGTTTCTGGAAGTTCTATCTTGGATAAAGAAGAAGTGATCACAAGTTTTCTAGATGATTTCCCCATAACTCAAATGTAGGTGTTTCTTGGTGATCATTATCCCATTACTTTCCTGCCTATGGCATTAAAATGACCTGTGAGAACACAGAGGATTGTTTCCTCTCTTACTTGACATTATTTCTTACTCTTTGCTCTGAGTGCCACATGGAACCTTTATTACCAACAATCCCACACATGCACTTAGCTTGCTCCCAGCAGAAGAAAAGGATTAGCTGGAGTCAAAATTCCAATTCGGATAAGTAGGTCCTTTAAAATGTTATCTCTGCTTCAGCAAGCCAAAGGAGCTAATCACTGCAGCAGTACTAACTCCAGATCTAGATGATTTGACTAGTAGACTCTAGATGAAAGGTGATGTGATTTTTTGCCTCCTGGCACTTTCTGCAGCATCCAAGAAGCACTTCAACACTGAAACACCACACAAAATGGATCAAGTTTTAACAGAGCATTGTCTGTCCCATCCCACTTACTCTTGAAGCAACGCGAAGTTGGAAGACCAGCTTTTCTGAGACTGCTAAGCTAACACTTTATGCCCTCTGACAAAAAGCTACAAGATGTCTAGTTTCCTGCAATGCAAAATTCTAATATCCAAAAGGGAGAGAACATTCTATTTCTAAAAATACATATTATTTACTACAGTGCTAAGAAGTTCACACAGAGGCTAAGCATTCCTTACAACATAAGTCTATTATTAGTAACTTTTAGCCCAGAAAAGTTGTTGATAGTGGGCACTTAAAAGAGAACTATTTGGACTCTATCCTTCCCACTGCACTAATCTGCAGTGTGGCTATTCTGCAAACCTTCCAAAATTCCACATCAAGTAAAAAACAAAACAACACCATTTTAATTAGAAAGTTTCCTTTAGCCATAAAGTTATCAATCAACGTTTTGGGGGATTGGTACTAAAAGGGGGCACCTCCATTTCCAACATATTATACTTCAGGAGTCCTCTCAATGCCATTAACCAGCACCACTTTATTTTCTGAGGTTCTTCACAAAGAGGATTTTAGCAGTGCATCAGAATAAGTTTCTGACCAAAAGGGACAAAGAGAAGAGGGCTTATAACACCTGTTTGTATTCTGTAGAAACTGTTCCACAACCATCTAAAAAATTGTTTAAATTGTAGTTGTTCTCCCTGAAGAGTTCAGATGTGACAAAATAAAGCCTTAACACCACACCCTACACATTCTAGAACTCTGAACATAACAACCAAAGAACCTAGTTCCAACATTTGCAATTTAGGGTTTCTCTAAAAGGACTGAAGACAGAGAGTGAAGAACCTCTTAACTCTCCATGCAGTGTTTCCATAAGCCAGTTTTTATTAAAAGGAAACCTTCAATATTATGAGGTGTTCAAGCTTGGATTCAGGTTGACACAATTCCAGCACAAAACTCCAAAAAGGGACAAGAAAAATAGGCTGGAAGATATCCTTTACATCAACTTAAGGCCACTGAAGACAAATTTCAGATATTCCACAGGCTCTGGAAGCACAAGGAATAACAAGAGCTCAAAACTGTCTGCTGAAGGATATGTATCACCTATTGTGCAAGGGCAGCCTACAGATCACCACTCTAAGGTTAAAAATTAGGGTTTGGGTTGTTAATGCCTCCAGAGATAGATGAGAATAAGTATTAGGTCCACTTAAGTCCAATGCAGAAAATCACTACTGAGCCCAGAATTTCACTGTTTTGACCCTAAAGCATCATCACTAAGGCCAACTGGTCACTGAGGCAGCTGAGACAAAATATAAACTGCTACTAAAATAAAGCTGCATCCTACACATGCACTTCTATTCCATCTCCAACACTTCAGATCCAAGAGCTCCTATGAGAAGGAAGGGAAGCCTCAACCATCACACACAGCCTTTGGATTCCACTTTACTTAAAAGACAGAAGATATACTGGAAAGAGGTTAAAGGTAATACTTCAGTATTACCTTCAATGGTATTGCTCCCCATCCTTAGCTGTACAATTCACCCAGCTTGGCTGACGAACACATACAAAATGAAGACCTAAAATAATTTAATAGATTTTGAATTAGAATCAAAATATTTTACATGCTGAGCTGTTGTCTCAGCTGTAAAAAATATACCCCCTTTTATTTCTTAAGTTACTGTCAGTGGTTTGGGTTTATAACAAGATACTCAGGAGTCTCCTTCCAGAAAGGAAAAAGAAGGGTGGAGATAGGCAACGTTAAATCTTTGTCACAGTTTATAAAGTACACTTCTCAAAGAAACAGAAGCGGTGAAGTAAGCTCAAGAGACTTTTTTGAGGTCATACCTAATTAAAGCAGGGAATATATCACTACAGAAAACTAGGGCTAGGAACTCAACTCAGCCAGAGGTTAAAGCATTTTTATTGCCAACTCATATCAGCAAGAAGTCAGTCTCTCAGGTTTAAACCTGTCTTTCAGACCAAATACTCATACCACAGACAAGTCATCCTGCATCTTTTAAAGTATCTTTGTCAGACAGGACAACACATGAGCTGTGCCTTGTGTCTGATGCTGTACAAAGATGCTGTTCCAAGATGCTCATGTTACTTACGCTCTTTCCTAAAATAACCCACCACAATGACAGGCAAGGATTTCATTAATTTTGCTGAAGAATATTTACATATACTCTGTTTGGAGCTCCATTTGAATGAGCCATCAGCACTGGCCCATGACCAGTCATCTCCCTGCAATGTGAGATTTGGACTCTTTCTCCTCAGCCCTACTGCAGAAAGCCCAAGGCCACGATGTGATGTTGAGGAACAGAAGTCTGATTTACTGAGGCTTGAACACATGAACACCAAGCCCTTGGCTTCTGCTGTAATTATGAACTAAATGAGCTAACAGTCATTATTTCAAGACTACACTACTCAAACCAAGAGCTATTGCCTGTTTAAGCAATTCAGAACAGAACCTAGTGGGCAATCACCACTTCTTTACTGTAACTTCCAGGGTATATTACTAAAAGCTCAAAGCGCAGGTCCTACACAAATTACTCTCACCTCCACATACTGCTTTTATAAATATGCTATTTAAAACCAATGGAAGTATTTACTTCATAGACTACGCCTCTAATAAGGTACAAAATTCACACTCAAATAGTAATTTATACTGATAATATTAGTGTTTGGAGAAATCTACCAGACTTCCACTAAAGTGAGTGATCCAGACTGTACAAGACCCCTGAGATTGTGGGGTTTTTTATTCTAAGGCTTGAAGAATAAAAAAATAGATCAACTGGCCCTACTACCAAGATACTTGTTTCACTCCATCGGTTAGAAAAGCCAGAGAAAAAAAATAAAAACAATAAAAATAATGAGTAGTATCACCTACTTTCTCTTAGTGTTTCTTAAAATTGAAAACTAAAACAGGCACATATGCATACCTTAAAAATATCCAGGGCTGCAAAAAAATAGCACTGACCCTTAACTTGTACAGCAGTGACAACAATGATTACCCCATGCATATCCTGCTTCCCTGTGACAGAATGGAATAATACCAGCACTGAAGTACTGTTCTATTACCAAAGTCTATGGGCTTGGCGCTGAGGGATTATACAAATCTCTTCCATACATCCTGCTCCCAAAACACACACAGCTAATAAACCTCCTCCTGTTTGCCTTCAGGTTCATTCTGAGGAGTTTTAGACATCTGGTTGGCTTGTTTAAAATAAAAAGCTCAACTAGTAGGTTTGTTTTTATGATCCCAAGTGTGAAATGTTCTTGCTGGAGGCCTCAGGCCAGGTGAAAAACACTTATGTTAAGATGCTACTTCATGGCATTTCAGGGATCTAATGAGCTATATAATCTGCACACAGCAAAGTCTCCCTTCATTAGCTTGCATACATGCATATATGGAAATTAAAAATGAGGAACCTATAGTAGTCCAAATATTTTTCAGTAAATAGTACAGCTGGTGAACTGCAGAGTGCACTAAATTTAGAACTCAAGTTCTGAGCAGTATTCTGTAAATATCCATACATCTCAATGCATACAGCAACATGAAGCACATTTCTCCAAGGCTCACTGTACTTTTTTTCATACTGTGAGTAATATTTCCTTCTCATGACAAAGTATTATGCCCAATTTAGCACTTCAAGGAAAGTGTCTTTGTCTCAAAGTTGGAACTCTGCAGAAGATCATTGTGCAACTATACTGAATAAGCATTTGGATGTGTGTACTCTTATTTTAGCAGTCCACAAGCACACTGTTTACATATTTTCATATCAAACCCTAAAGTACGAAGAAAGCAAATTACACAAAGAGTTTACACAACAGTAAAATTCTATGCAGGCTTGCATAAAGTAGTTAAAGCTTGCTGCTACATTATCTGTGTGGAAAGAGCATGGAAATGCATTCAACAGATAGGAAATATGGTGTTTAGCTGAGAACCAAGTTCCATCCCATGACCCAAACTTGTTCTCTGTCATGGCTCACCATCTGCAACTTGTCACTGAAGAAACCCTAATTCCTGTGGCAGGAAATACCACCTCAAGAGGTGGCACACAAAGATCCCAAGTTCTACAACACCCATCTAGTTACCAGATCCATCAGAATCCAGAAAATAAAACCCAAGTACCACACAGCTTTCAAGTAGCAAAAAATTTCTTTTACATAAAGAGGTCTTGGTATCACACTACAAATAGCAAAACTGAGTGGCAGTTTGAAGAATTTCTTCTTTACTTTGCTAAACTATGGTTCCTATTAACTTAATAATTGGTTTCCAACTTCTGTTTTGCACATACCACAAGCTTTTGAATGGTGAAGTCTCTGAAGGGATCTGCACTACATATAATCTGCTCTACATGTGAGCTCTCAGTCCACAAATGACCCAAGTATGAGCAGACCACAAATTAAAGCCCATTAAAATAATGGAATGAAATACAAAGGCAGCACACATCAATACTGTGTGTGCTTCCAGCATTCAATTCAGACCTTACTTCAAGCGTCACCAGGGACATCCCTCTTGCCAGACCTATTAAAGGTACTTCAATAAAATTTAGTTCAGTTGAGCTATGCAGCTCTTACTAGCTCACCAGACTATTTGAAAAGCCAGATAAGTACTTTGTCTCTATGCAGTCAGCCTTGAGCAGCACACTGAACAGCTGGATTCAGGAAACACTGTGTTAGAGGTCAAGACACAAACCAAGGGGTACACATTGCAGTAGGTATTTAGAAAAAGCATTTGTAACAATTACATCAACTAATGAAATTCCATGAGACAAAGTTACACCATGCCAGAGAAGGAAAAAAAGTGAACTATTTTAGCTACATTAACATGATTGGTTTTTTCCTTAAATACTGGAAGATCACCTTTGCTTGGTGGAAAAGCTCAGTATTTTCTGTGTACTCCCTCAAGACTACCTGATGTAGTGAACAAACAACTCATTACTTCTACAAGCAAATTCTAAGGAAAGATTTACTTGTCAAAGGGGATTCATAGAAGTCACCAGAATTCCAAATTACAGTTTACTCACACAGGATGGGCTACGAAGCCTTAATGTAAAAACATGCCCCTGGTACAGGAAGCAAACAGGCACAAGGTGCCAATTAGTACACAAATACTACAGACCATAATTCAGTCAGTATAAACCAAAAGAACTATTTTATTTGAGCACAAAAACACCAGGAGAAAAAATGAGTGTTGAGGAAGGCCTTCACTTTTAATCTTCCCTGACTGGGACAGAAATTTAGCAGCTTTGAATGGCAGCAGGTAAGTCACTTGGCAAGTCCAGCACATAACATTCACAGACAGCAACTGTGCAAAGGAGGACCAGACCAAGAGTCTGGAAGGGAAATGGGACCTCCCATTTGGGCAGTTATCTTTACAGAGGACAGAATTCTGACAAGATCAACTTTGGTAATCGAGCTGAAGCACAAAACAGTAAAGATTTATCTGATCAAGTCAACAGTGAGAGAGGTGCAGTCTTTCAAATGATCTTTCAAATGCTGACAAAAAGTGCACTCCATCTAAGCTTCCTTTAAAATGAGCCTCTGAAATTACATCTGGGTTCCTGGCACCTTCACACATGCAAAGGTTAAGCACACTATAATCTGCATAAAGCAGTAACATCTTTTCTGCTGAAGATCTGAAACAAATGACTGTGTTAGGGGAAGTCACTGGCTGAGCACCTGGACCTAAGAAGTACTGAAGTGATAAACAAGCTCCTGACAGCTGCAGCCTTTTGTGCAGGTGCAACAGGCATTTACTTCATTGCAGTTTGGCTCAGTTCAACAGCTACTTTAGAACTCAGAAATAGGTTTGGTATTTGATCAGCTTGTGCTCCAGTGAGAGAAGGACAAAGGGAAGGTCTCCTCAAACTAGTTCTAAAGTTTAAGACTGTATTTTAACAGGACTATAAAGTTTAATCTCAAGGATATATGGTATTCTGCAGTCAACTATGTTCATAAAATTAGAGTGTCACAATTTATACAGAAAAATCTGCCACAACCACGAACACACCTTGAAAGAGCTTTCCTGAACAGAGCTCCCCCATAATCCTGTTTAGAGTCTGTAATACTTACAAACAACTATTAACCTAAAGTACACTCAGCACAGATTTCACCATCCATGCTGCCTTTAACTTCCCAACACCAGCTGATGCTGCCTTACTGTTCTGGTAACATTTTGTGGGTTCAGAGTGGTCACTGAGGTAATCCTATCTAACAAACATTCAATATCTTTAGGAAAGGATCACCAGACTTGCTAAACCTCTGCTCAATTTAACAATGCAGCATGGTTTCAAAGCATGTCTGTCCATCTCCTTAGAGCATCCAGTGGAAAGAATGGTTGTAAGATTAATTATTCCAGCTTGTAGCCAGGCACAATAAAACTTTCAACTACACTCAAATACATCTGTGTGATAAAAATAAACTGATACACATGCAGGGACTGTAAATAAGGCAACAATAAGAGCAAGTCTAAGGAAATTACTGAATGGCAGAGATGTAAAGAAAGTTTAGAGGAAGATGTGCAGGAGAAAAAACAACAAACAGCACTTACAGAACTGCGTCAAACAACCCCAACAGAGACAGGGCTCAGAGAAATCCATTTCTATGCAGCACAAGATTCATTATGTGCATTGAGTTCGACAGGGGAGATAATATGAGAACTGAGATTTCAAACAGAGAAAATTGCACCTACAGAGATGTCAAAAAATACATACAAATCCAAGAAAAATACTCTATAGAAAAGCTGTTCCAAGTAGTGGAGCTTATACTTTGACACATGGCTTGCGATGAAAGGCCAATTTCATCTCAAGAATGGACAGCTTCAAAGAACTGTAACTACAGATGACTTCAGTCACTGTAACACCTGGAATTATTTGCAAGGTACAAGACTTAGGCTGTTATGTGATGTATTTAAATACAGACAGAAACAGGACATGGTTGGGGCTTTTTTAGAAACACAACAAATGAACAAAAAAGGGTTTGGACATCAGTTTGACATTAGGCCTGTCTTCATTCTACATCTGCATTAAGAAAAAGGTCAGAATTCATGCAACCAGTCTCCAACTCCCCCATATTTAAGTAGAACCTCTGGGAAGAGTGGGAACCTTTTGTGAGCACTAGAGGTGTGCAGCACCCACCTGGCTGACCGGGACCTCAGTGTGACAGGGTTCAGGGGCAGGGAGGGACCTGTGAGCTCACACACCTAAATGTTACAGGCTTGCACTGGTGGGAGGTGGCAAAGGCAGCCCTGGGGGAGCAGCTGCCAGCGGCGTGTGGGAGAACACACAGAGCAGGAACCCAGCTCAGTTCCATTTCTGTGCTCCCCGTGATCTGCTGCTGGCAGAGGAGGCTGGTTACATGTAGGAGAACAGCAGGAAGGACTGAGACAGCCTCAAAATCCTGCATAACTTTGACAAGCTGGAAAACTGTTCTGCAAGTAAAAGGACATCAGTGAGCTCTGAAAGGCACACTCAGGCAGGATTAAATGAACAAACAGGAAGGCAAGTTCTTCAGAAGAAAGCCCTGAGCTAGGTGGGATCAACAGGCTGACCTTGAAATGAGTGTTAGGCTGGTGTAAAAAAGTCCAATGTATGGGGATGTATAAACAGGAATATCAGCTCCAGGGCACACAATGCCATTTTTTCACTGTACTCAGCACAGAAAGTCTCAGCTGCAGTACAGACTTGGGTTTTGAGCACCACACTTGAAGCCTAATGTGAACTTGTGAGAACAACAGGAATGATCAGAGCTGAAAACACCACGACCTCTCAGGAAGACCTGAATACACTAGTTTTATTTAGGACAAAAGTATCACAAGGGTGGAGGGCAAGACACAAGGAAACAAGAACATTGCAAAGAACAGTACAAATATTTTTTCAAGTTTATTTACTACAGAGAAAGGAATAGCTGTCCCTTATGTCCAGGCAACTAGGCAATAAGCTTGACCTGCAGTGAGAAGATGTCTGGTTTCATACTCAGACCAAGTTTTAATACTGAGGACAGCACAGCACTGGGCTAAGTAGGAAGAAGAGCTGCTCAGGCTTCTGTTATGAATCACATTAGATGTGCAATACCAGTATGGGGCAGGAGATTCACAGCCAGCCTACATCTTTCATAGCCCTGTTTTTTTTTTAATGACAAACTCAGTTTGAAGCCCCTGTAATGTTTTTGCTTATTCTCCTACAATGTTTTTTGAGTTTTGATGGACTAGAAGTTACTTTTCTGATTTTACAATTAAAACTTCAGGATTTGCATAATCAGGTTATTTTATTATTACCAAAAAAAAAAAGTCACAGCTGCCCCATACATTCTCCATACAGAAATAAATCCCCTCCAATCCCCTCCTGTGGCAGCATGCAAGTTTCAGCAATATTGCAGTATCCTGCTGCATCTTTCTTCTGACCAAGAGAAGCCAGAAGCCCATTACTTCACAAAGACAGGCGTGCTCTGCCTCCCAACAAGCCAGCAGGGTGATGTAATGGCTTTCACTGATGTGGTGTCAAGGCACTGTCACACACAGTGTGTGCACCTTTTACACCCACTGCCCCGGGCTGGGTTAGGACTTCCTGAGGATGGAAGATGCTGCACGCAGCAGCCAAATACTCCAACACAAAAATTAAGATATGCAGCACTTTACAGATGGGCAGTTGAAGCAAAGAGCATTAGTTATAGCCAGAGTTCACATCTGAACTGCAAAATCTGAAGTCACTAAAGCACAGAGGAATTAATTCTTAAGAGCTCAAGCATAAATAAGCCACCTAAAAAGCATGAAACAAGACAAAGTACTAATCTTCTTCATCCCCTGTAATAGTTTGGTATTACATATTTATCCAGGTACTTTCCTGCTTTATTAAATGACATTCTTCTGATTTGTGAAGCATGAAAACAGAAGAGCAGCATCAGTCCACCTTAGCCTCCCTGCAGTTCAGCAATTTGTTATCCAAATATTGAAGCAGAAAGGTCTGGTCAGGACGGGGTGCTAATGGAAGAGAAGGATGAAGTCAGCAGGCACATCTGCAGCCAAGCTCAAGGGGACTGCTCTGCCCCCTGAGAAGGGAACAGGCCAAGTACCAGGCTGGCACTGGAAGATGCTGGCTCATGTTCCAGTGCCACCACAACCTCCAAACCAGTGACACCCCTGTTGTCTCTTAACCTCTGGTGGCCTCTTACAACAGGCAGCACCACTTCAGCTCAGCCTCCAAGTTACTCACATTTCTCAAATTCATCAAGCTTCAACTCTGTTGTTTCATTTCATTGTTTTTAAGAAATGAAAAGACGAAGTGCTGGGTACTTGTTCCTTTCCCACTGTAAGAAATACATGCTGCACTTCAGTCAATTCATGTAAATAGTTCTTGAATGCTGTTTTCATTACCCTTCTCTCCTCTCATTTACTAAATACTGCATCAAATTACTCTCTGAAGCAGGGCAGCAGTCTTGAGGCATGCTCACACACCACCACCCTCCATTCCAACAGACAGCAATTTGCCACTACTGTCCCACTGGGATAACTGGGCAAAGAGGTTTCTTTTTTTTTAAACTGTATATTGTAATTTTAACTGTCATTTCATCAAAAACACTGTTCAAACATACAAATAGGTCTCAGGTATTTAAATAGAGATGGGCACTTAAATCAATAAATCACACCCTCCAACAGTCCACAGATCAGAAGTTTCCTACATTATGAAAACATAACATGATACAAAATCCACCTGCAACCTCAACAGCCATTTACATATCGAAATGCTGAGCTGCAAAGGCAGAACTCCAGATCCAGACCCATTATCCTGCCTCAACTATGTTCCCACAATTCTGTTTAATAACCTACATCACACCTGAGGCTCCAAACTTTGACCTCTTCCATATTCTGCATACTACTTTTGGACAGTGGAAGTTGATAAGGCCACAGGGTTTGACAGATCCAAATGACACACAGCTTTTGTCACTTTCCCCCTTCCTTAAACATGATAAACTTCCATCCCTCTAAAACCAAAGGAGGTCAGGTCAACAGAAACCTTGAAGGAAGACAGAGAAATGCATTTTTCATTGGGAAAGCAGGGGGACTTAAAAGACTAAGAACCTTTAAAAGAAGAATTTTCATTGCAAAAAAACTTTTGAGGGTAGAATAAAGAACAAAAATATCAGACAGTATCTAGTAGTAAACTGTATGAAATGGATGAATACTTTACCAAGACAAAATCTCAAGCCACAATTAAGAAAGTGAAACATAACACATGTGCACAGCACTGAAGGAATGATTTAGAGCCACTGATATCAACACAAGCTGTGCAGAGCAAAAATTAAACACGCTGCAATAATAATCTGAACTGCCCAATTAGGTTAAAAAATACATTTACCCTACAAATTAAAAAACCTCCCAAACCCCTCAAAGGCATTAATGCTGTTCACAATGTTATTTGAGATGCAAATTAGGGACTTAAAGTTAATATAACACCACCAGAAGTTTCTATTATTCCTATTAATGGCTGAAGGGGAGGTGACAGTAGAAGAAAAGCCACAGCTCTGTTATATGAGGTCTTATTAGGACAGTACACATTTCCCTTAATTTTTAATGCCTTCACTTTAATGTAGAACTGGGCAAGGTAAAAATGTGATCTTTCATAACCCAAGAAAACTGGAGTGAATTGACAAGTAAACAGCAAGTTGGTTGTCAAGGCTGACTGGATGAAGGGAATCTTAAGGAGAAACAGGTATTCCTTTAAAGAAATGGAATTCAGATCCTGTCTTCCAGCATCACAGATCTCAGGCTAAAGCACAAAAGTAAAGGTTTAGACAATGGTGCTGCAGTTATTTCTTCAACTATTTCCTGTACCAGCTGGGTGTTCCAATTTTGAAGCTCAGCAAATGCAGAAACAGCTCTCCTGCAGCTCAAATGCCCTCCCCACAATGACGTGTAGGTCTTGGTACACACAGTCAATTTTGCAAATGACACGTCTAATGAAAGCTGCAGGCAAAACACAGTTTGATTTCACACCCTTGGCTCTATCTGCACAGACAGCCCCACACACACTGAAGAGCATTTGCCATCACTGGCACTGCTGTCCCCAAGCTCTGGGCCTGAGATGGCACTGACAATTCTCCCCAGTGCTTTCCTACAGTTTAACTCTCACAGGAACTTAAAACAAAGTTGTCCTACCAGGTTCAGAGCAGTGATGTGAATCAGGTGATCAGAACCCTTGATCTTACTGTTAACACCCAACCTGCAAAACGTGGCAGCTGCATTTTACCAGGATACACTTAAGCTCAAACAGGAGAAAGCAAATTATATTAGTTTTGTTTTTATAGCTCAGTAAATATCCTAATTAAAACATTTCACATTACCTTAAAACACAATATCCAACTGCTTCTTAAAAAACCAGCGCTGTCAGTAAACTGAGAGCCATAACCCAGATAATGTATTTAGTAACAACCCTGCCTACTTCCTCCCCTCAACCTAAAAATTAGCAGAAACATGGCCTTCAGAAGCTATTTACGCCCACTGCAAAGCATTAGCAGTTATCTGAGCAGCTTCTTGTCAGCTTGCTAATGATATTATTCCTCAAAACAACCAAAAAAAGCCAAAACAGCACCAAATGTAGAAAGGGCTATGTTAAGAGTTGACAGATACCTTGATTTCAGGTTTCTCTGTACTTAACAGTACCAAAATATCTAGCTGGATCATCACAAAAAAAATTGTAGAACAGCCTAGAAAGGAGTTAAAAATATGCCACCCCCCCCCCTTTTTTTTTTTTACAGGCCTCCTCCTGAGTGAGAAGAAAATCCTTAAAGAAACCATTTTCTGAAAATATGACTGTCTCAATTCCCCTAACAGTGTTTACAGTTAAGAGAAACCAACAAAGTGAAGGACTCATCACTGGATTGCAGTACTTCAGTGCTAAGATCTCATTAAAGCACACAAACTTCATGACAACCAAAAAAGCACATTGCCCACATAAAGGGCCCCCTCACACATGTACAGAGTCAAGAGATTAAAACTCACCTACCAAGAAAGTACCAGACACTGCACTGACTTCAAGTACCTGTATTTCTAGCTATCAACTTCTTCCCTAGAACTGAACAGGGGCTCCCTGTGCAGATTAACCCTTCCCTCAGGAGTGCTCATAAAGCCCTACACAGGTTTCTGTGAGGAGTTTCACCCCTCCCAGTAAGGTTATGTTACTTACAATATCTAAAGTAAAAGCTGTAGATAATTCCACAATGGGCAGGAATCTCTTGCATTTTGAAATAGACTACCTGCAAAATTGTTCTTATATGAATACCAGGTCTCAAGAATGCAGTAAAAGTCCAAGAAGTTTATTTCACAAAAGTAAAAATTATAGTTTAAAGCAAGCAAAATTTTGTCTAAAAAGAAAGCACAGAACTTGCGAGCTTGCAGGGGAGAGAGAACTTGTTCTTGTTTCCTAAGAACAAAACTTCTGTTTATATTATGACCATCAACATACACAAAAAGAAAGGTAAATCATAACCAATACTAATATTGTGCACAAAAAGCTTAGGGAGACTTCTTAAGGAGACTAGTTTTTAGGACAACTCAAAGCAGAACCACAGAGGACAAATTCTTAGAACAAAAATCAAAGCCAGCATCAAAAAAGTGGAGGAGCAAGGAAAGAATTGTGTTTGGAAAGTTTTAAGTACACCATGATTCTAAAGGGAATAATCTATCAAACCACAGGAGGTGACTAGAACTGCCATCATCACTGCTAACACAAAGGAATGTAGATTGGGGGGAGGCAACAGAGGAAGGGGGAGAAAGCACAGAGAAGGGAAAAGAAGGAACTAAAAAAAGGGAGCCACAGTAATGGCTACCAGACTCTCAAGGAATTCCTAAAGGAAAGAATAAATCCTTCAAGGTTTTGTTTTAAATAAAGCAATCCATGCAATAAATTGCAGTCTTCTCAGTATGGTCAGGCTTTCAGTTTATCTGCCCACCATATTTTCATAAATATAGTTTTACACCTCTGCTAAACTTCCAAAGCTTAACACAATGGTTGCAAATACAAATATCTCTTCTTTCATCCTCCTCATTCTTCTGAACCATAGTACCCTGCAGAAAAACAGCTTTTTGAAAGGAAGTAGGGAAGCTTAACCATTCTGAATTTAAAATATCCCTTCACAATTATTTAAACAACTTTAATTCCCCAGTTAGAGACAGTAACTGTGGGTTACGCACTGGCAGGTAAAGGCCGCTAGAGGACTGCCAGATTACCACGGGAACATCCCAAAAGTGTATCATATCATTAGGGGGCTGATCGTGCAGATCACTATTTTGAGTTTGTGTCTAATAGGCAGCGTTTACTGCCACATGATGAAGAGCAGCATCTTGCTACCGATGCCAAAAAAAATAGGGCTCATTAAAAATAGCAGACATGTGAATAGGAACGGTATTTCAAGGAAATTCAAAATGAGTGAGCAGTGAACTCATTTTCTAGTTCAGAGTTCCACCAGCTTATGCAGAACTACTTAAAATGTATGTTTTAGTCTCCTGCCTCTGAGCACAATTCTTCCAGGCATTTTTGGAAGCTCAGTAACCGTAAGGATACAAGCTCTTTAGGCTTGAACAAGTACACGGCACCTCCAATAAAACCAGATCAAGTAACAATGCTTCATCAGGAAAGTTTTTGCTATTCAGCAAACATTGTGCTCCACGTTTTATAAGCCCGACTAGAAGCAAGCAGACCATTCACAATTAAAACACACCCAGAAACATTTCAGTTTGCCACGAGAGATACAAACTTACTGGTTCTTGCCAAAAATGGCAATTTTTTCTGACAAAAGTGTTTGCTATCAGTCAGGGAAATGAACGGGAGGCAATGCAAAAGTAATGGCCCTAAAAACTGTTCTCAGGAGCAAGTTTTAATGTAGGCACAGCGAACTAGAAAATGGATTTGACCAACTGGCTCAACTCATGCCCAGGCAGAGGACTTGGCGCTCATGGTGAAAACCGGGACAGAATCACCCAGTCCCTCTCAACCCTGCAACCCCAAAGCTGAGGTGCTGCTCCAAAGCTTCTGAACGCTGGGATGGGACTTCCCTAAAGGGGAAAACGCCTGAACGTTTCCATCCCAACCCCAGGAGCCCAGATCCCTGAACACCAACCCTGAGAAGCCTCCACAGCGGGTGGCTGCTCTATCTCACAGGACCTAAAGCGACCTCCTGAAATAGCACCCAGAATTTCAACCACACATTTCTAGACAGCCTTCCAGCAGGCCAGAAGACATTTAATAAGCCAAATAACCAGAACAAAGCCATGTTATTGCCCTTAGAAAAGCTGGGATAACACAAAGAGCCCATTCACTTGCCCATTGAGCCCAACTGGTCCTTATACTTCGGGGCCGTAAAAACTAGAAATCAACTTTCCTATTACTGAGGGGAGGGGAAGACAGAGAATAACCACCCTTTCCATCCAGGAATCATTATGGAAGGCAGCTATTGTGGGAAGACAGACACC